>OZ007597.1:217673051-218882447 GCA_963931845.1 Maratus michaelseni | reverse complement strand
TACCGCAATGTTACAATAAATTTTATATGATATATTGAGAAGTAAAATTAATAGAACTCTTTTTCATATACAAATTTTTATTATTGCAGATTTTAATGACCTTTTTTCTTTTTTTTTTTCCTTTAAAAAAAAAAAAAAAAAAAAAAACTTAATAAGCATTACAATTTGAAAATGGTTAATTTTGACTTCTAATATCAATAAGAAATTTGTGAAGAAACTTATTTTATTGTTTATGAGTATGTTTATTGTTATATGTCTCGATCACTGAATATAAAAATTATAAAATATACAAAAGTTTAAAGCAGTTTCCAAACAAGCACTTTCAATTTCTAAAACATCAGCTCTTGATATTAAATAGTCATCATTAGGTGAAACATTTCTCTACAGTTAAAATTTCACATGTCCTGTGATACATTCCCCGTCTTTCATATTCAACTTTAGAATACAGTACTTAAATGATTTAATTTTTAAAAAAATCTACTTTACTAACGACAATATTATTTCTTTTTTAGTATGAAACTCGCACCGTAAACTACATTGTTCCATTGTTTTTGTACATGTCTGTGAATTTTCAAAATTGGGGGAGAGGATTCTTCTGCGTTCATCAGTAAAGGAGCGAACAGACTACCAGACTTACAGCGGCTTCTTCTTCTTCTTCTTCTTCTTCTTCTCTTTTTTTTTTTTTTTTTTTTTTTTTTGCGTGGTTTTTCGGGTTTTTTAATATTTTATCAGAGCTTGATTATCACACGGGGACAAGGACCCACATTTTCAGAGGGGCCCAAAATGCATTTTGTTCACTCTCTAAAGACACAAATTAATGCAAATTTCCATTTATAATTCATAGAAAAAATTAATTTTTCCCATTCATGTAATCTAAACTATAGGAGGGCACTAACGACAGTGGTTGGCTGATTGGTTTAGGGATATAGGCCGGCGGGGGGAATGCCTTTCCGGGAGGCGTCTTTCTAACGGAGCCTAATCGGTATTTACACAAGGTTACCCAATGTTCGAAGAAAACCACGGAAAACTCCTAACGATTAGGCGCGAGTGGGTTCAAACCCTGCACCTCCCCGTCTACCAGTTTTGAGAGCAGAACAATGAAATGTAATGTAAAAAATTTTAAATTCAGATTAATTCAATATCTTAAGTTTAGAGTTCTATTCCCTTTTTTGTACACATTATTTTCTTAATTTCTTTCAACATAACAGGGTTCGTACTCCTTTAGCACAATTTTTAATGGAATTTTTCTATTTAATATTTAAATAGCAGAAATTGTAGACTCCTCGTTTAATTGCAGAATATGTAATACTTTTTCGCATTTAAATAAGTCGAAAAATTCTACTAAACAATTGTGGTAAAAGCGCACGAACCCTGCATAAAGTGGAAAATGTGTTATTTTAAATCTTATATGTTCTGTTTGACAATTAATATTGCTTTTAATTAACAATTTAAAAATATTTGATCAATGCATATAATTTATATTTAATTGCAATGTTAATGATTTTTACAAAATTAATAGTTTTGTTTGTTTGTTTATTTATTTATTTATTTGCATCCTATCTTTAATATATGTTTTATTACCTATTAATTAAAATTTTTATTGAATGACTATTGCCTTTTTTTTTTTTCAATGTAGTATGTTGGAAATTATTCCTTTCATCGTCTTATAAACAATTAAAATCTCTATTTGGATAATTCTAAATTATTTTAATAACCAATTCTGTTTGATCATTGGACTTAGATGTCAGCACAAAAGGGATGTCTCTCTCGCTCTCTATCTTTTTTTCACTCTTTATGGATGCATATAATTCCATTTTGATATTTTCTTCTTTAATGGTAAAGTATATTAGCGAACACTTGGCGCGAACTAGAATACTGCATCTTCCGAGCAACCAAGGTAGCGCAAGTTGAAATTTCATGAAGTATGTCGTCTTACTATTAACTTTGTAACAGTACTTAAATGTGTCCAAAAAATTATATGTATAATTATAATAGTTCTCGCACAATAATTATATATAATTAGGACAAGAATTTGTGCTTACTCCCAATGTTTTCATATTTAAAAATTCTCAGCCATCTTGTATGCATTGCTCGAATTTGCAATGAAGTCTATCACTATACAAATAATGCACTCGCACCGGTAGAATTTAAAGAAACATTTTTTAATTTCAAATTATGCTGCTGTGCTAGGTATATTATGACAACTCTCACAGAGGTACATCTCTTCACAATCTTATTCAAAATCTTAACCTTAGTCTACATGCACCTACCACTCCAACACACATCAGTAAAGCTCCTAGAGCCCACAACTCCATTATTGACCTTGCTATTACTAAAAGCCTTCCTTACCCAATTACCACAACAGTTATTAACGACTTAAGCTCAGACCACCTTCCTGTCTCTTTTAAAATTGACCTTATTAATCCTCTCTCCCCACCTCCTTCTGTGGCCATTGATTGGAACAAATATACTGACTTTCTCAATAACAATATCTTAAACTTTCCTGATATTAACAACACTGCCGACATTGACACCGCTGTTGAAAATTTTAACTCTCATATTACAAATGCACTTAATCACTCCACCATTATATATTTTAAAAATAACAATACATTCACCCCTCCAGCTTACATTTACAACCTCTGCAAACAACGCAACCGCCTTCGGCGACTCTTTCAAAATACCAGAGACCCATCTCTAAAACCACTCATTAACAGATTTAACAATAAAATTAAGAACTGCATCTTCAAAGAAAAACAGAAAAATTGGTCTAACTTTCTCAAAAACATTACTAGTGAAGATAATTCACTTTGGATAATAAAACGCAAAATAAACAACAACCACACCCCCATACCCCCCCTCACAGTCAACAATAATACTGCTTACACCGACGAGGAAAAAGCTAATTTCCTCGCCAAATCATACTCTGATCAATTCTCACCGAATCCCACTCTTGCTAGCCACAATCACAATACACCTGTCAGCGACACTGTTTACAGGTTTCTTGCTCAGCCCCCTGCTGAACCCCCCACTGTCATTCAGCCTATTTTTATTCACAACATCATTTCTAAACTTAAAAAACGCAAAGCACCTGGGTACGACAAAATTTCTAATACTGCACTTAAAAACTTACCCCCTAACTACATAAATTACATTACTAAACTCACTAATTCTATCTTCTTCTTTAACTATTTTCCGAAGCCTTGGAAAATTTCAATCATATCTCCTATTCCTAAACCTGGCACTAACCTCACTGATCCTGTTAATTACAGACCTATTTCTCTCCTTCCATCTCTCAGCAAAGTCATTGAACGCGTCATTTGGTCGCATCTCCAACACCACATCCAACTCAACAACACTCTCATGCCTGAACAATTTGGATTTCGCCCAAAGCACTCCACTACACACCAGCTACTTCGAGTTGTCGAATTTCTCAGCGATAAGCTTAACTCGAAGATTCCTGCTGCTGCCATTTTTCTCGATGTCGCTAAGGCATTCGACAAAGTCTGGTATCTGGGCCTCATCTACAAATTAATTATACTTAAATTCCCTGCCTGACTCATACACCTTATCTTTTCATACCTTAGCGATCGCATTTTTCGCGTCCGCATTAACAACATTCTTTCTGCAATTTTCCACATTTTATCAGGTATCCTTCAAGGGAGCGTTATCGGCCCACTTCTCTTTAACATATACTTTAATGACATTCCCAGAACACCTTTCACTCACCTTGCTCTCTACGCGGACGACACCACCCGTACACACTGTACAGGTACCTACAGACCCACATCAACGCCTTTTTACACTGGTGCGACCTTTGGCGCATCAAAATCAACGAAAATAAGACTGCTGCAGTTTACTTCTCTTGCAAATTCACCTATCCTAACAGAATCACTATCAATAACACCACCATCCCATGGTCTAACGAAGCTAAGTACCTAGGTGTAACTCTTGACCGCAGACTAACTTTCAGCAAACACATCCTAAACATCAGGAGTAGAGTCGCTGGCGCTTCCGCTGCACTCAAACCTCTTTTCATTAGTAATACTCTGTCCATTTACAATAAACTTCTCCTCTACAACTCTTGCATTCTACCTATCATCACCTATGCATGTCCGGTCTGGGCCTTCATCTGTAAATCATCTATTAAAAACCTCAGTGGACTACACAACAGACATCTGCGCACCGTTAGAGGCGCCTCACGCTACCTGCGAAGTAGCACTGTTCGCCGTGACCTCAAAACAACCACTCTCATAGCCCGTATAAACCACCTTTCCAATAAATTCTATGACAAACTTTACGATCTCCCCAATGAAATCATCGCTGAGCTGCCGGACTACGACGCATCCGAGCCACAGCATCGCAAGAGACCTAAGTACTCATGCTTGACTGACGGTGATCATTAGTGCTCACCTCTCTCTGCTACTTTTTCTTTTTGTTTTCCGTTTTTTTTTTTTTTTTTTTTTTTTTTTTAATTAATTTTGTATAGCCTTAATCTCATATTTAAACTCATTCCTAGCTATACCAAAAAAATAAAAAAAAATAAAATAAAAAATAAAAAAAAATATATATATACTGTATGGCCACTGTAAAGTGTCTTTTTTCTTTTAAAAGGATTGATTTGCCCCGGGCATTTATGTGCTGTTTGTTATATTCTCGAACATGTCCTGAACCCCATCTTTATTTTATCTTTTTTATCAGTAGTACTTTACTACAGTTATACCTTATAAATTCCTATCTTTGACTCTCTCTTTTATTTTTCCAATTTTTTCTTTCCTTTTAACTGCACTTTTGCAGGCTTTTCCATTCCCAACGGCTCACACTTAAAAGACATGCTACTCTCATTCGACCGGGCGTGAAGTTGATGCAACTAGGAAGCCCCTGAACCGGTCTCAACTGTTCCGGCACTGTTCCGTAATTTCCGGCGTATAATCCGCAGCTCAAAGAGTCGTTTTTCGACCCGGAAATTTTATTCAATAATTGTAGTTAAATATTTACAGCGATCTTTTACGTTACATTTTATAAGATAATATTTCTGGGTCGAAAAACGACTCTTTGAGCTGCGGATTATACGCCGGAAATTACGGTACTTATTTTTTTAGCGTACGTTCTTAGAATTTAGGAGGAAAAATTATGGCAAAACACAAAGTTCCTCCCATAGAGTAGTATGCTACAGATATTTTCAAAATCGATTTTCTTTTTTAAAATATGACGAAGATGCTACAATTTTCCTTGAATTATATTTTTTATATAAAAAAAAAAAACCCTAGAAATTTTATTTAATTTCATCACAAATATTCACTTCGTTCTAGTTAAAAACCAATTTTAAGTAAGCTCAATAAGAAACATGAACAATTTATTATTGCTCATAAAAAATAAATAAATAAATAAATAAATAAAATGTAAAAATAACCAAAACTGATTTAAAGTACGCCGAAAAGTTTGAAAAAATGCATCTAAACTTAAAACAACATAGAAAAATCATGCGTCCAACGTATATTATGAAACACTTTCCAACATATTCAGAAAACAGTAACAAAACTTTCCTGTTTAACAAAGTAAAAAAAAAAAAAAATTGGAAAACGCATAGCACGTTTGAAAACATAATTTCAGCATTAGATGGAAAAGTGTAAGCACTGTCAACTTCCATAGTTGGAAAAGTACCTGTGAGTTAGCTCTCCGGTCTGTTATTTATAAAGCTTAGTGTGGAGGGGCAGTACCGCCTCCAAGGGTTACCACCCATTAAGTATGGCAGTGAAAGAAGGTGACCAGGAGAAAGAGTTTCGCCAGCAACTTTTTTTCTGGCTTTAACTTAATTTAGAATTTTCGTTTTTATAACTAATAATAATAATAAAATTCTTTAAACTTCTAAATTTTTTTTCATTTTAAACTTTATAAAAGATGAGAAACAATCATAGTTTTATTTGAAACAACACGAATTTAATTATTATTTTGTCATTATAGAAATATTTTACATTTTAATCACATAATTTCGAGTTAATATTCCTGAACTAATGGCTTTTAAATAATTCTATTGTTTTATTTATAACGTTTATCTTCAATTGCAAAATTTTGCTCTTTCACTGCAATCAAATACAGTTCAAACATAACTATAAATAGTTAATTAAAAATTAAAATGTAGGAAAGAAAAGCTTGGATAATATTGCAGAGTACTCCAAGCAATATTATCCAAGCTTTTTTGAAAAATTAAAACACAGCCTTAAACTTTCAATATCTGCTTAATAGCCAAACAACCTAAGAAATTAAAGAATATCATTTGCAGTAAAATTGACCCAATTAATTTTGAGAATTATTCAGGAGTATATGAAATACCTTTTATTAAAGAAGACGGATCTAAAAATTACTACATGTAGGAAATTTAGCCAGCAGGAAATTTAATTGCAGGAAAAAAAAGAGCATATAGCTGATGTTAAATACAATAGAAAAACTACAGCCCTGGCAAGATTATACAAGAAGAAACCATCCAAATAAATTTCAATGAAAGTAAAATAACATTTCCCTCCAGTTTATACTATCCATCCATAATAAGAGAAACCATAGAGATACTCATGCGCAAAAATACAATATGTAACGATGCGGCATCTTTTAATTTACCGAAACTGTGGCTAGAATTACTCCATGGTCAAAGATATGAAAATAAACAATCAAGTAAACAAAAAAAATAATAGATAACGTGCGTAATTTTTAAAAAAGTACATGAAAATAATAACCTCAAAGCCCGTGCAGCTTTAGAATATTCTCATTTTGTTTTTGAAAATGACTCGGAAAGAGTCGAAACATGTAAAACAACTAATAAAAGTTATTTTAATTTATATTATAGTTGTTAATTTTACACCTTTAGCATTTTAAAGTAATATACTATTACAAGGTGTTATAATTTATTATATTGGACTAGTTACTTAATTGCAAATGATTAGAAATTTCTAAACATTTCTTAAATTATATGAGTTTAAGATGCTGTTATTTCTGAAGAGAGGGGAATACATCGCTTGTTTCCATGATGTTTGGAAACACGTATCCATTATTCTGATTAATGAAATTTCATAGTTGGAGCTAAATTGATGAACAAAATTTTTGGAAGGTAAGTAATTCCTGAAGCAAAACACATTAATGCGCGTTTTTGCCAATATAGAGGATATTTTTATTCAGGTATCTACCATTATTTCCAAGTACTAATATTTGTTTTATTAAATTACAAATTAAAGAAAGAGAATTCGGTGATAGTGGCTATATGGAAATTGGGATACATTTCTCAATAAAAAAAAATTTACTAAATTGACAACACTGTTAAACTGTTGTCAGCGTTCAATGTGCTAATATCATGTGGAAAATTCTTGTTCTCCATTAAAATCAAGGATGTTTATTTTTTAATTATCATCTTGACAGTTCATTAATTAACGAATTCATTCGAGGCTAGTGAGCTATTCTTAAAATTTAAAATATGTATTGAAGTGGGTATACGAATTGTTTGTGACAAAAAAAAACAAAAAAAAAAAAACTACAGGCTCCAATCCTGAAAAGGCCATATAACGAAATAGTAACATATATGAAATAATAGGCCTATATACTCTCCTTGGAAGAAATTGTTTATTAGCAGATGACATGTAGAGGTGGCCCCTCTCACAGACTCTGATCTTTAACTCTATAAAGCTTAGAAGAGAAGTGATCATTCTGTATTGCCAAAATACTTGATAAAGTCTTTTGACATGACGCCAAGATAAAATTACGTCAGCCTGAAAGACATGTTAAATTCTAAAAAGAAACCCGCCAACAATGTAATTTTTGGCGTTTTAGCATATAATACAATATAACTGGCAGGCCTTAAAATAACGGATGTAAGTGACAGATAATAATTATAAGCGAGCGATTTATTATGCTTTGATAATACGATTGCATTGCGATAGGAAACAATTTTCGAAGTACATGATATGAAATATATTCACAAAATATACGATAGTTTTTATGGATGTTGAGATTTTTATTTATTTTTTCCTTCAAATGTGAATTTTACTGATTAATAAAAATAGCTAAACCTATGAAAATTTCTTTGGAATGTAATTATTACCTCAGACAAAACACATTTATGTGCAGCGACGTAATAAATTTAATGGATATTTTTATTCACATTATCTATCACTATTTCCGAATAGCAATGTTTGACTTGTTAAATGACAAGTTATACAAACGAATTCGACAATAGTGTCTATTGGGAAATGGAGGTAGATTCCAATAAATTGGGAACACTCTTAAGCTGTTGCCGGCATTTAATGTGTTAATATGACTTAACCCCTTGGGGACGAGCGACACGTATACGTGACGCATAAGATGCTCAGAATCCTCGATTATTCCCACCAGTTAATTTTTATTGTAAGCTTTGCCTTATTTAATGAGAGCATTTCTGCGATTCAATTAGGTGAAAATTTCTGTTTTGAAAAACCGGAGGTAAAATATTAAAAATTCTGTAAAGGACGCTCGTCGCGAAGGGGTTAAAGACTTCATTAATTAAATACATAACTTTATTTAACATTCTATTAAAATATTTTTTTATAATTTCCTAAATTAATTTTAATTTATTTTTGGTCAAATTTATGTGCTTTGTGTGGGTCATATTCTTAAAATAGTTAATACCAAAGCTATTATGAAATTATTTTTTATTCAATAGATGAAGATATAAATTTATACAAATGAGCTTATCAGTGAATAACTTAAATCAATATAAATATATAACTACAAATGTATATTAAACTTTTCCACAGTTATTATTTAGATTTCATAGTTACTTAATAATAATAATCTTAGTTTTTTCTAATTATATTTCATCTTCTTGATTTATTTTAACGTAAAGTGAAAAATATGTTCTTTTAAATCTTGTATGTTCTGCTTGACAATTAATATTGCTTTAAATTAACATTTTCAGTTTTTTTAAACAATGCATATAATTTAAATTTAATTGCAATAGTTTAAAATTTTTATAAAATTATTAGTTAAACACAAATATCTTTGTTTATTTATTTGCATCCTATCTTTAGTATATATTTTATTACCTATTAAATGCAATTTTTATTGAATATATTACTATTGCCTTCTTTTTCAATATTGCGTGTTGGATATGATTCCTTTTATTGTCCTACAAACAATTAAAATCTCTATTTAGAAAATTATAAAATTAGCAAAATTAATTTAATGTGTGATTTAATGAATTTAACATGTCTTTCAGGCTAACGTAATTTTATCTTGGCGTCATGTCAAAAGACTTTATTAAAATCTCTATATAATAAAAATTTCTGTTTGATCATTGGACATACATGGCAGCACAAAAGTGATTTGTCTCTCTCGCTCTCTCTCTCTTTTTTACTCTTTATGGATGTATATAATTCCGTTTTGATCTTTAATTCTTAAATGGTAAAATATATTAACGAACACTTGGCGAGACCAAACGGGCCCAAGGTGAAATTTCATGAATATAACAGTACTTACAAAGTATCCAAACAATCATGCGTCTCATTATAATAGTTTTTGCACAATAAATATTTATCATTAGGGTAAGACTTTGTGCTCGCTCCTGTATTGAAAAATTTTCAGTTGTTTTGTATGTATTGCTGGAATAAATAATAAATTCTGTTACTATATAAATATTCCACTCATACCGTTAAGATCTACTGAAACAGTTTTAAAATAAAAAAATGTGCTGCTTAACTAGTTATCCATTATTTCTTCTTTAATATTGTTTACAATAACGAGTAAGCGCCACTATTGTATTAAGTCTTCCTCGTTGAATTTTTAGAGAGAATAATAATAATTAAAGTTTTGTCAGAGACCTCTACCTCCAGCAGTGTAACGTAACGTGGTGAAGGTTTCGTTTGGCTGGATCATTTCCCGCAGGTAGGGGCCGGGTTAAATCTGAGAAACTGGGTAATCAACTGGAGATTTCTCCCGTGCTTTTGCTTTCAACGCCATCTTGAGCACAGTTCTCAAATCTAGGGAAATTATATTAATTTTACACGTTTAGAAACTAATTCCTTAAATCTTAGAAATTTTTGGAAAATGGAGATTTTCCCCCCAAAACATTGAAAAATTATAATTTTTAACACATAATTAAGTATTTTTAGGGTGTTACGATTGAGGACTTCCTATTAACAAATCAAAAAAACGCCCAATCTTTACATTTACTTGCGTTGCCAGATAACAATATTTATCATCAGTTATAAAGTAAAATGGTCCCTCCGGTAACAAAAGAATGTTTTTCCGTTATCTGTCTATTTGACCTCGCAGTCGTGTATACGTACAATATATAGCTTTCACATTTTTGTCAGTAATTTTGTTGGATGTGGGTATACACAGTTAAGCAAATATAAAATACCACTGCACGGATGTTGCATTTTTTCTCAGATGTTGTTGTGTAGCTAATAATCCATATTCTCTTAACAACCATTCATAAACATTAATATTTTTTAAGAAAAATATTTTTTGCCGTTTTGAAAACAGCCACTCTTCTCATTCTATACTTGTCGTTCAATGATATTTTTAAAAAATAAAAACATTTCTTATCTTATATTGAGAGAACAATCACATTGTTGCTGTTGTTGTTTTGTCAAATATTCTACATTTGCGTCTATGTAGTACGCATTTGAAATGTGTGCTATCGGTATCCAAATAAACTTACCTATATTACAGCGCCTAGAATACATAGTGTGGAAAACAGCTACAAAATAGTACTAAAAAATTGAATCCGATAAATGTAGAACGATGCTGAAAAGATAATGGGCCGATCGCAGCGACATCATCTAGCAGTGGCGTAGCCAGGGTGGAGGGGCAGATAGTTTGGATATCACAAATTTTATAAAAGTGTTTTTGTCTTATTTAATGGGAGAATTTTCTGCAATATTGAATGCGAAGAAAACTTTATAATAGAACTGGCTTCCAGAGCATTTGGACCCCTCCCCCTTTCTGGCTACACCACTGTCTGCTAGCTCTTTTCAACGCAAACATTGTATAAGAATCGAACTGAGAAAACATTTCAGCTGGTGGTAAATATTTTAAATAATAAAATTATACCCTATTTGCTTTGACTTGGATAGTGATTTTCATAAGCTATGAATATATGATTGATATTGATCATGGCCAAAAAACGTGATACGCATTATTTTGTGCCTAGTTGCAGTACTCGATACAAGACAGCAAACTAGAAACTATCTCTATTTAGCATACGAAATAATGAATCTCTGCTAGAAGGGTGGAAAAGATATCTTATCTGTAAAAGTAGATAAAGAGAAAACAACAAAAAAAAAATTTCGCTCGGAGCTACTCTGGTGCGCAAATTTAACCCTGAATTGCATAGTGATGCAAATTTCCATCATCGTTTATATAACTTTTAACCCTTTCAGGGGCAAGCAATTGTGTTCCTATAACGTCGAATTCACACCGGTATTTAAGAAAGAATTTAGTTCAAAATAAGGAAAAGCAATTTTTCATCTTTTTCCGTCAAAGTTAAAAAAGTAAAATTTAATTAAAAGTTTCTGGTACGAATCGGATTAAAATTAGGTGGTATATAATATGTACCACCGCCCCTCAAAGAGTTAATAAATAAATCAACTTCTTCGCCACCACTATATTTATATAGAAATATTAGTCCAGTAAATTTCCCGTGAACTATGTTGCTGAACAAAGTTAAAAATCTGTCTTAAAACTTCTGGTGTCTAATATTTAATATATGTATAAAAAAACACAATTGTAAAAGAAAAACTCATGCAAAGAAGGGTTAAAGCTTGAGGAAACTCCTGTCTAAACATTGCTTTTTCTTTGATTTTTGCTGGTGATGCGGCCAAACCGTCGACTGTAGCGGTCTGACAACTCCAGATTTTCGTCGTGAGTCGGTCATTTTTTTTCTTCTGCTGCTGTGTGAGCGTGAAAATGTGTTTACTTATCAGTTTCTACATTTGTGTCCTTTTACTTTTTGCTTTTAATTGACAGTTACTTTTTATTTTTTTTTTTATAAAAATGATTTAATATATTTTATGATATTTTGCGATATGTTTTTTTAAACATATAATTAACTCATTTATGCCGGTTGATACGAAAAGTTACTACCATTTAAGTGATTTTTGAATATGAACACCAGTATCTTAGTAAAAAAAATGCATATTATCTAACGTGAAACTATCATAGATTCAATCAGTTAAAATAACAGTATGGGAAAACTGGTGTCAACTGGTATCGAAGTATTAAAAAAGTGTAAAATAAGTCGGCTTTAATGGGTTAAACATATAATAATATTACAATAAACAGAAGTAAAATTTTTCATGGGGAGAAAAAAATTCTATTCTTGTAAAAATCCGTTAAGATTTTCAATATTTTTTAACTTTTATTAAATTTTCTATTGAAAATTTTCCTGTTTTTTTATACCGGACGTTTTATGTTAGCAAACTGTCACCAAGGGATAGAGAATTACTCATGTTGCATACGAAAATAAACCCATTACCGCTGATAATTTATTTAGCGTATAGCTATAAGATAGGGGAGCGCACCCTATATGATATCATTCCTATAGGTGGCGCTACTGATTTTGAGGGTTTTCAACTAAAAGTACGGGAATATAAGATGGTGTCGTGTACCTAGAAAGGGAGTCTGGTCCTATTCTTTCTATGTCCATGGTTAGTGTATAGGGGGAATTCTATAGTAGAGATTGGCAACACTGAATTAAGTATATGTATTTCAGATACTGATTTGCATTTTAAATACTGACTTTTTAAATTCATAAAATTTTTGTTACATATATTTTTTAAAGAAATATCCACGGATATAAAATATTTTCACTAATTTGTTAAAAAATACATCTTTCTGCATTTTCCATCTGCTACAGTGGTAATATCCATCAATCAAACTGCTCCAAGGTGCGTGATTTGATAATCTAGGGAAAATTTCTTCTGCGATCTAGTGAATAAAGTAAAATCCATATAACTTCACGCTCACATTTCATATCAATTGGATATTGATAGGCTCTTCTGGCCGATTTTATCCTAAAAATAAGATCTGGGTGTAAAAATTTAGAACTGGGTTTCTTGCATCCATTTTCTGTTCGCGTTCGGGTTGGATCTGGATTCTTGCGAGTTAAGATGAAACATCGTTCCATAATTATAGTGCCTGAACGAAAATATTTACTTCAGAAGGGGAAAGATGACAGAACAATTTTTGTTTCTCCCAAATAGTTTTAATCTTAACTGTCTTGTTTAGAAGACTTTCATATGTTTAAACTAAAGAGAAATTATTGTGATATTTGCTTTTTAATTCTGTAACTGTTTTTCGTATAAACTATTTATTTACTGTCTATTTTACTATTATTTAACAAGAATTCTTTGCTTAAATTAGGAAATGGTTCTAAATTTCTAAAAAATTCTCAAATTATATGAGTTTCAGATGTTGATATTTGTGAAGAGATGAACCTGATTAATCTGATTAATAAAATTCCGTAGGCGGAGGTTAACCCAGGGTCGGAAAAACTACTTTTTGTTTGTAGCGAACTACAACTACAACTACTTTATGAAAAATGTAGTTAACTACAACTACAACTACTTGTTTTAAAAAGTAGCGACTACAAACTACTTTTCAAAAGTAGTCACTACTTCGCTACTTTTCGCTACTTTAGTTATCATCGCTCATTAAATGCACCGCAAACGATTTTTTCCCATAGACCATAATGTAACAGAATTCTTTTGAATGTCCCTGTAAGCGAGATATAGATGCTACTCAGTTAATTTTCTATACTGAACATTTTATGGTAAACTTCAATAACATATAAAACTTTCACGGCATTCTGAGTATATTTACGCGAGTTAGAGCGCGGACAGACAGACAAAGCGAATTCATAAACACTTTTTAATTATGTTGGAAAGTGTTAAAAAGAGGAAATTTGAAAACAAAAATTGTAATAATCTTACAAATTTATGAGAGGAATATAGCACAGTAGCGCTTAAGGTGGTTCTCAAATTCCTTGCTCAACAACGCGAAACTTTCTGATACATTATCTGACTCATTTTTAAACACAAAGGCATAAAACAGGCAGGCCTGACTATGGAAGCGATTTGGAATCAAAATGAGTTTTACATTTTCTGATTAATAAATTACTTATCGGGTTATAAGCGATTCGTGTCACGTTTTTCTCCTTTCCCCTGCTGCGGCGTCGGAAATTCGGTTGAAAACGCCGACTTTGACAGTGTTTTCTGAAAATTCTTCTGTCTTTACCAAAAAATAAAATGAAATAAAATAAAATAAAGAATAATGGAAAACGCCTTTCGGTTACAAAGTAATTTAGTACAATTAATAATAATTTGTATAATGATTTAGATATTCGATGCGAGATGCGATCCAGTAATTATTATTAATAAAGAAAATGCTAACTCACCTAGATGTGCAACTTCAGAATGTAAGCAGGTGATTTTGATACAGATAACTTCTTATTAATTGGAAAAAGTTTACATGCCACAGAATAATTACTACTTTCTTGTGCTATAACTTCAAAATATTCATTATATGTCGACCAGGGCAGTTCTATACTATTTTTGTCTATCTCAAAAGAAGAATACCCACATTAAAAAAACAAGATCTAATAATGAGTAAGAAGACAAAAGCTTGCCAGCAAGAAAATTAAATTTTTTGATGGGTGAATACTTTGCGGTTTTATTTGCAAATCCAGCAAATAATAGATCACGAGCATGCTGACACTTTACGTTTCAGCTGCTAGTTTGTTTGAAGACAGAAATCTTTCCTTCCTAGTGCACTTTTCTCTAATAATAAAATGCTGTACTTGTTCTTTTTCTGTGCTTTTTCGAATATATTTTAATTAGAATTCCAACGATTTTAAACTGGCAGGAAGCGAGCAGAAATTTTGTTCGAAGGGAATATTTTAGATGATTGCTTATTTATTTAATGTTACTGGACAGCAAAGAATATGGAACTTAAAAAAAAGACGAGTTTTAAATTTTGATTTTTTATGAGATTATTATGAAATTATTGTCACCTCTCCGTATATGGAGAGGTTGTGGAAATTTTAGGGGAAGAGGGATAATTTATATTACTGATTATTTATCGTCACTACAGAGCACTATTTAGGGCAGAGATTTTTTTTATATAAAAATAAAAATAAGTTAAAGATTTTTAATTTATTTGTATGTTGGGGGTGGGGGAGGGGAGTAAATTATGGGAGGTTAAGGGTCAATTTAGATAACTTATGTTTAGATAAATCCGTTCTTTTTTTTTAATAAAGATTTTACATTTCTTTGCTTGCTGGGGGTGGGAGGAAAAAGGTAGAAGAAATTAGTCAGATGAAGACTTAACATAGCCAGGCGACTATATTTTGATAAAAACAATCGTAGTCGTATAAAAATACATTATATTGAAAAGATTTCTATGGATTTAAATGACAATACACGAAGTTTCTGACACCCAAACTGTGAAAATGACAGTTAATTTGTGACCGTGGCCGTCGTGTATGGAAAAATCTATGACACCGCAACTGAGATTTTTCGCTGACATTCGCAAATTGTTGCAGAGAACATATTTCGCACATAAAAAACGAGTTATGATCATGTGATTTGAAGATTGGCACTTTTTTCCTCTCTCCTAAAGTAGGGTCAAAAGTAGCGTTGATGCTCCCTACAAACTACTGATATTTTGTATCGTGCTATTCGCTACACTACATTTTTTTAAATGTAGCGCGCTACACTACAAACTACTAGAAAAAGTAGCGGCTACTGTAGTTTCGCTACTTCCGAGCCCTGGCTTAACCTATGCAAATTTCTTTGATAGGAAAGTGATAGCTTAGACAAAACCCTTTGAGGGACGGTGGTATACATTATACACCACCTAATTTTAATCCTATTCAAACCAGAAACTTTTAATTAAATTTTACTTTTTTAACTTTGACGAGAAAAAGTTGAAAAATTGCGCATTCTTATTTTAAACAAAATTCTTTCCTAAATTCCGGTGGGAATTCAACGTTACAGGAGGACAAGTGCTTGCCCCTGAAAGGGTTAAAATGCAGCATTCCCAATTTAAGGGATATTTATTTCAAAAATCCACCACTGCTTAGGAATACCAATTTTCGACTTAATAAATTGCAAATTAAATAAACCGTATTTAGTAATAGTGACCATTAGATGGTGCTGCAAGCACCGATGTTGAATGTTCAAAAAACGACAAGCACCCCTTCTTTATTGAATTCAAAGATATGGATTGGCGCAAAGTTGCCCAAGAGATAAAAGCCCTTGATTCTGATAATCCTCCTCAAGTCAGCCTCTCCGGGGAACTTCTAAAAGTTCTACCCAAATCTGTCAGCCAATTTAGAGATATCCAAAGATACCTAACTGACAAACATATGAATTTCAACACCCTTAACTCAAAAGAACTTCGACCAAAAAAAATCTGTATTAGGGGAATCCCCCCCAACACAGACCCCCAACTTATTATCGAAGACCTTGGTAACCATGGATTTAAGGCCACCCGAGCCGCCATGCTTAAGAGTCGCAAAACTGGCAGAGGTATGCCAATTTACATGGTCAACGTCCTCCCTTGCACTAACTTTGAGAAGATCTATAAAATTGAGGAACTTTGTGATATAAGTGTTCGTATTGAATACTTCAGAAACAACAATAACCCAAAACAATGTTGCCGCTGCCAACGGTTCGGACACGCCTCCGAGACGTGCAGCCTAACACCAAAATGTCTTAAATGCTCAGAAGAGCACCTCACTGATAACTGCCCCAAGACAGGTAAAATAATTCCAAAATGTTCCAATTGTAACGGTGCCCATCCGGCCTCATACAGAGGTTGTCCAAAAAATCCAAACAACATTAAGAAAAAAAATACCCCAACACTCAACACCAAAACAAAACCGCAACAACAAAAACCAAATATAATTGCTGACATCGCAGACATTTTCAAACCTTACAATTACACCATTCATGATAAACCAAACGATATCAACAACAGTGAGACCACTACTAACGTGAATAACGATATCCAGGAAGCCCCACTTGAGGACACTTCCAGTTACACCAAACAAAATAAAACACCACCTGTTATACAAAATAATTATACAAACACATTCAAAGACATGTTTGACACCTTCAAAGACATGAAGGAACTTCTCCAAATTACCAAACTCCTAAAACATTTAAAAAACATCGCCATCAAATCAAAAAATTGCAACAACCTATTCGACAAAATGTATATCATAATAGAAGAATTAGACGCCTTTTCTACGGAGCTCAACATTACCAATTATGAATAATTACAATAACAAAAATTTCTCTTTTCTTCTTATTTTCTCCTGGAATTGCCAATCATTGCAACCCAGGATTAATGAACTCCGCTCCTTTATTTCCATTAATCCACAAATCGATATACTCTTAATCCAAGAAACACTTAACCCTTCCTGCAGTATCACCATCCCAGGTTACAAACTCCATCATACACCACGTGCCAACTCTCACTGGGGTGGCACAGCCATCTACATCAAAAATTATATCCCACATCACACAACTCAAAATATTCCACTCCCAGGCATTGACTACACCAGTATTGTCGTCAACTTGCCCCATGCTAAAATCAACTTCACATCTTTTTACGCACGACACGGGCGACGATACCCCATAAATGACCTGACACACATCATTACACAACACCAACACGCATTTATCGCTGGTGACTTCAATGCACATAGCAGGCAGTGGAACTGTCATTCCACCACCACCAGAGGTAGATCTCTTCACAACTTGGTTAGCCATTTCAATCTCAGTCTCCATGCACCTACTACACAAACACACATTCCTGTTGCTCGCAACCAGCACCCCTCTATTATTGACTTCGCCATCACCAAAAATCTTACCTTCCCTATCAACACTTCTGTTATGAATGACCTAAGCTCTGACCACCTTCCTGTCTTCTTCAAAATTGATCTTATCAACCCTATCTCTCCTCCTCCTTCAGTAGCTATTGACTGGAATAAATTCCAAAATTACATCAACAACACCGACCTTACCTACCCCACAATCAACAACACTACTGACATTGATAACGCAGTTAATAAACTCAACAACATCATTTACAAAGCTCAAAAAGATGCCACTTACACCAAATTCAAAAATAATAACTCTTACATCTTACCCACTTACATACATAATATCTGTAAACAACGCAACACACTCCGTCGACTCTACCAAAATACCAGAGATCCCACCCTTAAAACAGCTGTCAACAGGCTCAACAATAAAATTAAAACCCTTATTCAGAAAGATAAGCAAAAAAACTGGTCTAAATTTCTCGAAAGTCTTACTTGCGAGGATAACTCTCTTTGGCAAATCAAAAAGAAACTCAATAATAATTATACCCCTATTCCTCCCCTTACTGCCAATAATCAAACTGCGTATACTGACGAGGACAAGGCAGAATGCCTCGCTAGCTCATATGAAAGGCAATTCTCTCCGAATCCCTTCCTCGCAAGTCAAGCACACTTTAACAATGTCAATGATACTGTTAATGACTTCCTCTCAACCCCTCCTATCCCTCTCCCCGAAATTCAACCCATCATGATCAACAATATTATTCAAAAACTTAATAATAAAAAATCTCCTGGGTACGATAAAATTTCCAACTATACTCTTAAACAACTTCCTATCAACTGTATTCTCTACATTACGAAGCTCACTAATTCTATCCTCAAACACTGTTATTTTCCTAAACCCTGGAAAACCTCTATCATTTCTCCTATTCCTAAACCATCCTGCAATCTTAATGACCCAACTAATTTCCGTCCCATCAGTCTTCTCTCCTGTCTAAGTAAAGTCATCGAACGCGTCATTAGATCACAGCTCAATGACTTCCTTCACAACAACAACATTCTTATGCCTGAACAATTCGGCTTCAGAGCCAAGCACTCCACCCAACACCAACTTCTTCGATTTGTGGAATTCTTAACTGAAAACTTCAACGAGAAGAAGCCTACTGCTGCCATATTTCTTGATGTCGCCAAGGCCTTTGACAAAGTCTGGCACGCGGGCCTCATTTACAAATTAATTCGGCTTAAGTTCCCGTCTGGACTTATCCATTTAATACACTCTTACCTTGGTGATCGTGACTTCTATGTCCGTGTAAACAACTCACTTTCTCTACTACACATAATACTCTGTGGTATTATTCAGGGTTCAGTCATTGGCCCTATTTTATTCATAATATACTTTAATGACATTCCACGCACACTCTTCACATCACTCGCACTCTATGCGGACGACACTGTTCTCTATGGCACTGCACATCACCCATACAATCTTTACAAAAATCTACAACACCACCTCAACATCTTCATGGAATGGTGTGATCAATGGCGCATTAAGATAAACGAATCTAAAACTACTGCTGTTTACTTCTCTAGAACCTTCTCCACTCCTAATAGATTAACCATCAATAACACTACCATTCCCTGGTCTGACGATGCCAAGTACCTGGGAGTTACCATTGACAAACGCATTACCTTTAAAAAGCATATTCTTAATATCCGCGGTAAAGTCGCCGGAATTTCCAAAACCCTCGCCCCCCTTCTTCGCAGTCACTCACTCTCCATACACAACAAAATCTTAATATATAATGCTTGCATTCTCTCTGTTATCACATATGCATGTCCAATCTGGGGCTTCACTTGCAAAACCAGCATGAACAGCCTCTCTAGTGCCCATTACAAACAGCTCCGTTACATCAGGAACGGGTCTAGATACCTCAAAAACTCCACAATCCTCAAGGATCTGAAAACGACTTCACTCAAACATCGCATTAAACACCTTGCGAAAAAATTCTACAATGACATTAATCACATTCCAAATGAACTCATTTATGAGCTACCTGACTACGATGCTTGCAGTCCATCCAACCGGAAAAAACCAAGGTACTCCACTATTCTTGATGAATAGTCCTTCCGAGCTATAATTCTTACCTCAAAATTTTTCTCTTTAATTAAAAATATATATATATATATATATATTATTATATAATTTTTTACTGTTAATTTTATATTGACTTTTCTCCTAAACTTCTCTTAACATCTTTACTTTACCTCGTCTGGCATATTTTTGTTTGTTTTTTTAACTATGAACTATTTTTACTTTTATACTTTAACTAGTAAATTTTCATTATTTTATAGTTATACTTAACACTATCCTATTTTATGTAGTCAATTGGACTACGGCTAGACATTTCATATGGCTCTCTCAGGATTTGATATACACCTACTCAAAGCCAGGGTGTGCAGTTGCTTCGCAACTTGGAAGCCCATTGAACCTATCACAAGTTCAAGTTCAGTTAGTGACCATTCGGAAATGGTAGTAAATTTTTTAATAAAAAATGCTATTATTGGCGTTTTGTGTTTGTTAATATGGGTTAACGTCCAAAGTTGCAACAAAATGACATAAAATGCCATAAGTTTTTCTAGTTTATTGAAATTATCACTTAATGGGACTAAAAAGGTTTGAAATGACTAAAGTTGGCTGCAGATTCAACATGAGTTAGAGAAGTCTATAATTAATTTAAACTATTAGTTTTTCTTTTTTTTTTTTTTTAATAATGTTTTATGGTAAATTTATTTGCTAAATTGTGAAATATAATTAAAAAAATTTAATATCGTACGACAAAATAAATCTTGGAAAACGTATTTTGACACAATTTTTAAATCCATATTCCATATTTCTGAGTAATCATTTTTTCTTTATACTGCTTATTATGTTGTTCCTCGATAATACCTGAAAAACAACCAAAATTTTCTTAGTTGTAACAAAAAATATGATAATTTTTTATTGATTTGGATTTTTTTATTAATTTTATTTTTTACACATGTGGAATTATCTGTTTAATAAATTTCCGTAGGCGGAGCTAAACTTTTGGAAATTTCTTTGGAATGTAGGAATTAGATCAGACAAGCACACTAAAGTTCAGCGTTGCCAGTTTTCGTGGATATTTTTATTTAGATATATACCACTATTACTGAATACGTTTGACTTATTAAATGACAAGTTATACAAACAAATTCGGTAATATTAGGAAATGGCAGTAGATTCCAGTAAATGGGGGGCATTCGTAACCTGTTGCAGGCTTTAAGTGTGTTAATATGAGTTAACGTGCAAGGTTGTCGAGTAAATGACATAAAACAGCATAAGTCTATACTGTTTATTGAAATAATCATTACTTAATGTTGTCTAAGGGACAAAAATATCAAAGATAAGACATTTTTACTTCTCTTGGTTTAAAATTATTCTGGAATTTTCATATCAAATGCACCAAACTACGTGGAAGTACAATAATTTGATCAAAATATGAATATCCTTGCGTATACCTCTAACTTGGCGGTTTTTATTTAGCGATAATTTGCAAATGTGAAAACCAGGTGACAAGTGTTGTTCTTGGCAAACTCAATTTTTATTTATTTTGAAGCAGGTAGGTTGAAAATGAGTAGGTTGAAAGCGGGTAGTATTTTTGTAAGAGGATCTATCTATACATGGTCCGGTAATGTTTCTTTTTATTTTAAAACTTTTAATTTATTTTCTTTTACTTTGATTCTTATATTAAATCTTTTTTAAATGATGATAAAAGTGTTTTTAAAAACAAAAAAATTGATTTTAATGAAAAATAAAAGGATTTTTAAAAGTAAAAAAGCATGTTTAAATAATAAGAAGAACGGGTTTACATATCTGCACTTTCAGATATTTCCACTGCATCTACAGTAGATATATCAATCCATCAAAATGCAGCAAGGTACGTGATTGAGAAATCCAGAGAAATTTTCTCCTGGGATATTGGGGAAAATTAAAAATCCATATAATAATCCTGCCATCATATTTCATCTTAGTTTTATAATTTAGACACGGGTTTCCTGTATCAAATTTCAGTTCGGGTTTGGGTTGGATTTTCATTTTTGAGATTCAAGATGGGGCTTTGTTGGGATTTGCTTACCGTCCGAGTATTGTCGTACATGTACGATGACTTTTATCTTTGAATGAAAAAAGATGATAGAACAATTTTTTTATATACTATTAACGGTCCTTTTTAAAAAACTTTTATAAATTTAAACTAAAGAGAAATAATTGTACTATTTGATTTTTAAATGTGTAAATGTTTCTGAAGTAAATGACTGCTTAACTATGTATTTTATTGTTTTTTATGAGTTTTTTTTTTTTTTTTTTTTTTTAATTAGTAAATGATTATAAATTTCTAAATATTTCAGAAATTATGTGCGTTTCAGAAGTTAATATTTGTGAAGAGACCATGACTAGTTTCTATAAGGTTTGAAAGCACCTGTGCATTATTCTGATTAATAAAATTCCGTAGGCGGAGCTTAAACTGTGAAAAATTCTCTGATAGGTAAGTAATAGCTGTGACAAAACAGATTAATATGCAGCAATGGTAATTTATAGGCAATTTTTTTCCCGAAATCTACCATTGTTTCCGAATACTAATTTTCGACTTAATTAATGACAAATTAAAACAAGAACGAAAAATCATGCGTCAAGCATAGATTATGTAACACTTTCCAACGCTCCAAAAATAATTTTACAAATCATACCGTTTAATAAGCTAAAAGATAAAAGTAAACAATTTGGAAAACGCATAACATATATAAAAACATAATTTCAGGAATTTCCAACATTACACAGTATTCTAAAAAATATCCGAATACTTTTATTCAGCCCTGTATAGGATCTATAGATTTGTATATATATTACATAGGATGCTAAATTTTAGTTCAGTTAGGAAACGCGTAACACAGTTTAAAATTTTCCGTCTGGAGTTTCTGTCAATAAACGGAAATGTGTTCGCAAACTTTTGTGTTTCCCTGTATAGGATCTACAGAATTTATACACACCACGTAATAAACATAAAGTGAGTTAAATTTAAAATCGCGTTCAGTAACTTAAAACGCACTTCCAGAATTATTGTTAACAGACAGTAGAGAATTCTTTTGTGCGTCCCTGTAAATGAACGATGACTGCTATACACACAATATTCTGTAGTAAGCCTCTTGTAATGCACCTTATTGATATATATAAATTTCAATGCGTTTAAAATAGTGAAACATTATTTAAATAAACCGCAGACGATTTTTCTCAAATAGACGTAATATAACGGAATTCTTTTGACTGTCCCTGTAAAGTAACTATAAGTGCTATGCACACCCTATTCCATATTAAGATTCTTCTAATGCACCTTAGTGATATATATAAATTTCAATGCCTTAAAATAGTGAAACATTATTTAAATAAACCGAAAATGATTTTTCCCCATAGACCGCAATGTAATGGAATTCTTTTGAGTGTCCCTGTAAAAAAACTATAAGTGCTACACACTTCCGTTGAAATAGGGAACATGCTATAGATAACGACAATAACATATAAAAATTGCAGAGCAATCCGAGCATATTTACGGGACCTGGTACGTAAAAAAAAACCCGTAAAAAAAAGTGTTTTTAAAAGGGTTTGTATAATAGGCTTTTGTTTTAAAATGATAAAATGTGTTTTTTCAAACGCTTATATTTTGTTTGACACCAGAGCAGTTAAACTATTTAGTTTGATTTTTATAGATGAAATATTTTTATGTTGTTTTAAGATAATAAAAGATTTTTAGTGTTTTGGTTTTGAAAGTAAAAAGTATTTTTATAAGTAAATGTGTTTTACTGCTCTTATTTTTTCTTTTATTTATTTTATTTTCTTTTATTTTCTTTTATTTTTTTTGTGGGGGGGGGGGAGAGGGATGGGGGCTATATCAAGGACAGAGCCTTTGCAACATCAGCTCACGTTAAAGAACTGAGTGCTAAGATAATGGATACTGTGTGTACTGTTAGCGAATACTCGGACAGAGCTAGAATACCGCATTTTCCAAGCTATTAAGAGTGCGAACGTTAAAATTTCATGAAGTATGTTGTCTTATTATAAACTTTATAACAGTACTTACAGTGTGTTTCACGAAGGATCCCTAACTTTGAAAATAAATAACTCGGAAACGGTGATAGATACAAGCATGAAACCAGTAGTATGTTTATTAAAAAACCCCGTAAGAATCTGATACAGAAAATTCAAAATTTTATTTAAAAATAGCACCAACAGATGGCGCTGCAGGCAGCACATGAACGCTCAGTCGGCGAAGATTTCGCCGTTGAATGGTGATCCCTATTAGCGTATAGGGAACGAAATTCCGCAAGTGACACTGAAGAACATTGTTTACCGCAACAATCCTTTAACACTCGGCGAGCTGGAGGAGGCTATTTGTCAAGATTGTACGTTCATTTCCGGTGACATACTACAGAGAGTCACTGACAATTTCATTCTTCGTTTTCGACTGGTGCGTTGGGTGAAAGATGCACACTTTGAATCCCTTTTGATGTGATACAGCCTACTTATGGTTATGCCAACTGCAGCACCATCTATCGGCGCAATTTGTTACTAAAACATTGAGGTTTCTGTATCAGATTATTGCGGGGGGATTTAATAAACATACCACTGGTTTCATGCTTCTATCTATCACCGTTTCCGAGTTATTGATTTTCAAATTTAGGGGTCCTTCGGGAAACACTCTGTACAATGTATCCAAACAATCATCTATCAAATTATAATAGATTTCGCAAAATAAATATTTATAATCAGGGTAAGACTTTGTGCTCACCCTGTTTGTTCTTGTATTTAAAAATTCTCAGCTAAAACGTTTTCTTTCGTAATACAACGTTTACGTTTTGTATGTACTGCTGGAATAAACAATTAATCCTGCCACTATACAAATATTCTGCTGATACCGGTAGGATCTAGTGATACATTTTTTAATGTAGAAATGCGATGTTTTATAGTTATCTTGAAATCGAGTGCACAGGTTTAAACATCGAGTGAGCGCCTGTACGGCACTGAGTCCTCCTCGATGAATTTATCTAAAGATTTGAGAAACTTAATTAAAGACACGGTCAAAGAATTTTGCGGACTGTTGGACCCAGATTACAATGCCACGTAAGGTAGGACCAGTACGTAGAAAATTAACTGGGTATTTCTAGAAAATGATTTCTTTAGTTTTTAATCTGTTTATATATCTTTATTCATCTTTAAGGCTCAAGCAATCTTATACCATACAAAGGAAAAATAAAAAAGCTGAAATAATCTGCAATAAAAGCATGATATTTCGTTTTCCCAACTTTTAAAAGTTTTGTTTGTTTTTAAATAGTACCACCCACTTTTCACAGTTTCATTGCTTTGGATCAAAGCAGCCCGGGAAATGTGTAGTTTGTGTACTTTTTCTTAAATCTTTAATCTATATCTATACTAATAAAATAAAGTTTCGCTCTGTGTGTGTGTCTGTTGGCGATGGCTAGGAAAATTTAGCGCACCTAGAAGTCTGTAAATTTAGATTTAGATAGTCCAAACCCTCTCTTGGTGCACCTGACCCTCAGAATTTTAATATTTTGATAATTAGCCTAGATATATATTAGATTCTCATTTACCATCGCTTCTAAAATGACATCTTTTAAATCAAAATGGCGAAAGAAACGAATCGTTTGCATGCGGAAATGAACTAATTCGAAATTATTTTACTAATTAGCGAATTTTAAGAAAAATAATTAAGATATCAATTTGAAAATTTCTGAGCATATGTAAAAAAAAGTTCTGCATCCGTCTATGCAATTTTTGAAAAATTCGGCCGGTAATTTTTCTTAATTTATGCAAAAAACTGCTAAAAATCTGCTGGCGCCAGTGAAATAAATCCGAGAAAGTTTCAGACAAGGATCTGCTTTCATTAAAAACTGAACTACAAAGAGATCTGTTTCTCTGGCCGATCCCTCCATTTAGTTTGCGAAAATGAAAGGAAATAATTGCCAATTTTTACTAATGAACAAAAATTTAGATAACTAAGATATAGATTTGAAATTGAGGATGGGAAGTGTTGTCATCTGCCGGCTATTTTAGCGTAGTGTCTTCGATATGTTCTAATTATCAGAAAAATTTAATTATTTTTTTAATGATCGCGTTAATGTAGATTCAGGTGGTTTTCTTGAACAAATTATTCCTTATATTTGCAGGTATGGGGAGGGAGGTAGTTAACGCCTTGCATTGAGATTGTTATTATCTCGGGCCCGGGCAACGCCGGGCGGATAGCTAGTGAATAAGAGATAAAAATTCTTCATTGCACATGACAAACAGTAATTTTTTTCTTCCCAAAATATAATCCGATTGATATATATATATTAATATGATACAATTATGGATCCTATTATTCCCCGACTTGGCATTTTTTTCAATTTAATTTCTTTTTAATTATAAAAATTTAGTACTTTCATTAAGTAACCCATGAACTTTCATTAAAAACGTAAGTAATACATTTCAATCGAGATTAAATGAGTACAAACCGCAACGCAAGGAGTACTTTTAATAAATAAAAATGTAAGTAAATCTTTAAATTAGCTTGGTGACGTGACAAAATATGAAACACACTTAAACACACTTTGCTGACGTGGCATCCTAAACTTGATCACGTGCCACCTTATTGTATGGATAATGTTGTAAAAAAATCTGTTAATCCAAGTAAATTTTCATTCCCCCGTGATTTTTAATCAACTAGATTCGACTACAGTTTTTTTTTTTTTTTTTTTTTTTTTTTTCAATGCAATGTAGCTACGCTTACGGTTTTATTAGACTGAAAAATAAATTGACGCTTAAAAAATTATGATGTAAGGAAAGTTTTTCTTTTTTGTTATTTTTTAAGTACAGGATTCTGAACTTATATATTAAAGTTTATATTTAGAAACTAAAAAGAAAAATATCGTAAAAGTTACAACTTTGTGAAGTAACTTGACATCAAGAAGTAACTTCTGTCTACAAAATATTTGTACTTATCTATATTTCGCAAAACATTACTAGCATTCAATGGGTTAATATGAAATACTCTGCAACGGACTGATTTTTCATTTGTTGGCGACGTGTCAAAACTGTTTGACGGCAGGTTTCAAAAACATTCATCTGAATAAACAAAATATAGCATTCGTATATTTTATTAATTTCTGTATCATTTAACTAACTGAATATAAAAGAAATACTGTAAAAGGAAAAAAAATACGTTGTTAATGCTATTTCGAAAATCTGAATTTATCTAAAAACTGAATTTTCCCGTTGTGGGTAACTGTTTTCAACTTTAAGTCCAAGTTTTATCTTTATAGACTAAACATGCATATGTTATCGTTCACAGAAAGAATACTAAACTGAAATATTTACCCTTACTTTAAGTGTTAAGTTTACTATAATATTAGATATATTAAATTAAAAAAAAATTCTATGTAAATACTTTTCAGTTTAGTACAAAATGCGTACACTTCCTGGAATTTCCAAGGAGTCTTTTACCACTTTTTCCGATTAGAAAACTTCTATTTACATTCAAGCTCAATGATATCTATATGCGTTACTGAGATTCACCATGAATTGTTCATTTAAAAGTATTTTGTGTATTGCGTTTATTGTTCATTTACAGGGAGACACAGGAGATATCGTTTACAGCATACGTGCGATAATTACAGTCTATGTGTGATAAGTGCGTTTTCAACTTTGGTTTGCGATTATACGTTTAACTAAATTTTTGCATAGTACGTGGCGTTTATAAATGCGGTTGATCAAATACAGGGCTACACAAGGGAATTCGTAAAGTATTCCAGACTATGTGAGTGAATTGCTTAAGGGTAGTTTTTAATTGTGTTACGCATTTTCCTGCTGAACTATATTTAGTTGACTAATAGAAGTTGTAGAATATAAATAAAATCATATACTGGGCTACGCAAAGAATATACATTCTCGTTTACGGTTGGTAATTGCTGGAAGTGAGTTTTAAGTTCCCTTATGTGTTTTTTACCTGAATGAAATTTTAGCTTAGTATGTATTGTGTACAAAAGTCTTTAGATAATTTACAGGTCTATTTTAATACTTGGAACTTCTTCCCTAGGAAATTTCTCACGTCTTGCATTCATAATATTTCAAATTTTTAATTGCTTAAAAGGAGTATAGCCAACATAGTGAAAAAGTATCCGACCCGGGACTCGAACCCGGGTCATCAGTATAGCGCATTGACGTTCAACCAACTGAACCACTTGCAACGATACCCAGCTTGGCACTTCTCACTATCACATGTTGGTAATGCCCCAAACGCAGCACAAGATGGAATATTTTTCCGTGAGCCACCAACCCTGGGACAAACACGAAACTAAAGAGAATCCAGCATCAATGATTGAATAAATCTATTATAATACTTAGAAATTTTTGTATAGAGAATTTCTCACGCCTTGTATTCATAATATTTCAAATATTTAATTGCTTAAAATGCGTATAACCAACATAGTGAAAAAGTTTCCAAGCCGGGACTCGAACCCGGGTAATCGGTATAGCGCACTGACGTTCTACCAACTGAGCCGCTTGGAACGATACCCAGCATGGCACTTCTCACTATCACATGTTGGTAATGTCACAAACGCAGCACAAGATGAAATATTTTTCCGTGAGCCACCAACTCTTGGGCAAACACGAAACTAAAGAGAATCCAACATCAATGATTGAATAAATCTATTTTAATACTTGGAAATTTTTCCATAGAACATTTCTTACGCCTTGCATTCATAATATTTAAAAATTTTAATTGCTTAAAATGCGTATAACCAACATAGTGAAAAAGTATCCAAGCCGGGACTCAAACCCGGGTCATCAGTACATACTGATGACCCGGGTTCGAGTCCCGGCTCTTACATCTCGAGTCCCGGCCTTTTAAGCAATTAAAATTTGAAATAATATACAGGACTGTACAAAATATTTCGCGAGCATTTCCATCAATTTGCGAAAATTGCTAGCTGTGAGTTTTCTAACCGAACTAAATTTTATCATGCTATGTAGTATATATCCAAATCTATAGATTATATGCAGGGCTGCACAAAATAATTCGACTACTTTTTTAACAGTGAAAGGTAATTTCGGAAACTGGATTTTTTAATTTGTTATATGTTTTCTAAATTGTTTACTTACATAGCTTCTTTCACCTTATTTAACGGTGAAGTTTCGTTAAAATTTTCTGGATGTGTTGGAAAGTGTTTCATGACCTATTCTTAACAAATGATTTGTCGTTCTTGTTTAATTTAAGTTGGTTTATGTATGTAAAGATGGAATTTTGCAATTGATTTTTCACCGACTTCCTGATTAGAATTATATATATAAAAAAAATATGCATACATATGTGTTTCCGATGACAGTAAAACATTTTATTATTTTTAGAACTTAATCATACATTAATAAATTAATTTTAAGATCTTATTCCGTTAGCCTGTCGCAGGTGATAAATCGTCATATGTTATTTATTCTGGCAGTTGCATACGATTTACATCAACTATGGTGTTAATAATGCGCCAAACTTAACTCGCTAACATTTGCCATCTGGCTGAAAAACTGCAGGATTATAATAATTTAAACACTAAAATATATAAATAAAATAGAAATAAAAATTGTAATAATAATAATAATAATAAACACGATTTTATTTTAGGTTTACAAAACATTTTTTATTTTGTGTCTACATCAGTTAGATCCCAAGGTATTAAAGAATTTGCAAAGCTCCTCAAATCGGAAGTGATCATTAAAATAGCCGGAAGTAAGTCTGTAAAGCTGTTAAACAAAATTGAAATATGATTATATTTTAGCAAATATAAATTTGTCAGACTTTTTTTTTCATTAATTTATAAAATAATTATACGAATTTTATGAGAATATCTGACAACGAATAATATAAATTAAATTTCGCAACCCTTGTTTTGTCATGATTTTTTAAAAAAAGGATTTTTTCAAAATTCCTTTATACATCCGTTTTAAAAAATAATGACACATTTTTTTATCGTTTTATTTTATTTTATTTTTCAAATTTCATGTGCCTTTCCCTTATAATGTTTTCTAGTATATGAAAAAATCGTTAAAATTGCTTTTTACTATCTCATTTTTTTTCTCAAAACGTTATCATTTATTTTTTCTCAAACTTCATATGCATAGTTTCAGTTATAATGTTTCCTAAGACACGAACTCAAAGAATGGTCCCACTATTCATATTTTTAAAACTATGCAATGATATTTGAATAACGATGATGTTAAATATGCCAAATATCTAGCTTTGGTTCTTCGACTAGCTCTAAAATTTTTTATTTACTGTTAGCGGTCAAAAGTCCTTGTGCATGAGGATTTTGAGACAATTTATTTGAATTGGATGATTAGATTTTCTTTTTGAAGTATTAAAAAAAAAAATTCTTTAAAATGTTCTTAGTATTTATTAGTTTTCTAAAATTATCTTAATTGAAACACAAACTTAGCATAGATAATTTATGTATAAACTAAAATTATAAAAGTAGTTAGTTTCATTCCATGTCACACACACACACACACACACACACACACACACACACATATATATATATATATATATATATATATATATACTAAATAAGAAGGTACTCCAAATTTATTAGATTACCTTTAGGGAGGAAATGAAATTTGAAACATTTCAATTGCACTTCTAACATACATTCAAAAGTATTAAACATTAAAGTATATTTCAATGATATAAAAAATAATATTGTGTTATATTATACATTATAAATAAAATGGTTTGATACATTTGGGGGTAATTTAGAGCTTCAATCTCTTAAATATTTAACTAAATAGAAATCACTAGAACCTTGTTTGTCTCCTGTTTCATAACGTGACGCTGCTCAGTGATTGAAAATCAATATTTGGCGTTAATATATTTTAAAATTATTATTATTATTATCATTTTACGTAGTATTCGAGTTTTGCGAAGCATCAAATAATCGTTAGATATACACTTTTATTCAAGGTGATAACTTATACAAATAACCTTCGTATATGTTATCGTGTATTGTGTTGCTTTTTTCGCAATTTTCGAAAATTTTTGTTCCGGTAAATGGTTTATTTAAATTTAGTAAAAAAAAAAAAAAAAGATTTTTTTTTCATTATTAAATTTCAGTAAGTTGTTCATGTAAGTTGAGTGTAAAAAGAAAAAAAACATTAATAATTCGGTAAATAACTTTATTATAATGTTTTTTGGTTGATTATATTTGGAATTGTACATCTGAGGAATTCTATTAACGTACAAAAAACTGCACGGATATGCACATATTGATATATATACAGTGAAACTTCCATTTAACGAAGTCTCATCGTTACACTTAAAAACTTCGTTATGAAGAAAATTCGTTAAATAGAAATCAACTTAAATTCATGAAATGTTTCCTTCAGATATGACAAACAGGTATTGGATTCAGAAGCATTTGATTCATTTTCAATTATGAAACCGTGTTTTACTAAACAGTTGTGTACGTTCGATGAAATCACGTCACATTCCCAAGCTTTGGCTCAAGCTTTCATCAGTTCTGATATACAGATTCTCAAACTAATGTTTTCACTATATTCTCTTTTTTCTGTCTTTTTCGATATTGTACTTCAAGATTTTTTATTATTCCTTAGGCTAATGTTTTGAAGTTGTATTAGGAGGAATAAAAATAACTTTGATGTTCGATTTGCATTTTGAAGCACATTCTTGAGGATGCACAAAGCAATTGTCTATGAGCAATTGAAGTTCAGAATGGTAACTGTCTGACTCTAATTGATATTTTTTGCTTCAATGCATCTGACGCCATCACGTCACTGCAACTTCTGTATCATTGAATGTAAAAAAGGGATTTTGACTTCTCCTAACTGTTAGCGCTGGAGTCTCGGTATGAGAAAGTAATGATAACAAGTGTTTTTCTTATTGCGAAAAAAAATGTTTTATTTAGCACCGTGCAGAATGGAAATTATTTAAATATGTTTATTTTCGGACAATATGCTGAAATAAATTCGCATATCTATCGCAACAGCAGCCTCTTAGTTTGAATTACATGTACAAAAGGGGAATAAACTTCGTTATAGAGAATATATTTTTCGTAATATGGAAAGTAATTTACATGCTAATGGTGTTCAAAGTCAAAGTTCTGCAGAAAATTTCGTTAAGTAGAAAACTTCTTTAAATAGGGACTTCGTTAAAGGGAAGTTCTACTGTATATTATTATTATTATTATTATTATTTGTTGTATAAAGAGCTAAATTAGCCAAATTTTGAAGTTTTGAAAGGCATTACACCCTGAATAACCGTTAAATTTATTTAAAGAATATACAAGGTACATTTTGTCTAATTTTGACAAACGGGATGGATTTAAACTCACGTAACTAGATATTGTTGGATTATTTCAAATAACGAATATTCGTTCTATTGCCATACTATCAGTCATACTCAACCTACTGCACGAGACACACAATTACTAATAATACATATTTATAAAAATTTGAGATGCGAATAAATGATACTCAAGAACTTCATGGACCGGGAGGCGGCAGCACAGACAATCACCTCACCGAGTTCACGGCTGAAATTCCAGAATTAGTTAAAACTTGATTCGCATATAACGCAATCGGTCTGCCAAGTCATATCTTGGTGGAAAACACCCGAAAACCCGATTTTAGCGGTTAGCTCGTAGGCTTAACATTGTGTGTTCCTGCTCCCAGCCCTCCATGTTTTCATACCTTTGGGTACAGGAAAACACAATAATAAACCTACGAGTCAACCGCTAAAATCGGGTTTAAGGTGTTTTCCACCAAGATATGACTTGGCAGACCGATTGCGTTTTAATATGCGAATCAAGTTTTAACTAATTCTGAAATTTCAGCCGTGATCTCGATGAGGTGATTGTTTGTGCTGCCGCCTCCCGGTCTATCACTATTGCTTTAGATATTTTTATGGGGAAAATGTTCTGTCCTGTTTTTTTTTATATATATACATATATATAATTATTTAAAAATTATATTAAAATGTCTATGATAGTCATTTTCTTCTTCGAAGATCTGTTTACGTCTAGTTCTATTAACGTTATAATGATGTATTTATTTATTTTTTAATTTTCAGCACTAATCAAACATTATTTAAAATTAATAAAATTTGCATTATATATTTATACATTAAAAATATATATATAAATATTTTACACTAAGCTATAATCTTATTTTTTACAGAAAATCTGATTTTTCTATATTTAGATTCTGGAAATTCTGTATCTTATACTATTGTGTTTTATACTTATTACATAGCTATACTGATTAGTTATATTTCTTTGTTCTACTAGTTTTGTTATTTTATTATTTTAATTAGCTTTTTTACAATCCTAATAATATTATAAATCTGAATGTGGGCAAATGTTAGGCTGAAGCCAGCGTCAAAATGGAGCATTTAATGATCCTGTATCTTTGCATATAGGTTGATTATAACCCTCAAATGAACATAGGCTAGATTTTATTTATTTTATTTAAATATTTTCTTTAATAATTAAAAATTTCATTATTTTCATAGAAAATAAATGGACATTTTTTCATACAATTTAACCCTTTTACTTTATCGTTGCTAGGTTTTGATCGTTGCCAATAAATAAAAACACGGAAAAATAATTTTTCCTCAACAATTAATTTTCAATTGAACGATTTTCACGTGAAAACTGAAAATTAAAAAGAATTCAAAAGCAGGTGAATTTCCGTTATATATGAAACAAAAATATGGAGTATTTGTTATTATACATGAAGTATGAATATCGGTTACATTAAAAAGATCTTTTTCTGTCAAAAACTGCGTTATAATTAGAAGGAAAAATGAACAATAATTATATTATTAAAAATAAGATTTCGCTTGGATCATGGAAATATGAAAAGGATCCTCCTCGGCTTGGACAAATATGACGTCATAAATAAAACGTTTATTTTCAAATATTCATAATAATATAAGGAGCATGAATATCAATGTATAATGAAAGTAGATAGATAATGGACGTAATATTTAAGATGAAAATCTGAAATATTTTTTTTTTATCAATACTGATTAATAATTAGCTTGATTCCCAGTTACATACAAATGTGAGTTTTCCGCTAAAATTTACGTCCTCATTGCCAGAAAAAGAAAATTAACAAGAATTATGCCATTATAGCTCTCTGTTCACAAGAATTGAGTTTAATGTAAAACAATATACTATTTCCATTATCTTTGAAGGATGGCTATTAAAACGTTTCGCAAAGGCGTTAAAAGTAAAATGGTTTACCAGGTAAACTTGACATATGTTTTTACACAATTCGCCGATTTCCACGATTTTATTTGGCCCGCCATTTTTCATTGGTTGCAGTTTCCTTTTCGTGATTATTTGTCACAAAATTTCACTTTTTGAAAACTTAGTTATGTCAACGCCTCCATAACATAGAAATACTGTATTGTCTCCTATGGAATGTGATAAACAGTTAGTTAATTATTTACGTTTCTAATTATCGGGAATGAAATATTTTGCTTAATTAATACATTTATTCTTCTTTTAATGATACGTGAACGAAGTCACGGGTAACAGCTAGTCATTATATAATTGCAATATATTGCGTCCCACCTAACATAGCAAACACACATTTCTGTTCCCCCCCCTATCTTTAGACCTTTTAAATGCTGAATCATTATATGATTAAGCTGTTTACTTATTCTACAGCTATACTGATTATATTAATTCTGTTACATTGCATCGTTCTACTAGTTTATTTTTTTACTTTATTATTTTAATTATCGTTTTTATTGTTATTATATATAAATGTAGTATATTTCGGCTTACCTAACGTAGCAAACGCATGTTTGCGGTAAGCGAGAAAAAAAAGTTGTGTGTTGCTACTTTATAATGTCATCAGATCCAATAATAAGACAAAATTACCGAAAGGGTGTTTTACGGACAAAAAAAGCACTATTAAGTTTCTAACACTAATCAGTAGAGTTGCAAAAAACCGGTTTATTCCCATATTTCTTTGCAATAGACCCGGTTTATTCTCCGGTTTGTTGCCAAAAAACCTGGTTAATTCCCAATAGACCCGGTTTATTCTCAGGTTTATTGCCAAAATACCTAGTTTATTCCCAATAGACCCGGTTTATTCCCAAAAAACCCGGTTTATTCCCAGGTTTAAATCGGGTTTTTTCTAACCCTTGCAACTCTACTAATCAGACATTATTTATAATTAATTAAATTTTCACTGCATATTTTTAATTTTGAAAAAGAAAACAATTTTTTGCATTGAGCCAAAGTCTGATCTGTTAAAGAAAATCTCCCAATTATTCTGCCTTTAGATCGTGGAAATTCTGCATAATTATATTATTGAATTTTATACTTATTATATCGGTAAACTGATTATATTTATTTTGTTATATTGCTTCGTTCTCTTAATTTTGTTATTTATGTATTTTAATTACTTTTTTTTTCTTTACTTATTATAAAAGTTACTTTTATTATAGTAGTCTGTTCCAGCAGTATCATCTTTATCGATGATGACATCATTATCAATACACCAGGGCTATAAGGATGTGATGGAGGGTGAGCCGTTACAGGTGCCTGGCTGTCTCTCATACTATGGTCGTATTCACCATCTATCTCAATTGCCGGTTAAACGCGAAAACCTCGGTCGAAAGTTAAAATGATATTCACGATTAATCTGATTGGACTACAGACTCTCTTATGTCCAAAGAGGTTAAAAATGAATATCATTTGAGAATTCCACCGAGATTTCCGCGCTTGAGATAGACGCTGAATAGGGCACTAAAGAGGAAGTATGTGGTCGAATTATTATTATGAAATAGGTAAATGCAGACCTTTCTTTTGGCATAAATTTAAGCGAACTCAAAAGCGGTAATGCAAAAACAGTTAAAACTTGAGTCGTTTAAGTTGTGCATGTGAATGGTATTACACAGTGCTTATACGAGAATAATGACTTATTGAATAATGACTTAAGAATCTTAGTGCTTTTAAATCATTTTAAAAAATTCCGTCGAATAATAAATATCAGCATTGGAGCAACTATAGAGTGCTTAAGCTGTCAAAATGGCGGGGGATTGTCAGTCTGAGATGGTCCTTCTTTATCTAAAATTATATGCAAGAGACAAAGGACTTTTCATCGTGAACGCTAAATTTTTCCTTTATTTTGTTAATACAATGAAGTTAAAACTAAGCAAACATGCATGGCTTTGTAAAAACTAATTATTATTATTATTTTATTTCTCTAATACCGTACTTATTGCGCGTTTCCGAATTTGTACCAGGGTTCGTAAACTCTCTGGGTTCGACCCTATGGTTATCTCAATGGCATGCTTGACATTTCTTGGACAGTATAACACGTGCTGACTCTACACGAAGAGTTTCTTAGCGACAATTAATTTAGTCTATAATAAACCTTTTCTTCAAGAAATTAAAAGCGTTTATTTTAGGTGTCAAAAATCAACTTCTTTAAAAAGTTTTTGGGAGAAGGGGGAGTGGGAGGCAAAGTTTCCTTTGAGAGAGAAAAAAAAATTCTTTGGTTTTGTTACTTAGAATTGAGACGCAATTGATACATTCTATTGTCACACATATTTTTAAAATTAGCCGATGTATTCGGTAATGCTGCAGTAGCAAAAGTTTCCAAAATATTATTGATAATTATTAATTTCTGTGTTTAAAATGTCTATTTTATGCTACTATTTCTATTATAATCAAATTTGACAAGTTATTTTAGCTTTAAATGTATAGAAAAATTCTAATAATGAAACATAAATTCACCTTAGTATACCAATTAAAAACATGAAAACATTTCAAATGAATCACATTTTATTTATTACTAAAATAGGTATAAAATGAAATAAAGGTTCTAAAACATTAAAACCATTCTAAGATGTTAAAACTTTCGTCGGAGTCCCGAGCGGTTTCGACCTGAACCTGGCCCTCCTCAAAGGGCAAAAATGAGAAAAAATTCTGTAACCTCCGCAATGCACGCTGGTTAAATAATTATTATTTTAACTTATGTGTAATTTCTGAAAAATTTTGTTTATTCGGACCTTTGGTGATTGATACAGTTTGAAATATCACATTCCTTGAGTGGAGGGGGGGGGGATTTCTCCCTAGCCAATCCTAAAATGTTAATACACTTTTAAAATCGTAATTTATTTAATTATGCACTTTAGAAACAAAAAATGAGTAGTTAATGGATCTGTTATTTATTTTATCTTTTATTAAACTTCAAGTTTTTCTCGATAATTGTTTCAAAACCATGGAGGGGTGAGGGGGGGGGGGAGGGAATTTCGTAATGAAGTCTAATCAACGGGTAATAAATCAAAATTCGTGAAAATTCTTGCTTATTACAACAGTGTAAATTAAACCTAAATTGGACAATTGGATCATTCGGTATGATTTTTCTTTCAACAGCTACCGCCCCAGTCTCGAAAATCGAGCTAAATTCACTATTACAGCTTCAGCTTCAAGCCAACTTTCTCCAAATTTTTTACAAACATCGGCTTATTACTTTACATCTAAATATAAAATTTCATTCAAAAATATTTATAACTTCTTCATTTAAACTCCAAAAAATCGAGAAAATAGCTCCCTTCCGGTGCATTATCCCCATTTACAACTGGGACTTGACGTTCATAGTCAAAGACATATGTAAGAAGTTTGCTTCAATTCTATCCATAACTTCGTACACTTTCCGATGATACAAAAGAAAAATCGCACCTAAATTCGCTATTACACTACCTTCAGGCCGATTTATCCAAATACTTTTACAACCCTCGGCCAATGATATTACATCTCACTATAAAATTTTGTTGAAAAATATTCATAAATTCTTCACTTTAACTGTAAAAGTTCGGAAAAAGCGCTCTCTTCCGGTGTAATATCCCTATTTACAACTTGGACTTCACGTCCATAGTCAAAGACATATAAGTTTGGTTCAATTCTATCCATAACTTCGTACACTTTCCGATGATACAAATGAAAAATCTCATCTAAATTCGCTATTACACTACCTTCAGGCCGATTTATCCAAATACTTTTACAACCCTTGGCCAATGATATTACATCTCACCATAAAATTTCGTTAAAAAATATTCATAAATTCTTCACTTTAACTGTAAAAGTTCGGAAAAAGCGCTCCCTTCCGTTGGAATATCCCTATTTACAACTGGGACTTCACGTCCATTAGTCAAAGACATATAAGTTTGGTTCAATTCTATCCATAACTTCGTACACTTTCCGATGATACAAATGAAAAATCTCACCTAATTTCGCTATTAGACTACTTTCAGGCCGATTTATCCAAATATTTTTACAACCCTCGTCCTATGGCATTAGATCTAACTATAAAATTTCGTCGAAAAATATTCATAAATTCTTCATTTTAACTGTAAAATATCGAGAAAATCGCACAAAAATCGCTATCACAGCGCCTCCTTCTAGGGGAATATCTCCATTTTCAACTGGGACCTGACGCCCATAATCGAAAACATAAATATGAAGTTTGGTTCAGTTATATCCATAATTTCGTATACTTTCTGATGATACAAGAAGGTAAATGACATAATAATCGCTATCACAGCGGCTCTTGCGGTGGAATATCTCCAGTTTCAACTAGGACCTGCTGGCCATAGTCAAAAACATTTATATGAAGTTTAGTTCAATTCCATGTGAAATTTAGTTCAATTCTATGTGAAGTTTAGTTCAATTATAGTGCAGTCAAAAAGATGCACTCAAAATCAATTTATCTTAACACTAGAACTACCGGAAATGTTCCTCAAGTTTTATCAAACTATTTCACACCAGAATTTTTATTTAAAACTATGTAACTTTTTCATTTAGCATATTCCTGCGAGTTTTCTATTTAATTTATTTTGAAAAGAAATTTCTGGTTCGAATCGGAATATATTCATTTGATAGCCATCAAAATGACGGCTCTTGATAGTTCTAGTATTAAAGCTATTTCATATCTTTATAAAAAAAGATTATCTTCTTTGAAAAATGAAAAGAAAAAGAAATAAAAAGAGATAAATAGTAACTGCAAAGTCCATTTGCTGCTTATGCTGTTTCTTACTCTCTACTTCTTTTGTATTAAAGACGAGATTCTTTTATGAAGACTTTAAACAATTGTTTTTACATTACTTTTTACAAATTTAAATTTATCGTTACACAATGTTATATATTTTTTAAATATTTGTCTTATTAAATTGAATATTTTCCAACATAGTTTATAGCTTCGATTTTCCTGTCTACCGTCTGTACGTGATCTAACTGTCATACATGTACCGTAATTTCCGGTGTATAAGCCGCGGGTAAATTAAGTCTGTTTCAAACCAGAATTATTTTTATAGAAATAAATCAAAATAAGTTCCAAGATGTAACGCCTTATATTTTATTAAAAACATTTTCCGGTCCGAAAACGATTTCTTTGAGCCGAGGCTTATACACCCGAAATTACGGTACTCGGATTGCCATGTAATTGACATACAGGGTGCGTAGGAAAGTCCCTTTAACCTGAAAATACTTGCGAACGGAGAGAGATACAGCTTTGCAAGTGAGGTAATAGTAAAGCGACTACGTCCCGACATAATGCAAACGACAGCAACGCTCCCTAGTGGTGAAATTTGAAGATAGCCATTGCAAATCGAAAACGAAAAGAGATAGAGCGAAATTTCCAATTAGAAAGTTTTAGAGCATCAATTAATTAGTACGAAACGACATTTGGTTCACACGGATAAGATAAAATGTCGCCTGTATACCCATAAATGTCCGAAGTCGATGCGAGACGATTCTACTCTGTATATTCACATTTCGGAAATGTAGCAGTGCGCAACTGCAGATTGTGACGTTGTACTGTAACTGTAACGTCTGTAAAATTTTCATTTCCGATGCATTTAAAATGTTAGTTTAAAAGGTGTTGGCGCTCGCTTGATACAAACAGTATAATCTCATAGCATAAACTTATGGCCGACGATAATTTGAATCCGAATGTACGCGCGGTTTTATTTTTAAATATTTATTTTCGGGTATGGTAGTAGTGTTGAATGGCCTCTACGATCGCCGGACTTCACTCCGTCGGCTTTCTTCCTGTGGGGTTACATAAAAGATAAGGTTTATGCAACTCCACCTACAAGTCTACTGGATCTACATCGTCGTATTGAAGATGTTTGCAATAACATGACAACTTCCAATGCTAAGAAACGTGCATGCAGAATTACTCTCACGAATACAAACGTGTATCTTGAGCAATGGCGAACTTTTCGAACATACTGAACATTAACTTTTTATCACTGTCAGACAGTTTGTCTTTTTTGTTTTTTGTGTGTGATGCTATCGAAATGTATAGACGTAAGTACGTATTTATGCAATAGATTGTGCATATTTCTTCATACTTCTGGCTATTCCCTTCAAACGTTTACACAAAATGGAGTGCATCGATTTTGGACATTTTTGGTTATACAGGAGACGATTTATCTTATCCGTGTGAACCAAATGTCTTTTAAAAATTTTATTATATACTAGCTGACCCGCCCGGCGTTGCCCGAGCCCTTGTAATAAACTTAAATCTCTTAAAAAACAGAACTCTGGCCACGGTCTACGATGGCTTCGGAACCGTATACCCGGCATGTTCGTACGCTCTAGAAAATCTTTTATTTCCCCCTACCACCGCCAGGGGAGCATTCTGTTCTAAACAAACCTCTTTCCGAACGAATTTCTGAGACAGGTCCCCGCTGCCTACGTTACTGTATAGTAGGCGCACTACAAAATTGAGCTGGTTTCGAGAAGATTGGAACATTATTAGCCCAGTTATTGCAATAAGGCACAGTTAGGAAAATAACCTTGAGAGATATGCCGAGGGGAGGGGATGTACGAGTGTCCTTCAGAAAATGACTAATTAGGAGGCCCACTATGCATGCATAAAAATTCGTTCGTTTTGTTAAGCTAGGAACTTAATTACAAAGTTGGCTTAAACTCTTATTTGTAAATAGTGGTAACCGCGATCATAAATTTTATTTAATGTTATAAAGGGTGACTATTAAGTTCAATATAATGTTTGGAATCATTTGCGTTGAAATCGGAAAAATAGTTGCTGAGATATGGAAACGGAACAGAGTTAGAGAAAAAACCTTGAAGGACGGGCCGGGGGGGAGGGGTTGTTCAAGTGTCCTTTGGCAAATGACTAATTAGAAGGACCACTATGCATCTTTCAAAATCCGTTCGTTTGCTTAAGCTAGGAACGTAATTACAAATTTGGCTTAAAGTATTATTCGAAAATAGTGGTAACCGCTACTCATAAATTTAGTTTAATGTTATAAAGAGTGACTATTAAGTTAATTATAATGTTTGGAACCACTTGCGTTGAAATCGGAAAAATAGTTGCTGAGATATGGAAACGGAGCATAGTTAGAGAAAAAAACCTTGAAGGAGGTCCCGGGGAAAGGGAGGGGAGGGGATGTTCAAGTGGCCTTCATCAAATGACTAATTAGGAGGACCACTATGCATCTTTCAAAATTCGTCCGTTTCCTTAAGCTTTGAATTTAATTACAAATTTGGCTTTAACTGTTATTCGTAAATAGTGGTAACCGCTACTCATAAATTTAGTTTAATGTTATATAGGGTGACTATTAAATTAATTATAATGTTTGAAATCACTTGCGTTGAAATTGGAAATATAGTTGCTGAGATATGGAAACGGAGCAGAGTTAGGGAAAAAAACCTTGAAGGACGGGCCGGGAGGGGGGGGGGTATTCAAGTGGCCTTCAGCAAATAACTAATTAGGAGTATCACAATACATCTTTAAAGATTGATTCATTTGGTAAGCTAGGAACTTAATTTGAAATTTGGCTTACACTATTATTAGGAAATTCGGGTAACTGCTTTCTAGAAATACACCTTGAAGCTTAAATGTAATTAAACCATTGCCCCTTTTCATTCCTGCAAATATAAAAATGAATCTGTTAAATAAAGTTTTCTGTATTAAAAATCTCCATCATAATAATAAACGTCATAAAAAAAAAAAAAAAAAAAAAAAAAACTTAAACCCGACTAATTGTTATGAAGAAAAATGTGCCTGGAAAATATTTCAATCAGTGGGACGTATGTGTAATTTGTCATGTACAGGTGGCGCGACATTCGCATGGCTCCTCTACGCTGATAACTTCAATCCATATTGACACTATTTAGTTAGAAATCCTTATTTATGCATCGCCACTCTGGTTTATTTAATTACTTCTGTGAAGAATGGATGCAACCAACCAGTGAACCAACCAACCCAAGAGAATAAAAGCGTATTTTTGATGACAGTTCTTTGTGAATATTAATTAATATTTCAGAAAGTAATTGAAATATTAAAATTCTTAAGTAATGGTGCACCAGGAGAGGGTTTGGACTACCTAAATCTAAATTTACAGCCTTCTAGGTGGGCTAAATTTTCCTAGCCATCGCCAACAGACGCACACGCGGACACACACACAGAGCGAAACTTTCTTTTATTAGTATAGATATTTTTTTCACATGTGCATTTTTCTGATTTATAAAATTAGCTTGCCTATGAAAATTTCCTTGGAATGTAAGTATTAGCTCAGCTAAAACGCGGCGTAACCAATTTTGTGGATATTTTTATTCAGATTGTCTATTACTATTTCCGAATAGCAACGTTTGACTTGTTAAATGGCAAGTTATACAGACGAATTCGGCAATAGTGTCTATTTGGAAATGGCGGTAGATTCCAATAAATTGGGAACACTTTTAACCTGTTACCAACAATTTAATGTATTAATATGAGTTCATAATTCGACTTCATTATTAAAAACATAACTTTTTAAAATATTTTTTTTAATATCTTTTTTTTATAATTTACTAAGTTAATTTTACTATTATTTTACTTATTTGTTAACAAATTTCTGTGCTTTGGGAATAGTTTAGTATGTTATTCTTAATATATTTAATAACAACGCTATTATGAAATTATTTTTTATTCAATAGATGGAGATGTGAATTTATGCAAATGAGCTTATCAGTGAATAACTTAAATGTATGTAAAAATATAACTGCAAATGCATATTAATCCTTTCCACGGTTATTGTTTAAACTTTACTGTTACTTAATAATAATAATCTTAGTTTTTTTTTCTTCTTAATATTATTTTCTTAATTTCTTTTCACATAAAGTGAAAAATATGTTCTTTAAAATCTTGTATATCTATGCTTGACAATTAATATTGCTTTAAATTGACAGTTAAAGAAATTTTAAGCTATGTATATAATTTAAATTTAATTGCATTAGTTTATGAATTTTACAAAATTAATAGTTAAACAAATGTCTTTGTTCGTTTATTTATTTATTTATTTGCATCCTATCTTTATTATAGTTTTTATTACTTATTAAATATAATTTTCATTGACTATTTTATTATTGCCTTCTTTTTCAAAATAGCATGTTAAAAATGATTCCTTTAATTATCTTATAAACAATTAAAATCTGTATTTAGATAATTATAAAATTCTTTTAATAACTAAATCTGTTTATCATTGGACATAGATGGCAGCACAAAAGTGATCTCTCTCTCTCTGTTTCTCCTTCACTCTTTATGGATGCATATAATTCCGTTTTGATCTTTAATACTTTAACACACTAGAATACTGCATTCACATTCACCAAGCTACTAGTTGAAATATCATGAATAATATGTCGTCTTATTATAAACTTTATAACAGTACTTAAAATGTATCAAAAAAAATTATATATATAATTATGATAGTTTTTGTACAATAATTATTTATAATCAGGGCAAGACTTTGTGCTCACCCGCAATCTTTTCGTACTTGAAAATTCTCAGCTGTCTTGTATAAATTGCCTGGAATAAACAATGAATTATTCTACTATACAAATATTCTACTCAAACCGGTAAGATCTACAGAAATATTTTTTAATTATTTAAAATATGTTATTCGCTATGTCACAATTCGGTGTAAGTCTTATAATAGCGAGTGAGCGCCTGTACGGTGTTAAGTCCTCCTCGCTGAATTTTTAGAAAGAATAATCATAAAGCCCTCTGTCAAAGCGATACAGAAGAAGAAGGAGCCGTACAATAAAACGGATTCCCCTCTTTCCTCTTCTGTTACAACACCAAAGAATAGACAACACCGTGATTTTTTTTATGGCAGTGAAACATTCAGTTGTTTTTTAATTTTCCAGAGATTACCAAATTTTACGAAAGTGATGCAGCCACAGAAGCGTATTTTTTCAACACATAACGCCACGTCATTTCTTTGTGAAGTTTTCGTATTTAATATTTGTATTTCTCTTTCCCCGTCAGAATAAAACACAATGCTAAAAATCCGTATGTTCATAATTTTTGACAGAACATAGCTTCTCAAATTACTTTATAATTAAATCAGTATTCATCTCCAGCTTTATTGGGAGGAAGAAATTTGTGGAAGGGGGGGAGCGTGGGAGAAATTTTTTTATGGTGTTTTCTAGGGAGAGGAACAAATTCCGTTCTTGTTAAATACGGTAAGATTTTTTAACTTTTAATATGTTTTCGGTTGAAAAAATTCCTTTTTTTTTTTTAATGTTTGACATTTTATGTCAGCAAACTGTCACCAAGGGATAGAGAATTAATCATGTTACATATGAAAATAAACCCAATACCTCTAATAATTCATTTCACGTATACCGATAATATAGGAGAACGTCCCATATATAATATGATTGATGTAGATGGCACTATTGATTTTCGGGGTTTCAACTGAAACTAGGGGAATTTAAAATAGAAAATATAGGACTATACTCCCTTTCTACTTACATGACACAAACTTAATGTCTGATGTGTAGGGGGAAATCTATTTCAGAGATTGGCAACGGCAGCACTGGATTAAGTTTATGTTTTTCAGATACTAATTTACTTTTTAAATATTTATTTTTTTAAATTCTTAAAACTTTTTTGTTATATGTATTTTTGAAAGAAATATCCGCGGATATAATACAATTTCACCAATTTGTTAAAAAATACACCTTTTTGCCTTTTTTCATTTGCTACAGTGGAAATATCAATCCATCAAAATTCAGCTAGTTACGTGATTTAGGAATCCAGGGAAATTTTCTTCAGTGTTCTTGGAGAAAATGTAAAATACATATCATAACCCTGCCATCATATTTCATTTCACTTGGCCGTTGGTAGGCTCATGTGGCCAATTTTATCCTAAAAATGAGATATTGGTTTTAGAATTTTGAAATGGGTTTCTTGCATCAATTTTCAGTTCGGGTTTGAGTTGGATTTTCATTCTTGCGTGTCAAGATGGAGCATCGTTGCTAACCGTTTGATAAATTATCGCACATATACGATGATTTTCACCTTAGAATAAAAAAAAGATGACAGAACAATTTTTGTTGCCTCAGTTTTTTAAAATCTTAACGGTCTTTTTTAGAAGACTTTTATAAGTTTAAACTAAAGAGAAATAATTGTACTATTTGATTTTTAAATGTGTAAGTGTTTGCTTTACTATGAATTTTAGTATTATTAAAAGGCCTTTTTCTTAATTAGTAAATGATAATAAATTTCTAAATATTTCTGAAATTATATAAATTTCATATGTTAATATTTTTGAAGAGATGAACAAGAGGAATACATCACTTCTTTCCATAAGATAAGGTTTGAAAGCACGTGTGCATTATTCTGCTTAATAAATTTCCGTAGGCGGAGCTTTACAAAAGCAAATTTCTTTTATATGTAAGTGATATCTGAGAAAAAACACAGTAAAAGCAGTGTTGCCAATTCAGGAGATATTTTTTTTTTTTTTATATAAATCTAGACTATTTCCGAAAACTAATTTTTGACTTATTTATTAAATGTCAAATTAAATAAAGCAAATTAAATGAATTTCTCAATAAAAAATTATATTATTGGCGTTTTGTATTTTTTAATATGGGTTAACGTCCAAAGTTGCAACAAAATAACATAAAATCTCATAAGTCTTTATAGTTCATTGAAATTATCATCACTTAAGGGGACTAGAAATGTTTGAATTGACGAAAGTGCACTACAATTTGATTGTGAATTAGAAGTCTATAATTAAACTATTATTATTAATTTTATTTGCTAATTTGAAAAAGCATATTAAAAAAAGTTTTGATATAGAACGACAAATTTAATCCTGCAAAATTAAGCAACAATTTTTAAATCCAGGTTACATATTTCTGAGTTGTCATTTCTTCTTTAAACTGCTTATTATGTTGTTTCTCTATAATACCTGAGGGGAAAAAACTAATTACATCTAAAAATATCATATTTTTTGTGGATTTCGAAAGTTTTAATATATTATTTTTAACATGTGTATTTTTCTGAATAACAAAATTTCGTAGGCGGAGCTAAACCATTGAAAAATCCTATGGAATATAAGTATTAGCTCAGACAAAACACATATTGCCAATTTAGCGGATATTTTTAATCGGATATCTACCACTACTTTCGAATGGAAATGTTTGACTGATTAAATGGTAACTTATACAAAGCGAATTCAGTAATAGCGATTATTAAGAAATGGTGGTAGATTTCAATCAATTGGGAAAACTATTAATCTGTTGTTGGCGTTAAATGTGTTAATATGAGTTAAAGAGCAAAGTTACCTAGAAAATGAGATATAACTGCCTAAGCCTCGGTTTTTTATTGAAATCCTAATTTTTAATGTGGTCTAGTGCACAAAAACCTCGAAAATATCATATATTTTCTTTTCTTAGATTAAAAATTACATAATTTTCCTAATTTTTAATAACATTGCGCAAACTACATGTAAATACAATAATTAGATCAAAATATGGCTATCCTTGCGTATAACCCCTAATCTGTTGCCTTTTATTTTGTGCCAATTTTTGCAAAAGCAATTAGTCGACAAGCATTGTTCTTGTCAACCTCAAAAATTTTCAACTTTGAAGCGGGTAAGTTGAAATATTTTTGGAAGAGGTTCTACACGTGGTCAGGTTATATTTCTTTTTCCTTAAAACATTTAATTTGTTTTCTTGAACTTTGTTTCTGATTTAATTAAATCGTTTTTAAACGATGGGAAAAATGTTTTCAAAAGTAAGAAATGTGTTTATAAAAGTTTAAGAAAAAGGCTTTTTAAAGTAAAAAAAATCATGTTTTTAAAATATTGTTGTTTAATTTGATATAAAACTAAGTATTTTTGAAAATAAAGTCAAAAAAAGTGTTTTTAAAAGTTTAAAAAAAATGTTTTGAACGATGTATAAAGAGTTTGTTGTTTTAAGATTATGTGTTTTATCAGACGTGTATATTTTTTTTGTGACCGGAGCAATTAAACTATTTGGTTTTTTTAAAAGATGAGAAAGGTTTATTTTGTTTCAAGATAATAAAAACTTTTTAATGTTCTGGTTTTGAAAGTAAAAAAGTGTTTTTAAAAGCAAAAGTGTTTTTAAAAGATGAAAAAAAGGTTTGTTGTTTCTAGTAATACAATCGGAGCATTCGCAGTATTTGAGATCATTTTAATTTTTGAAAATATTGCTTATGAAGTTTTATATTTATGCTTCTTACCAACAATTCTGATATTTTGAAATATATTAATATTAAATTTCACAGAATATTCATGTATATACATTTTTTTTTCATTACAATCCCCTCCTCCACACCCTCTTCATAAGAGAAGCATTTCGGATTTGTTTCACAAACACGAATAAGCCTCTTAATTTAAACGATTTTTTCTAGTAATTTAAGTAGTAAGAAACGTATTTTCGCTTTTGTTTCATTCATTTGTTTTATTTTAATATATTCCATATCCTTTAATCCTAACATGGTGGTAATTCACTTATTTGATGGCTAATTCTACATGGCGAAAAATACTTTTTGGCTCCAAGTTAAAAGAAATTATAGCGGAAGGTTAGGGGTATATACAAGCTGTTCCCAAAATATACATTTTTTTAGGTTGCACTAAATGGGCCTGTCGAATGAGTAAATAAAACGTTAAAATATTTAGATGAGAATGTATATTCTGAAGATTTGTCATTTTAAAATTGATTTACAAAAATTTCTACAAAAAAATAAATTTATGCGACTTGGAAAAAATATTTTCATTCATGTATTAAATTATTTTCAGGATGTTTTGTTTCGAGAGAGAAATTTTAATAAACATGTTGAGCACAAAGTCTTAAATTAAGAAAAATGCATTACAAAATAACCGTTGAATGGATTATTTATCCGAAACATGGAGCACACCATACATCACTTTGTTTCAATAGTTCGTGAGTTCCTAGACGAAAAATTTCCAGTGAGGGTGGATTTGAAAGCATGGACCAACACCATGGCCTCCACGCTCTCCTGACATAACTCCCTTGATTTTTTTCTTTCGTCGAAGAATTGAAGGCTAATATAAAAGATTATGTGTGTACTGTTACAGATGCAATTTTAACACTTGGACTATTTTACACCATTGACATTCTCCGAGCTACCAAGAGCACGAAGGTTGAAATTTCATGTAGTATGCCGTCTTATTATAAACTTTATAATAGTACCTACAATATATCCAAACATACATGGGTCTAATTATAATAGTTTTCGCATAATAAATATTTATAATTACGGCAAGAGTTTGTGCTCACCCTACATATTGTCATATTTAAAAAATCTCAGCTAAAACGTTTTCCTATCTAATATAATGCTTGCGTTTTGTATGTACTGTTCGAATAAATAATAAATCCTGACAGTATACAAATATACAACACACACCAGTAAGATCTAACGATATATTTTTTAATATTAAAATATGCTGATTTCAACCTAGACTTTTCAAAAACAAGTTTTTCAAATGGCGAGTGAGCGCCTGAACGGCACTGAGTCCTCCTCGTTGAATTTTCAGAAAGGTTATACTCGGACGTTGTCATGATTGAACTGGAAGGAGAAAGTAAAAGGATGGGAGAAATTTTGTTTTCAAGCAACTCTTTGGTTAACTCCGTTCTCGCTAGTTTATATATTTAAACTCCGCCCATCGTCATTATTATGATATGTATTCGTTCAGAATAAAAACACCAGCGCAAAAAATCTAGTTATATAAAGTAGACAGAGCATCGTCTACGCGGTACGATTTCAATACAGATGTAAATTGTATTAATATTATTTGAGAAAAATATCTTAATTTTGAATCTTGCAAAATACCTTCTTTCTAAAATATGATTGCACCGTATCTCATAAATTAAAAATATGTTTTAGAGATATTAAAGAATTATAATTTGGTAGTTTTTTTTACAATTTTTTTTCAGTGAAATATTGTGTAAAAAGCGATGATAGACATTCTTAAAAAGTTAAAAACGTACCCATACCTCATTCTGAAAAGTAATGTTTGTTTGTTTTTTTAACACATATTTGCATGTGTTAAATATTCCTTATGGTTGATCGTGTCACATATATTTACTTAGCATCAAGTTGTGCGATTGGTTTCACACGTATGTATTTTCAAATGTATATAAAAAAAAATACTAAAAACGGAAAAGTGGAATTGATTTAGGGCGGAGCTACACATTATTTCGATTTTTTACCTATAAACCTTGACTTTTTTTCTGTTTATGTATTTTTACCAACAAATTTGTAAACATTTATGTGGACAAAATCTTTATTTATTTATTTTGCGATCTGCTATTTTTTTTTACTGTTTACTTGTCTTTTTACTGTTTATTATCATTTAAAACAGTGCTTGCCAAAATACAGAATTCTTCTCAAGCCACGTGATTTGAGAATCTAGGGAATTTTGCTTTGAGAGTCTAGGGAAAAAACTAAAATCTATCAGAGAACACTGGTTTTCTTCCGGAAAGATTTAGAAAATAATGAGTGAAATACTGAGAGATTGCCTCCGCTTAATTTCATTGCCATACTTCCGATATAGCAAACATTTCGGTGACATAAAATTATTTTAGGACTGCGCTTTTCCAGAAACCTTATTTCAAGGATGTTTTTGTGTGCGTGAGCGAGTGTTCTTTTGAAACATTGAATTTAGTTTACAATCTATTACAAATAGTTATTTAAATTAGAATAACATGTGCCAATTTCCACGATCTGTTGATCTCAGAAAGTAATCTTGAGTATTAAAATATTTTGAAAGGAAAAAAAAATATATATATATTGTTGCAATTTAACATCACCTATAACTTTTTCTTATTTTTTAAAGCATAATATATTTTTTTTTTCATTCACATTTTTTTTTTTTTTTTTTTTTTTTTAAGTAATACAAATCTATTTCTAATCAGGTTTAAACTGATATGTTTGTGGTATGTATCTTTCATTGCTCCATGTTTAATCTTGAAGAACCACATTAATTCCCATTTATATTTTATGTAAAGTAATTTTAAATTAATATACGAAAACAAATTCTAAAATCTATTATCTTTAATCAGCCAAAAATGAAAGGTAGAATACGAAATAAGCAACAGGTAAAAGAATCAGGGTCCATAAGCCGTGTTTTTGACCCATGAAATATGACTAAAACTCGATTTTGTTATATTGACTTAATTATTTCCCTTTTTCATATTAGGAGGTTTATCCTGCACGATTTGAACAATAGTTTTTTCATTTTGTTCAGATTTATATGACTTACACAAGCTCAAAGTTCGTATTATTCGTAGTTTTTGATGAAAAGTACGCACTTTCTCCTAATTTAACTCATTTATTTTAGTGCTCCCGATGCGATACGTATTTCAGTTATACGTTTAACCGATATACGTATTTAAGAAATACGTATGCCTTAAACTATACGTTTAAACGTATCCAGATACGTATAAGGGTATATCGGTTAAACGTATAATTCAAGTATACATTTAATTCAAGTATATGTATATTTCAAGTATCGTATTTACTTTCAACTCTTTAACGGATAAAGCATTTCAATTGCTGAAATGTTGAAATAAATGATTGAGACCGGAAATTATAATCAAATTTATTTGTATATAATAAAAAAGCGATATTTCATATACATAATAAATGGAAAACATTTCTATTAAAATTCTGCTGTCATTGTTGAATTTCGTAACTAAAGTTTTATGGTTTCTCAGGGAAACCAATGAACGTTAAAGGGTTTTAATGCTAATGGATCTCATCAGTGTTACGTCACTGAACGGAGAACAAGTTGGAAATTGGTGGCGTTACTTTAGCAATCTGTATAAAATGTTTCATACATAGAATCTTGTTATTTTTCCCTATAAACGATTATCTATATATCTATATATATAAAAGTCGTTCTTGATATGTATGCATGTTCCATATACAAATCTACAGTTTTTGTCCGATTTGAACGAAACTTTATGTACATACGTTTTCGAACACGAGTAAAATCATTGTCTACTTTAAAAATTTATCAGACCATTATTTACCACTGTTTTCAAACATCGCCCATAGGTTATCATTACAAAAATCTAATTTTCTTTTCAATTTCTAATGCAATTTCTTTCCCGTTGCCATTCAAAGAAACTGCATATGGGCTATATTTTTATAAACCAATTTCAGATTCACCCACTATAATTTGAAAACCGAAACTGACGTCAATTATATCAGATGTGATTTTCTTCGCATATTACAAAAATTACTATAAGTGCTTTAAACGACACAATACGTTTATTTAAATGTGTTTGGAGATAAAAATAAATAGCTCCTAATTTTACAAAGGCAATTTGTTTTCACTGGTTTGTTAATATTAAAGTAAACTTTCTAAGAAATAAAAACACATTTCTGCGCATTCTGACTTCATGATTAAATTAATTCTACATAATCAAAAATCGTCTGTCAAATATTGACATTTAGCAATCATTACATCGTAACTTTTTTCAGCTTCAGCCTCAACCAAGGAGGTATATAAGTTCCTTGGATGCAGGTGGACAGTAGATGCCCTATTAATAAAAATTGGATTTAAAGAAAACAATACAGTATTTTCCATTATTATTTTCTTCAAAATGGGTGTTAAAACAAATGAGATTAAAAGTAAAATGGGTTTAGCGGGGAAAAAAATTAAATGCATTTTTTCAAATATAAAACATTTATTTTAACTTTAAAAATTAATATATATTTTATAAGTTCGACAACGTGGCGACATTTTCATTTCACTAGCTTCGAAATTATTATCCAATTCTTAAAAGAACACTATATATTTTTTAAATAATATTTGGCATCAAAAATCAGATAATTTCAAAACGCAAATTTTAGCAAATTCTGTTTAAATTACATTGTAAATATAATTTCGGATTTAAATTTAGTATTTAATAATAGTGTTTAAAAATTTTCTATGAGTACAGTAGTATTGGATTTCTTTAATCGCTTTCATGTTTTGAATACAAATGTGCATGTGACGTTACGCACTCAAGTAAAGTCGTTTTTCTCAATTAACTGTAGGCGAAAATTAACAATTCTTGCGGAGTTTGTAATTCATAATGTAATATTTCCTACACATAATATAATGTATTTTAACTATTTAAAAATTACGAGAAACTTGGTGAAACTTCAAGCAATTTAGCTCAACGTTTTGTTTACGTTAAGTTGACTAACATTTACATTATCTATAAATATAAATGCATATCTGTACATGATTCATGAAGTGAAATAATTTGTTTTAACTGATATGTATCGGTTCAGAGGAAAATCTACCCCGGTGAAAGTGTTGTTATATTTTAAATCATGTACATGTTTTCATTCACAAAATATTAGTATTTTTTAGCAATTACACAAAGTAGCGTAATATGCACAGAATGTATTGGTCGCCAAAGTATAAGTTTAACATCCTTTTTCCATACAATTTTCAAAAATATTAAATTACTTTAATATTCATAAAACATCAGTAAATTGAGATACGCTTTTCAAACGAATAACATTGAGAGTACATTTATTTTATTCGACCGCATAAAAATTGAATGTACTATGTTTAGAAATAAATGTTTTTACTTTATAAAGATCAAATAAGTTAATCTTTCGTAATTGGATTGGACACAGATTTAAAAATATACATGCTTTAAAATTACTTTAAAATCCATAAAAAATCAGTAAATTGAGATAAACTTTCAAACTACATTTGAAAGTGAATTTTTTTTTAATTGATACTTTAAAAAATGAATTTATGCGATATTTAGTAGTTACAAATATGCAGTACAAGTAAAATTTAATGGGTAGGTCGTTGCTACCGTTAATATGATGTCGACAATACTCATGGATATATTTTTGTTTTATAACATAGATAGATGCCATATGAAAGCGAATTTCGCAAAATGTTACGACATTTGGTAATTTATTTTTCATTTTCAAGAAAATCGTCTATTTTTATATTGTATGCGCAAAGAAAACGCGCATTCTCATTTATAAAGCTGAAAAATTTTACTATGGTTAAGTTAAAGTAACGCTTTTTTTCTAATTGTCTTTTTTATCGATTATGGTTGAGTATGCACAAATCATATTGTCGTCATTGTTATTGTCGTATTATTGTGTTTGAATTCATGTTAACCCGGGCAAAGCCGGGTGGTTCTGCTATTTGTAAATATATAACGAAAGTAAAAAGACTTTTTGAGCAAATAAGGAGAATATACACGTTTGAGATTTATTGTTAATCCTTATTAAGTATATTCTTTCTTTTTTAATAAAAAAATATATATATTTATTTTTGTGTGCGTATACTCAAATTGCGCTCGGGGGGGGGGGGGGTCAAATGTTGTTATTTCCACGGTGCTAATGTTTTCTACTCTGTGTTAATGCATAACGCAATTTCATTTTTTTTAATCATGACACTCGTGGTATTTTTTATACAAAGTGTACGTGCATTACAAGATATTACGCTTTAAGAATTGTTGTTAATCTTGACAAATTTCATTTTTGTGTTAGTACTTGTAAATTTAGTTAGTTATTTGTTACGGCTGATTATCGTCACTAGGGATATAGGCTGGTTGGGGCAGTGTCCTCTGTGGGGGTCTTTAAAATAAAAATAAGATTATGAAACTTACCAGGAGTTGGATTGATCATTGTCAGTATAAAATATGAAGTCAATGTAAGTTTATGTTCTCCAATACTAATGTTTCGGGCAAAATGTCCACGCCATAAATCAAAATAAGCTATGTGCGTTTGTTACAGATATGCGAAAGGTAAATCATTTCATAATTAATAGTTTAGATTTGAGGGTGAAAAAAACAAAATCTAAACTGAGGAAAAAATATTCCGATTTTTTTGTTGCAAGTACCGACTGCACAGGACACAGCGGGTGTTTATCAAAGTCTCTGATCCACAGACCAGCAGGGGAAAAGCATAATTTTTTAAGCAATAAACGAAAAACGTTTAAACGTTGATAACGTTTAACCGCTGGTGTAAGATCCGTATATACGATTTACCGTATATGCTGTTTCGTATAATACGTATAACCGCCTTGGTCGTATCATACGTATCTAAAATGCGTACCCCGTATTATACGGATACTCGTATAAACGTATAATAGGGAGCACTAATTTATTTATATGAGCGCAATCGTACAACACTTTCTTTTTTACATATATTATAAAATAGTACATCAAAGTGTACAATATGTGTAACAATAAAAGTGTTGCAAAACTGCGCTTATAGTAAAATATTAAAAAATATATTAAAAATTGAGGCAAAATTAGGAGAAATTGCGTATTTTTCTTCAAAAACTATGAATAATACGAACTTTGAGCTTGTGTAAGTTATATAAATCCGAACAAAATGCAAAAAATATTGTTCAAATCGTGCAGGATAAACCTTCTAATAACAAAAAGTGAAATAATTAAGTCAGTATAACAAAATCGATATTTAGTCTTATTTTATGGGCCAAAAACACGGCTTATGGACCCTGATCCTTTCCCTCTGATATCCAGTTTTCACACCATTAAAGAGTTAAGCTGATAGTATAGTTATGAGAAACAGGTTTAAAATTATAAATCAGGTGGTTTTATACCTAAGGTTATATGTGAGATTTTTAACACATGTGGCTAACGTAAAGTTGCATTACAACCATATGACTACTGTTGTCTAGTTGGAAGAAAAAAAAGGAAGAAACTCGTTTCTAAACATACTTAAAATACGAAATCGAATCTCTAATTATATTTATACACTCACAGACATATATGTAACATATTAAGAAATAAAACCTACCAGGGATTCTCTCTCTCTTTCTCTCTCTCTCTCTCTCTCTCTCTCTCTCTATATATATATATATATATATATATACATATATATATAGTCCCACATTGTCATGTTAAAACTGTTAGCATAATTATGCAATTTCTCCCAATATTTCACTCTTTGCCTTCTCTTTTCCCCACCACCCACATTAAAAAAAATACACTCGTGGAGTCAGTCTCTTAGTTCGTATAGTAATAATATAATATAATAATATAATATATAATAATATAATATAATACAATATGATATAATATAATAATATAATAAAAAATAATATAATATAATATAATAATATAATGTAATAATATAAAGTAATAATGTAACAATATAATTTAAAAATACTGTAATTCAATATGTACTTTTTTTCAAAATTATTAATTAATTTTATCAACACTATAGGCATAACGGGGAGTGAGGGAGAACGAGCTCTCACCATCAGTAGTAGATAGAAAAAGATCTATTCAAATAATTTTATTTAAAAAAAAACATTGTAGCTGTGCCTTCCAACGCCCATATGCTGACCAAAAAAAGAAAAGAAAGAAAGAAAAAAGTAAAAAAACAGAAACAAACGAAAATTCCTGGCTGTGGCGTTGAATTCTGTTCTCAAATTCAAAGGAGCTACTTTCAGACACATTTTTTTAATTCGTTTTTGTTCGGAAAAGCATGAAATTCGCAGGTGTTCTTATTCAAAAACTCTGAAATTGAATAGCGTTTTCAATTTTTTTGGTAAAGGCCAAAGATCTTTCAGAAAATACTGTTAAATTTGGCGTTTTGAATCGAGTTTCTGGAAGTTAGAAAAGAGAGAAAGTCATGATGACAATTATCGCTTATAACTCGATAAGTAATTTATTTATAACGGAAAAAAAATGAAAAACACATTTTGATCCTAAATCGCTTCAATAATCAGACTTCTCAATTTTATGCCTTTGCATTTAAAAATGAATCAGAAAATGTATCAGAAAGTTTCGCGTCGTTAAGCATGGAATGTGAGAACGGCCTTAACATTTTTACTGTTTAACATCATTAGTTTAGAAAACCGAAAGGACGTAGACAACTCATAAGGTTCACTGAGTATGATAAGTAGTGTTAGAAAGCGAAACGTTTCAAGCTAAAATAAAACTTTGATTTACTTTTTTAATGCAATACAATGAAACGCTTCAAGACAAAATTTTCTTAGAAAGAAATTGCAATTCTGCAATACTCAATTCTACCACAGACAGACTTTTATATTTACATTTTCTTAGTTCTTTTTTTTTAAAACTCTTACTTTTTCCAAAGATTTAGAGGGGGGTGCTTCTCCTGCAAGCTCCCCGCATATGCCTATGTTTCTATACAATGAAAAATTATTGTTGTTGAGAGCTATTTTTGTTGTTCTTCTTTGTTTGTTTTTATTTCAGCCACAGAATTTAATAAACACATTTCCATTCATTTCATTTTACAAAAGGTTCTCTTTTGTTTCGTTAATGTTAAGGTAGTTCTGAAATGACTTGCTCAACAACACGAAACTTTCTGACGCATTTCCTGACTCATTTTTAAACTCAAATGCATAAAATTAGCTGGACTGACTGTTGAAGCGATTTGAAATCGAAATTAGTTTTAAATTTTTTTCGATAAATAAATTAATTATTGAGTTATAAGCGATTTTTGTCGCGTGACGACATGCTTTTCCCCTTCATCGGGATGCCGCGTTGAGAATTCCGTTTAAAACGTCGATTTTGAAAGTATATTGTGAAACATCTTCTGCCTTTACCAAAAAATTGAAAACGTCTTTCGATTATAAAGTTTCTGAATAAGAACACCTGCCAATTTTATGCGTTTTAGAACAAAAATGAATTGAAAAATATGTCACAAAATAGCCAATTTGGATTTGAGAACAGCTTTAAATCTTATTGGCACCCCCCCCCCCACCCTTCCCTGCATATATACCCATATTTCTGAATAATGAAAGATTCGTGTTGTTGAGCGTGATTTTTGTTGTTGTTCTTTGTTTATGTTAATTAAAACAAAAGCATTTCACTAACACATTTCCAATCATTTAATTTTTAAAGGTTTTTTTTTTTTTTTTTTTTTTTAAATATATATTATTGGCATGCTTGGTATGTATTTCAGATAAAATTTCCCGAAAAGTTCAAATCCACAAACATTTTTGCTCCATTTGTAATAGTTTTAAAAATAACAAACATATATTGTGCATTTAAAACCACAGTCTTAATCTAATTTTCTGTAACTTGACGGAAATGGGGTGAAATTATCATCAGTAGGTTCGCAGTTTCTCTTCAACATGTTCTTGTTTTTCGCCGAAATTCCGCAAAACGAATAGATACATCTTTATGAAATATTAATATACAGGGTGTCCGAAAAGTCTGGTAACGGTCGAATAACTTGAGAAATATACATTGGGTTGAAAAACTTAAAAATGCGTGTTCAATATTTTAGAAAAATGGTAACTTTGACATACCTAAATAGATTTTTCGAAAATATTGAACACGTATTTTTACGTTTTTCAATCCGATGTATATTTCTCGAGTTATTCGACCGTTTCCAGACTTTCAATGGAAACGATTCTCACTGCATTTTACTCGATTACAGCGCCATCTACGATTTTCTGAAGAAAATGTTAAATACAAAAGTTCCGTACTTTTACCAGTAGAATCCAAATCTGTAATAAAAAAGGGGGGTTGTCATTTAAGATTTTCCGTAGTTGCCCACCTTTCCCCCCCGCGGGCAGATTTGGAGAGCTTGCAACTTTGATATCCCTAAATAGATTTTTCAATAATGTTGAACAGATATTTTCCGTTTTTCAATCCGATGTATTTTTCTCGAGTTATTCGACCGTTTCCAGACTTTTCAATGGAAATGATACTCACTGCATTTCACTCGTTTACAGCGCTATTTACGATTTTCCGAAGAAAATGTTAAATACAAAAGTTATGTATTTTTTCCTGTAGAATCCGCATTCGTAATAAAAAAGGAGGGTTATTATTTAAGATTTCAAAGTTGCCCCCTTTCCCCCAGGGGGCAGAGTTGGGGGGGGGGGGGACTTTGATATCCCTAAATAGATTTTTTCAAAAATATTGAACACATATTTTCCGTTTTTCAAACCGATGTATATTTCTGGAGTTATACTACCGTTTCCAGACTTTTCGAACACTCTGTATATATATATATATATATACCATAATAGTGGCACATTTCAACTTAAATCAATTTCATTTAAGCAGTCAATCGTTTCTGCATTTAAGATTTAAAAAAAAAAATCCCTGACGGCTCGGCCTACAGGAACAGGTAGATTTCGAAGACGCAGACCGTGGGGCCCCTGTTTGTTGGGAATTGCGGAAGAAATGAACTTTTTGTCATGATGCGGCAGTTGGAACCGCCTACTTCGAAACCTAACTTGTTTGCAGGCGGAGCCGGCGGGGATTATTATTATTTTTTTTTTTTTTTGCTATAAGGGTTAGTCCTATAAAAAACTTGTCAATATAAAAGTTTTAGATAATATTAAGAGGATTTATAATAAATTTAAACGGATTTGATATCTTCTGAATTGACGAAGTTATGAATTTTTTCTTCTAAAACCCCCCTTCCCCACCCCCTCTTGGGGCCATTTTTAATGATATCAAAAATCTGTCATACATCAATTTTCGGCCCTTTTCCTAGACGTAAAAATAATTTCAAACGCATTCGATACGTATCATAATTAAGAAATTATGGATTTTTCTACTTTTACAAAAAGCCCCCCCCCCCATCCCCCCACTTGGTTCGATTTTACCCATTAACGAACTTGATCGAGATTTTATGCTCCTTGATTTTATGTATCAGTTTCCAAAAGATGCGGGAGTTGGAACCGCCTACTTCGAAAAATAACTTGTTTGCAGGCGGAGCCGCCAGGGACTATTTTTTTTGTTTTTAATTTTTTTTTTTTTTTGCTATAACGGTTAGTCCTATAAAAAACTTGTCAATATAAAAGTTTTAGATAATATTAAGAGGATTTATAATAAATTTAAACGGATTTGATATCTTCTGAATTGACGAAGTTATGAATTTTTTCTTCTAAAACCCCCCTTCCCCACCCCCTCTTGGGGCCATTTTTAATGATATCAAAAATCTGTCATACATCAATTTTCGGCCCTTTTCCTAGAAGTAAAAATAATTTCAAACGCATTCGATACGTATCATAATTAAGAAATTATGGATTTTTCTACTTTTATAAAAAGCCCCCCCCCCCCCCCCCCATCCCCCCACTTGGTTCGATTTTACCCATTAACGAACTTGATCGAGATTTTATGCTCCTTGATTTTATGTATCAGTTTCCAAAAGATGCGGGAGTTGGAACCGCCTACTTCGAAAAATAACTTGTTTGCACTTGGGACTTTTTTTTGTTTTTAATTTTTTTTTTTTTTTTGCTATAACGGTTAGTCCTATAAAAAACTTGTCAATATAAAAGTTTTAGATAATATTAAGAGGATTAATAATAAATTTACGCGGATTTGATATCGTGTGCATTGACGAAGCTATGATTTTTTTTCTTCTAAAACCTTCCTTTTTTCCCCCCCCTTGGGGCCATTTTTAATGATATCAAAAATCTGTCATACATAAATTTTCGGCCCTTTTCCTAGAAGTAAAACTTTAAACGGATTCGATACGTACAATAATTAAGAAATTATGGGTTTTTTTTCTGTTTTCACAAAAAGCCCCCCCATCCCCCCCCGCCCCTTGGTTCGATTTTGAACATTAACGGACATAACCGAGATTTTATACCCCTTGATTTTATGTATCAGTTTGGAAAAGATTTATGCAGAATTTTTCCAGTTATCGTGTCCATAAAAAAGTGACATAGACAGACAGATAAATAGATAGATAGATAGATAGATAGATAAAGTTTTGAACTGGAGGTGGTTTTGGGTTCTGGGAGTCATGATTGGCGTAGATCTGCAAAATTTTTTCAAAATTTCCAACTTAGGGGAGAATGTAATAGGTAGTATTTCTTACGAAATCTACCTAAAAATCAGATATAGAGAAATATTTCATTAAAGTAGGCAGCGCACTACTTTTTGTCGCGGAGGTATCAAGTTCCCGGTATATTCTGTACTGTCAACTGGTTCTTCCCTAAAGTATAGAGATCGAGCGTCTGTTGGAGAACTACTTGAAACAGTAGAAAAAATTCAGTTCCATTTTACCAGTGGAGAAAGTGGAAAACAGTAATACGTTCTTTCCTCAACCTTATGTAGCTTTCCCTTTACTCTTATATGTATTATTCAGTAATGGAAATCATTAAATCTATAAATAAACAGTGAAAAATGTTGAATTTCATAATTTGAATAAAGAAAATATTGAATTTATTTTAAAAACACAAATTGCACAAATTGTGCTTATTAGTTGCTAAAATCAGTGTAAAAATTGTTTTAAACTCATAAAAGAGCTAAAATCCTACATATTTCGGCTTTAAACTTAAAGCCATCATCAGGGAAGAGGAACAACACAAACGACTACTGATCTTTTAATTTTCGACACGAGAAAATTGAAATCAACAGTATGGAAAAATTTAAATAAAATAAGCGGGCGCTCTCTGTTGCCAAAGAGCGAAAAACAAAACAATGAATTAACAAGGGGTTAAAAATGTGTCCCATAAACTAGGTATGTTGAAAGAAAAGTTATCATTACAAATACAATCTTTTCTAATTTTAATTTCCAATGATTCCCTAATGGCGGCTTTAAATGGGTTATTGAACCTATGGCTAATTCTTGCTTGATCGAAATTAATTACAGTATCATTATTTTTAGCGTAAAACCGAGAGAGTGCAGTGGATAACTTTCCAAATTTTATATCGCTTTTAACCTTTCCAAAAATTTTCTTTTAGTCATACCAATGTAAAAAGTTATACTATTATTATTTAAGCTAATGGGGTTTCATAAATACCTGCGAATTGATCAAGGGGGATATGATCTAATTTACATGAAACTAAGTCAACCAATTTTCTGGGAGGGACAGCAATAAGATGGATATTGTATTTACGGAGGGCCCTTTTAATCCTTTCAAATATAATAGGTATATATTGGAATTTCCGATAGTTTGGTTTATTATTGCTAGGGACAGGATGCTGAATTAAATGGCCATTGAATTTTTCTATAATTTTCTGTACGTGATGAGCGGGGAAACCATGGTCAATGGCGATATCTCTGATCAAATTAAGTTTATCTTGGATGAATTCACTTGAACAAACCAGAAAAGCACGCTTGATGAATGAATTGAAGGCAGCAATCTTATAAGTGAAAGTTGTAGAGGCATTAAATGGGATTATTGTGTTACTTCTCATCGGTTTACGATAGACTTTACGTTTTAGGTTGTTGTCATCTTTAATTAATTGAATATCCAGGAACGGCAGTGATGAATTTTCTCCTATTTCCAACGTAAACTTAATATTTTCATCTATTTCGTTTATTTTTGAGAGGAAAGGTAGGAGTTCTTGCTTTCCATGATTCCATGTGATAAAGATATCGTCCACGTATCTTAGTCAAACTTCTGGTGTTAAATTTAAACTTTTAAAAACAAATTCCTCCATCGGTCTAAGTTTAAATTCAGCCAACAGACCGGAAATAGGAGATCCCATAGGTGCTCCTTTATTTTGTCTGTAAAATTTCTTATTAAACATGAAAACGTTGTTATTAATGATAAGGTTAAGTCCTGACTTTAGATATGTTTTTACGCTATCACTTAAATTATTTTGTTTATCAATTTCCAAATTAATATTTTGTACAACTTCATTTGTATCAATAGATGGGTAAAGAGACACAATATCTAAACTAGCTAGAGTAGTTCCTTTAAAAATCTGAATATTTTCTATTTTATGGATAAAATCTTCTGTTGACTGTACAGTTTTGCTTGAACTTGGTAGAACTAATTTTAGGAATATAACGAAAGCTTTTTCAATAAAATATGTTGGGCCAGAACACCTAGAAACAATAGGTCTCATAGGGAGATTTGGTTTAAGGTCTTTGAGTCTACCAATCAAACGAGGGGTAACTCCTGTATTGTTAATTTTAATAAGTTTTTTCATGTATTCTGGCCAAGCTCCTCTTCTAATAAGTTCTTGTGTCTTCCGGAAAATCAAGGGATTCGGGTCTTTTTTTAGTTCTGTGCAGTCCATTGTGTCAATGCAATCATTCATTTTATTAATGTAGTCTGTTTTATTTAGAATAGCCATTTTATTAGATTTATCCGTCTTAAGGAAAATAGTTTGTTTGTCTTTCTTTAACCTGGAAATAGTTCTAATAGGTCCGGTATGGATTGTATTTGAACAGATTGGATACTTCTAAATTAGATTATAAATATAGTTATGTGCTTCTTCTCTATTTACGGTTGATACAGAATTAATAGTAGATTCCACTTCCGTAATCAAGTCTTTGATATCAAACCTTTCTTGAAAAATAAATTTAGGGCCTAATGATAACACCTGGTTTTCTTTATATGAAAACACTTTACTTGAATAATTAACAAATGGCACTGGCTTAACTTGATAGTGATTAGGCTTCTCAACTTTTTAAATTAGACAATTTAATTTTTTATATTGGTTAACCACTTTAGCTTTACGCTGAGAATGTCGAAAACCCTCTAGTAACTTCATACAAATGTCAAATATCGCCACAGGTGTAACTTTAGCAAAAATGCAATAAAGCTTGAAAGTGCGAATAGAAAGAGTATTTACAAGGGCGAATTTTTTCCTGATACATACATTAAGACACCTTGCTTCAAACTTATTCATTCGCCCTTTATATATTCCCCCCTATTCATTCTTTAACCTGGAAATAGTTCTAATAGGTCCGGTATGGATTGTATTTGAACAGATTGGATATTTCTAAATTAGATTATAAATATAGTTACGTGCTTCTTCTCTATTTGCGGTTGATACAGAATTAATAGTAGATTCCACTTCCGTAATCAAGTCTTTGATATCAAACCTTTCTTGAAAAATAAATTTAGGACCTAATGATAACACCTGTTTTTCTTTATATGAAAACACTTTACTTGAATGATTAACAAATGGCACTGGCTTAACTTGATAGTGATTAGGCTTCTCAACTTTTTAAATTAGACAACTTAATTTTTTATATTGGTTAACCACTTTAGCATTATGCTGAGAATGTCGAAAACCCTCTAGTAACTTCATACAAATGTCAAATATCGCCACAGGTGTAACTTTAGCAAAAATGCAATAAAGCTTGAAAGTGCGAATAGAAAGAGTATTTACAAGGGCGAATTTTTTCGTGATACATACATTAAGACACCTTGCTTCAAACTTATGCTTAACATTAGTGTGATTATATGAGATACATTTATTTCTAATCTGCAAAAATTTGGGAATAACATTCTTACTTTTACAAGTCCGTAGAAATTCAAGATTCAAAATTTCTCTGTCGAGTCGTAGACGTTCAGTTTTAAATTCCTTGAAACTTGAAAAATAGTCCATATTCATTCCAGCATCGATATATTTCACAATTGAATCCATTTGGACACTACACTGTTAACTAGTATTTTAAAAACACAAATTGCACAAATTGTGCTTATTAGTTGCTAAAATCAGTGTAAAAATTGTTTTAAACTCATAAAAGAGCTAAAATCCTACATGTTTCTGCTTTAAACTTAAAGCCATCATCGGGGAAGAGGAACAACACAAACGACTACTGATCTTTTAATTTTCGACACGAGAAAATTGAAATCAACAGTATGGAAAAATTTAAATAAAATAAGCGGGCGCTCTCTGTTGCCAAAGAGCGAAAAACAAAACAATGAATTAACAAGGGGTTAAAAATGTATCCCATAAACTAGGTATGTTGAAAGAAAAGTTATCATTACAAATACAATCTTTTCTAATTTTAATTTCCAATGATTCCCTAATGGCGGCCTTAAATGGGTTATTGAACCTATGGATAATTCTTGCTTGATCGAAATTAATTACAGTATCTTTATTTTTAGCGTAAAACCGGGAGAGTGCAGTGGATGACTTTCCAATTTTTATGTCGTTTTTATGCTCTTTTAACCTTTCCAAAAAAATTCTTTTAGTCATACGAATGTAAAAAACTTATACTATTATTATTTAAGCTAATGGGGATTTCATAAATACCTGCGAATTGATCAGGGGGGATATGATAAAATTTACATGAAACTAAGTCAACCAATTTTCTGGGAGGGACAGCAATAAGATGGATATTGTATTGACGGAGGGCCCTTTTAATCCTTTCAAATATAATAGGTAAATAGTGGAATTTCCGATAGTTTGGTTTATTATTGCTAGGGACAGGATGCTGAATAAAATGGCCATTGAATTTTTCTATAATTTTCTGTACGTGATGAGCGGGGAAACCATGGTCAATGGCGATATCTCTGATAAAATTAAGTTCATCTTGGATGAATTCACTTGAACAAACCAGAAAAACACGCTTGATGAATGAATTGAAGGCAGCAACCTTTTAAGTGAAAGTTGTAGAGGCATTAAATGGGATTATTGTGTTACTTCTCATCGGTTTACGATAGACTTTACGTTTTAGGTTGTTGTCATCTTTAATTAATTGAATATCCAGGAACGGCAGTGATGAATTTTCTTCTATTTCCAACGTAAACTTAATATTTTCATCTATTTCGTTTATTTTTGAGAGGAAAGATAGGAGTTCCTGCTTTCCATGATTCCATGTGATAAAGATATCGTCCACGTATCTTAGCCAAACTTCTGGTGTTATATTCAAACTTTTAAAAATAAATTCCTCCATCCGTCTAAGTTTAAATTCAGCCAACAGACCGGAAATAAGAGATCCCATAGGTGCTCCTTTATTTTGTCTGTAAAATTTCTTATTAAACATGAAAACGTTGTTATTAATGATAAGGTTAAGTCCTGACTTTAGAGATGTTTTTCGCTATCACTTAAATTATTTTGTTTATCAATTTCCAAATTAATATTTTGTACAACTTCATTTGTATCAATAGATGGGTAAAGAGACACAATATCTAAACTAGCTAGAATAGTTCCTTTAGATATCTGAATATTTTCTATTTTATGGATAAAATCTTATAGATTTTTTTCAAACTTATTAATGCTGTAACAATGAACAAAATGAACTAGAATCTTTTAATTTGATCAATAAATTAAAAAATAATTAACTGTAATTAAATTAAAAACGCATTTTGAATGCGCTTTTCGAGGAATTACAGTTAATTATTTTTTAATTAAATGGATTTAAAATTTTTACTCCCCATTCAAAAACATAGAATGACGATTGCGTTTTACTTTATATCTTCGTCAATGATTATCGCCTCTAAAAAACATTGGTACCTTTTTCACAGAATAAAATGCACTATTTACTGACATCAAAACCTTGAAATTGAATTTTTGACCATTTTAAAGGTGATCTGTCCCCTTAATATATTTCTGTTTAATACAAATTAAGCATGGAAACAATCCATACAAGTTCTAGAGTGCTTCAAAAAAGATGTAAAAAATAATAGTTTTTAATGTAACGCTTAACGCGGTAAATGTTCGTATTTTTTGCCCCAAATGTATAGATCAGTCATAAACCTGAGCATAAAATTCACAAAAAAAAAAGAAAAGAAAAAAAAGCTTCATTAAAGCTGGCAGCCGTTAAATTCACAAGGTTTTGAAAAATAACGATAATCCATTAACTCTCTGCCCTCCCCTCCCCCCCCCCCCCACACACACATTCCACATCCCAAGCGAAAGAATATTAGAAAAATGACATTGCACGACCGTACGAATTATTTGTATTCGCTCTGTCTTTGAAAATGTATTGTGATATAGTATTGGAATGGATATTTTCAGCGGTGCAGTATCAGATAAGTGCCATTTTATTTACTATACTTTTACTTAAAGTCTAATTAGAAAGTCAATGTGTAAATATTTATTGTTATCTTCCAAATAATTAATTTAAATTAAATATTAAATGTGTTATGAGCAGGGTAATTTCACTTAATGCAACTTTTAACATAACAGGGACAAAAACAGAAATTAATCCACGGTTTACAATATTTTGATTCATCGTAAAAAAGAAAAAAATATGTTCTGTTTACCCCTTTTCGTTTCTTATGAACGCGCATTAAAATAATAATAATCATAGCCAAAGCACGAGTACGCGCCAAGTGTAGAAAATCAGGTTTGCTACAGTTTGTGTCAGGAGATCTGTTTTCCTATTCCCCAACATGATTTCCATCGGTCAGCGCGGAAGGATACAGTGACGATCATTTTAGTTCACATTCGTGGCAAAATATGTTATTTATTGCATTCCCTTACTCCTTACATGATTAGTGAATCATTTATGAATTATATAAGCATACCTTAATTAGATATCCAAAAATTAGGATAAAAGTAAATGAGAACACTAATATCTAACATTGACAACGCGGGCTATTTTTTACTTTTGCCTTGCATGGTTCATTTGCCTTTCATGCTTCTGACTGCCGACTCAAATTTCGTCTATCCACCAGTTTCCGTCCGCAGGGCATGCGCACTTGAACTCATGATGCTTCTCTCTTTCATGTTCTCTACAACTATTTGGAGGGTATTTTTATACGGGTCGGACAGTATTGAATTCAGACTCTATCCGTGAGGAATTTCTGTGGCTCCGGAGGGGGGAGGGGGAATTGCACTTTTTAACCATTAAAAGCATAAAATCTAAATTTGTCCAGGGAGACATTCCAATGCTCCGGGGGGGAAAGTCCTTCCCGGGCCACCCCCTGAATACAACACTGGGGGTCAGAGGATAAAAAGCAAATTTCAGTGTGGTAGCACTGTTTGTGAAACAAAACGCTCAATGGAGCTTCCAGAAGTTGGACTATAACTGAACCTGCATGTGGAACAAGTTTCCATTTTTGCAGTATGTATTATAACAGTAATATTATCACAAGGAGAAAAAAAGGAATTTTATTCCAACATTATTTATATAAATCTATATAGAAATAAAAACACTACTGCTATTTTTAATGATAATAATAAAAAGCAATGACTAGTGAATGACAATGAATAATAAAAGCAAAACTCATAACACAATTACCATCGGTATGGTATTTTCTTGTTTCAATTGTTGATAATGCACAAAATTGCTGTATTACGTGTTTTTTTTTTTTTTTTTTTTTTTTTTTTTTTTTTTTTAACTAAGCAATTGTTTATTTAATAACAAAATTTAAACTATGCAGATTTTGATGAAACACAAACTACTTTTTATTTGCTTCAATATAGTGTTTCATTATACAATTGAATATTAACAGACCTGTCTAATTTATCTCCTTTTATCACTCCATGATTTTTTTCGAAAGTATATTGTATTACATTATTACAAAAAATAAACAAATTTTTATCCATAAAATGTATTTATTATTTATAATTATTCTCACCTATTTTTAACTGCGTAACGTATATTTAAAATAGATGTGTAAATTCTACACTTTTACAAAAGAAAACTTCTGAAAGAAATATGGTATTTGTTTAATCTCAGAGTGCTGTTCTATCTAAATCCAAGTAGTTTGAATTTGCTTTCATACTGTCTTAAGTATATAATAAAGTAAGCACAAAAATAAAATACATTTTACAGAGTCTTTTTTAATAGTATCAAACCAGAAAAATATTACAATTATGTATTTAAGAAACAATATTTGAGTTATACTAATTTTGTTATTTATTACTCCACTGCTGGTGTTCGTCGCGTGGAAAAGAGGCGTGTTACTGCCGCCCACCTGATCCCTGCTAATCTTCCGTGACTGCTCTTTTGAATGCCATGGCCATGAAAGAGAACCAACAGCTTGACGACCTTATGAATGGGATCATAAACGGATATGTTCCTGCGGACTGGTTACGAGAATTCAACGCCTTCCCTACTCTAGATGAGCAAGTGAACGATGTTTTTCGAGAATTTTTATCCGGTATAGATGAAGAAATACAGTCTCTCCAACAACGAAAGGACTACAACGACACCCACAAGGCTCAGGTAAAAGACCTCTGTCTTTTTGCTATATCTATTTTGGGGGAGCCATCTAGATTAGATTTAATTGATTTAGCCTGTAGAACTGGTTATATTAGATTTCTAGGGAATAACCAATGGGAAAAACTCCAAATTCTAAAGAATTTTAGCTCACATTCTAATCCCCCCCCCGTACAGGAAAAAGAAAAAATTCTGAATCTGAAAATCCAATTCCCCTCAAAAATAAATTCGGAAATCTAAATTCCGAAGCTAATCTTGATAACCATGATCTTATGGATCAGGAATCTGCTCAAGATGGTGCTGCAAGCACCGATGTTGAATGTTCAAAAAACGACAAGAACCCCTTCTTTATTGAATTCAAAGATATGGATTGGCGCAAAGTTGCCCAAGAGATAAAAGCCCTTGATTCTGATAATCCTCCTCAAGTCAGGCTCTCCCGGGAACTTCTAAAAGTTCCACCCAAATCTGTCAGCCAATTTAGAGATATCCAAAGATACCTAACTGACAAACATATGAATTTCAACACCCTTAACTCAAAAGAACTTCGACCAAAAAAAATCTGTATTAGGGGAATCCCCCCCAACACAGACCCCCAACTTATTATCGAAGACCTTGGTAACCATGGATTTAAGGCCACCCGAGCCGCCATGCTTAAGAGTCGCAAAACTATCAGAGGTATGCCAATTTACATGGTCAACGTCCTCCCTTGCACTAACTTTGAGATGATCTATAAAATTGAGGAACTTTGTGATATAAGTGTTCGTATTGAATACTTCAGAAACAACAATAACCCAAAACAATGTTACCGCTGCCAACGGTTCGGACACGCCTCCGAGACGTGCAGCCTAACACCAAAATGTCTTAAATGCTCAGAAGAGCACCTCACTGATAACTGCCCCAAGACAGGTAAAATAATTCCAAAATGTTCCAATTGTAACGGTGCCCATCCGGCCTCATACAGAGGTTGCCCAAAAAATCCAAACAACATTAAAAAAAAAATACCCCAACACTCAACACCAAAACAAAACCGCAACACCAAAAACCAAATATAATTGCTGACATCGCAGACATTTTCAAACCCTACAATTACACCATTCATGATAAACCAAACGATATCAACAACAGTGAGACAACTACTGACGAGAATAACGATATCCAGGAAGCCCCAGTTGAGGACACTTCCAGTTACACCAAACAAAATAAAATACCACCTGTTATACAAAATAATTATACAAACACATTCAAAGATATGTTTGACACCTTCAAAGACATGAAGGAACTTCTCCAAATTACCAAACTCCTAAAACATTTAAAAAACATCGCCATCAAATCAAAAAATTGCAACAACCCATTCGACAAAATGTATATCATAATAGAAGAATTAGACGCCTTTTCTACGGAGCTCAACATTACCAATTATGAATAATTATAATAACAACAATTTCTCTTCTCTTCTTATTTTCTCCTGGAATTGCCAATCATTGCAACCCAGGATTAATGAACTCCGCTCCTTTATTTCCATTAATCCACAAATCGATATACTCTTAATCCAAGAAACACTTAACCCTTCCTGCAGTATCACCATCCCAGGTTACAAACTCTATCATACACCACGTGCCAACTCTCACTGGGGTGGCACAGCCATCTACATCAAAAATTATATCCCACATCACACAACTCAAAATATTCCACTCCCAGGCATTGACTACACCAGTATTGTCGTCAACTTGCCCCATGCCAAAATCAACTTCACATCTTTTTACGCACGACACGGGCGACGATACCCCATAAATGACTTGACACACATCATTACACAACACCAACACGCATTTATCGCTGGTGACTTCAATGCACATAGCAGGCAGTGGAACTGTCATTCCACCACTACCAGAGGTAGATCTCTTCACAACTTGGTTAGCCATTTCAATCTTAGTCTCCACGCACCTACTACACCAACACACATTCCTGTTGCTCGCAACCAGCACCCCTCTATTATTGACTTCGCCATCACCAAAAATCTTACCTTCCCTATCAACACTTCTGTTATTAATGACCTAAGCTCTGACCACCTTCCTGTCTTCTTCAAAATTGATCTTATCAACCCTATCTCTCCTCCTCCTTCAGTAGCTATTGACTGGAATAAATTCCAAAATTACATCAACAACAGCGACCTTACCTACCCCACAATCAACAACACTACTGACATTGATACCGCAGTTAATAAACTCAACAACATCATTTACAAAGCTCAAAAAGATGCCACTTACACCAAATTCAAAAATAATAACTCTTACATCTTACCCACTTACATACATAATATCTGTAAACAACGCAACACACTCCGTCGACTCTACCAAAATACCAGAGATCCCACCCTTAAAACAGCTGTCAACAGGCTCAACAATAAAATTAAAACCCTTATTCAGAAAGATAAGCAAAAAAACTGGTCTAAATTTCTCGAAAGTCTTACTTGCGAGGATAACTCTCTTTGGCAAATCAAAAAGAAACTCAATAATAATTATACCCCTATTCCTCCCCTTACTGCCAATAATCAAACTGCGTATACTGACGAGGACAAGGCAGAATGCCTCGCTAGCTCATATGAAAGGCAATTCTCTCCGAATCCCTTCCTCGCAAGTCAAGCACACTTTAACAATGTCAATGATACTGTTAATGACTTCCTCTCAACCCCTCCTACCCCCCTCCCCGAAATTCAACCCATCATGATCAACAATATCATTCAAAAACTTAATAATAAAAAATCTCCTGGGTACGATAAAATTTCCAACTATACTCTTAAACAACTTCCTATCAACTGTATTCTCTACATTACGAAGCTCACTAATTCTATCCTCAAACACTGTTATTTTCCTAAACCCTGGAAAACCTCTATCATTTCTCCTATTCCTAAACCATCCTGCAATCTTAATGACCCAACTAATTTCCGTCCCATCAGTCTTCTCTCCTGTCTAAGTAAAGTCATCGAACGCGTCATTAGATCACAGCTCAATGACTTCCTTCACAACAACAACATTCTTATGCCTGAACAATTCGGCTTCAGAGCCAAGCACTCCACCCAACACCAAATTCTTCGATTTGTGGAAATCTTAACTGAAAACTTCAACGAGAAGAAGCCTACTGCTGCCATATTTCTTGATGTCGCCAAGGCCTTTGACAAAGTCTGGCACGCGGGCCTCATTTACAAATTAATTCGGCTTAAGTTCCCGTCTGGACTTATCCATTTAATACACTCTTACCTTGGTGATCGTGACTTCTATGTCCGTGTAAACAACTCACTTTCTCTACTACACATAATACTCTGTGGTATTATTCAGGGTTCAGTCATTGGCCCTATTTTATTCATAATATACTTTAATGACATTCCACGCACACTCTTCACATCACTCGCACTCTATGCGGACGACACTGCTCTCTATGGCACTGCACATCACCCATACAATCTTTACAAAAATCTACAACACCACCTCAACATCTTCATGGAATGGTGTGATCAATGGCGCATTAAGATAAACGAATCTAAAACTACTGCTGTTTACTTCTCTAGAACCTTCTCCACTCCTAATAGATTAACCATCAATAACACTACCATTCCCTGGTCTGACGATGCCAAGTACCTGGGAGTTACCATTGACAAACGCATTACCTTTAAAAAGCATATTCTTAATATCCGCGGTAAAGTCGCCGGAATTTCCAAAACCCTCGCCCCCCTTCTTCGCAGTCACTCACTCTCCATACACAACAAACTCTTAATATATAATGCTTGCATTCTCTCTGTTATCACATATGCATGTCCAATCTGGGGCTTCACTTGCAAAACCAGTATGAACAGCCTCTCTAGTACCCATTACAAACAGCTCCGTTACATCAGGAACGGGTCTAGCTACCTCAAAAACTCCTAAATCCTCAAGGATCTGAAAAAGACTTCACTCAAACATCGCATTAAACACCTTGCGAAAAAAATCTACAATGACATTAATCACATTCCAAATGAACTCATTTATGAGCTACCTGACTACGATGCTTGCAGTCCATCCAACCGGAAAAAACCAAGGTACTCCATTATTCTTGATGAATAGTCCTTCCGAGCTATAATTCTTACCTCAAAATTTTTCTCTTTAATTAAAAATATATATATATATATATATATTATTATATAATTTTTTACTGATAATTTTATATTGACTTTTCTCCTAAACTTCTCTTAACATCTTTACTTTAACTCGTCTGGCATATTTTTTTTTTTTTTTTGAACTATGAACTATTTTTACTTTTATACTTTAACTAGTAAATTTTCATTATTTTATAGATATACTTCACACTATCCTATTTTATGTAGTCAACTGGACTACGGCTAGACATTTCATATGGCTCTCTCAGGATTTGATATACACCTACTCAAAGCCAGGGTGTGCAGTTGCTTCGCAACTTGGAAGCCCATTGAACCTATCACAAGTTCAAGTTCAAGTACTTATTTTCCAACCGGAAAAAACCAAGGTACTCCACTATTCTTGATGAATAGTCCTTCCGAGCTATAATTCTTACCTCAAAATTTTTCTCTTTAATTAAAAAAAAAATATATATATATATATATATTATTTTATAATTTTTTACTGGTAATTTTATTTTGACTTTTCTCCTAAACTTCTCTTAACATCTTTACTTTACCTCGTCTGGCATATTTTTGTTTTTTTTTAACTATGAACTATTTTTACTTTTATACTTTAACTAGTAAATTTTCATTATTTTATAGATATACTTAACACTATCCTATTTTATGTAGTCAATTGGACTACGGCTAGACATTTCATATGGCTCTCTCAGGATTTGATATACACCTACTCAAAGCCATGGTGTGCAGTTGCTTCGCAACTTGGAAGCCCATTGAACCTATCACAAGTTCAAGTTCAAGTACGTATTTTTTTAGCGTACGTTCTTAGAATTTAGGAGGAAAAATTATGGCAAAACACAAATTTCCTCCCATAGAGTAGTATGCGACAGATATTTTCAAAATCGATTTTCTTTTTTAAAATATGTGGAAGATGCTACAATTTTCCTTGAATTATATTTTTTATATAAAAAAACCCCCTAGAAATTTTATTTAATTTCATCACAAATATTCACTTCGTTCTAGTTAAAAACTAATTTTAAGTAAGCTCAATAAGAAACATGAACAATTTATTATTGCTCATAAAAAAAAAAAATAAATAAATAAATAAATAAAATGTAAAAATAACCAAAACTGATTTAAAGTACGCCGAAAAGTTTGAAAAAATGCATCTAAAGTTAAAACAATATAGAAAAATCATGCGTCCAACGTATATTATGAAACACTTTCCAACATATTCAGAAAACAGTAACAAAACTTTCCTGTTTATCAAAGTAAAAAAAAAAAAAAAAAAAAAAAAATGGAAAACGCATAGCACGTTTGAAAACATAATTTCAGCATTAGTTGGAAAAGTGTAAGCACTGTCAACTTCCATAGTTGGAAAAGTACCTGTGAGTTAGCTCTCCGTTCTGTTATTTATAAAGCTTATTGTGGAGTGGCAGTACCGCCTCCAAGGGACAGCCCTTACCACCCATTAAGTATATCAGTGAAAGAAGGTGACCAGGAGAAAGAGTTTCGCCAGCAACTTTTTTTCTGGCTTTAACTTAATTTAGAATTTTCGTTTTTATAACTAATAATAATAATAAAATTCTTTAAACTTCTATTTTTTTTTTCATTTTAAACTTTATAAAAGATGAGAAACAATCATAGTTTTATTTGAAACAACACGAATTTAATTATTATTTTGTCATTATAGAAATATTTTACATTTTAATCACATAATTTCGAGTTAATATTCCTTAACTAATGGCTTTTAAATAATTCTATTGTTTTATTTATAACGTTTATCTTCAATTGCAAAATTTTGCTCTTCCATTGCAATCAAATACAGTTCAAACATAACTATAAATAGTTAATTAAAAATTAAAATGTAGGAAAGAAAAGCTTGGATAATATTGCAGAGTACTCCAAGCAATATTATCCAAGCTTTTTTGAAAAATTAAAACACAGCCTTAAACGTTTCAATATCTGCTTAATAGCCAAACAACCTAAGAAATTAAAGAATATCATTTGCAGTAAAATTGACCCAATTAATTTTGAGAATTATTCAGGAGTATATGAAATACCTTTTATTAAAGAAGACGGATCTAAAAATTACTACATAGGCATGACCAGGAAATTTAGCCAGCAGGAAATTTAATTGCAGGAAAAAAAAGAGCATATAGCTGATATTAAATACAATAGAAAAACTACAGCCCTAGCAAGATTATATCAAGAAGAAACCATCCAAATAAATTTCAATGAAAGTAAAATAATATTTCTATCCAGTTTATACTATACATCCATAATAAGAGAAACCATAGAGATACTCACGCGCAAAAATACAATATGTAACGATGCGGCATCTTTTAATTTACCGAAACTGTGGCTAGAATAACTCCATGGTCAAAGATATGAAAATAAACAATCAAGTAAACAAAAAAAATAATAGATAACGTGCGTAATTTTTAAAAAAGAACATGAAAATAATAACCTCAAAGCCCGTGCAGCTTTAGAATATTCTCATTTTGTTTTTGAAAATGACTCGGAAAGAGTCGAAACATGTAAAACAACTAATTAAAGTTATTTTAATTTATATTATAGTTGTTAATTTTACACCTTTAGCATTTAAAAGTAATATACTATTACAAGGTGTTATAATTTATTATATTGGACTAGTTACTTAATTGCAAATGATTAGAAATTTCTAAACATTTCTTAAATTATATGAGTTTAAGATGCTGTTATTTCTGAAGAGAGGGGAATACATCGCTTGTTTCCATGATGTTTGGAAACACGTATCCATTATTCTGATTAATGGAATTTCATAGTTGGAGCTAAATTGATGAAAAAAATTTTTGGAAGGTAAGTAATTGCTGAAGCAAAACACATTAATGCGCGTTTTTGCCAATATAGAGGATATTTTTATTCAGGTATCTACCATTATTTCCAAGTACTAATATTTGTTTTATTAAATTACAAATTAAAGAAAGAGAATTCGGTGATAGTGGCTATACGGAAATTGGGATACATTTCTCAATAAAAAAAAATTTACTAAATTCACAACACTGTTAAACTGTTGTCAGCGTTCAATGTGCTAATATCATGTGGAAAATTCTTGTTCTCCATTAAAATCAAGGATGTTTATTTTTTAATTATCATCTTGACAGTTCATTAATTAACGAATTCATTCGAGGCTAGTGAGCTATTCTTAAAATTTAAAATATGTATTGAAGTGGGTATACGAATTGTTTGTGACAAAAAAAAAAAAAAAAAAAAAAAAAAAAAAACTATAGGCTTCAATCCTGAAAAGGCCATATAACGAAATAGTAACATATATGAAATAATAGGCCTATATGCTCTCCTTGGAAGAAATTGTTTGTTAGCAGATGACATGTAGAGGTGGCCCCTCTCACAGACTCTGATCTTTAACTCTATAAAGCTTAGAAGAGAAGTGATCATTCTGTATTGCCAAAATACTTGATAAAGTCTTTTGACATGACGCCAAGATAAAATTACGTCAGCCTGAAAGACATGTTAAATTCTAAAAAGAAACCCGCCAACAATGTAATTTTTGGCGTTTTAGCATATAATACAATATAACTGGCAGACCTTAAAATAACGGATGTAAGTGACAGATAATAATTATAAGCGAGCGATTTATTATGCTTTGATAATACGATTGCATTGCGATAGGAAACAATTTTCGAAGTACATGATATGAAATATATTCACAAAAAATACGATAGTTTTTATGGATGTTGAGATTTTTATTTATTTTTTCCTTCAAATGTGCATTTTACTGATTAATAAAAATAGCTAAACCTATGAAAATTTCTTTGGAATGTAATTATTACCTCAGACAAAACACATTTATGTGCAGCGACGTAATAAATTTAATGGATATTTTTATTCACATTATCTATCACTATTTCCGAATAGCAATGTTTGACTTGTTAAATGACAAGTTATACAAACGAATTCGACAATAGTGTCTATTGGGAAATGGAGGTAGATTCCAATAAATTGGGAACACTCTTAAGCTGTTGCCGGCATTTAATGTGTTAATATGACTTAACCCCTCGGGGACGAGCGACACGTATACGTGACGCATAAGATGCTCAGAATCCTCGATTATTCCCACCAGTTAATTTTTATTGTAAGCTTTGCCTTATTTAATGAGAGCATTTCTGCGATTCAATTAGGTGAAAATTTCTGTTTTGAAAAACCGGAGGTAAAATATTAAAAATTCTGTAAAGGACGCTCGTCGCGAAGGGGTTAAAGACTTCATTAATTAAATACATAACTTTATTTAACATTCTATTAAAATATTTTTTTATAATTTCCTAAATTAATTTTAATTTATTTTTGGTCAAATTTATGTGCTTTGTGTGGGTCATATTCTTAAAATAGTTAATACCAAAGCTATTATGAAATTATTTTTTATTCAATAGATGAAGATATAAATTTATGCAAATGAGCTTATCAGTGAATAACTTAAATAAATATAAATATATAACTACAAATGTATATTAAACTTTTCCACAGTTATTATTTAGATTTCATAGTTACTTAATAATAATAATCTTAGTTTTTTCTAATTATATTTCTTCTTCTTGATTTATTTTAACGTAAAGTGAAAAATATGTTCTTTTAAATCTTGTATGTTCTGTTTGACAATTAATATTGCTTTAAATTAACATTTTCAGTTTTTTTAAACAATGAATATAATTTAAATTTAATTGCAATAGTTTATAATTTTTATAAAATTATTAGTTAAACACAAATATCTTTGTTTATTTATTTGCATCCTATCTTTAGTATATATTTTATTACCTATTAAATGCAATTTTTATTGAATATATTACTATTGCCTTCTTTTTCAATATTGCGTGTTGGATATGATTCCTTTTATTGTCCTACAAACAATTAAAATCTCTATTTAGAAAATTATAAAATTAGCAAAATTAATTTAATGTGTGATTTAATGAATTTAACATGTCTTTCAGGCTAACGTAATTTTATCTTGGCGTCATGTCAAAAGACTTTGTTAAAATCTCTATATAATAAAAATTTCTGTTTGATCATTGGACATACATGGCAGCACAAAAGTGATTTTTCTCTCTCGCTCTCTCTCTCTTTTTTACTCTTTATGGATGTATATAATTTCGTTTTGATCTTTAATTCTTAAATGGTAAAATATATTAACGAACACTTGGCGAGACCAAGCGGGCCCAAGGTGAAATTTCATGAATATAACAGTACTTACAAAGTATCCAAACAATCATGCGTCTTATTATAATAGTTTTTGCACAATAAATATTTATCATTAGGGTAAGACTTTGTGCTCGCTCCTGTATTGAAAAATTTTCAGTTGTTTTGTATGTATTGCTGGAATAAACAATGAATTCTGTTACTATATGAATATTCAACTCATACCGTTAAGATCTACTGAAACAGTTTTAAAATTAAAAAATGTGCTGTTTGACTAGTTATCCATTATTTCTTCTTTAATATTGTTTACAATAACGAGTAAGCGCCACTATGGTATTAAGTCTTCCTCGTTGAATTTTTAGAGAGAATAATAATAATTAAAGTTTTGTCAGAGACCTCTACCTCCAGCAGTGTAACGTAACGTGGTGAAGGTTTCGTTTGGCTGGATCATTTCCCGCAGGTAGGGGCCGGGTTAAATCTGAGAAACTGGGTAATCAACTGGAGATTTCTCTCGTGCTTTTGCTTTCAACGCCATCTTGAGCACAGTCCTCAAATCTAGGGAAATTATATTAATTTTACACGTTTAGAAACTAATTCCTTAAATCTTAGAAATTTTTGGAAAATGGAGATTTTTTCCCCAAAACATTGAAAAATTATAATTTTTAACATATAATTAAGTATTTTTAGGGTGTTACGATTGAGGACTTCCTATTAACAAATAAAAAAAAACGCCCAATCTTTACATTTACTTGCGTTGCCAGATAACAATATTTATCATCAGTTATAAAGTAAAATGGTCCCTCCGGTAACAAAAGAATGTTTTTCCGTTATCTGTCTATTTGACCTCGCAGTCGTGTATACGTACAATATATAGCTTTCACATTTATGTCAGTAATTTTGTTGGATGTGGGTATAGACAGTTAAGCAAATATAAAATACCACTGCACGGATGTTGCATTTTTTCTCAGATGTTGTTGTGTAGCTAATAATCCATATTCTCTTAACAACCATTCATAAACATTAATATTTTTTAAGAAAAATATTTTTTGCCGTTTTGAAAACAGCCACTCTTCTCATTCTATACTTGTCGTTCAATGATATTTTTAAAAAATAAAAACATTTCTTATTTTATATTGAGAGAACAATCACATTGTTGCTGTTGTTGTTTTGTCAAATATTCTACATTTGCGTCTATGTAGTATGTATCTGAAATGTGTGCTATCGGTATCCAAATAAACTTACCTATATTACAGCGCCTAGAATACATAGTGTGGAAAACAGCTACAAAATAGTACTAAAAAATTGAATCCGATAAATGTAGAACGATGCTGAAAAAATAATGGGCCGATCGCAGCGACATCTTCTAGCAGTGGCGTAGCCAGGGTGGAGGTGCAGATAGTTTGGATATCACAAATTTTATAAAAGTGTTTTTGTCTTATTTAATGGGAGAATTTTCTGCAATATTGAATGCGAAGAAAACTTTATAATAGAACTGGCTTCTAGAGCATTTGGACCCCTCCCCCTTTCTGGCTACACCACTGTCTGCTAGCTCTTTTCAACGCAAACATTGTATAAGAATCGAACTGAGAAAACATTTCAGCTGGTGGTAAATATTTTAAATAATAAAATTATACCCTATTTGCTTTGACTTGGATAGTGATTTTCATAAGCTTTGAATATATGATTGATATTGATCATGGCCAAAAAACGTGATACGCATTATTTTGTGCCTGGTTGCAGTACTCGATACAAGACAGCAAACTAGAAACTATCTCTATTTAGCATACGAAATAATGAATCTCTGCTAGAAGGGTGGAAAAGATATCTTATCTGTAAAAGTAGATAAAGAGAAAACAACAAAAAAAAATTTCGCTCGAAGCTACTCTGGTGCGCAAATTTAACCCTGAATTGCATAGTGATGCAAATTTCCATCATCGTTTATATAACTTTTAACCCTTTCAGGGGCAAGCAATTGTGTTCCTATAACGTCGAATTCACACCGGTATTTAAGAAAGAATTTAGTTCAAAATAAGGAAAAGCAATTTTTCATCTTTTTCCGTCAAAGTTAAAAAAGTAAAATTTAATTAAAAGTTTCTGTTACAAATCGGATTAAAATTAGGTGGTATATAATATGTACCACCGCCCCTCAAAGAGTTAATAAATAAATCAACTTCTTCGCCACCACTATATTTATATAGAAATATTAATCCAGTAAATTTCCCGTGAACTATGTTGCTGAACAAAGTTAAAAATCTGTCTTAAAACTTCTGGTGTCTAATATTGAATATATGTATAAAAAAACACAATTGTAAAAGAAAAACTCATGCAAAGAAGGGTGAAAGCTTGAGGAAACTCCTATCTAAACATTGATTTTTCTTTGATTTTTGCTGGTGATGCGGCCAAACCGTCGACTGTAGTGGTCTGACAACTCCAGATTTTCGTCGTGAGTCGGTCATTTTTTTTTCTGCTGCTGTGTGAGCGTGAAAATGTGTTTACTTATCAGTTTCTACATTTGTGTCCTTTTACTTTTTGCTTTAATTGACAGTTACTTTATATTTTTTTTTTATAAAAATGATTTAATATATTTTATGATATTTTGCGATATGTTTTTTTAAACATATAATTAACTCATTTATGCCGGTTGATACGAAAAGTTACCATTTAAGTGATTTTTGAATATGAACACCAGTATCTTAGTAAAAAAAAAAATGCATATTATCTGATGTGAAACTATCATAGATTCAATCAGTTAAAATAACAGTATGGGAAAACTGGTGTCAACTGGTATCGAAGTATTAAAAAAAGTGTAAAATAAGTCGGCGTTAATGGGTTAAACATATAATAATATTACAATCAACAGAAGTAAAATTTTTCATGGGGAGAAAAAAATTCTATTCTTGTAAAAATCCGTTAAGATTTTCAATATTTTTTAACTTTTATTAAATTTTCTATTGAAAATTTTCCTGTTTTTTTATACCGGACGTTTTATGTTAGCAAACTGTCACCAAGGGATAGAGAATTACTCATGTTGCATACGAAAATAAACCCATTACCGCTGATAATTTATTTAGCGTATAGCTATAATATAGGGGAGCGCACCCTATATGATATCATTCCTATAGGTGGCGCTACTGATTTTGAGGGTTTTCAACTAAAAGTACGGGAATATAAGATGGTGTCGTGTACCTAGAAAGGGAGTCTGGTCCTATTCTTTCTATGTCCATGGTTAGTGTATAGGGGGAATTCTATAGTAGAGATTGGCAACACTGAATTAAGTATATGTATTTCAGATACTGATTTGCATTTTAAATACTGACTTTTTAAATTCATAAAATTTTTGTTACATATATTTTTTAAAGAAATATCCACGGATATAAAATATTTTCACTAATTTGTTAAAAAATACATCTTTCTGCATTTTCCATCTGCTACAGTGGTAATATCCATCAATCAAACTGCTCCAAGGTGCGTGATTTGATAGTCTAGGGAAAATTTCTTCTGCGATCTAGTGAATAAAGTAAAATCCATATAACTTCACGCTCACATTTCATTTCAATTGGATATTGATAGGCTCTTCTGGCCGATTTTATCCTAAAAATAAGATCTGGGTGTAAAAATTTAGAACTGGGTTTCTTGCATCCATTTTCTGTTCGCGTTCGGGTTGGATCTGGATTCTTGCGAGTTAAGATGAAACATCGTTCCATAATTATAGTGCCTGAACGAAAATATTTACTTCAGAAGGGGAAAGATGACAGAACAATTTTTGTTTCTCCCAAATAGTTTTAATCTTAACTGTCTTGTTTAGAAGACTTTCATATGTTTAAACTAAAGAGAAATTATTGTGATATTTGCTTTTTAATTCTGTAACTGTTTTTCGTATAAACTATTTATTTACTGTCTATTTTACTATTATTTAACAAGAATTCTTTGCTTAAATTAGGAAATGGTTCTAAATTTCTAAAAAATTCTCAAATTATATGAGTTTCAGATGTTGATATTTGTGAAGAGATGAACCTGATTAATCTGATTAATAAAATTCCGTAGGCGGAGGTTAACCCAGGGGTCGGAAAAACTACTTTTTGTTTGTAGCGAACTACAACTACAACTAATTTATGAAAAATGTAGTTAACTACAACTACAACTACTTGTTTTAAAAAGTAGCGACTACAAACTACTTTTCAAAAGTAGTCACTACTTCGCTACTTTTCGCTACTTTAGTTATCATCGCTCATTAAATGCACCGCAAACGATTTTTTCCCATAGACCATAATGTAACAGAATTCTTTTGAATGTCCCTGTAAGCGAGATATAGATGCTACTCAGTTAATTTTCTATACTGAACATTTTATGGTAAACTTCAATAACATATAAAACTTTCACGGCATTCTGAGTATATTTACGCGAGTTAGAGCGCGGACAGACAGACAAAGCGAATTCATAGACACTTTTTAATTATGTTGGAAAGTGTTAAAAAAGAGGAAATTTGAAAACAAAAATTGTAATAATCTTACAAATTTATGAGAGGAATATAGCACAGTAGCGCTTAAGGTGGTTCTCAAATTCCTTGCTCAACAACGCGAAACTTTCTGATACATTATCTGACTCATTTTTAAACACAAAGGCATAAAACAGGCAGGCCTGACTATGGAAGCGATTTGGAATCGAAATGAGTTTTACATTTTCTGATTAATAAATTACTTATCGGGTTATAAGCGATTCGTGTCACGTTTTTCTCCTTTCCCCTGCTGCGGCGTCGGAAATTCGGTTGAAAACGCCGACTTTGACAGTGTTTTCTGAAAATTCTTCTGTCTTTACCAAAAAATAAAATGAAATAAAATAAAATAAAGAATAATGGAAAACGCCTTTCGGTTACAAAGTAATTTAGTACAATTAATAATAATTTGTATAATGATTTAGATATTCGATGCGAGATGCGATCCAGTAATTATTATTAATAAAGAAAATGCTAACTCACCTAGATGTGCAACTTCAGAATGTAAGCAGGTGATTTTGATACAGATAACTTCTTATTAATTGGAAAAAGTTTACATGCCACAGAATAATTACTACTTTCTTGTTCTATAACTTCAAAATATTCATTATATGTCGACCAGGGCAGTTCTATACTATTTTTGTCTATCTCAAAAGAAGAATACCCACATTAAAAAAACAAGATCTAATAATGAGTAAGAAGACAAAAGCTTGCCAGCAAGAAAATTAAATTTTTTGATGGGTGAATATTTTGCGGTTTTATTTGCAAATCCAGCAAATAATAGATCACGAGCATGCTGACACTTTACGTTTCAGCTGCTAGTTTGTTTGAAGACAGAAATCTTTCCTTCCTAGTGCACTTTTCTCTAATAATAAAATGCTGTACTTGTTCTTTTTCTGTGCTTTTTCGAATATATTTTAATTAGAATTCCAACGATTTTAAACTGGCAGGAAGCGAGCAGAAATTTTGTTCGAAGGGAATATTTTAGATGATTGCTTATTTATTTAATGTTACTGGACAGCAAAGAATATGGAACTTAAAAAAAAGACGAGTTTTAAATTTTGATTTTTTATGAGATTATTATGAAATTATTGTCACCTCTCCGTATATGGAGAGGTTGTGGAAATTTTAGGGGAAGAGGGATAATTTATATTACTGATTATTTATCGTCACTACAGAGCACTATTTAGGGCAGAGATTTTTTTTATATAAAAATAAAAATAAGTTAAAGATTTTTAATTTATTTGTATGTTGGGGGTGGGGGAGGGAGAGAAGAAGAGTAAATTATGGGAGGTTAAGGGTCAATTTAGATTACTTATGTTTAGATAAATCCGTTCTTTTTTTTTAATAAAGATTTTACATTTCTTTGCTTGCTGGGGGTGGGAGGAAAAAGGGAGAAGAAATTAGTCAGATAAAGACTTAACATAGCCAGGCGACTATATTTTGATAAAAACAATCGTAGTCGTATAAAAATACATTATATTGAAAAGATTTCTATGGATTTAAATGACAATACACGAAGTTTCTGACACCCAAACTGTGAAAATGACAGTTAATTTGTGACCGTGGCCGTCGTGTATGGAAAAATCTATGACACCGCAACTGAGATTTTTCGCTGACATTCGCAAATTGTTGCAGAGAACATATTTCGCACATAAAAAACGAGTTATGATCATGTGATTTGAAGATTGGCACTTTTTTCCTCTCTCCTAAAGTAGGGTCAAAAGTAGCGTTGATGCTCGCTACAAACTACACTGATATTTTGTATCGTGCTATTCGCTACACTACATTTTTTTTAATGTAGCGCGCTACACTACAAACTACTAGAAAAAGTAGCGGCTACTGTAGTTTCGCTACTTCCGAGCCCTGGCTTAACCTATGCAAATTTCTTTGATAGGCAAGTGATAGCTTAGACAAAACCCTTTGAGGGACGGTGGTATACATTATACACCACCTAATTTTAATCCTATTCAAACCAGAAACTTTTAATTAAATTTTACTTTTTTAACTTTGACGAGAAAAAGTTGAAAAATTGCGCATTCTTATTTTAAACAAAATTCTTTCCTAAATTCCGGTGGGAATTCAACGTTACAGGAGGACAAGTGCTTGCCCCTGAAAGGGTTAAAATGCAGCATTCCCAATTTAAGGGATATTTATTTCAAAAATCCACCACTGCTTAGGAATACCAATTTTCGACTTAATAAATTGCAAACTAAATAAACCGTATTTAGTAATAGTGACCATTCGGAAATGGTAGTAAATTTTTTAATAAAAAATGCTATTATTGGCGTTTTGTGTTTGTTAATATGGGTTAACGTCCAAAGTTGCAACAAAATGACATAAAATGCCATAAGTTTTTCTAGTTTATTGAAATTATCACTTAATGGGACTAAAAAGGTTTGAAATGACTAAAGTTGGCTGCAGATTCAACATGAGTTAGAGAAGTCTATAATTAATTTAAACTATTAGTTTTTCTTTTTTTTTTTTTTTTTTAATAATGTTTTATGGTAAATTTATTTGCTAAATTGTGAAATATAATTAAAAAAATTTAATATCGTACGACAAAATAAATCTTGGAAAACGTATTTTGACACAATTTTTAAATCCATATTCCATATTTCTGAGTAATCATTTTTTCTTTATACTGCTTATTATGTTGTTCCTCGATAATACCTGAAAAACAACCAAAATTTTCTTAGTTGTAACAAAAAATATGATAATTTTTTATTGATTTGGATTTTTTTATTAATTTTATTTTTTACACATGTGGAATTATCTGTTTAATAAATTTCCGTAGGCGGAGCTAAACTTTTGGAAATTTCTTTGGAATGTAGGAATTAGATCAGACAAGCACACTAAAGTTCAGCGTTGCCAGTTTTCGTGGATATTTTTATTTAGATATATACCACTATTACTGAATACGTTTGACTTATTAAATGACAAGTTATACAAACAAATTCGGTAATATTAGGAAATGGCAGTAGATTCCAGTAAATGGGGGGCATTCGTAACCTGTTGCAGGCTTTAAGTGTGTTAATATGAGTTAACTGGCAAGGTTGTCGAGTAAATGACATAAAACAGCATAAGTCTATACTGTTTATTGAAATAATCATTACTTAATGTTGTCTAAGGGACAAAAATCTCAAAGATAAAACATTTTTACTTCTCTTGGTTTAAAATTATTCTGGAATTTTCATATCAAATGCACCAAACTACGTGGAAGTACAATAATTTGATCAAAATATGAATATCCTTGCGTATACCTCTAACTTGGCGGTTTTTATTTAGCGATATTTTGCAAATGTGGAAACCAGGTGACAAGTGTTGTTCTTGGCAAACTCAATTTTTATTTATTTTGAAGCAGGTAGGTTGAAAATGAGTAGGTTGAAAGCGGGTAGTATTTTTGTAAGAGGATCTATCTATACATGGTCCGGTAATGTTTCTTTTTATTTTAAAACTTTTAATTTATTTTCTTTTACTTTGATTCTTATATTAAATCTTTTTTAAATGATGATAAAAGTGTTTTTAAAAACAAAAAAATTGATTTTAATGAAAAATAAAAGGATTTTTAAAAGTAAAAAAGCATGTTTAAATGATAAGAAGAACGGGTTTACATATCTGCACTTTCAGATATTTCCACTGCATCTACAGTAGATATATCAATCCATCAAAATGCAGCAAGGTACGTGATTGAGAAATCCAGAGAAATTTTCTCCTGGGATATTGGGGAAAATTAAAAATCCATATAATAATCCTGCCATCATATTTCATCTTAGTTTTATAATTTAGACACGGGTTTCCTGTATCAAATTTCAGTTCGGGTTTGGGTTGGATTTTCATTTTTGAGATTCAAGATGGGGCTTTGTTGGGATTTGCTTACCGTCCGAGTATTGTCGTACATGTACGATGACTTTTATCTTTGAATGAAAAAAGATGATAGAACAATTTTTTTATATACTATTAACGGTCCTTTTTAAAAAACTTTTATAAATTTAAACTAAAGAGAAATAATTGTACTATTTGATTTTTAAATGTGTAAATGTTTCTGAAGTAAATGACTGCTTAACTATGTATTTTATTGTTTTTTATGAGTTTTTTTTTTTTTTTTTTTTTTTTTTTTTTTAATTAGTAAATGATTATAAATTTCTAAATATTTCAGAAATTATGTGCGTTTCAGAAGTTAATATTTGTGAAGAGACCATGACTAGTTTCTATAAGGTTTGAAAGCACCTGTGCATTATTCTGATTAATAAAATTCCGTAGGCAGAGCTTAAACTGTGAAAAATTCTCTGATAGGTAAGTAATAGCTGTGACAAAACAGATTAATATGCAGCAATGGTAATTTATAGGCAATTTTTTTCCCGAAATCTACCATTGTTTCCGAATACTAATTTTCGACTTAATTAATGACAAATTAAAACAAGAACGAAAAATCATGCTTCAAGCATAGATTATGTAACACTTTCCAACGCTCCAAAAATAATTTTACAAATCATACCGTTTAATAAGCTAAAAGATAAAAGTAAACAATTTGGAAAACGCATAACATATATAAAAACATAATTTCAGGAATTTCCAACATTATACAGTATTCGAAAAAATATCCGAATACTTTTATTCAGCCCTGTATAGGATCTATAGATTTGTATATATATTACATAGGATGCTAAATTTTAGTTCAGTTAGGAAACGCGTAACACAGTTTAAAATTTTCCGTTTGGTGTTTCTGTCAATAAACGGAAATGTGTTCGCAAACTTTTGTGTTTCCCTATATAGGATCTACAGAATTTATACACACCACGTAATAAACATAAAGTGAGTTAAATTTAAAATCGCGTTCAGTAACTTAAAACGCACTTCCAGAATTATTGTTAACAGACAGTAGAGAATTCTTTTGTGCGTCCCTGTAAATGAACGATAACTGCTATACACACAATATTCTGTAGTAAGCCTCTTGTAATGCACCTTATTGATATATATAAATTTCAATGCGTTTAAAATAGTGAAACATTATTTAAATAAACCGCAGACGATTTTTCTCAAATAGACGTAATATAACGGAATTCTTTTGACTGTCCCTGTTAAGTAACTATAAGTGCTATGCACACCCTATTCCATATTAAGATTCTTCTAATGCACCTTAGTGATATATATAAATTTCAATGCCTTAAAATAGTGAAACATTATTTAAATAAATCGCAAATGATTTTTCACCATAGACCGCAATGTAACGGGATTCTTTTGAGTGTCCCTGTAAAAAAACTATAAGTGCTACACACTTCCGTTGAAATAGGGAACATGCTATAGATAACGACAATAACATATAAAAATTGCAGAGCAATCCGAGCATATTTACGGGACCTGGTACGTAAAAAGAAAACCCGTAAAAAAAAGTGTTTTTAAAAGGGTTTGTATAATAGGCTTTTGTTTTAAAATGATAAAATGTGTTTTTTCAAACGCTTATATTTTGTTTGACACCAGAGCAGTTAAACTATTTAGTTTGATTTTTATAGATGAAATATTTTTATGTTGTTTTAAGATAATAAAAGATTTTTAGTGTTTTGGTTTTGAAAGTAAAAAGTATTTTTATAAGTAAATGTGTTTTACTGCTCTTATTTTTTCTTTTATTTATTTTATTTTCTTTTATTTTCTTTTATTTTTTTTTGTGGGGGGGGGAGAGGGATGGGGGCTATATCAAGGAAAGAGCCTTTGCAACATCAGCTCACGTGAAATAACTGAGTGCTAAGATAATGGATACTGTGTGTACTGTTAGCGAATACTCGGACAGAGCTAGAATACCGCATTTTCCGAGCTATTAAGAGTGCGAACGTTAAAATTTCATGAAGTATGTTGTCTTATTATAAACTTTATAACAGTACTTACAGTGTGTTTCACGAAGGATCCCTAACTTTGAAAATAAATAACTCGGAAACGGTGATAGATACAAGCATGAAACCAGTAGTATGTTTATTAAAAAACCCCGTAAGAATCTGATACAGAAAATTCAAAATTTTATTTAAAAATAGCACCAACAGATGGCGCTGCAGGCAGCACATGAACGCTCAGTCGGCGAAGATTTCGCCGTTGAATGGTGATCCCTATTAGCGTATAGGGAACGAAATTCCGCAAGTGACACTGAAGGACATTGTTTACCGCAACAATCCTTTGACACTCGGCGAGCTGGAGGAGGCTATTTGTCAAGATTGTACGTTCATTTCCGGTGACATACTACAGAGAGTCACTGACAATTTCATTCTTCGTTTTAGACTGGTGCGTTGGGTGAAAGATGCACACTTTGAATCCCTTTTGATGTGATACAGCCTACTTATGGCTATGCCAACTGCAGCACCATCTATCGGCGCAATTTGTTACTAAAACATTGAGGTTTCTGTATCAGATTATTGCGGGGGGATTTAATAAACATACCACTGGTTTCATGCTTCTATCTATCACCGTTTCCGAGTTATTGATTTTCAAATTTAGGGGTCCTTCGGGAAACACTCTGTACAATGTATCCAAACAATCATCTATCAAATTATAATAGATTTCGCAAAATAAATATTTATAATCAGGGTAAGACTTTGTGCTCACCCTGTTTGTTCTTGTATTTAAAAATTCTCAGCTAAAACGTTTTCTTTCGTAATACAACGTTTACGTTTTGTATGTACTGCTGGAATAAACAATTAATCCTGCCACTATACAAATATTCTGCTGATACCGGTAGGATCTAGTGATACATTTTTTAATGTAGAAATGCGATGTTTTATAGTTATCTTGAAATCGAGTGCACAGGTTTAAACATCGAGTGAGCGCCTGTACGGCACTGAGTCCTCCTCGATGAATTTATCTAAAGATTTGAGAAACTTAATTAAAGACACGGTCAAAGAATTTTGCGGACTGTTGGACCCAGATTACAATGCCACGTAAGGTAGGACCAGTACGTAGAAAATTAACTGGGTATTTCTAGAAAATGATTTCTTTAGTTTTTAATCTGTTTATATATCTTTATTCATCTTTAAGGCTCAAGCAATCTTATACGATACAAAGGAAAAATAAAAAAGCTGAAATAATCTGCAATAAAAGCATGATATTTCGTTTTCCCAACTTTTAAAAGTTTTGTTTGTTTTTAAATAGTACCACCCACTTTTCACATTTTCATTGCTTTGGATCAAAGCAGCCCGGGAAATGTGTAGTTTGTGTACTTTTTCTTAAATCTTTAATCTATATCTATACTAATAAAATAAAGTTTCGCTCTGTGTGTGTGTCTGTTGGCGATGGCTAGGAAAATTTAGCGCACCTAGAAGTCTGTAAATTTAGATTTAGATAGTACAAACCCTCTCTTGGTGCACCTGACCCTCAGAATTTTAATATTTTGATAATTAGCCTAGATATTAATTAGATTCTCATTTACCATCGCTTCTAAAATGACATGTTTTAAATCAAAATGGCGAAAGAAACGAATCGTTTGCATGCGGAAATGAACTAATTCGAAATTATTTTACTAATTAGCGAATTTTAAGAAAAATAATTAAGATATCAATTTGAAAATTTCTGAGCATATGTAAAAAAAAGTTCTGCATCCGTCTATGCAATTTTTGAAAAATTCGGCCGGTAATTTTTCTTAATTTATGCAAAAAACTGCTAAAAATCTGCTGGCGCCAGTGAAATAAATCCGAGAAAGTTTCAGACAAGGATCTGCTTTCATTAAAAACTGAACTACAAAGAGATCTGTTTCTCTGGCCGATCCCTCCATTTAGTTTGCGAAAATGAAAGGAAATAATTGCCAATTTTTACTAATGAACAAAAATTTAGATAACTAAGATATAGATTTGAAATTGAGGATGGGAAGTGTTGTCATCTGCCGGCTATTTTAGCGTAGTGTCTTCGATATGTTCTAATTATCAGAAAAATTTAATTATTTTTTTAATGATCGCGTTAATGTAGATTCAGGTGGTTTTCTTGAACAAATTATTCCTTATATTTGCAGGTATGGGGAGGGAGGTAGTTAACGCCTTGCATTGAGATTGTTATTATCTCGGGCCCGGGCAACGCCGGGCGGATAGCTAGTGAATAAGAGATAAAAATTCTTCATTGCACATGACAAACAGTAATTTTTTTCTTCCCAAAATATAATCCGATTGATATATATATATTAATATGATACAATTATGGATCCTATTATTCCCCGACTTGGCATTTTTTTCAATTTAATTTCTTTTTAATTATAAAAATTTAGTACTTTCATTAAGTAACCCATGAACTTTCATTAAAAACGTAAGTAATACATTTCAATCGAGATTAAATGAGTACAAACCGCAACGCAAGGAGTACTTTTATTAAATAAAAATGTAAGTAAATCTTTAAATTAGCTTGGTGACGTGACAAAATATGAAACACACTTAAACACACTTTGCTGACGTGGCATCCTAAACTTGATCACGTGCCACCTTATTGTATGGATAATGTTGTAAAAAAATCTGTTAATCCAAGTAAATTTTCATTCCCCCGTGATTTTTAATCAACTAGATTCGACTACAGTTTTTTTTTTTTTTTTTTTTTTTTTTTTTTTTTTTTTTTTTTCAATGCAATGTAGCTACGCTTACGGTTTTATTAGACTGAAAAATAAATTGACGCTTAAAAAATTATGATGTAAGGAAAGTTTTTCTTTTTTGTTATTTTTTAAGTACAGGATTCTGAACTTATATATTAAAGTTTATATTTAGAAACTAAAAAGAAAAAATATCGTAAAAGTTACAACTTTGTGAAGTAACTTGACATCAAGAAGTAACTTCTGTCTACAAAATATTTGTACTTATCTATATTTCGCAAAACATTACTAGCATTCAATGGGTTAATATGAAATACTCTGCAACGGACTGATTTTTCATTTGTTGGCGACGTGTCAAAACTGTTTGACGGCAGGTTTCAAAAACATTCATCTGAATAAACAAAATATAGCATTCGTATATTTTATTAATTTCTGTATCATTTAACTAACTGAATATAAAAGAAATACTGTAAAAGGAAAAAAAATACGTTGTTAATGCTATTTCGAAAATCTGAATTTATCTAAAAACTGAATTTTCCCGTTGTGGGTAACTGTTTTCAACTTTAAGTCCAAGTTTTATCTTTATAGACTAAACATGCATATGTTATCGTTCACAGAAAGAATACTAAACTGAAATATTTACCCTTACTTTAAGTGTTAAGTTTACTATAATATTAGATATATTAAATTAAAAAAAAATTCTATGTAAATACTTTTCAGTTTAGTACAAAATGCGTACACTTCCTGGAATTTCCAAGGAGTCTTTTACCACTTTTTCCGATTAGAAAACTTCTATTTACATTCAAGCTCAATGATATCTATATGCGTTACTGAGATTCACCATGAATTGTTCATTTAAAAGTATTTTGTGTATTGCGTTTATTGTTCATTTACAGGGAGACACAGGAGATATCGTTTACAGCATACGTGCGATAATTACAGTCTATGTGTGATAAGTGCGTTTTCAACTTTGGTTTGCGATTATACGTTTAACTAAATTTTTGCATAGTACGTGGCGTTTATAAATGCGGTTGATCAAATACAGGGCTACACAAGGGAATTCGTAAAGTATTCCAGACTATGTGAGTGAATTGCTTAAGGGTAGTTTTTAATTGTGTTACGCATTTTCCGGCTGAACTATATTTAGTTGACTAATAGAAGTTGTAGAATATAAATAAAATCATATACTGGGCTACGCAAAGAATATACATTCTCGTTTACGGTTGGTAATTGCTGGAAGTGAGTTTTAAGTTCCCTTATGTGTTTTTTACCTGAATGAAATTTTAGCTTAGTATGTATTGTGTACAAAAGTCTTTAGATAATTTACAGGTCTATTTTAATACTTGGAACTTCTTCCCTAGGAAATTTCTCACGTCTTGCATTCATAATATTTCAAATTTTTAATTGCTTAAAAGGAGTATAGCCAACATAGTGAAAAAGTATCCGACCCGGGACTCGAACCCGGGTCATCAGTATAGCGCATTGACGTTCAACCAACTGAACCACTTGCAACGATACCCAGCTTGGCACTTCTCACTATCACATGTTGGTAATGCCCCAAACGCATCACAAGATGGAATATTTTTCCGTGAGCCACCAACCCTGGGACAAACACGAAACTAAAGAGAATCCAGCATCAATGATTGAATAAATCTATTATAATACTTAGAAATTTTTGTATAGAGAATTTCTCACGCCTTGTATTCATAATATTTCAAATATTTAATTGCTTAAAATGCGTATAACCAACATAGTGAAAAAGTTTCCAAGCCGGGACTCGAACCCGGGTAATCGGTATAGCGCACTGACGTTCTACCAACTGAACCGCTTGGAACGATACCCAGCATGGCACTTCTCACTATCACATGTTGGTAATGTCACAAACGCAGCACAAGATGAAATATTTTTCCGTGAGCCACCAACTCTTGGGCAAACACGAAACTAAAGAGAATCCAACATCAATGATTGAATAAATCTATTTTAATACTTGGAAATTTTTCCATAGAACATTTCTTACGCCTTGCATTCATAATATTTAAAATTTTTAATTGCTTAAAATGCGTATAACCAACATAGTGAAAAAGTATCCAAGCCGGGACTCAAACCCGGGTCATCAGTACATACTGATGACCCGGGTTCGAGTCCCGGCTCTTACATCTCGAGTCCCGGCCTTTTAAGCAATTAAAATTTGAAATAATATACAGGACTGTACAAAATATTTCGTGAGCATTTCCATCAATTTGCGAAAATTGCTAGCTGTGAGTTTTCTAACCGAACTAAATTTTATCATGCTATGTAGTATATATCCAAATCTATAGATTATATGCAGGGCTGCACAAAATAATTCGACTACTTTTTTAACAGTGAAAGGTAATTTCGGAAACTGGATTTTTTAATTTGTTATATGTTTTCTAAATTGTTTACTTACATAGCCTCTTTCACCTTATTTAACGGTGAAGTTTCGTTAAAATTTTCTGGATGTGTTGGAAAGTGTTTCATGACCTATTCTTAACGAATGATTTGTCGTTCTTGTTTAATTTAAGTTGGTTTATGTATGTAAAGATGGAATTTTGCAATTGATTTTTCACCGACTTCCTGATTAGAATTATATATATAAAAAAAATATGCATACATATGTGTTTCCGATGACAGTAAAACATTTTATTATTTTTAGAACTTAATCATACATTAATAAATTAATTTTAAGATCTTATTCCGTTAGCCTGTCGCAGGTGATAAATCGTCATATGTTATTTATTCTGGCAGTTGCATACGATTTACATCAACTATGGTGTTAATAATGCGCCAAACTTAACTCGCTAACATTTGCCATCTGGCTGAAAAACTGCAGGATTATAATAATTTAAACACTAAAATATATAAATAAAATAGAAATAAAAATTGTAATAATAATAATAATAATAAACACGATTTTATTTTAGGTTTACAAAACATTTTTTATTTTGTGTCTACATCAGTTAGATCCCAAGGTATTAAAGAATTTGCAAAGCTCCTCAAATCGGAAGTGATCATTAAAATAGCCGGAAGTAAGTCTGTAAAGCTGTTAAACAAAATTGAAATATGATTATATTTTAGCAAATATAAATTTGTCAGACTTTTTTTTTCATTAATTTATAAAATAATTATACGAATTTTATGAGAATATCTGACAACGAATAATATAAATTAAATTTCGCAACCCTTGTTTTGTCATGATATTTTAAAAAAAGGATTTTTTCAAAATTCCTTTATACATCCGTTTTAAAAAATAATGACACATTTTTTTATCGTTTTATTTTATTTTATTTTTCAAATTTCATGTACCTTTCCCTTATAATGTTTTCTAGTATATGAAAAAATCGTTAAAATTGCTTTTTACTATCTCATTTTTTTCTCAAAACGTTATCATTTATTTTTTCTCAAACTTCATATGCATAGTTTCAGTTATAATGTTTCCTAAGACACGAACTCAAAGAATGGTCCCACTATTCATATTTTTAAAACTATGCAATGATATTTGAATAACGATGATGTTAAATATGCCAAATATCTAGCTTTGGTTCTTCGACTAGCTCTAAAATTTTTATTTACTGTTAGCGGTCAAAAGTCCTTGTGCATGAGGATTTTGAGACAATTTATTTGAATTGGATGATTAGATTTTCTTTTTGAAGTATTAAAAAAAAAATTCTTTAAAATGTTCTTAGTATTTATTAGTTTTCTAAAATTATCTTAATTGAAACACAAACTTAGCATAGATAATTTATGTATAAACTAAAATTATAAAAGTAGTTAGTTTCATTCCATGTCACACACACACACACACACACACACACACACATATATATATATATATATATTAAATAAGAAGGTACTCCAAATTTATTAGATTACCTTTAGGGAGGAAATGAAATTTGAAACATTTCAATTGCACTTCTAACATACATTCAAAAGTATTAAACATTAAAGTATATTTCAATGATATAAAAAATAATATTGTGTTATATTATACATTATAAATAAAATGGTTTGATACATTTGGGGGTAATTTAGAGCTTCAATCTCTTAAATATTTAACTAAATAGAAATCACTAGAACCTTGTTTGTCTCCTGTTTCATAACGTGACGCTGCTCAGTGATTGAAAATCAATATTTGGCGTTAATATATTTTAAAATTATTATTATTATTATCATTTTACGTAGTATTCGAGTTTTGCGAAGCATCAAATAATCGTTAGATATACACTTTTATTCAAGGTGATAACTTATACAAATAACCTTCGTATATGTTATCGTGTATTGTGTTGCTTTTTTCGCAATTTTCGAAAAATTTTTGTTCCGGTAAATGGTTTATTTAAATTTAGTAAAAAAAAAAAAAAAAAAGATTTTTTTTTCATTATTAAATTTCAGTAAGTTGTTCATGTAAGTTGAGTGTAAAAAGAAAAAAAACATTAATAATTCGGTAAATAACTTTATTATAATGTTTTTTGGTTGATTATATTTGGAATTGTACATCTGAGGAATTCTATTAACGTACAAAAAACTGCACGGATATGCACATATTGATATATATACAGTGAAACTTCCATTTAACGAAGTCTCATCGTTACACTTAAAAACTTCGTTATGAAGAAAATTCGTTAAATAGAAATCAACTTAAATTCATGAAATGTTTCCTTCAGATATGACAAACAGGTATTGGATTCAGAAGCATTTGATTCATTTTCAATTATGAAACCGTGTTTTACTAAACAGTTGTGTACGTTCGATGAAATCACGTCACATTCCCAAGCTTTGGCTCAAGCTTTCATCAGTTCTGATACACAGATTCTCAAACTAATGTTTTCACTATATTCTCTTTTTTCTGTCTTTTTCGATATTGTACTTCAAGATTTTTTATTATTCCTTAGGCTAATGTTTTGAAGTTGTATTAGGAGGAATAAAAATAACTTTGATGTTCGATTTGCATTTTGAAGCACATTCTTGAGGATGCACAAAGCAATTGTCTATGAGCAATTGAAGTTCAGAATGGTAACTGTCTGACTCTAATTGATATTTTTTGCTTCAATGCATCTGACGCCATCACGTCACTGCAACTTCTGTATCATTGAATGTAAAAAAGGGATTTTGACTTCTCCTAACTGTTAGCGCTGGAGTCTCGGTATGAGAAAGTAATGATAACAAGTGTTTTTCTTATTGCGAAAAAAAATGTTTTATTTAGCACCGTGCAGAATGGAAATTATTTAAATATGTTTATTTTCGGACAATATGCTGAAATAAATTCGCATATCTATCGCAACAGCAGCCTCTTAGTTTGAATTACATGTACAAAAGGGGAATAAACTTCGTTATAGAGAATATATTTTTCGTAATATGGAAAGTAATTTACATGCTAATGGTGTTCAAAGTCAAAGTTCTGCAGAAAATTTCGTTAAGTAGAAAACTTCTTTAAATAGGGACTTCGTTAAAGGGAAGTTCTACTGTATATTATTATTATTATTATTATTATTTGTTGTATAAAGAGCTAAATTAGCCAAATTTTGAAGTTTTGAAAGGCATTACACCCTGAATAACCGTTAAATTTATTTAAAGAATATACAAGGTACATTTTGTCTAATTTTGACAAACGGGATGGATTTAAACTCACGTAACTAGATATTGTTGGATTATTTCAAATAACGAATATTCGTTCTATTGCCATACTATCAGTCATACTCAACCTACTGCACGAGACACACAATTACTAATAATACATATTTATAAAAATTTGAGATGCGAATAAATGATACTCAAGAACTTCATGGACCGGGAGGCGGCAGCACAGACAATCACCTCACCGAGTTCACGGCTGAAATTCCAGAATTAGTTAAAACTTGATTCGCATATAACGCAATCGGTCTGCCAAGTCATATCTTGGTGGAAAACACCCGAAAACCCGATTTTAGCGGTTAGCTCGTAGGCTTAACATTGTGTGTTCCTGCTCCCAGCCCTCCATGTTTTCATACCTTTGGGTACAGGAAAACACAATAATAAACCTACGAGTCAACCGCTAAAATCGGGTTTAAGGTGTTTTCCACCAAGATATGACTTGGCAGACCGATTGCGTTTTAATATGCGAATCAAGTTTTAACTAATTCTGAAATTTCAGCCGTGATCTCGATGAGGTGATTGTTTGTGCTGCCGCCTCCCGGTCTATCACTATTGCTTTAGATATTTTTATGGGGAAAATGTTCTGTCCTGTTTTTTTTTTTTTTTTTTTTTTTAATATATATATAATTATTTAAAAATTATATTAAAATGTCTATGATAGTCATTTTCTTCTTCGAAGATCTGTTTACGTCTAGTTCTATTAACGTTATAATGATGTATTTATTTATTTTTTAATTTTCAGCACTAATCAAACATTATTTAAAATTAATAAAATTTGCATTATATATTTATACATTAAAAATATATATATAAATATTTTACACTAAGCTATAATCTTATTTTTTACAGAAAATCTGATTTTTCTATATTTAGATTCTGGAAATTCTGTATCTTATACTATTGTGTTTTATACTTATTACATAGCTATACTGATTAGTTATATTTCTTTGTTCTACTAGTTTTGTTATTTTATTATTTTAATTAGCTTTTTTACAATCCTAATAATATTATAAATCTGAATGTGGGCAAATGTTAGGCTGAAGCCAGCGTCAAAATGGAGCATTTAATGATCCTGTATCTTTGCATATAGGTTGATTATAACCCTCAAATGAACATAGGCTAGATTTTATTTATTTTATTTAAATATTTTCTTTAATAATTAAAAATGTCATTATTTTCATAGAAAATAAATGGACATTTTTTCATACAATTTAACCCTTTTACTTTATCGTTGCTAGGTTTTGATCGTTGCCAATAAATAAAAACACGGAAAAATAATTTTTCCTCAACAATTAATTTTCAATTGAACGATTTTCACGTGAAAACTGAAAATTAAAAAGAATTCAAAAGCAGGTGAATTTCCGTTATATATGAAACAAAAATATGGAGTATTTGTTATTATACATGAAGTATGAATATCGGTTACATTAAAAAGATCTTTTTCTGCCAAAAACTGCGTTATAATTAGAAGGAAAAATGAACAATAATTATATTATTAAAAATAAGATTTCGCTTGGATCATGGAAATATGAAAAGGATCCTCCTCGGCTTGGACAAATATGACGTCATAAATAAAACGTTTATTTTCAAATATTCATAATAATATAAGGAGCATGAATATCAATGTATAATGAAAGTAGATAGATAATGGACGTAATATTTAAGATGAAAATCTGAAATATTTTTTTTTTATCAATACTGATTAATAATTAGCTTGATTCCCAGTTACATACAAATGTGAGTTTTCCGCTAAAATTTACGTCCTCATTGCCAGAAAAAGAAAATTAACAAGAATTATGCCATTATAGCTCTCTGTTCACAAGAATTGAGTTTAATGTAAAACAATATACTATTTCCATTATCTTTGAAGGATGGCTATTAAAACGTTTCGCAAAGGCGTTAAAAGTAAAATGGTTTACCAGGTAAACTTGCCATATGTTTTTACACAATTCGCCGATTTCCACGATTTTATTTGGCCCGCCATTTTTCATTGGTTGCAGTTTCCTTTTCGTGATTATTTGTCACAAAATTTCACTTTTTGAAAACTTAGTTATGTCAACGCCTCCATAACATAGAAATACTGTATTGTCTCCTATGGAATGTGATAAACAGTTAGTTAATTATTTACGTTTCTAATTATCGGGAATGAAATATTTTGCTTAATTAATACATTTATTCTTCTTTTAATGATACGTGAACGAAGTCACGGGTAACAGCTAGTCATTATATAATTGCAATATATTGCGTCCCACCTAACATAGCAAACACACATTTCTGTTCCCCCCCCCCCTATCTTTAGACCTTTTAAATGCTGAATCATTATATGATTAAGCTGTTTACTTATTCTACAGCTATACTGATTATATTAATTCTGTTACATTGCATCGTTCTACTAGTTTATTTTTTTACTTTATTATTTTAATTATCGTTTTTATTGTTATTATATATAAATGTAGTATATTTCGGCTTACCTAACGTAGCAAACGCATGTTTGCGGTAAGCGAGAAAGAAAAGTTGTGTGTTGCTACTTTATAATGTCATCAGATCCAATAATAAGACAAAATTACCGAAAGGGTGTTTTACGGACAAAAAAAGCACTATTAAGTTTCTAACACTAATCAGTAGAGTTGCAAAAAACCGGTTTATTCCCATATTTCTTTGCAATAGACCGGGTTTATTCTCCGGTTTGTTGCCAAAAAACCTGGTTAATTCCCAATAGACCCGGTTTATTCTCAGGTTTATTGCCAAAATACCTAGTTTATTCCCAATAGACCCGGTTTATTCCCAAAAAACCCGGTTTATTCCCAGGTTTAAATCGGGTTTTTTCTAACCCTTGCAACTCTACTAATCAGACATTATTTATAATTAATTAAATTTTCACTGCATATTTTTAATTTTGAAAAAGAAAACAATTTTTTGCATTGAGCCAAAGTCTGATCTGTTAAAGAAAATCTCCCAATTATTCTGCCTTTAGATCGTGGAAATTCTGCATAATTATATTATTGAATTTTATACTTATTATATCGGTAAACTGATTATATTTATTTTGTTATATTGCTTCGTTCTCTTAATTTTGTTATTTATGTATTTTAATTACTTTTTTTTTCTTTACTTATTATAAAAGTTACTTTTATTATAGTAGTCTGTTCCAGCAGTATCATCTTTATCGATGATGACATCATTATCAATACACCAGGGCTATAAGGATGTGATGGAGGGTGAGCCGTTACAGGTGCCTGGCTGTCTCTCATACTATGGTCGTATTCACCATCTATCTCAATTGCCGGTTAAACGCGAAAACCTCGGTCGAAAGTTAAAATGATATTCACGATTAATCTGATTGGACTACAGACTCTCTTATGTCCAATGAGGTTAAAAATGAATATCATTTGAGAATTCCACCGAGATTTCCGCGCTTGAGATAGATGCTGAATAGGGCACTAAAGAGGAAGTATGTGGTCGAATTATTATTATGAAATAGGTAAATGCAGACCTTTCTTTTGGCATAAATTTAAGCGAACTCAAAAGCGGTAATGCAAAAACAGTTAAAACTTGAGTCGTTTAAGTTGTGCATGTGAATGGTATTACACAGTGCTTATACGAGAATAATGACTTATTGAATAATGACTTAAGAATCTTAGTGCTTTTAAATCATTTTAAAAAATTCCGTCGAATAATAAATATCAGCATTGGAGCAACTATAGAGTGCTTAAGCTGTCAAAATGGCGGGGGATTGTCAGTCTGAGATGGTCCTTCTTTATCTAAAATTATATGCAAGAGACAAAGGACTTTTCATCGTGAACGCTAAATTTTTCCTTTATTTTGTTAATACAATGAAGTTAAAACTAAGCAAACATGCATGGCTTTGTAAAAACTAATTATTATTATTATTTTATTTCTCTAATACCGTACTTATTGCGCGTTTCCGAATTTGTACCAGGGTTCGTAAACTCTCTGGGTTCGACCCTATGGTTATCTCAATGGCATGCTTGACATTTCTTGGACAGTATAACACGTGCTGACTCTACACGAAGAGTTTCTTAGCGACAATTAATTTAGTCTATAATAAACCTTTTCTTCAAGAAATTAAAAGCGTTTATTTTAGGTGTCAAAAATCAACTTCTTTAAAAAGTTTTTGGGGGAAGGGGGAGTGGGAGGCAAAGTTTCCTTTGAGAGAGAAAAAAAAATTCTTTGGTTTTGTTACTTAGAATTGAGACGCAATTGATACATTCTATTGTCACACATATTTTTAAAATTAGCCGATGTATTCGGTAATGCTGCAGTAGCAAAAGTTTCCAAAATATTATTGATAATTATTAATTTCTGTGTTTAAAATGTCTATTTTATGCTACTATTTCTATTATAATCAAATTTGACAAGTTATTTTAGCTTTAAATGTATAGAAAAATTCTAATAATGAAACATAAATTCACCTTAGTATACCAATTAAAAACATGAAAACATTTCAAATGAATCACATTTTATTTATTACTAAAATAGGTATAAAATGAAATAAAGGTTCTAAAACATTAAAACCATTCTAAGATGTTAAAACTTTCGTCGGAGTCCCGAGCGGTTTCGACCTGAACCTGGCCCTCCTCAAAGGGCAAAAATGAGAAAAAATTCTGTAACCTCCGCAATGCACGCTGGTTAAATAATTATTATTTTAACTTATGTGTAATTTCTGAAAAATTTTGTTTATTCGGACCTTTGGTGATTGATAAAGTTTGAAATATCACATTCCTTGAGTGGAGGGGGGGGGGGATTTCTCCCTAGCCAATCCTAAAATGTTAATACACTTTTAAAATCGTAATTTATTTAATTATGTACTTTAGAAAGAAAAAATGAGTAGTTAATGGATCTGTTATTTATTTTATCTTTTATTAAACTTCAAGTTTTTCTCGATAATTGTTTCAAAACCATGGAGGGGTGAGGGGGGGGGAGGGAATTTCGTAATGAAGTCTAATCAACGGGTAATAAATCAAAATTCGTGAAAATTCTTGCTTATTACAACAGTGTAAATTAAACCTAAATTGGACAATTGGATCATTCGGTATGATTTTTCTTTCAACAGCTACCGCCCCAGTCTCGAAAATCGAGCTAAATTCACTATTACAGCTTCAGCTTCAAGCCAACTTTCTCCAAATTTTTTACAAACATCGGCTTATTACTTTACATCTAAATATAAAATTTCATTCAAAAATATTTATAACTTCTTCATTTAAACTCCAAAAAATCGAGAAAATAGCTCCCTTCCGGTGCATTATCCCCATTTACAACTGGGACTTGACGTTCATAGTCAAAGACATATGTAAGAAGTTTGCTTCAATTCTATCCATAACTTCGTACACTTTCCGATGATACAAAAGAAAAATCGCACCTAAATTCGCTATTACACTACCTTCAGGCCGATTTATCCAAATACTTTTACAACCCTCGGCCAATGATATTACATCTCACTATAAAATTTTGTTGAAAAATATTCATAAATTCTTCACTTTAACTGTAAAAGTTCGGAAAAAGCGCTCTCTTCCGGTGTAATATCCCTATTTACAACTTGGACTTCACGTCCATAGTCAAAGACATATGAGTTTGGTTCAATTCTATCCATAACTTCGTACACTTTCCGATGATACAAATGAAAAATCTCATCTAAATTCGCTATTACACTACCTTCAGGCCGATTTATCCAAATACTTTTACAACCCTTGGCCAATGATATTACATCTCACCATAAAATTTCGTTGAAAAATATTCATAAATTCTTCACTTTAACTGTAAAAGTTCGGAAAAAGCGCTCCCTTCCGTTGGAATATCCCTATTTACAACTGGGACTTCACGTCCATTAGTCAAAGACATATAAGTTTGGTTCAATTCTATGCATAACTTCGTACACTTTCCGATGATACAAATGAAAAATCTCACCTAATTTCGCTATTAGACTACTTTCAGGCCGATTTATCCAAATATTTTTACAACCCTCGTCCTATGGCATTAGATCTAACTATAAAATTTCGTCGAAAAATATTCATAAATTCTTCACTTTAACTGTAAAATATCGAGAAAATCGCACAAAAATCGCTATCACAGCGCCTCCTTCTAGGCGAATATCTCCATTTTCAACTGGGACCTGACGCTCATAATCGAAAACATAAATATGAAGTTTGGTTCAGTTATATCCATAATTTCGTATACTTTCTGATGATACAAGAAGGTAAATGACATAATAATCGCTATCACAGCGGCTCTTGCGGTGGAATATCTCCAGTTTCAACTAGGACCTGCTGGCCATAGTCAAAAACATTTATATGAAGTTTAGTTCCATTCTATGTGAAATTTAGTTCAATTCTATGTGAAGTTTAGTTCATTTATAGTGCAGTCAAAAAGATGCACTCAAAATCAATTTAGCTTAACACTAAAACTACCGGAAAAGTTTTATCAAACTATTTCACACCTGAATTTTTATTTGGAACTATGTAACTTTTTCATTTAGCATATTCCTGCGAGTTTTCTATTTAATTTATTTTGAAAAGAAATTTCTTGTTCGAATCGGAATATATTCATTTGATAGCCATCAAAATGACAGCTTATGGTAGTTCTAGTATTAAAGCTGTTTCATTTCTTTATAAAAAAGATTATCTTCTTTGAAAAATGAAAAGAAAAAGAAATAAAAAGAGATAAATAGTAACTGCAAAGTCCATTTGCTGCTTATGCTGTTTCTTACTCTCTACTTCTTTTGTATTAAAGACGAGATTCTTTTATGAAGCCTTTAAACAATTGTTTTTACATTACTTTTTACAAATTTACACTTATCGCAACACAATGTTATATATTTTTTAAATATTTGTCTTATTAAATTTAACATTCTCCAACATAGTTTATAGCTTCGATTTGTCTGTCTGCTGTTTGTATGTGATCTAACTGTCATACATGTACCGTAAAATCCGGTGTATAAGCCGCGGGTAAATTAAGTCTGTTTCAAACCAGAAGTATTTATATAGAAATAAATGCAAATGAGTTCCAAGATGTAACGCCTTACATTTTATTAAAAACATTTTCCGGTCCGAAAACGATTTCTTTGAGCCGAGGCTTATACACCCGAAATTACGGTACTCGGATTGCCATGTAATTGACATACAGGGTGCGTAGGAAAGTCCCTTTAACCTGAAAATACTTGTGAACGGAGAGAGATACAGCTTTGCAAGTGAGGTAATGGTAAAGCGACTACGTATAGTAAAGCGACTACACCCGACATAATGCAAACGACAGCAGCGCTCCCTAGTGGTGAAATTTGGAGATAGCCATTGCACATCGAAAAACGAAAAGAGATAGAGCAAAATTTCCAGTTAGAAAGTTTTAGAGCATCAATTAATTAGTACGAAACGACATTTAGTTCACACGGATAAGATAAAATGCCGCCTGTATACGCATAAATGTCCGAAATCGATGCGAGACGATTCTTCTCTGTATATTCACATTTCGGAAATGTAGCAGTGCGCAACTGCAGATTGTGGCGTTGTACTGTACTGTAACGTCTGTAAAATTTTCATTTCCGATGCATTTAAAATGTTAGTTTAAAAGGTGTTGGCGCTCGCTTGATACAAACAGTATAATCTCTTAGCATAAACTTATGGCCGACGATAATTTGAATCCGAATGTACGAGCGGTTTTATTTTAAAATATTTATTTTCGGGTATGGTGGTAGTTTTGAATGGCCTCCACGATCGCCGGACTTCACTCCGTTGGCTTTCTTCCTGTGGGATTACATAAAAGATAAGGTTTATGCAACTCCACCTACAAGTTTGCTGGATCTACAACGTCGTATTGAAGATGCTTGCAATAGTGTGACACCTTCCATGTTAAGAAACGTGCATGCAGAATTACTCTCACGAATACAAACGTGTATCTTGAGCAATGGCGATCTTTTTGAACATACTGAACATTAACTTTTTATCACTGTCAGACAGTTTGTCTTTTTTGTTTTTTGTGTGTGATGTTATCGAAATGTATTGACATAAGTACGTATTTATGCAATAGATTGTGCATATTTCTTCATACTTCTGGCTATTCCTTTAAAACGTTTACACAAAATGGAGTGCGTCGATTTTGGACATTTTTGGTTATACAGGAGACGATTTATCTTATCCGTGTGAACCAAATGTCTTTTAAAAATTTTATTATATACTAGCTGACCCGCCCGGCGTTGCCCGAGCCCTTGTAATAAACTTAAATCTCTTAAAAAACAGAACTCTGGCCACGGTCTACGATGGCTTCGGAACCGTGTATCCGGCATGCTCGTACGCTCTAGAAAATCTTTTATTTCCCCCTACCACAGCCAGGGGAGCATTCTGTTCTAAACAAACCTCTTTCCGAACGAATTTCTGAGACAGGTCCCCGCTGCCTACGTTACTGTATAGTAGGCGCACTACAAAATTGAGCTGGTTTCGAGAAGATTGGAACATTATTAGCCCAGTTATTGCAATAAGGCACAGTTAGGAAAATAACCTTGAGAGATATGCCGAGGGGAGGGGATGTACGAGTGTCCTTCAGAAAATGACTAATTAGGAGGCCCACTATGCATGCATAAAAATTCGTTCGTTTTGTTAAGCTAGGAACTTAATTACAAAGTTGGCTTAAACTCTTATTTGTAAATAGTGGTAACCGCGATCATAAATTTTATTTAATGTTATAAAGGGTGACTATTAAGTTCAATATAATGTTTGGAATAACTTGCGTTGAAATTGGAAAGGTAGTTGCTGATATATAGAAACGTGGCATATTTAGAGAAAAACCTTGAAGGAGGGTCCAGGGCGGGGGAGGGTTGTTCAAGTACCCTTCAGCAAATGAATAATTAAGAGGAGCACTGTGCATCTTTCGAAATTCGTTCGTTTGCTTAAGCTAGAAACTTAATTACAAATTTGGCTTACCCAATTATTCGGAAATAGTGGTAACCGCTACTCATAAATTTAGTTTAATGTTATAAAGAGTGACAATTAAGTTAATTATAATGTTTGGAATCATTTGCGTTGAAATCGGAAAAATAGTTGCTGAGATATGGAAACGGAGCATAGTTAGAAAAAAAAAACCTTGAAGGAGGTCCCGGGGTGGAGGGGGTGTTCAAGTGCCCTTCAGCAAATGACTAATTAGGAGGACCACTATGCATCTTTCAAAATTCGTTCGTTTGCTTAAGCTTTGAACTTAATTACAAATTTGACTTAAACTATTATTCGTAAATAGTGGTAACCGCTACTCATAATTTTATTTTAATGTTATAAAGAGTGACAATTAAGTTAATTATAATGTTTGGAATCACTTGTGTTGAAATCGGAAAGATAGTTGCTGAGATATGGAAACGGAGCAGAGTTAGAGAAAAAACCTTGAAGGACGGGTCGGGGGGGAGGGGTTGTTCAAGTGTCCTTCGGCAAATGACTAATTAGAAGGACCACTATGCATCTTTCAAAATTCGTTCGTTTGCTTAAGATAGGAACGTAACTACAAATTTGGCTTAAAGTATTATTCGAAAATAGTGGTAACCGCTACTCATAAATTTAGTTTAATGTTATAAAGAGTGACTATTAAGTTAATTATAATGTTTGGAACCACTTGCGTTGAAATCGGAAAAATAGTTGCTGAGATATGGAAACGGAGCAGAGTTAGAGAAAAAAACCTTGAAGGACGGGCCGGGAGGGGGGGGGGGTATTCAAGTGGCCTTCAGCAAATAACTAATTAGGAGGATCACAATACATCTTTAAAGATTGATTCATTTGATAAGCTAAGAACTTAATTTGAAATTTGGCTTACACTATTATTCGGAAATTCTGGTAACTGCTTTCTAGAAATACACCTTGAAGCTTAAATGTAATTAAACCATTGCCCCTTTCCATTCCCGCAAATATAAAAATTAATCTGTTAAATAAAGTTTTCTTAATTAAAAATCTCCATCATAATAATAAATGTCATTAAAAAAAAAAAAAAAAAAAAAAAAAAAAAACTTAAACCCGACTAATTGTCATGAAGAAAAATGTGCCTGGAAAATATTTCAATTAGTGGGACGTATGTGTAATTTGTCATGTACAGGTGGCGCGACATTCGCATGGCTCCTCTACGCTGATAACTTCAATCCATATTGACACTATTTAGTTAGAAATCCATATTTATGCATCGCCACTCTGGTTTTTTTAATTACTTCTGTGAAAAATGGATGCAACCAACCAGTGAACCAACCAACCCAAGAGAATAAAAGAGTATTTTTGATGACAGTTCTTTGTGAATATTAATTAATATTTCAGAAAGTAATTGAAATATTAAAATTCTTAAGTAATGGTGCACCAGGAGAGGGTTTGGACTACCTAAATCTAAATTTAAAGCCTTCTAGGTGGGCTAAATTTTCCTAGCCATCGCCAACAGACGCACACACGGACACACACACAGAGCGAAACTTTCTTTTATTAGTATAGATATTTTTTTCACATGTGCATTTTTCTGATTTATAAAATTAGCTTGCCTATGAAAATTTCTTTGGAATGTAAGTATTAGCTCAGCTAAAGCGCGGCGTAACCAATTTTGTGGATATTTTTATTCAGATTGTCTATTACTATTTCCGAATAGCAACGTTTGACTTGTTAAATGGCAAGTTATACAGACGAATTCGGCAATAGTGTCTATTTGGAAATGGCGATAGATTCCAATAAATTGGGAACACTCTTAACCTGTTACCAACAATTTAATGTATTAATATGAGTTCATACTTCGACTTCATTATTAAAAACATAACTTTTTAAAATATTTTTTTTAATATCTTTTTTTATAATTTACTAAGTTAATTTTACTATTATTTTACTTATTTGTTAACAAATTTCTGTGCTTTGGGAATAGTTTAGTATGTTATTCTTAATATATTTAATAACAACGCTATTATGAAATTATTTTTTATTCAATAGATGGAGATGTGAATTTATGCAAATGAGCTTATCAGTGAATAACTTAAATGTATGTAAAAATATAACTGCAAATGCATATTAATCCTTTCCACGGTTATTGTTTAAACTTTACTGTTACTTAATAATAATAATCTTAGTTTTTTTTTCTTCTTAATATTATTTTCTTAATTTCTTTTCACATAAAGTGAAAAATATGTTCTTTAAAATCTTGTATATCTATGCTTGACAATTAATATTGCTTTAAATTGACAGTTAAAGAAATTTTAAGCTATGTATATAATTTAAATTTAATTGCATTAGTTTATGAATTTTACAAAATTAATAGTTAAAAAAATGTCTTTGTTCGTTTATTTATTTATTTATTTGCATCCTATCTTTATTATAGTTTTTATTACTTATTAAATACAATTTTCATTGACTATTTTATTATTGCCTTCTTTTTCAAAATAGCATGTTAAAAATGATTCCTTTAATTATCTTATAAACAATTAAATTCTGTATTTAGATAATTATAAAATTCTTTTAATAACTAAATCTGTTTATCATTGGACATAGATGGCAGCACAAAAGTGATCTCTCTCTCTCTGTTTCTCCATCACTCTTTATGGATGCATATAATTCCGTTTTGATCTTTAATACTTTAACACACTAGAATACTGCATTCACATTCACCAAGCTACTAGTTGAAATATCATGAATAATATGTCGTCTTATTATAAACTTTATAACAGTACTTAAAATGTATCAAAAAAAATTATATATATAATTATGATAGTTTTTGTACAATAATTATTTATAATCAGGGCAAGACTTTGTGCTCACCCGCAATCTTTTCGTACTTGAAAATTCTCAGCTGTCTTGTATAAATTGCCTGGAATAAACAATGAATTATTCTACTATACAAATATTCTACTCAAACCGGTAAGATCTAAACAAACATTTTTTAATTATTTAAAATATGCTATTCGCTATGTCACAATTTGGTAAGTCTTATAATAGCGAGTGAGCGCCTATACGGTGTTAAGTCCTCCTCGCTGAATTTTTAGAAAGAATAATCATAAAGCCCTCTGTCAAAGCGATACAGAAGAAGAAGGAGCCGTACAATAAAACGGATTCCCCTATTTCCTCTTCTGTTACAACACCAAAGAATAGACAACACCGTGATTTTTTTTATGGCAGTGAAACATTCAGTTGTTTTTTAATTTTCCAGAGATTACCAAATTTTACGAAAGTGATGCAGCCACAGAAGCGTATTTTTTCAACACATAACACACGCCACGTCATTTCTTTGTGAAGTTTTCGTATTTAATATTTGTATTTCTCTTTCCCCGTCAGAATAAAACACAATGCTAAAAATCCGTATGTTCATAATTTTTGACAGAACATAGCTTCTCAAATTACTTTATAATTAAATCAGTATTCATCTCCAGCTTTATTGGGAGGAAGAAATTTGTGGAAGGGGGGGAGCGTGGGAGAAATTTTTTTATGGTGTTTTCTAGGGAGAGGAACAAATTCCGTTCTTGTTAAATACGGTAAGATTTTTTAACTTTTAATATGTTTTCGGTTGAAAAAATTCCTTTTTTTTTTTTAATGTTTGACATTTTATGTCAGCAAACTGTCACCAAGGGATAGAGAATTAATCATGTTACATATGAAAATAAACCCAATACCTCTAATAATTCATTTCACGTATACCGATAATATAGGAGAACGTCCCATATATAATATGATTGATGTAGATGGCACTATTGATTTTCGGGGTTTCAACTGAAACTAGGGGAATTTAAAATAGAAAATATAGGACTATACTCCCTTTCTACTTACATGACACAAACTTAATGTCTGATGTGTAGGGGGAAATCTATTTCAGAGATTGGCAACGGCAGCACTGGATTAAGTTTATGTTTTTCAGATACTAATTTACTTTTTAAATATTTATTTTTTTAAATTCTTAAAACTTTTTTGTTATATGTATTTTTGAAAGAAATATCCGCGGATATAATACAATTTCACCAATTTGTTAAAAAATACACCTTTTTGCCTTTTTTCATTTGCTACAGTGGAAATATCAATCCATCAAAATTCAGCTAGTTACGTGATTTAGGAATCCAGGGAAATTTTCTTCAGTGTTCTTGGAGAAAATGTAAAATACATATCATAACCCTGCCATCATATTTCATTTCACTTGGCCGTTGGTAGGCTCATGTGGCCAATTTTATCCTAAAAATGAGATATTGGTTTTAGAATTTTGAAATGGGTTTCTTGCATCAATTTTCAGTTCGGGTTTGAGTTGGATTTTCATTCTTGCGTGTCAAGATGGAGCATCGTTGCTAACCGTTTGATAAATTATCGCACATATACGATGATTTTCACCTTAGAATAAAAAAAAGATGACAGAACAATTTTTGTTGCCTCAGTTTTTTAAAATCTTAACGGTCTTTTTTAGAAGACTTTTATAAGTTTAAACTAAAGAGAAATAATTGTACTATTTGATTTTTAAATGTGTAAGTGTTTGCTTTACTATGAATTTTAGTATTATTAAAAGGCCTTTTTCTTAATTAGTAAATGATAATAAATTTCTAAATATTTCTGAAATTATATAAATTTCATATGTTAATATTTTTGAAGAGATGAACAAGAGGAATACATCACTTCTTTCCATAAGATAAGGTTTGAAAGCACGTGTGCATTATTCTGCTTAATAAATTTCCGTAGGCGGAGCTTTACAAAAGCAAATTTCTTTTATATGTAAGTGATATCTGAGAAAAAACACAGTAAAAGCAGTGTTGCCAATTCAGGAGATATTTTTTTTTTTTTTATATAAATCTAGACTATTTCCGAAAACTAATTTTTGACTTATTTATTAAATGTCAAATTAAATAAAGCAAATTAAATGAATTTCTCAATAAAAAATTATATTATTGGCGTTTTGTATTTTTTAATATGGGTTAACGTCCAAAGTTGCAACAAAATAACATAAAATCTCATAAGTCTTTATAGTTCATTGAAATTATCATCACTTAAGGGGACTAGAAATGTTTGAATTGACGAAAGTGCACTACAATTTGATTGTGAATTAGAAGTCTATAATTAAACTATTATTATTAATTTTATTTGCTAATTTGAAAAAGCATATTAAAAAAAGTTTTGATATAGAACGACAAATTTAATCCTGCAAAATTAAGCAACAATTTTTAAATCCAGGTTACATATTTCTGAGTTGTCATTTCTTCTTTAAACTGCTTATTATGTTGTTTCTCTATAATACCTGAGGGGAAAAAACTAATTACATCTAAAAATATCATATTTTTTGTGGATTTCGAAAGTTTTAATATATTATTTTTAACATGTGTATTTTTCTGAATAACAAAATTTCGTAGGCGGAGCTAAACCATTGAAAAATCCTATGGAATATAAGTATTAGCTCAGACAAAACACATATTGCCAATTTAGCGGATATTTTTAATCGGATATCTACCACTACTTTCGAATGGAAATGTTTGACTGATTAAATGGTAACTTATACAAAGCGAATTCAGTAATAGCGATTATTAAGAAATGGTGGTAGATTTCAATCAATTGGGAAAACTATTAATCTGTTGTTGGCGTTAAATGTGTTAATATGAGTTAAAGAGCAAAGTTACCTAGAAAATGAGATATAACTGCCTAAGCCTCGGTTTTTTATTGAAATCCTAATTTTTAATGTGGTCTAGTGCACAAAAACCTCGAAAATATCATATATTTTCTTTTCTTAGATTAAAAATTACATAATTTTCCTAATTTTTAATAACATTGCGCAAACTACATGTAAATACAATAATTAGATCAAAATATGGCTATCCTTGCGTATAACCCCTAATCTGTTGCCTTTTATTTTGTGCCAATTTTTGCAAAAGCAATTAGTCGACAAGCATTGTTCTTGTCAACCTCAAAAATTTTCAACTTTGAAGCGGGTAAGTTGAAATATTTTTGGAAGAGGTTCTACACGTGGTCAGGTTATATTTCTTTTTCCTTAAAACATTTAATTTGTTTTCTTGAACTTTGTTTCTGATTTAATTAAATCGTTTTTAAACGATGGGAAAAATGTTTTCAAAAGTAAGAAATGTGTTTATAAAAGTTTAAGAAAAAGGCTTTTTAAAGTAAAAAAAATCATGTTTTTAAAATATTGTTGTTTAATTTGATATAAAACTAAGTATTTTTGAAAATAAAGTCAAAAAAAGTGTTTTTAAAAGTTTAAAAAAAATGTTTTGAACGATGTATAAAGAGTTTGTTGTTTTAAGATTATGTGTTTTATCAGACGTGTATATTTTTTTTGTGACCGGAGCAATTAAACTATTTGGTTTTTTTAAAAGATGAGAAAGGTTTATTTTGTTTCAAGATAATAAAAACTTTTTAATGTTCTGGTTTTGAAAGTAAAAAAGTGTTTTTAAAAGCAAAAGTGTTTTTAAAAGATGAAAAAAAGGTTTGTTGTTTCTAGTAATACAATCGGAGCATTCGCAGTATTTGAGATCATTTTAATTTTTGAAAATATTGCTTATGAAGTTTTATATTTATGCTTCTTACCAACAATTCTGATATTTTGAAATATATTAATATTAAATTTCACAGAATATTCATGTATATACATTTTTTTTTCATTACAATCCCCTCCTCCACACCCTCTTCATAAGAGAAGCATTTCGGATTTGTTTCACAAACACGAATAAGCCTCTTAATTTAAACGATTTTTTCTAGTAATTTAAGTAGTAAGAAACGTATTTTCGCTTTTGTTTCATTCATTTGTTTTATTTTAATATATTCCATATCCTTTAATCCTAACATGGTGGTAATTCACTTATTTGATGGCTAATTCTACATGGCGAAAAATACTTTTTGGCTCCAAGTTAAAAGAAATTATAGCGGAAGGTTAGGGGTATATACAAGCTGTTCCCAAAATATACATTTTTTTAGGTTGCACTAAATGGGCCTGTCGAATGAGTAAATAAAACGTTAAAATATTTAGATGAGAATGTATATTCTGAAGATTTGTCATTTTAAAATTGATTTACAAAAATTTCTACAAAAAAATAAATTTATGCGACTTGGAAAAAATATTTTCATTCATGTATTAAATTATTTTCAGGATGTTTTGTTTCGAGAGAGAAATTTTAATAAACATGTTGAGCACAAAGTCTTAAATTAAGAAAAATGCATTACAAAATAACCGTTGAATGGATTATTTATCCGAAACATGGAGCACACCATACATCACTTTGTTTCAATAGTTCGTGAGTTCCTAGACGAAAAATTTCCAGTGAGGGTGGATTTGAAAGCATGGACCAACACCATGGCCTCCACGCTCTCCTGACATAACTCCCTTGATTTTTTTCTTTCGTCGAAGAATTGAAGGCTAATATAAAAGATTATGTGTGTACTGTTACAGATGCAATTTTAACACTTGGACTATTTTACACCATTGACATTCTCCGAGCTACCAAGAGCACGAAGGTTGAAATTTCATGTAGTATGCCGTCTTATTATAAACTTTATAATAGTACCTACAATATATCCAAACATACATGGGTCTAATTATAATAGTTTTCGCATAATAAATATTTATAATTACGGCAAGAGTTTGTGCTCACCCTACATATTGTCATATTTAAAAAATCTCAGCTAAAACGTTTTCCTATCTAATATAATGCTTGCGTTTTGTATGTACTGTTCGAATAAATAATAAATCCTGACAGTATACAAATATACAACACACACCAGTAAGATCTAACGATATATTTTTTAATATTAAAATATGCTGATTTCAACCTAGACTTTTCAAAAACAAGTTTTTCAAATGGCGAGTGAGCGCCTGAACGGCACTGAGTCCTCCTCGTTGAATTTTCAGAAAGGTTATACTCGGACGTTGTCATGATTGAACTGGAAGGAGAAAGTAAAAGGATGGGAGAAATTTTGTTTTCAAGCAACTCTTTGGTTAACTCCGTTCTCGCTAGTTTATATATTTAAACTCCGCCCATCGTCATTATTATGATATGTATTCGTTCAGAATAAAAACACCAGCGCAAAAAATCTAGTTATATAAAGTAGACAGAGCATCGTCTACGCGGTACGATTTCAATACAGATGTAAATTGTATTAATATTATTTGAGAAAAATATCTTAATTTTGAATCTTGCAAAATACCTTCTTTCTAAAATATGATTGCACCGTATCTCATAAATTAAAAATATGTTTTAGAGATATTAAAGAATTATAATTTGGTAGTTTTTTTTACAATTTTTTTTCAGTGAAATATTGTGTAAAAAGCGATGATAGACATTCTTAAAAAGTTAAAAACGTACCCATACCTCATTCTGAAAAGTAATGTTTGTTTGTTTTTTTAACACATATTTGCATGTGTTAAATATTCCTTATGGTTGATCGTGTCACATATATTTACTTAGCATCAAGTTGTGCGATTGGTTTCACACGTATGTATTTTCAAATGTATATAAAAAAAAATACTAAAAACGGAAAAGTGGAATTGATTTAGGGCGGAGCTACACATTATTTCGATTTTTTACCTATAAACCTTGACTTTTTTTCTGTTTATGTATTTTTACCAACAAATTTGTAAACATTTATGTGGACAAAATCTTTATTTATTTATTTTGCGATCTGCTATTTTTTTTTACTGTTTACTTGTCTTTTTACTGTTTATTATCATTTAAAACAGTGCTTGCCAAAATACAGAATTCTTCTCAAGCCACGTGATTTGAGAATCTAGGGAATTTTGCTTTGAGAGTCTAGGGAAAAAACTAAAATCTATCAGAGAACACTGGTTTTCTTCCGGAAAGATTTAGAAAATAATGAGTGAAATACTGAGAGATTGCCTCCGCTTAATTTCATTGCCATACTTCCGATATAGCAAACATTTCGGTGACATAAAATTATTTTAGGACTGCGCTTTTCCAGAAACCTTATTTCAAGGATGTTTTTGTGTGCGTGAGCGAGTGTTCTTTTGAAACATTGAATTTAGTTTACAATCTATTACAAATAGTTATTTAAATTAGAATAACATGTGCCAATTTCCACGATCTGTTGATCTCAGAAAGTAATCTTGAGTATTAAAATATTTTGAAAGGAAAAAAAAATATATATATATTGTTGCAATTTAACATCACCTATAACTTTTTCTTATTTTTTAAAGCATAATATATTTTTTTTTTCATTCACATTTTTTTTTTTTTTTTTTTTTTTTTAAGTAATACAAATCTATTTCTAATCAGGTTTAAACTGATATGTTTGTGGTATGTATCTTTCATTGCTCCATGTTTAATCTTGAAGAACCACATTAATTCCCATTTATATTTTATGTAAAGTAATTTTAAATTAATATACGAAAACAAATTCTAAAATCTATTATCTTTAATCAGCCAAAAATGAAAGGTAGAATACGAAATAAGCAACAGGTAAAAGAATCAGGGTCCATAAGCCGTGTTTTTGACCCATGAAATATGACTAAAACTCGATTTTGTTATATTGACTTAATTATTTCCCTTTTTCATATTAGGAGGTTTATCCTGCACGATTTGAACAATAGTTTTTTCATTTTGTTCGGATTTATATGACTTACACAAGCTCAAAGTTCGTATTATTCGTAGTTTTTGATGAAAAGTACGCACTTTCTCCTAATTTAACTCATTTATTTTAGTGCTCCCGATGCGATACGTATTTCAGTTATACGTTTAACCGATATACGTATTTAAGAAATACGTATGCCTTAAACTATACGTTTAAACGTATCCAGATACGTATAAGGGTATATCGGTTAAACGTATAATTCAAGTATACATTTAATTCAAGTATATGTATATTTCAAGTATCGTATTTACTTTCAACTCTTTAACGGATAAAGCATTTCAATTGCTGAAATGTTGAAATAAATGATTGAGACCGGAAATTATAATCAAATTTATTTGTATATAATAAAAAAGCGATATTTCATATACATAATAAATGGAAAACATTTCTATTAAAATTCTGCTGTCATTGTTGAATTTCGTAACTAAAGTTTTATGGTTTCTCAGGGAAACCAATGAACGTTAAAGGGTTTTAATGCTAATGGATCTCATCAGTGTTACGTCACTGAACGGAGAACAAGTTGGAAATTGGTGGCGTTACTTTAGCAATCTGTATAAAATGTTTCATACATAGAATCTTGTTATTTTTCCCTATAAACGATTATCTATATATCTATATATATAAAAGTCGTTCTTGATATGTATGCATGTTCCATATACAAATCTACAGTTTTTGTCCGATTTGAACGAAACTTTATGTACATACGTTTTCGAACACGAGTAAAATCATTGTCTACTTTAAAAATTTATCAGACCATTATTTACCACTGTTTTCAAACATCGCCCATAGGTTATCATTACAAAAATCTAATTTTCTTTTCAATTTCTAATGCAATTTCTTTCCCGTTGCCATTCAAAGAAACTGCATATGGGCTATATTTTTATAAACCAATTTCAGATTCACCCACTATAATTTGAAAACCGAAACTGACGTCAATTATATCAGATGTGATTTTCTTCGCATATTACAAAAATTACTATAAGTGCTTTAAACGACACAATACGTTTATTTAAATGTGTTTGGAGATAAAAATAAATAGCTCCTAATTTTACAAAGGCAATTTGTTTTCACTGGTTTGTTAATATTAAAGTAAACTTTCTAAGAAATAAAAACACATTTCTGCGCATTCTGACTTCATGATTAAATTAATTCTACATAATCAAAAATCGTCTGTCAAATATTGACATTTAGCAATCATTACATCGTAACTTTTTTCAGCTTCAGCCTCAACCAAGGAGGTATATAAGTTCCTTGGATGCAGGTGGACAGTAGATGCCCTATTAATAAAAATTGGATTTAAAGAAAACAATACAGTATTTTCCATTATTATTTTCTTCAAAATGGGTGTTAAAACAAATGAGATTAAAAGTAAAATGGGTTTAGCGGGGAAAAAAATTAAATGCATTTTTTCAAATATAAAACATTTATTTTAACTTTAAAAATTAATATATATTTTATAAGTTCGACAACGTGGCGACATTTTCATTTCACTAGCTTCGAAATTATTATCCAATTCTTAAAAGAACACTATATATTTTTTAAATAATATTTGGCATCAAAAATCAGATAATTTCAAAACGCAAATTTTAGCAAATTCTGTTTAAATTACATTGTAAATATAATTTCGGATTTAAATTTAGTATTTAATAATAGTGTTTAAAAATTTTCTATGAGTACAGTAGTATTGGATTTCTTTAATCGCTTTCATGTTTTGAATACAAATGTGCATGTGACGTTACGCACTCAAGTAAAGTCGTTTTTCTCAATTAACTGTAGGCGAAAATTAACAATTCTTGCGGAGTTTGTAATTCATAATGTAATATTTCCTACACATAATATAATGTATTTTAACTATTTAAAAATTACGAGAAACTTGGTGAAACTTCAAGCAATTTAGCTCAACGTTTTGTTTACGTTAAGTTGACTAACATTTACATTATCTATAAATATAAATGCATATCTGTACATGATTCATGAAGTGAAATAATTTGTTTTAACTGATATGTATCGGTTCAGAGGAAAATCTACCCCGGTGAAAGTGTTGTTATATTTTAAATCATGTACATGTTTTCATTCACAAAATATTAGTATTTTTTAGCAATTACACAAAGTAGCGTAATATGCACAGAATGTATTGGTCGCCAAAGTATAAGTTTAACATCCTTTTTCCATACAATTTTCAAAAATATTAAATTACTTTAATATTCATAAAACATCAGTAAATTGAGATACGCTTTTCAAACGAATAACATTGAGAGTACATTTATTTTATTCGACCGCATAAAAATTGAATGTACTATGTTTAGAAATAAATGTTTTTACTTTATAAAGATCAAATAAGTTAATCTTTCGTAATTGGATTGGACACAGATTTAAAAATATACATGCTTTAAAATTACTTTAAAATCCATAAAAAATCAGTAAATTGAGATAAACTTTCAAACTACATTTGAAAGTGAATTTTTTTTTAATTGATACTTTAAAAAATGAATTTATGCGATATTTAGTAGTTACAAATATGCAGTACAAGTAAAATTTAATGGGTAGGTCGTTGCTACCGTTAATATGATGTCGACAATACTCATGGATATATTTTTGTTTTATAACATAGATAGATGCCATATGAAAGCGAATTTCGCAAAATGTTACGACATTTGGTAATTTATTTTTCATTTTCAAGAAAATCGTCTATTTTTATATTGTATGCGCAAAGAAAACGCGCATTCTCATTTATAAAGCTGAAAAATTTTACTATGGTTAAGTTAAAGTAACGCTTTTTTTCTAATTGTCTTTTTTATCGATTATGGTTGAGTATGCACAAATCATATTGTCGTCATTGTTATTGTCGTATTATTGTGTTTGAATTCATGTTAACCCGGGCAAAGCCGGGTGGTTCTGCTATTTGTAAATATATAACGAAAGTAAAAAGACTTTTTGAGCAAATAAGGAGAATATACACGTTTGAGATTTATTGTTAATCCTTATTAAGTATATTCTTTCTTTTTTAATAAAAAAATATATATATTTATTTTTGTGTGCGTATACTCAAATTGCGCTCGGGGGGGGGGGGGGGGGGTCAAATGTTGTTATTTCCACGGTGCTAATGTTTTCTACTCTGTGTTAATGCATAACGCAATTTCATTTTTTTTAATCATGACACTCGTGGTATTTTTTATACAAAGTGTACGTGCATTACAAGATATTACGCTTTAAGAATTGTTGTTAATCTTGACAAATTTCATTTTTGTGTTAGTACTTGTAAATTTAGTTAGTTATTTGTTACGGCTGATTATCGTCACTAGGGATATAGGCTGGTTGGGGCAGTGTCCTCTGTGGGGGTCTTTAAAATAAAAATAAGATTATGAAACTTACCAGGAGTTGGATTGATCATTGTCAGTATAAAATATGAAGTCAATGTAAGTTTATGTTCTCCAATACTAATGTTTCGGGCAAAATGTCCACGCCATAAATCAAAATAAGCTATGTGCGTTTGTTACAGATATGCGAAAGGTAAATCATTTCATAATTAATAGTTTAGATTTGAGGGTGAAAAAAACAAAATCTAAACTGAGGAAAAAATATTCCGATTTTTTTGTTGCAAGTACCGACTGCACAGGACACAGCGGGTGTTTATCAAAGTCTCTGATCCACAGACCAGCAGGGGAAAAGCATAATTTTTTAAGCAATAAACGAAAAACGTTTAAACGTTGATAACGTTTAACCGCTGGTGTAAGATCCGTATATACGATTTACCGTATATGCTGTTTCGTATAATACGTATAACCGCCTTGGTCGTATCATACGTATCTAAAATGCGTACCCCGTATTATACGGATACTCGTATAAACGTATAATAGGGAGCACTAATTTATTTATATGAGCGCAATCGTACAACACTTTCTTTTTTACATATATTATAAAATAGTACATCAAAGTGTACAATATGTGTAACAATAAAAGTGTTGCAAAACTGCGCTTATAGTAAAATATTAAAAAATATATTAAAAATTGAGGCAAAATTAGGAGAAATTGCGTATTTTTCTTCAAAAACTATGAATAATACGAACTTTGAGCTTGTGTAAGTTATATAAATCCGAACAAAATGCAAAAAATATTGTTCAAATCGTGCAGGATAAACCTTCTAATAACAAAAAGTGAAATAATTAAGTCAGTATAACAAAATCGATATTTAGTCTTATTTTATGGGCCAAAAACACGGCTTATGGACCCTGATCCTTTCCCTCTGATATCCAGTTTTCACACCATTAAAGAGTTAAGCTGATAGTATAGTTATGAGAAACAGGTTTAAAATTATAAATCAGGTGGTTTTATACCTAAGGTTATATGTGAGATTTTTAACACATGTGGCTAACGTAAAGTTGCATTACAACCATATGACTACTGTTGTCTAGTTGGAAGAAAAAAAAGGAAGAAACTCGTTTCTAAACATACTTAAAATACGAAATCGAATCTCTAATTATATTTATACACTCACAGACATATATGTAACATATTAAGAAATAAAACCTACCAGGGATTCTCTCTCTCTTTCTCTCTCTCTCTCTCTCTCTCTCTATATATATATATATATATATATATATATATACATATATATATAGTCCCACATTGTCATGTTAAAACTGTTAGCATAATTATGCAATTTCTCCCAATATTTCACTCTTTGCCTTCTCTTTTCCCCACCACCCACATTAAAAAAAATACACTCGTGGAGTCAGTCTCTTAGTTCGTATAGTAATAATATAATATAATAATATAATATATAATAATATAATATAATACAATATGATATAATATAATAATATAATAAAAAATAATATAATATAATATAATAATATAATGTAATAATATAAAGTAATAATGTAACAATATAATTTAAAAATACTGTAATTCAATATGTACTTTTTTTCAAAATTATTAATTAATTTTATCAACACTATAGGCATAACGGGGAGTGAGGGAGAACGAGCTCTCACCATCAGTAGTAGATAGAAAAAGATCTATTCAAATAATTTTATTTAAAAAAAAACATTGTAGCTGTGCCTTCCAACGCCCATATGCTGACCAAAAAAAGAAAAGAAAGAAAGAAAAAAGTAAAAAAACAGAAACAAACGAAAATTTCTGGCTGTGGCGTTGAATTCTGTTCTCAAATTCAAAGGAGCTACTTTCAGACACATTTTTTTAATTCGTTTTTGTTCGGAAAAGCATGAAATTCGCAGGTGTTCTTATTCAAAAACTCTGAAATTGAATAGCGTTTTCAATTTTTTTGGTAAAGGCCAAAGATCTTTCAGAAAATACTGTTAAATTTGGCGTTTTGAATCGAGTTTCTGGAAGTTAGAAAAGAGAGAAAGTCATGATGACAATTATCGCTTATAACTCGATAAGTAATTTATTTATAACGGAAAAAAAATGAAAAACACATTTTGATCCTAAATCGCTTCAATAATCAGACTTCTCAATTTTATGCCTTTGCATTTAAAAATGAATCAGAAAATGTATCAGAAAGTTTCGCGTCGTTAAGCATGGAATGTGAGAACGGCCTTAACATTTTTACTGTTTAACATCATTAGTTTAGAAAACCGAAAGGACGTAGACAACTCATAAGGTTCACTGAGTATGATAAGTAGTGTTAGAAAGCGAAACGTTTCAAGCTAAAATAAAACTTTGATTTACTTTTTTAATGCAATACAATGAAACGCTTCAAGACAAAATTTTCTTAGAAAGAAATTGCAATTCTGCAATACTCAATTCTACCACAGACAGACTTTTATATTTACATTTTCTTAGTTCTTTTTTTTTAAAACTCTTACTTTTTCCAAAGATTTAGAGGGGGGTGCTTCTCCTGCAAGCTCCCCGCATATGCCTATGTTTCTATACAATGAAAAATTATTGTTGTTGAGAGCTATTTTTGTTGTTCTTCTTTGTTTGTTTTTATTTCAGCCACAGAATTTAATAAACACATTTCCATTCATTTCATTTTACAAAAGGTTCTCTTTTGTTTCGTTAATGTTAAGGTAGTTCTGAAATGACTTGCTCAACAACACGAAACTTTCTGACGCATTTCCTGACTCATTTTTAAACTCAAATGCATAAAATTAGCTGGACTGACTGTTGAAGCGATTTGAAATCGAAATTAGTTTTAAATTTTTTTCGATAAATAAATTAATTATTGAGTTATAAGCGATTTTTGTCGCGTGACGACATGCTTTTCCCCTTCATCGGGATGCCGCGTTGAGAATTCCGTTTAAAACGTCGATTTTGAAAGTATATTGTGAAACATCTTCTGCCTTTACCAAAAAATTGAAAACGTCTTTCGATTATAAAGTTTCTGAATAAGAACACCTGCCAATTTTATGCGTTTTAGAACAAAAATGAATTGAAAAATATGTCACAAAATAGCCAATTTGGATTTGAGAACAGCTTTAAATCTTATTGGCACCCCCCCCCCCCACCCTTCCCTGCATATATACCCATATTTCTGAATAATGAAAGATTCGTGTTGTTGAGCGTGATTTTTGTTGTTGTTCTTTGTTTATGTTAATTAAAACAAAAGCATTTCACTAACACATTTCCAATCATTTAATTTTTAAAGGTTTTTTTTTTTTTTTTTTTTTTTAAATATATATTATTGGCATGCTTGGTATGTATTTCAGATAAAATTTCCCGAAAAGTTCAAATCCACAAACATTTTTGCTCCATTTGTAATAGTTTTAAAAATAACAAACATATATTGTGCATTTAAAACCACAGTCTTAATCTAATTTTCTGTAACTTGACGGAAATGGGGTGAAATTATCATCAGTAGGTTCGCAGTTTCTCTTCAACATGTTCTTGTTTTTCGCCGAAATTCCGCAAAACGAATAGATACATCTTTATGAAATATTAATATACAGGGTGTCCGAAAAGTCTGGTAACGGTCGAATAACTTGAGAAATATACATTGGGTTGAAAAACTTAAAAATGCGTGTTCAATATTTTAGAAAAATGGTAACTTTGACATACCTAAATAGATTTTTCGAAAATATTGAACACGTATTTTTACGTTTTTCAATCCGATGTATATTTCTCGAGTTATTCGACCGTTTCCAGACTTTCAATGGAAACGATTCTCACTGCATTTTACTCGATTACAGCGCCATCTACGATTTTCTGAAGAAAATGTTAAATACAAAAGTTCCGTACTTTTACCAGTAGAATCCAAATCTGTAATAAAAAAGGGGGGTTGTCATTTAAGATTTTCCGTAGTTGCCCACCTTTCCCCCCCGCGGGCAGATTTGGAGAGCTTGCAACTTTGATATCCCTAAATAGATTTTTCAATAATGTTGAACAGATATTTTCCGTTTTTCAATCCGATGTATTTTTCTCGAGTTATTCGACCGTTTCCAGACTTTTCAATGGAAATGATACTCACTGCATTTCACTCGTTTACAGCGCTATTTACGATTTTCCGAAGAAAATGTTAAATACAAAAGTTATGTATTTTTTCCTGTAGAATCCGCATTCGTAATAAAAAAGGAGGGTTATTATTTAAGATTTCAAAGTTGCCCCCTTTCCCCCAGGGGGCAGAGTTGGGGGGGGGGGGACTTTGATATCCCTAAATAGATTTTTTCAAAAATATTGAACACATATTTTCCGTTTTTCAAACCGATGTATATTTCTGGAGTTATACTACCGTTTCCAGACTTTTCGAACACTCTGTATATATATATATATATATACCATAATAGTGGCACATTTCAACTTAAATCAATTTCATTTAAGCAGTCAATCGTTTCTGCATTTAAGATTTAAAAAAAAAAATCCCTGACGGCTCGGCCTACAGGAACAGGTAGATTTCGAAGACGCAGACCGTGGGGCCCCTGTTTGTTGGGAATTGCGGAAGAAATGAACTTTTTGTCATGATGCGGCAGTTGGAACCGCCTACTTCGAAACCTAACTTGTTTGCAGGCGGAGCCGGCGGGGATTATTATTTTTTTTTTTTTTTTTTTTGCTATAAGGGTTAGTCCTATAAAAAACTTGTCAATATAAAAGTTTTAGATAATATTAAGAGGATTTATAATAAATTTAAACGGATTTGATATCTTCTGAATTGACGAAGTTATGAATTTTTTCTTCTAAAACCCCCCTTCCCCACCCCCTCTTGGGGCCATTTTTAATGATATCAAAAATCTGTCATACATCAATTTTCGGCCCTTTTCCTAGACGTAAAAATAATTTCAAACGCATTCGATACGTATCATAATTAAGAAATTATGGATTTTTCTACTTTTACAAAAAGCCCCCCCCCCCATCCCCCCACTTGGTTCGATTTTACCCATTAACGAACTTGATCGAGATTTTATGCTCCTTGATTTTATGTATCAGTTTCCAAAAGATGCGGGAGTTGGAACCGCCTACTTCGAAAAATAACTTGTTTGCAGGCGGAGCCGCCAGGGACTATTTTTTTTGTTTTTAATTTTTTTTTTTTTTTGCTATAACGGTTAGTCCTATAAAAAACTTGTCAATATAAAAGTTTTAGATAATATTAAGAGGATTTATAATAAATTTAAACGGATTTGATATCTTCTGAATTGACGAAGTTATGAATTTTTTCTTCTAAAACCCCCCTTCCCCACCCCCTCTTGGGGCCATTTTTAATGATATCAAAAATCTGTCATACATCAATTTTCGGCCCTTTTCCTAGAAGTAAAAATAATTTCAAACGCATTCGATACGTATCATAATTAAGAAATTATGGATTTTTCTACTTTTATAAAAAGCCCCCCCCCCCCCCATCCCCCCACTTGGTTCGATTTTACCCATTAACGAACTTGATCGAGATTTTATGCTCCTTGATTTTATGTATCAGTTTCCAAAAGATGCGGGAGTTGGAACCGCCTACTTCGAAAAATAACTTGTTTGCACTTGGGACTTTTTTTTGTTTTTAATTTTTTTTTTTTTTTTTGCTATAACGGTTAGTCCTATAAAAAACTTGTCAATATAAAAGTTTTAGATAATATTAAGAGGATTAATAATAAATTTACGCGGATTTGATATCGTGTGCATTGACGAAGCTATGATTTTTTTTCTTCTAAAACCTTCCTTTTTTCCCCCCCCTTGGGGCCATTTTTAATGATATCAAAAATCTGTCATACATAAATTTTCGGCCCTTTTCCTAGAAGTAAAACTTTAAACGGATTCGATACGTACAATAATTAAGAAATTATGGGTTTTTTTTCTGTTTTCACAAAAAGCCCCCCCATCCCCCCCCGCCCCTTGGTTCGATTTTGAACATTAACGGACATAACCGAGATTTTATACCCCTTGATTTTATGTATCAGTTTGGAAAAGATTTATGCAGAATTTTTCCAGTTATCGTGTCCATAAAAAAGTGACATAGACAGACAGATAAATAGATAGATAGATAGATAGATAGATAAAGTTTTGAACTGGAGGTGGTTTTGGGTTCTGGGAGTCATGATTGGCGTAGATCTGCAAAATTTTTTCAAAATTTCCAACTTAGGGGAGAATGTAATAGGTAGTATTTCTTACGAAATCTACCTAAAAATCAGATATAGAGAAATATTTCATTAAAGTAGGCAGCGCACTACTTTTTGTCGCGGAGGTATCAAGTTCCCGGTATATTCTGTACTGTCAACTGGTTCTTCCCTAAAGTATAGAGATCGAGCGTCTGTTGGAGAACTACTTGAAACAGTAGAAAAAATTCAGTTCCATTTTACCAGTGGAGAAAGTGGAAAACAGTAATACGTTCTTTCCTCAACCTTATGTAGCTTTCCCTTTACTCTTATATGTATTATTCAGTAATGGAAATCATTAAATCTATAAATAAACAGTGAAAAATGTTGAATTTCATAATTTGAATAAAGAAAATATTGAATTTATTTTAAAAACACAAATTGCACAAATTGTGCTTATTAGTTGCTAAAATCAGTGTAAAAATTGTTTTAAACTCATAAAAGAGCTAAAATCCTACATATTTCGGCTTTAAACTTAAAGCCATCATCAGGGAAGAGGAACAACACAAACGACTACTGATCTTTTAATTTTCGACACGAGAAAATTGAAATCAACAGTATGGAAAAATTTAAATAAAATAAGCGGGCGCTCTCTGTTGCCAAAGAGCGAAAAACAAAACAATGAATTAACAAGGGGTTAAAAATGTGTCCCATAAACTAGGTATGTTGAAAGAAAAGTTATCATTACAAATACAATCTTTTCTAATTTTAATTTCCAATGATTCCCTAATGGCGGCTTTAAATGGGTTATTGAACCTATGGCTAATTCTTGCTTGATCGAAATTAATTACAGTATCATTATTTTTAGCGTAAAACCGAGAGAGTGCAGTGGATAACTTTCCAAATTTTATGTCGCTTTTAACCTTTCCAAAAATTTTCTTTTAGTCATACCAATGTAAAAAGTTATACTATTATTATTTAAGCTAATGGGGTTTCATAAATACCTGCGAATTGATCAAGGGGGATATGATCTAATTTACATGAAACTAAGTCAACCAATTTTCTGGGAGGGACAGCAATAAGATGGATATTGTATTTACGGAGGGCCCTTTTAATCCTTTCAAATATAATAGGTATATATTGGAATTTCCGATAGTTTGGTTTATTATTGCTAGGGACAGGATGCTGAATTAAATGGCCATTGAATTTTTCTATAATTTTCTGTACGTGATGAGCGGGGAAACCATGGTCAATGGCGATATCTCTGATCAAATTAAGTTTATCTTGGATGAATTCACTTGAACAAACCAGAAAAGCACGCTTGATGAATGAATTGAAGGCAGCAATCTTATAAGTGAAAGTTGTAGAGGCATTAAATGGGATTATTGTGTTACTTCTCATCGGTTTACGATAGACTTTACGTTTTAGGTTGTTGTCATCTTTAATTAATTGAATATCCAGGAACGGCAGTGATGAATTTTCTCCTATTTCCAACGTAAACTTAATATTTTCATCTATTTCGTTTATTTTTGAGAGGAAAGGTAGGAGTTCTTGCTTTCCATGATTCCATGTGATAAAGATATCGTCCACGTATCTTAGTCAAACTTCTGGTGTTAAATTCAAACTTTTAAAAACAAATTCCTCCATCGGTCTAAGTTTAAATTCAGCCAACAGACCGGAAATAGGAGATCCCATAGGTGCTCCTTTATTTTGTCTGTAAAATTTCTTATTAAACATGAAAACGTTGTTATTAATGATAAGGTTAAGTCCTGACTTTAGATATGTTTTTACGCTATCACTTAAATTATTTTGTTTATCAATTTCCAAATTAATATTTTGTACAACTTCATTTGTATCAATAGATGGGTAAAGAGACACAATATCTAAACTAGCTAGAGTAGTTCCTTTAAAAATCTGAATATTTTCTATTTTATGGATAAAATCTTCTGTTGACTGTACAGTTTTGCTTGAACTTGGTAGAACTAATTTTAGGAATATAACGAAAGCTTTTTCAATAAAATATGTTGGGCCAGAACACCTAGAAACAATAGGTCTCATAGGGAGATTTGGTTTAAGGTCTTTGAGTCTACCAATCAAACGAGGGGTAACTCCTGTATTGTTAATTTTAATAAGTTTTTTCATGTATTCTGGCCAAGCTCCTCTTCTAATAAGTTCTTGTGTCTTCCGGAAAATCAAGGGATTCGGGTCTTTTTTTAGTTCTGTGCAGTCCATTGTGTCAATGCAATCATTCATTTTATTAATGTAGTCTGTTTTATTTAGAATAGCCATTTTATTAGATTTATCCGTCTTAAGGAAAATAGTTTGTTTGTCTTTCTTTAACCTGGAAATAGTTCTAATAGGTCCGGTATGGATTGTATTTGAACAGATTGGATACTTCTAAATTAGATTATAAATATAGTTATGTGCTTCTTCTCTATTTACGGTTGATACAGAATTAATAGTAGATTCCACTTCCGTAATCAAGTCTTTGATATCAAACCTTTCTTGAAAAATAAATTTAGGGCCTAATGATAACACCTGGTTTTCTTTATATGAAAACACTTTACTTGAATAATTAACAAATGGCACTGGCTTAACTTGATAGTGATTAGGCTTCTCAACTTTTTAAATTAGACAATTTAATTTTTTATATTGGTTAACCACTTTAGCTTTACGCTGAGAATGTCGAAAACCCTCTAGTAACTTCATACAAATGTCAAATATCGCCACAGGTGTAACTTTAGCAAAAATGCAATAAAGCTTGAAAGTGCGAATAGAAAGAGTATTTACAAGGGCGAATTTTTTCCTGATACATACATTAAGACACCTTGCTTCAAACTTATTCATTCGCCCTTTATATATTCCCCCCTATTCATTCTTTAACCTGGAAATAGTTCTAATAGGTCCGGTATGGATTGTATTTGAACAGATTGGATATTTCTAAATTAGATTATAAATATAGTTACGTGCTTCTTCTCTATTTGCGGTTGATACAGAATTAATAGTAGATTCCACTTCCGTAATCAAGTCTTTGATATCAAACCTTTCTTGAAAAATAAATTTAGGACCTAATGATAACACCTGTTTTTCTTTATATGAAAACACTTTACTTGAATGATTAACAAATGGCACTGGCTTAACTTGATAGTGATTAGGCTTCTCAACTTTTTAAATTAGACAACTTAATTTTTTATATTGGTTAACCACTTTAGCATTATGCTGAGAATGTCGAAAACCCTCTAGTAACTTCATACAAATGTCAAATATCGCCACAGGTGTAACTTTAGCAAAAATGCAATAAAGCTTGAAAGTGCGAATAGAAAGAGTATTTACAAGGGCGAATTTTTTCGTGATACATACATTAAGACACCTTGCTTCAAACTTATGCTTAACATTAGTGTGATTATATGAGATACATTTATTTCTAATCTGCAAAAATTTGGGAATAACATTCTTACTTTTACAAGTCCGTAGAAATTCAAGATTCAAAATTTCTCTGTCGAGTCGTAGACGTTCAGTTTTAAATTCCTTGAAACTTGAAAAATAGTCCATATTCATTCCAGCATCGATATATTTCACAATTGAATCCATTTGGACACTACACTGTTAACTAGTATTTTAAAAACACAAATTGCACAAATTGTGCTTATTAGTTGCTAAAATCAGTGTAAAAATTGTTTTAAACTCATAAAAGAGCTAAAATCCTACATGTTTCTGCTTTAAACTTAAAGCCATCATCGGGGAAGAGGAACAACACAAACGACTACTGATCTTTTAATTTTCGACACGAGAAAATTGAAATCAACAGTATGGAAAAATTTAAATAAAATAAGCGGGCGCTCTCTGTTGCCAAAGAGCGAAAAACAAAACAATGAATTAACAAGGGGTTAAAAATGTATCCCATAAACTAGGTATGTTGAAAGAAAAGTTATCATTACAAATACAATCTTTTCTAATTTTAATTTCCAATGATTCCCTAATGGCGGCCTTAAATGGGTTATTGAACCTATGGATAATTCTTGCTTGATCGAAATTAATTACAGTATCTTTATTTTTAGCGTAAAACCGGGAGAGTGCAGTGGATGACTTTCCAATTTTTATGTCGTTTTTATGCTCTTTTAACCTTTCCAAAAAAATTCTTTTAGTCATACGAATGTAAAAAACTTATACTATTATTATTTAAGCTAATGGGGATTTCATAAATACCTGCGAATTGATCAGGGGGGATATGATAAAATTTACATGAAACTAAGTCAACCAATTTTCTGGGAGGGACAGCAATAAGATGGATATTGTATTGACGGAGGGCCCTTTTAATCCTTTCAAATATAATAGGTAAATAGTGGAATTTCCGATAGTTTGGTTTATTATTGCTAGGGACAGGATGCTGAATAAAATGGCCATTGAATTTTTCTATAATTTTCTGTACGTGATGAGCGGGGAAACCATGGTCAATGGCGATATCTCTGATAAAATTAAGTTCATCTTGGATGAATTCACTTGAACAAACCAGAAAAACACGCTTGATGAATGAATTGAAGGCAGCAACCTTTTAAGTGAAAGTTGTAGAGGCATTAAATGGGATTATTGTGTTACTTCTCATCGGTTTACGATAGACTTTACGTTTTAGGTTGTTGTCATCTTTAATTAATTGAATATCCAGGAACGGCAGTGATGAATTTTCTTCTATTTCCAACGTAAACTTAATATTTTCATCTATTTCGTTTATTTTTGAGAGGAAAGATAGGAGTTCCTGCTTTCCATGATTCCATGTGATAAAGATATCGTCCACGTATCTTAGCCAAACTTCTGGTGTTATATTCAAACTTTTAAAAATAAATTCCTCCATCCGTCTAAGTTTAAATTCAGCCAACAGACCGGAAATAAGAGATCCCATAGGTGCTCCTTTATTTTGTCTGTAAAATTTCTTATTAAACATGAAAACGTTGTTATTAATGATAAGGTTAAGTCCTGACTTTAGAGATGTTTTTCGCTATCACTTAAACTATTTTGTTTATCAATTTCCAAATTAATATTTTGTACAACTTCATTTGTATCAATAGATGGGTAAAGAGACACAATATCTAAACTAGCTAGAATAGTTCCTTTAGATATCTGAATATTTTCTATTTTATGGATAAAATCTTATAGATTTTTTTCAAACTTATTAATGCTGTAACAATGAACAAAATGAACTAGAATCTTTTAATTTGATCAATAAATTAAAAAATAATTAACTGTAATTAAATTAAAAACGCATTTTGAATGCGCTTTTCGAGGAATTACAGTTAATTATTTTTTAATTAAATGGATTTAAAATTTTTACTCCCCATTCAAAAACATAGAATGACGATTGCGTTTTACTTTATATCTTCGTCAATGATTATCGCCTCTAAAAAACATTGGTACCTTTTTCACAGAATAAAATGCACTATTTACTGACATCAAAACCTTGAAATTGAATTTTTGACCATTTTAAAGGTGATCTGTCCCCTTAATATATTTCTGTTTAATACAAATTAAGCATGGAAACAATCCATACAAGTTCTAGAGTGCTTCAAAAAAGATGTAAAAAATAATAGTTTTTAATGTAACGCTTAACGCGGTAAATGTTCGTATTTTTTGCCCCAAATGTATAGATCAGTCATAAACCTGAGCATAAAATTCACAAAAAAAAAAGAAAAGAAAAAAAAGCTTCATTAAAGCTGGCAGCCGTTAAATTCACAAGGTTTTGAAAAATAACGATAATCCATTAACTCTCTGCCCTCCCCTCCCCCCCCCCCCACACACACACATTCCACATCCCAAGCGAAAGAATATTAGAAAAATGACATTGCACGACCGTACGAATTATTTGTATTCGCTCTGTCTTTGAAAATGTATTGTGATATAGTATTGGAATGGATATTTTCAGCGGTGCAGTATCAGATAAGTGCCATTTTATTTACTATACTTTTACTTAAAGTCTAATTAGAAAGTCAATGTGTAAATATTTATTGTTATCTTCCAAATAATTAATTTAAATTAAATATTAAATGTGTTATGAGCAGGGTAATTTCACTTAATGCAACTTTTAACATAACAGGGACAAAAACAGAAATTAATCCACGGTTTACAATATTTTGATTCATCGTAAAAAAGAAAAAAATATGTTCTGTTTACCCCTTTTCGTTTCTTATGAACGCGCATTAAAATAATAATAATCATAGCCAAAGCACGAGTACGCGCCAAGTGTAGAAAATCAGGTTTGCTACAGTTTGTGTCAGGAGATCTGTTTTCCTATTCCCCAACATGATTTCCATCGGTCAGCGCGGAAGGATACAGTGACGATCATTTTAGTTCACATTCGTGGCAAAATATGTTATTTATTGCATTCCCTTACTCCTTACATGATTAGTGAATCATTTATGAATTATATAAGCATACCTTAATTAGATATCCAAAAATTAGGATAAAAGTAAATGAGAACACTAATATCTAACATTGACAACGCGGGCTATTTTTTACTTTTGCCTTGCATGGTTCATTTGCCTTTCATGCTTCTGACTGCCGACTCAAATTTCGTCTATCCACCAGTTTCCGTCCGCAGGGCATGCGCACTTGAACTCATGATGCTTCTCTCTTTCATGTTCTCTACAACTATTTGGAGGGTATTTTTATACGGGTCGGACAGTATTGAATTCAGACTCTATCCGTGAGGAATTTCTGTGGCTCCGGAGGGGGGAGGGGGAATTGCACTTTTTAACCATTAAAAGCATAAAATCTAAATTTGTCCAGGGAGACATTCCAATGCTCCGGGGGGGAAAGTCCTTCCCGGGCCACCCCCTGAATACAACACTGGGGGTCAGAGGATAAAAAGCAAATTTCAGTGTGGTAGCACTGTTTGTGAAACAAAACGCTCAATGGAGCTTCCAGAAGTTGGACTATAACTGAACCTGCATGTGGAACAAGTTTCCATTTTTGCAGTATGTATTATAACAGTAATATTATCACAAGGAGAAAAAAAGGAATTTTATTCCAACATTATTTATATAAATCTATATAGAAATAAAAACACTACTGCTATTTTTAATGATAATAATAAAAAGCAATGACTAGTGAATGACAATGAATAATAAAAGCAAAACTCATAACACAATTACCATCGGTATGGTATTTTCTTGTTTCAATTGTTGATAATGCACAAAATTGCTGTATTACGTGTTTTTTTTTTTTTTTTTTTTTTTTTTTTTTTTTTTTTTTAACTAAGCAATTGTTTATTTAATAACAAAATTTAAACTATGCAGATTTTGATGAAACACAAACTACTTTTTATTTGCTTCAATATAGTGTTTCATTATACAATTGAATATTAACAGACCTGTCTAATTTATCTCCTTTTATCACTCCATGATTTTTTTCGAAAGTATATTGTATTACATTATTACAAAAAATAAACAAATTTTTATCCATAAAATGTATTTATTATTTATAATTATTCTCACCTATTTTTAACTGCGTAACGTATATTTAAAATAGATGTGTAAATTCTACACTTTTACAAAAGAAAACTTCTGAAAGAAATATGGTATTTGTTTAATCTCAGAGTGCTGTTCTATCTAAATCCAAGTAGTTTGAATTTGCTTTCATACTGTCTTAAGTATATAATAAAGTAAGCACAAAAATAAAATACATTTTACAGAGTCTTTTTTAATAGTATCAAACCAGAAAAATATTACAATTATGTATTTAAGAAACAATATTTGAGTTATACTAATTTTGTTATTTATTACTCCACTGCTGGTGTTCGTCGCGTGGAAAAGAGGCGTGTTACTGCCGCCCACCTGATCCCTGCTAATCTTCCGTGACTGCTCTTTTGAATGCCATGGCCATGAAAGAGAACCAACAGCTTGACGACCTTATGAATGGGATCATAAACGGATATGTTCCTGCGGACTGGTTACGAGAATTCAACGCCTTCCCTACTCTAGATGAGCAAGTGAACGATGTTTTTCGAGAATTTTTATCCGGTATAGATGAAGAAATACAGTCTCTCCAACAACGAAAGGACTACAACGACACCCACAAGGCTCAGGTAAAAGACCTCTGTCTTTTTGCTATATCTATTTTGGGGGAGCCATCTAGATTAGATTTAATTGATTTAGCCTGTAGAACTGGTTATATTAGATTTCTAGGGAATAACCAATGGGAAAAACTCCAAATTCTAAAGAATTTTAGCTCACATTCTAATCCCCCCCCCGTACAGGAAAAAGAAAAAATTCTGAATCTGAAAATCCAATTCCCCTCAAAAATAAATTCGGAAATCTAAATTCCGAAGCTAATCTTGATAACCATGATCTTATGGATCAGGAATCTGCTCAAGATGGTGCTGCAAGCACCGATGTTGAATGTTCAAAAAACGACAAGAACCCCTTCTTTATTGAATTCAAAGATATGGATTGGCGCAAAGTTGCCCAAGAGATAAAAGCCCTTGATTCTGATAATCCTCCTCAAGTCAGGCTCTCCCGGGAACTTCTAAAAGTTCCACCCAAATCTGTCAGCCAATTTAGAGATATCCAAAGATACCTAACTGACAAACATATGAATTTCAACACCCTTAACTCAAAAGAACTTCGACCAAAAAAAATCTGTATTAGGGGAATCCCCCCCAACACAGACCCCCAACTTATTATCGAAGACCTTGGTAACCATGGATTTAAGGCCACCCGAGCCGCCATGCTTAAGAGTCGCAAAACTATCAGAGGTATGCCAATTTACATGGTCAACGTCCTCCCTTGCACTAACTTTGAGATGATCTATAAAATTGAGGAACTTTGTGATATAAGTGTTCGTATTGAATACTTCAGAAACAACAATAACCCAAAACAATGTTACCGCTGCCAACGGTTCGGACACGCCTCCGAGACGTGCAGCCTAACACCAAAATGTCTTAAATGCTCAGAAGAGCACCTCACTGATAACTGCCCCAAGACAGGTAAAATAATTCCAAAATGTTCCAATTGTAACGGTGCCCATCCGGCCTCATACAGAGGTTGCCCAAAAAATCCAAACAACATTAAAAAAAAAATACCCCAACACTCAACACCAAAACAAAACCGCAACACCAAAAACCAAATATAATTGCTGACATCGCAGACATTTTCAAACCCTACAATTACACCATTCATGATAAACCAAACGATATCAACAACAGTGAGACAACTACTGACGAGAATAACGATATCCAGGAAGCCCCAGTTGAGGACACTTCCAGTTACACCAAACAAAATAAAATACCACCTGTTATACAAAATAATTATACAAACACATTCAAAGATATGTTTGACACCTTCAAAGACATGAAGGAACTTCTCCAAATTACCAAACTCCTAAAACATTTAAAAAACATCGCCATCAAATCAAAAAATTGCAACAACCCATTCGACAAAATGTATATCATAATAGAAGAATTAGACGCCTTTTCTACGGAGCTCAACATTACCAATTATGAATAATTATAATAACAACAATTTCTCTTCTCTTCTTATTTTCTCCTGGAATTGCCAATCATTGCAACCCAGGATTAATGAACTCCGCTCCTTTATTTCCATTAATCCACAAATCGATATACTCTTAATCCAAGAAACACTTAACCCTTCCTGCAGTATCACCATCCCAGGTTACAAACTCTATCATACACCACGTGCCAACTCTCACTGGGGTGGCACAGCCATCTACATCAAAAATTATATCCCACATCACACAACTCAAAATATTCCACTCCCAGGCATTGACTACACCAGTATTGTCGTCAACTTGCCCCATGCCAAAATCAACTTCACATCTTTTTACGCACGACACGGGCGACGATACCCCATAAATGACTTGACACACATCATTACACAACACCAACACGCATTTATCGCTGGTGACTTCAATGCACATAGCAGGCAGTGGAACTGTCATTCCACCACTACCAGAGGTAGATCTCTTCACAACTTGGTTAGCCATTTCAATCTTAGTCTCCACGCACCTACTACACCAACACACATTCCTGTTGCTCGCAACCAGCACCCCTCTATTATTGACTTCGCCATCACCAAAAATCTTACCTTCCCTATCAACACTTCTGTTATTAATGACCTAAGCTCTGACCACCTTCCTGTCTTCTTCAAAATTGATCTTATCAACCCTATCTCTCCTCCTCCTTCAGTAGCTATTGACTGGAATAAATTCCAAAATTACATCAACAACAGCGACCTTACCTACCCCACAATCAACAACACTACTGACATTGATACCGCAGTTAATAAACTCAACAACATCATTTACAAAGCTCAAAAAGATGCCACTTACACCAAATTCAAAAATAATAACTCTTACATCTTACCCACTTACATACATAATATCTGTAAACAACGCAACACACTCCGTCGACTCTACCAAAATACCAGAGATCCCACCCTTAAAACAGCTGTCAACAGGCTCAACAATAAAATTAAAACCCTTATTCAGAAAGATAAGCAAAAAAACTGGTCTAAATTTCTCGAAAGTCTTACTTGCGAGGATAACTCTCTTTGGCAAATCAAAAAGAAACTCAATAATAATTATACCCCTATTCCTCCCCTTACTGCCAATAATCAAACTGCGTATACTGACGAGGACAAGGCAGAATGCCTCGCTAGCTCATATGAAAGGCAATTCTCTCCGAATCCCTTCCTCGCAAGTCAAGCACACTTTAACAATGTCAATGATACTGTTAATGACTTCCTCTCAACCCCTCCTACCCCCCTCCCCGAAATTCAACCCATCATGATCAACAATATCATTCAAAAACTTAATAATAAAAAATCTCCTGGGTACGATAAAATTTCCAACTATACTCTTAAACAACTTCCTATCAACTGTATTCTCTACATTACGAAGCTCACTAATTCTATCCTCAAACACTGTTATTTTCCTAAACCCTGGAAAACCTCTATCATTTCTCCTATTCCTAAACCATCCTGCAATCTTAATGACCCAACTAATTTCCGTCCCATCAGTCTTCTCTCCTGTCTAAGTAAAGTCATCGAACGCGTCATTAGATCACAGCTCAATGACTTCCTTCACAACAACAACATTCTTATGCCTGAACAATTCGGCTTCAGAGCCAAGCACTCCACCCAACACCAAATTCTTCGATTTGTGGAAATCTTAACTGAAAACTTCAACGAGAAGAAGCCTACTGCTGCCATATTTCTTGATGTCGCCAAGGCCTTTGACAAAGTCTGGCACGCGGGCCTCATTTACAAATTAATTCGGCTTAAGTTCCCGTCTGGACTTATCCATTTAATACACTCTTACCTTGGTGATCGTGACTTCTATGTCCGTGTAAACAACTCACTTTCTCTACTACACATAATACTCTGTGGTATTATTCAGGGTTCAGTCATTGGCCCTATTTTATTCATAATATACTTTAATGACATTCTACGCACACTCTTCACATCACTCGCACTCTATGCGGACGACACTGCTCTCTATGGCACTGCACATCACCCATACAATCTTTACAAAAATCTACAACACCACCTCAACATCTTCATGGAATGGTGTGATCAATGGCGCATTAAGATAAACGAATCTAAAACTACTGCTGTTTACTTCTCTAGAACCTTCTCCACTCCTAATAGATTAACCATCAATAACACTACCATTCCCTGGTCTGACGATGCCAAGTACCTGGGAGTTACCATTGACAAACGCATTACCTTTAAAAAGCATATTCTTAATATCCGCGGTAAAGTCGCCGGAATTTCCAAAACCCTCGCCCCCCTTCTTCGCAGTCACTCACTCTCCATACACAACAAACTCTTAATATATAATGCTTGCATTCTCTCTGTTATCACATATGCATGTCCAATCTGGGGCTTCACTTGCAAAACCAGTATGAACAGCCTCTCTAGTACCCATTACAAACAGCTCCGTTACATCAGGAACGGGTCTAGCTACCTCAAAAACTCCTAAATCCTCAAGGATCTGAAAAAGACTTCACTCAAACATCGCATTAAACACCTTGCGAAAAAAATCTACAATGACATTAATCACATTCCAAATGAACTCATTTATGAGCTACCTGACTACGATGCTTGCAGTCCATCCAACCGGAAAAAACCAAGGTACTCCATTATTCTTGATGAATAGTCCTTCCGAGCTATAATTCTTACCTCAAAATTTTTCTCTTTAATTAAAAATATATATATATATATATATATTATTATATAATTTTTTACTGATAATTTTATATTGACTTTTCTCCTAAACTTCTCTTAACATCTTTACTTTAACTCGTCTGGCATATTTTTTTTTTTTTTTTGAACTATGAACTATTTTTACTTTTATACTTTAACTAGTAAATTTTCATTATTTTATAGATATACTTCACACTATCCTATTTTATGTAGTCAACTGGACTACGGCTAGACATTTCATATGGCTCTCTCAGGATTTGATATACACCTACTCAAAGCCAGGGTGTGCAGTTGCTTCGCAACTTGGAAGCCCATTGAACCTATCACAAGTTCAAGTTCAAGTACTTATTTTCCAACCGGAAAAAACCAAGGTACTCCACTATTCTTGATGAATAGTCCTTCCGAGCTATAATTCTTACCTCAAAATTTTTCTCTTTAATTAAAAAAAAAATATATATATATATATATATTATTTTATAATTTTTTACTGGTAATTTTATTTTGACTTTTCTCCTAAACTTCTCTTAACATCTTTACTTTACCTCGTCTGGCATATTTTTGTTTTTTTTTAACTATGAACTATTTTTACTTTTATACTTTAACTAGTAAATTTTCATTATTTTATAGATATACTTAACACTATCCTATTTTATGTAGTCAATTGGACTACGGCTAGACATTTCATATGGCTCTCTCAGGATTTGATATACACCTACTCAAAGCCATGGTGTGCAGTTGCTTCGCAACTTGGAAGCCCATTGAACCTATCACAAGTTCAAGTTCAAGTACGTATTTTTTTAGCGTACGTTCTTAGAATTTAGGAGGAAAAATTATGGCAAAACACAAATTTCCTCCCATAGAGTAGTATGCGACAGATATTTTCAAAATCGATTTTCTTTTTTAAAATATGTGGAAGATGCTACAATTTTCCTTGAATTATATTTTTTATATAAAAAAACCCCCTAGAAATTTTATTTAATTTCATCACAAATATTCACTTCGTTCTAGTTAAAAACTAATTTTAAGTAAGCTCAATAAGAAACATGAACAATTTATTATTGCTCATAAAAAAAAAAAAATAAATAAATAAATAAATAAAATGTAAAAATAACCAAAACTGATTTAAAGTACGCCGAAAAGTTTGAAAAAATGCATCTAAAGTTAAAACAATATAGAAAAATCATGCGTCCAACGTATATTATGAAACACTTTCCAACATATTCAGAAAACAGTAACAAAACTTTCCTGTTTATCAAAGTAAAAAAAAAAAAAAAAAAAAAAAATGGAAAACGCATAGCACGTTTGAAAACATAATTTCAGCATTAGTTGGAAAAGTGTAAGCACTGTCAACTTCCATAGTTGGAAAAGTACCTGTGAGTTAGCTCTCCGTTCTGTTATTTATAAAGCTTATTGTGGAGTGGCAGTACCGCCTCCAAGGGACAGCCCTTACCACCCATTAAGTATATCAGTGAAAGAAGGTGACCAGGAGAAAGAGTTTCGCCAGCAACTTTTTTTCTGGCTTTAACTTAATTTAGAATTTTCGTTTTTATAACTAATAATAATAATAAAATTCTTTAAACTTCTATTTTTTTTTTCATTTTAAACTTTATAAAAGATGAGAAACAATCATAGTTTTATTTGAAACAACACGAATTTAATTATTATTTTGTCATTATAGAAATATTTTACATTTTAATCACATAATTTCGAGTTAATATTCCTTAACTAATGGCTTTTAAATAATTCTATTGTTTTATTTATAACGTTTATCTTCAATTGCAAAATTTTGCTCTTCCATTGCAATCAAATACAGTTCAAACATAACTATAAATAGTTAATTAAAAATTAAAATGTAGGAAAGAAAAGCTTGGATAATATTGCAGAGTACTCCAAGCAATATTATCCAAGCTTTTTTGAAAAATTAAAACACAGCCTTAAACGTTTCAATATCTGCTTAATAGCCAAACAACCTAAGAAATTAAAGAATATCATTTGCAGTAAAATTGACCCAATTAATTTTGAGAATTATTCAGGAGTATATGAAATACCTTTTATTAAAGAAGACGGATCTAAAAATTACTACATAGGCATGACCAGGAAATTTAGCCAGCAGGAAATTTAATTGCAGGAAAAAAAAGAGCATATAGCTGATATTAAATACAATAGAAAAACTACAGCCCTAGCAAGATTATATCAAGAAGAAACCATCCAAATAAATTTCAATGAAAGTAAAATAATATTTCTATCCAGTTTATACTATACATCCATAATAAGAGAAACCATAGAGATACTCACGCGCAAAAATACAATATGTAACGATGCGGCATCTTTTAATTTACCGAAACTGTGGCTAGAATAACTCCATGGTCAAAGATATGAAAATAAACAATCAAGTAAACAAAAAAAATAATAGATAACGTGCGTAATTTTTAAAAAAGAACATGAAAATAATAACCTCAAAGCCCGTGCAGCTTTAGAATATTCTCATTTTGTTTTTGAAAATGACTCGGAAAGAGTCGAAACATGTAAAACAACTAATTAAAGTTATTTTAATTTATATTATAGTTGTTAATTTTACACCTTTAGCATTTAAAAGTAATATACTATTACAAGGTGTTATAATTTATTATATTGGACTAGTTACTTAATTGCAAATGATTAGAAATTTCTAAACATTTCTTAAATTATATGAGTTTAAGATGCTGTTATTTCTGAAGAGAGGGGAATACATCGCTTGTTTCCATGATGTTTGGAAACACGTATCCATTATTCTGATTAATGGAATTTCATAGTTGGAGCTAAATTGATGAAAAAAATTTTTGGAAGGTAAGTAATTGCTGAAGCAAAACACATTAATGCGCGTTTTTGCCAATATAGAGGATATTTTTATTCAGGTATCTACCATTATTTCCAAGTACTAATATTTGTTTTATTAAATTACAAATTAAAGAAAGAGAATTCGGTGATAGTGGCTATACGGAAATTGGGATACATTTCTCAATAAAAAAAAATTTACTAAATTCACAACACTGTTAAACTGTTGTCAGCGTTCAATGTGCTAATATCATGTGGAAAATTCTTGTTCTCCATTAAAATCAAGGATGTTTATTTTTTAATTATCATCTTGACAGTTCATTAATTAACGAATTCATTCGAGGCTAGTGAGCTATTCTTAAAATTTAAAATATGTATTGAAGTGGGTATACGAATTGTTTGTGACAAAAAAAAAAAAAAAAAAAAAAAAAAAAAAACTATAGGCTTCAATCCTGAAAAGGCCATATAACGAAATAGTAACATATATGAAATAATAGGCCTATATGCTCTCCTTGGAAGAAATTGTTTGTTAGCAGATGACATGTAGAGGTGGCCCCTCTCACAGACTCTGATCTTTAACTCTATAAAGCTTAGAAGAGAAGTGATCATTCTGTATTGCCAAAATACTTGATAAAGTCTTTTGACATGACGCCAAGATAAAATTACGTCAGCCTGAAAGACATGTTAAATTCTAAAAAGAAACCCGCCAACAATGTAATTTTTGGCGTTTTAGCATATAATACAATATAACTGGCAGACCTTAAAATAACGGATGTAAGTGACAGATAATAATTATAAGCGAGCGATTTATTATGCTTTGATAATACGATTGCATTGCGATAGGAAACAATTTTCGAAGTACATGATATGAAATATATTCACAAAAAATACGATAGTTTTTATGGATGTTGAGATTTTTATTTATTTTTTCCTTCAAATGTGCATTTTACTGATTAATAAAAATAGCTAAACCTATGAAAATTTCTTTGGAATGTAATTATTACCTCAGACAAAACACATTTATGTGCAGCGACGTAATAAATTTAATGGATATTTTTATTCACATTATCTATCACTATTTCCGAATAGCAATGTTTGACTTGTTAAATGACAAGTTATACAAACGAATTCGACAATAGTGTCTATTGGGAAATGGAGGTAGATTCCAATAAATTGGGAACACTCTTAAGCTGTTGCCGGCATTTAATGTGTTAATATGACTTAACCCCTCGGGGACGAGCGACACGTATACGTGACGCATAAGATGCTCAGAATCCTCGATTATTCCCACCAGTTAATTTTTATTGTAAGCTTTGCCTTATTTAATGAGAGCATTTCTGCGATTCAATTAGGTGAAAATTTCTGTTTTGAAAAACCGGAGGTAAAATATTAAAAATTCTGTAAAGGACGCTCGTCGCGAAGGGGTTAAAGACTTCATTAATTAAATACATAACTTTATTTAACATTCTATTAAAATATTTTTTTATAATTTCCTAAATTAATTTTAATTTATTTTTGGTCAAATTTATGTGCTTTGTGTGGGTCATATTCTTAAAATAGTTAATACCAAAGCTATTATGAAATTATTTTTTATTCAATAGATGAAGATATAAATTTATGCAAATGAGCTTATCAGTGAATAACTTAAATAAATATAAATATATAACTACAAATGTATATTAAACTTTTCCACAGTTATTATTTAGATTTCATAGTTACTTAATAATAATAATCTTAGTTTTTTCTAATTATATTTCTTCTTCTTGATTTATTTTAACGTAAAGTGAAAAATATGTTCTTTTAAATCTTGTATGTTCTGTTTGACAATTAATATTGCTTTAAATTAACATTTTCAGTTTTTTTAAACAATGAATATAATTTAAATTTAATTGCAATAGTTTATAATTTTTATAAAATTATTAGTTAAACACAAATATCTTTGTTTATTTATTTGCATCCTATCTTTAGTATATATTTTATTACCTATTAAATGCAATTTTTATTGAATATATTACTATTGCCTTCTTTTTCAATATTGCGTGTTGGATATGATTCCTTTTATTGTCCTACAAACAATTAAAATCTCTATTTAGAAAATTATAAAATTAGCAAAATTAATTTAATGTGTGATTTAATGAATTTAACATGTCTTTCAGGCTAACGTAATTTTATCTTGGCGTCATGTCAAAAGACTTTGTTAAAATCTCTATATAATAAAAATTTCTGTTTGATCATTGGACATACATGGCAGCACAAAAGTGATTTTTCTCTCTCGCTCTCTCTCTCTTTTTTACTCTTTATGGATGTATATAATTTCGTTTTGATCTTTAATTCTTAAATGGTAAAATATATTAACGAACACTTGGCGAGACCAAGCGGGCCCAAGGTGAAATTTCATGAATATAACAGTACTTACAAAGTATCCAAACAATCATGCGTCTTATTATAATAGTTTTTGCACAATAAATATTTATCATTAGGGTAAGACTTTGTGCTCGCTCCTGTATTGAAAAATTTTCAGTTGTTTTGTATGTATTGCTGGAATAAACAATGAATTCTGTTACTATATGAATATTCAACTCATACCGTTAAGATCTACTGAAACAGTTTTAAAATTAAAAAATGTGCTGTTTGACTAGTTATCCATTATTTCTTCTTTAATATTGTTTACAATAACGAGTAAGCGCCACTATGGTATTAAGTCTTCCTCGTTGAATTTTTAGAGAGAATAATAATAATTAAAGTTTTGTCAGAGACCTCTACCTCCAGCAGTGTAACGTAACGTGGTGAAGGTTTCGTTTGGCTGGATCATTTCCCGCAGGTAGGGGCCGGGTTAAATCTGAGAAACTGGGTAATCAACTGGAGATTTCTCTCGTGCTTTTGCTTTCAACGCCATCTTGAGCACAGTCCTCAAATCTAGGGAAATTATATTAATTTTACACGTTTAGAAACTAATTCCTTAAATCTTAGAAATTTTTGGAAAATGGAGATTTTTTCCCCAAAACATTGAAAAATTATAATTTTTAACATATAATTAAGTATTTTTAGGGTGTTACGATTGAGGACTTCCTATTAACAAATAAAAAAAAACGCCCAATCTTTACATTTACTTGCGTTGCCAGATAACAATATTTATCATCAGTTATAAAGTAAAATGGTCCCTCCGGTAACAAAAGAATGTTTTTCCGTTATCTGTCTATTTGACCTCGCAGTCGTGTATACGTACAATATATAGCTTTCACATTTATGTCAGTAATTTTGTTGGATGTGGGTATAGACAGTTAAGCAAATATAAAATACCACTGCACGGATGTTGCATTTTTTCTCAGATGTTGTTGTGTAGCTAATAATCCATATTCTCTTAACAACCATTCATAAACATTAATATTTTTTAAGAAAAATATTTTTTGCCGTTTTGAAAACAGCCACTCTTCTCATTCTATACTTGTCGTTCAATGATATTTTTAAAAAATAAAAACATTTCTTATTTTATATTGAGAGAACAATCACATTGTTGCTGTTGTTGTTTTGTCAAATATTCTACATTTGCGTCTATGTAGTATGTATCTGAAATGTGTGCTATCGGTATCCAAATAAACTTACCTATATTACAGCGCCTAGAATACATAGTGTGGAAAACAGCTACAAAATAGTACTAAAAAATTGAATCCGATAAATGTAGAACGATGCTGAAAAAATAATGGGCCGATCGCAGCGACATCTTCTAGCAGTGGCGTAGCCAGGGTGGAGGTGCAGATAGTTTGGATATCACAAATTTTATAAAAGTGTTTTTGTCTTATTTAATGGGAGAATTTTCTGCAATATTGAATGCGAAGAAAACTTTATAATAGAACTGGCTTCTAGAGCATTTGGACCCCTCCCCCTTTCTGGCTACACCACTGTCTGCTAGCTCTTTTCAACGCAAACATTGTATAAGAATCGAACTGAGAAAACATTTCAGCTGGTGGTAAATATTTTAAATAATAAAATTATACCCTATTTGCTTTGACTTGGATAGTGATTTTCATAAGCTTTGAATATATGATTGATATTGATCATGGCCAAAAAACGTGATACGCATTATTTTGTGCCTGGTTGCAGTACTCGATACAAGACAGCAAACTAGAAACTATCTCTATTTAGCATACGAAATAATGAATCTCTGCTAGAAGGGTGGAAAAGATATCTTATCTGTAAAAGTAGATAAAGAGAAAACAACAAAAAAAAATTTCGCTCGAAGCTACTCTGGTGCGCAAATTTAACCCTGAATTGCATAGTGATGCAAATTTCCATCATCGTTTATATAACTTTTAACCCTTTCAGGGGCAAGCAATTGTGTTCCTATAACGTCGAATTCACACCGGTATTTAAGAAAGAATTTAGTTCAAAATAAGGAAAAGCAATTTTTCATCTTTTTCCGTCAAAGTTAAAAAAGTAAAATTTAATTAAAAGTTTCTGTTACAAATCGGATTAAAATTAGGTGGTATATAATATGTACCACCGCCCCTCAAAGAGTTAATAAATAAATCAACTTCTTCGCCACCACTATATTTATATAGAAATATTAATCCAGTAAATTTCCCGTGAACTATGTTGCTGAACAAAGTTAAAAATCTGTCTTAAAACTTCTGGTGTCTAATATTGAATATATGTATAAAAAAACACAATTGTAAAAGAAAAACTCATGCAAAGAAGGGTGAAAGCTTGAGGAAACTCCTATCTAAACATTGATTTTTCTTTGATTTTTGCTGGTGATGCGGCCAAACCGTCGACTGTAGTGGTCTGACAACTCCAGATTTTCGTCGTGAGTCGGTCATTTTTTTTTCTGCTGCTGTGTGAGCGTGAAAATGTGTTTACTTATCAGTTTCTACATTTGTGTCCTTTTACTTTTTGCTTTAATTGACAGTTACTTTATATTTTTTTTTTATAAAAATGATTTAATATATTTTATGATATTTTGCGATATGTTTTTTTAAACATATAATTAACTCATTTATGCCGGTTGATACGAAAAGTTACCATTTAAGTGATTTTTGAATATGAACACCAGTATCTTAGTAAAAAAAAAAATGCATATTATCTGATGTGAAACTATCATAGATTCAATCAGTTAAAATAACAGTATGGGAAAACTGGTGTCAACTGGTATCGAAGTATTAAAAAAAGTGTAAAATAAGTCGGCGTTAATGGGTTAAACATATAATAATATTACAATCAACAGAAGTAAAATTTTTCATGGGGAGAAAAAAATTCTATTCTTGTAAAAATCCGTTAAGATTTTCAATATTTTTTAACTTTTATTAAATTTTCTATTGAAAATTTTCCTGTTTTTTTATACCGGACGTTTTATGTTAGCAAACTGTCACCAAGGGATAGAGAATTACTCATGTTGCATACGAAAATAAACCCATTACCGCTGATAATTTATTTAGCGTATAGCTATAATATAGGGGAGCGCACCCTATATGATATCATTCCTATAGGTGGCGCTACTGATTTTGAGGGTTTTCAACTAAAAGTACGGGAATATAAGATGGTGTCGTGTACCTAGAAAGGGAGTCTGGTCCTATTCTTTCTATGTCCATGGTTAGTGTATAGGGGGAATTCTATAGTAGAGATTGGCAACACTGAATTAAGTATATGTATTTCAGATACTGATTTGCATTTTAAATACTGACTTTTTAAATTCATAAAATTTTTGTTACATATATTTTTTAAAGAAATATCCACGGATATAAAATATTTTCACTAATTTGTTAAAAAATACATCTTTCTGCATTTTCCATCTGCTACAGTGGTAATATCCATCAATCAAACTGCTCCAAGGTGCGTGATTTGATAGTCTAGGGAAAATTTCTTCTGCGATCTAGTGAATAAAGTAAAATCCATATAACTTCACGCTCACATTTCATTTCAATTGGATATTGATAGGCTCTTCTGGCCGATTTTATCCTAAAAATAAGATCTGGGTGTAAAAATTTAGAACTGGGTTTCTTGCATCCATTTTCTGTTCGCGTTCGGGTTGGATCTGGATTCTTGCGAGTTAAGATGAAACATCGTTCCATAATTATAGTGCCTGAACGAAAATATTTACTTCAGAAGGGGAAAGATGACAGAACAATTTTTGTTTCTCCCAAATAGTTTTAATCTTAACTGTCTTGTTTAGAAGACTTTCATATGTTTAAACTAAAGAGAAATTATTGTGATATTTGCTTTTTAATTCTGTAACTGTTTTTCGTATAAACTATTTATTTACTGTCTATTTTACTATTATTTAACAAGAATTCTTTGCTTAAATTAGGAAATGGTTCTAAATTTCTAAAAAATTCTCAAATTATATGAGTTTCAGATGTTGATATTTGTGAAGAGATGAACCTGATTAATCTGATTAATAAAATTCCGTAGGCGGAGGTTAACCCAGGGGTCGGAAAAACTACTTTTTGTTTGTAGCGAACTACAACTACAACTAATTTATGAAAAATGTAGTTAACTACAACTACAACTACTTGTTTTAAAAAGTAGCGACTACAAACTACTTTTCAAAAGTAGTCACTACTTCGCTACTTTTCGCTACTTTAGTTATCATCGCTCATTAAATGCACCGCAAACGATTTTTTCCCATAGACCATAATGTAACAGAATTCTTTTGAATGTCCCTGTAAGCGAGATATAGATGCTACTCAGTTAATTTTCTATACTGAACATTTTATGGTAAACTTCAATAACATATAAAACTTTCACGGCATTCTGAGTATATTTACGCGAGTTAGAGCGCGGACAGACAGACAAAGCGAATTCATAGACACTTTTTAATTATGTTGGAAAGTGTTAAAAAAGAGGAAATTTGAAAACAAAAATTGTAATAATCTTACAAATTTATGAGAGGAATATAGCACAGTAGCGCTTAAGGTGGTTCTCAAATTCCTTGCTCAACAACGCGAAACTTTCTGATACATTATCTGACTCATTTTTAAACACAAAGGCATAAAACAGGCAGGCCTGACTATGGAAGCGATTTGGAATCGAAATGAGTTTTACATTTTCTGATTAATAAATTACTTATCGGGTTATAAGCGATTCGTGTCACGTTTTTCTCCTTTCCCCTGCTGCGGCGTCGGAAATTCGGTTGAAAACGCCGACTTTGACAGTGTTTTCTGAAAATTCTTCTGTCTTTACCAAAAAATAAAATGAAATAAAATAAAATAAAGAATAATGGAAAACGCCTTTCGGTTACAAAGTAATTTAGTACAATTAATAATAATTTGTATAATGATTTAGATATTCGATGCGAGATGCGATCCAGTAATTATTATTAATAAAGAAAATGCTAACTCACCTAGATGTGCAACTTCAGAATGTAAGCAGGTGATTTTGATACAGATAACTTCTTATTAATTGGAAAAAGTTTACATGCCACAGAATAATTACTACTTTCTTGTTCTATAACTTCAAAATATTCATTATATGTCGACCAGGGCAGTTCTATACTATTTTTGTCTATCTCAAAAGAAGAATACCCACATTAAAAAAACAAGATCTAATAATGAGTAAGAAGACAAAAGCTTGCCAGCAAGAAAATTAAATTTTTTGATGGGTGAATACTTTGCGGTTTTATTTGCAAATCCAGCAAATAATAGATCACGAGCATGCTGACACTTTACGTTTCAGCTGCTAGTTTGTTTGAAGACAGAAATCTTTCCTTCCTAGTGCACTTTTCTCTAATAATAAAATGCTGTACTTGTTCTTTTTCTGTGCTTTTTCGAATATATTTTAATTAGAATTCCAACGATTTTAAACTGGCAGGAAGCGAGCAGAAATTTTGTTCGAAGGGAATATTTTAGATGATTGCTTATTTATTTAATGTTACTGGACAGCAAAGAATATGGAACTTAAAAAAAAGACGAGTTTTAAATTTTGATTTTTTATGAGATTATTATGAAATTATTGTCACCTCTCCGTATATGGAGAGGTTGTGGAAATTTTAGGGGAAGAGGGATAATTTATATTACTGATTATTTATCGTCACTACAGAGCACTATTTAGGGCAGAGATTTTTTTTATATAAAAATAAAAATAAGTTAAAGATTTTTAATTTATTTGTATGTTGGGGGTGGGGGAGGGAGAGAAGAAGAGTAAATTATGGGAGGTTAAGGGTCAATTTAGATTACTTATGTTTAGATAAATCCGTTCTTTTTTTTTAATAAAGATTTTACATTTCTTTGCTTGCTGGGGGTGGGAGGAAAAAGGGAGAAGAAATTAGTCAGATAAAGACTTAACATAGCCAGGCGACTATATTTTGATAAAAACAATCGTAGTCGTATAAAAATACATTATATTGAAAAGATTTCTATGGATTTAAATGACAATACACGAAGTTTCTGACACCCAAACTGTGAAAATGACAGTTAATTTGTGACCGTGGCCGTCGTGTATGGAAAAATCTATGACACCGCAACTGAGATTTTTCGCTGACATTCGCAAATTGTTGCAGAGAACATATTTCGCACATAAAAAACGAGTTATGATCATGTGATTTGAAGATTGGCACTTTTTTCCTCTCTCCTAAAGTAGGGTCAAAAGTAGCGTTGATGCTCGCTACAAACTACACTGATATTTTGTATCGTGCTATTCGCTACACTACATTTTTTTTAATGTAGCGCGCTACACTACAAACTACTAGAAAAAGTAGCGGCTACTGTAGTTTCGCTACTTCCGAGCCCTGGCTTAACCTATGCAAATTTCTTTGATAGGCAAGTGATAGCTTAGACAAAACCCTTTGAGGGACGGTGGTATACATTATACACCACCTAATTTTAATCCTATTCAAACCAGAAACTTTTAATTAAATTTTACTTTTTTAACTTTGACGAGAAAAAGTTGAAAAATTGCGCATTCTTATTTTAAACAAAATTCTTTCCTAAATTCCGGTGGGAATTCAACGTTACAGGAGGACAAGTGCTTGCCCCTGAAAGGGTTAAAATGCAGCATTCCCAATTTAAGGGATATTTATTTCAAAAATCCACCACTGCTTAGGAATACCAATTTTCGACTTAATAAATTGCAAACTAAATAAACCGTATTTAGTAATAGTGACCATTCGGAAATGGTAGTAAATTTTTTAATAAAAAATGCTATTATTGGCGTTTTGTGTTTGTTAATATGGGTTAACGTCCAAAGTTGCAACAAAATGACATAAAATGCCATAAGTTTTTCTAGTTTATTGAAATTATCACTTAATGGGACTAAAAAGGTTTGAAATGACTAAAGTTGGCTGCAGATTCAACATGAGTTAGAGAAGTCTATAATTAATTTAAACTATTAGTTTTTCTTTTTTTTTTTTTTTTTTAATAATGTTTTATGGTAAATTTATTTGCTAAATTGTGAAATATAATTAAAAAAATTTAATATCGTACGACAAAATAAATCTTGGAAAACGTATTTTGACACAATTTTTAAATCCATATTCCATATTTCTGAGTAATCATTTTTTCTTTATACTGCTTATTATGTTGTTCCTCGATAATACCTGAAAAACAACCAAAATTTTCTTAGTTGTAACAAAAAATATGATAATTTTTTATTGATTTGGATTTTTTTATTAATTTTATTTTTTACACATGTGGAATTATCTGTTTAATAAATTTCCGTAGGCGGAGCTAAACTTTTGGAAATTTCTTTGGAATGTAGGAATTAGATCAGACAAGCACACTAAAGTTCAGCGTTGCCAGTTTTCGTGGATATTTTTATTTAGATATATACCACTATTACTGAATACGTTTGACTTATTAAATGACAAGTTATACAAACAAATTCGGTAATATTAGGAAATGGCAGTAGATTCCAGTAAATGGGGGGCATTCGTAACCTGTTGCAGGCTTTAAGTGTGTTAATATGAGTTAACTGGCAAGGTTGTCGAGTAAATGACATAAAACAGCATAAGTCTATACTGTTTATTGAAATAATCATTACTTAATGTTGTCTAAGGGACAAAAATCTCAAAGATAAAACATTTTTACTTCTCTTGGTTTAAAATTATTCTGGAATTTTCATATCAAATGCACCAAACTACGTGGAAGTACAATAATTTGATCAAAATATGAATATCCTTGCGTATACCTCTAACTTGGCGGTTTTTATTTAGCGATATTTTGCAAATGTGGAAACCAGGTGACAAGTGTTGTTCTTGGCAAACTCAATTTTTATTTATTTTGAAGCAGGTAGGTTGAAAATGAGTAGGTTGAAAGCGGGTAGTATTTTTGTAAGAGGATCTATCTATACATGGTCCGGTAATGTTTCTTTTTATTTTAAAACTTTTAATTTATTTTCTTTTACTTTGATTCTTATATTAAATCTTTTTTAAATGATGATAAAAGTGTTTTTAAAAACAAAAAAATTGATTTTAATGAAAAATAAAAGGATTTTTAAAAGTAAAAAAGCATGTTTAAATGATAAGAAGAACGGGTTTACATATCTGCACTTTCAGATATTTCCACTGCATCTACAGTAGATATATCAATCCATCAAAATGCAGCAAGGTACGTGATTGAGAAATCCAGAGAAATTTTCTCCTGGGATATTGGGGAAAATTAAAAATCCATATAATAATCCTGCCATCATATTTCATCTTAGTTTTATAATTTAGACACGGGTTTCCTGTATCAAATTTCAGTTCGGGTTTGGGTTGGATTTTCATTTTTGAGATTCAAGATGGGGCTTTGTTGGGATTTGCTTACCGTCCGAGTATTGTCGTACATGTACGATGACTTTTATCTTTGAATGAAAAAAGATGATAGAACAATTTTTTTATATACTATTAACGGTCCTTTTTAAAAAACTTTTATAAATTTAAACTAAAGAGAAATAATTGTACTATTTGATTTTTAAATGTGTAAATGTTTCTGAAGTAAATGACTGCTTAACTATGTATTTTATTGTTTTTTATGAGTTTTTTTTTTTTTTTTTTTTTTTTTTTTTTAATTAGTAAATGATTATAAATTTCTAAATATTTCAGAAATTATGTGCGTTTCAGAAGTTAATATTTGTGAAGAGACCATGACTAGTTTCTATAAGGTTTGAAAGCACCTGTGCATTATTCTGATTAATAAAATTCCGTAGGCAGAGCTTAAACTGTGAAAAATTCTCTGATAGGTAAGTAATAGCTGTGACAAAACAGATTAATATGCAGCAATGGTAATTTATAGGCAATTTTTTTCCCGAAATCTACCATTGTTTCCGAATACTAATTTTCGACTTAATTAATGACAAATTAAAACAAGAACGAAAAATCATGCTTCAAGCATAGATTATGTAACACTTTCCAACGCTCCAAAAATAATTTTACAAATCATACCGTTTAATAAGCTAAAAGATAAAAGTAAACAATTTGGAAAACGCATAACATATATAAAAACATAATTTCAGGAATTTCCAACATTATACAGTATTCGAAAAAATATCCGAATACTTTTATTCAGCCCTGTATAGGATCTATAGATTTGTATATATATTACATAGGATGCTAAATTTTAGTTCAGTTAGGAAACGCGTAACACAGTTTAAAATTTTCCGTTTGGTGTTTCTGTCAATAAACGGAAATGTGTTCGCAAACTTTTGTGTTTCCCTATATAGGATCTACAGAATTTATACACACCACGTAATAAACATAAAGTGAGTTAAATTTAAAATCGCGTTCAGTAACTTAAAACGCACTTCCAGAATTATTGTTAACAGACAGTAGAGAATTCTTTTGTGCGTCCCTGTAAATGAACGATAACTGCTATACACACAATATTCTGTAGTAAGCCTCTTGTAATGCACCTTATTGATATATATAAATTTCAATGCGTTTAAAATAGTGAAACATTATTTAAATAAACCGCAGACGATTTTTCTCAAATAGACGTAATATAACGGAATTCTTTTGACTGTCCCTGTTAAGTAACTATAAGTGCTATGCACACCCTATTCCATATTAAGATTCTTCTAATGCACCTTAGTGATATATATAAATTTCAATGCCTTAAAATAGTGAAACATTATTTAAATAAATCGCAAATGATTTTTCACCATAGACCGCAATGTAACGGGATTCTTTTGAGTGTCCCTGTAAAAAAACTATAAGTGCTACACACTTCCGTTGAAATAGGGAACATGCTATAGATAACGACAATAACATATAAAAATTGCAGAGCAATCCGAGCATATTTACGGGACCTGGTACGTAAAAAGAAAACCCGTAAAAAAAAGTGTTTTTAAAAGGGTTTGTATAATAGGCTTTTGTTTTAAAATGATAAAATGTGTTTTTTCAAACGCTTATATTTTGTTTGACACCAGAGCAGTTAAACTATTTAGTTTGATTTTTATAGATGAAATATTTTTATGTTGTTTTAAGATAATAAAAGATTTTTAGTGTTTTGGTTTTGAAAGTAAAAAGTATTTTTATAAGTAAATGTGTTTTACTGCTCTTATTTTTTCTTTTATTTATTTTATTTTCTTTTATTTTCTTTTATTTTTTTTTGTGGGGGGGGGAGAGGGATGGGGGCTATATCAAGGAAAGAGCCTTTGCAACATCAGCTCACGTGAAATAACTGAGTGCTAAGATAATGGATACTGTGTGTACTGTTAGCGAATACTCGGACAGAGCTAGAATACCGCATTTTCCGAGCTATTAAGAGTGCGAACGTTAAAATTTCATGAAGTATGTTGTCTTATTATAAACTTTATAACAGTACTTACAGTGTGTTTCACGAAGGATCCCTAACTTTGAAAATAAATAACTCGGAAACGGTGATAGATACAAGCATGAAACCAGTAGTATGTTTATTAAAAAACCCCGTAAGAATCTGATACAGAAAATTCAAAATTTTATTTAAAAATAGCACCAACAGATGGCGCTGCAGGCAGCACATGAACGCTCAGTCGGCGAAGATTTCGCCGTTGAATGGTGATCCCTATTAGCGTATAGGGAACGAAATTCCGCAAGTGACACTGAAGGACATTGTTTACCGCAACAATCCTTTGACACTCGGCGAGCTGGAGGAGGCTATTTGTCAAGATTGTACGTTCATTTCCGGTGACATACTACAGAGAGTCACTGACAATTTCATTCTTCGTTTTAGACTGGTGCGTTGGGTGAAAGATGCACACTTTGAATCCCTTTTGATGTGATACAGCCTACTTATGGCTATGCCAACTGCAGCACCATCTATCGGCGCAATTTGTTACTAAAACATTGAGGTTTCTGTATCAGATTATTGCGGGGGGATTTAATAAACATACCACTGGTTTCATGCTTCTATCTATCACCGTTTCCGAGTTATTGATTTTCAAATTTAGGGGTCCTTCGGGAAACACTCTGTACAATGTATCCAAACAATCATCTATCAAATTATAATAGATTTCGCAAAATAAATATTTATAATCAGGGTAAGACTTTGTGCTCACCCTGTTTGTTCTTGTATTTAAAAATTCTCAGCTAAAACGTTTTCTTTCGTAATACAACGTTTACGTTTTGTATGTACTGCTGGAATAAACAATTAATCCTGCCACTATACAAATATTCTGCTGATACCGGTAGGATCTAGTGATACATTTTTTAATGTAGAAATGCGATGTTTTATAGTTATCTTGAAATCGAGTGCACAGGTTTAAACATCGAGTGAGCGCCTGTACGGCACTGAGTCCTCCTCGATGAATTTATCTAAAGATTTGAGAAACTTAATTAAAGACACGGTCAAAGAATTTTGCGGACTGTTGGACCCAGATTACAATGCCACGTAAGGTAGGACCAGTACGTAGAAAATTAACTGGGTATTTCTAGAAAATGATTTCTTTAGTTTTTAATCTGTTTATATATCTTTATTCATCTTTAAGGCTCAAGCAATCTTATACGATACAAAGGAAAAATAAAAAAGCTGAAATAATCTGCAATAAAAGCATGATATTTCGTTTTCCCAACTTTTAAAAGTTTTGTTTGTTTTTAAATAGTACCACCCACTTTTCACATTTTCATTGCTTTGGATCAAAGCAGCCCGGGAAATGTGTAGTTTGTGTACTTTTTCTTAAATCTTTAATCTATATCTATACTAATAAAATAAAGTTTCGCTCTGTGTGTGTGTCTGTTGGCGATGGCTAGGAAAATTTAGCGCACCTAGAAGTCTGTAAATTTAGATTTAGATAGTACAAACCCTCTCTTGGTGCACCTGACCCTCAGAATTTTAATATTTTGATAATTAGCCTAGATATTAATTAGATTCTCATTTACCATCGCTTCTAAAATGACATGTTTTAAATCAAAATGGCGAAAGAAACGAATCGTTTGCATGCGGAAATGAACTAATTCGAAATTATTTTACTAATTAGCGAATTTTAAGAAAAATAATTAAGATATCAATTTGAAAATTTCTGAGCATATGTAAAAAAAAGTTCTGCATCCGTCTATGCAATTTTTGAAAAATTCGGCCGGTAATTTTTCTTAATTTATGCAAAAAACTGCTAAAAATCTGCTGGCGCCAGTGAAATAAATCCGAGAAAGTTTCAGACAAGGATCTGCTTTCATTAAAAACTGAACTACAAAGAGATCTGTTTCTCTGGCCGATCCCTCCATTTAGTTTGCGAAAATGAAAGGAAATAATTGCCAATTTTTACTAATGAACAAAAATTTAGATAACTAAGATATAGATTTGAAATTGAGGATGGGAAGTGTTGTCATCTGCCGGCTATTTTAGCGTAGTGTCTTCGATATGTTCTAATTATCAGAAAAATTTAATTATTTTTTTAATGATCGCGTTAATGTAGATTCAGGTGGTTTTCTTGAACAAATTATTCCTTATATTTGCAGGTATGGGGAGGGAGGTAGTTAACGCCTTGCATTGAGATTGTTATTATCTCGGGCCCGGGCAACGCCGGGCGGATAGCTAGTGAATAAGAGATAAAAATTCTTCATTGCACATGACAAACAGTAATTTTTTTCTTCCCAAAATATAATCCGATTGATATATATATATTAATATGATACAATTATGGATCCTATTATTCCCCGACTTGGCATTTTTTTCAATTTAATTTCTTTTTAATTATAAAAATTTAGTACTTTCATTAAGTAACCCATGAACTTTCATTAAAAACGTAAGTAATACATTTCAATCGAGATTAAATGAGTACAAACCGCAACGCAAGGAGTACTTTTATTAAATAAAAATGTAAGTAAATCTTTAAATTAGCTTGGTGACGTGACAAAATATGAAACACACTTAAACACACTTTGCTGACGTGGCATCCTAAACTTGATCACGTGCCACCTTATTGTATGGATAATGTTGTAAAAAAATCTGTTAATCCAAGTAAATTTTCATTCCCCCGTGATTTTTAATCAACTAGATTCGACTACAGTTTTTTTTTTTTTTTTTTTTTTTTTTTTTTTTTTTTTTTTTCAATGCAATGTAGCTACGCTTACGGTTTTATTAGACTGAAAAATAAATTGACGCTTAAAAAATTATGATGTAAGGAAAGTTTTTCTTTTTTGTTATTTTTTAAGTACAGGATTCTGAACTTATATATTAAAGTTTATATTTAGAAACTAAAAAGAAAAAATATCGTAAAAGTTACAACTTTGTGAAGTAACTTGACATCAAGAAGTAACTTCTGTCTACAAAATATTTGTACTTATCTATATTTCGCAAAACATTACTAGCATTCAATGGGTTAATATGAAATACTCTGCAACGGACTGATTTTTCATTTGTTGGCGACGTGTCAAAACTGTTTGACGGCAGGTTTCAAAAACATTCATCTGAATAAACAAAATATAGCATTCGTATATTTTATTAATTTCTGTATCATTTAACTAACTGAATATAAAAGAAATACTGTAAAAGGAAAAAAAATACGTTGTTAATGCTATTTCGAAAATCTGAATTTATCTAAAAACTGAATTTTCCCGTTGTGGGTAACTGTTTTCAACTTTAAGTCCAAGTTTTATCTTTATAGACTAAACATGCATATGTTATCGTTCACAGAAAGAATACTAAACTGAAATATTTACCCTTACTTTAAGTGTTAAGTTTACTATAATATTAGATATATTAAATTAAAAAAAAATTCTATGTAAATACTTTTCAGTTTAGTACAAAATGCGTACACTTCCTGGAATTTCCAAGGAGTCTTTTACCACTTTTTCCGATTAGAAAACTTCTATTTACATTCAAGCTCAATGATATCTATATGCGTTACTGAGATTCACCATGAATTGTTCATTTAAAAGTATTTTGTGTATTGCGTTTATTGTTCATTTACAGGGAGACACAGGAGATATCGTTTACAGCATACGTGCGATAATTACAGTCTATGTGTGATAAGTGCGTTTTCAACTTTGGTTTGCGATTATACGTTTAACTAAATTTTTGCATAGTACGTGGCGTTTATAAATGCGGTTGATCAAATACAGGGCTACACAAGGGAATTCGTAAAGTATTCCAGACTATGTGAGTGAATTGCTTAAGGGTAGTTTTTAATTGTGTTACGCATTTTCCTGCTGAACTATATTTAGTTGACTAATAGAAGTTGTAGAATATAAATAAAATCATATACTGGGCTACGCAAAGAATATACATTCTCGTTTACGGTTGGTAATTGCTGGAAGTGAGTTTTAAGTTCCCTTATGTGTTTTTTACCTGAATGAAATTTTAGCTTAGTATGTATTGTGTACAAAAGTCTTTAGATAATTTACAGGTCTATTTTAATACTTGGAACTTCTTCCCTAGGAAATTTCTCACGTCTTGCATTCATAATATTTCAAATTTTTAATTGCTTAAAAGGAGTATAGCCAACATAGTGAAAAAGTATCCGACCCGGGACTCGAACCCGGGTCATCAGTATAGCGCATTGACGTTCAACCAACTGAACCACTTGCAACGATACCCAGCTTGGCACTTCTCACTATCACATGTTGGTAATGCCCCAAACGCATCACAAGATGGAATATTTTTCCGTGAGCCACCAACCCTGGGACAAACACGAAACTAAAGAGAATCCAGCATCAATGATTGAATAAATCTATTATAATACTTAGAAATTTTTGTATAGAGAATTTCTCACGCCTTGTATTCATAATATTTCAAATATTTAATTGCTTAAAATGCGTATAACCAACATAGTGAAAAAGTTTCCAAGCCGGGACTCGAACCCGGGTAATCGGTATAGCGCACTGACGTTCTACCAACTGAACCGCTTGGAACGATACCCAGCATGGCACTTTTCACTATCACATGTTGGTAATGTCACAAACGCAGCACAAGATGAAATATTTTTCCGTGAGCCACCAACTCTTGGGCAAACACGAAACTAAAGAGAATCCAACATCAATGATTGAATAAATCTATTTTAATACTTGGAAATTTTTCCATAGAACATTTCTTACGCCTTGCATTCATAATATTTAAAATTTTTAATTGCTTAAAATGCGTATAACCAACATAGTGAAAAAGTATCCAAGCCGGGACTCAAACCCGGGTCATCAGTACATACTGATGACCCGGGTTCGAGTCCCGGCTCTTACATCTCGAGTCCCGGCCTTTTAAGCAATTAAAATTTGAAATAATATACAGGACTGTACAAAATATTTCGTGAGCATTTCCATCAATTTGCGAAAATTGCTAGCTGTGAGTTTTCTAACCGAACTAAATTTTATCATGCTATGTAGTATATATCCAAATCTATAGATTATATGCAGGGCTGCACAAAATAATTCGACTACTTTTTTAACAGTGAAAGGTAATTTCGGAAACTGGATTTTTTAATTTGTTATATGTTTTCTAAATTGTTTACTTACATAGCCTCTTTCACCTTATTTAACGGTGAAGTTTCGTTAAAATTTTCTGGATGTGTTGGAAAGTGTTTCATGACCTATTCTTAACGAATGATTTGTCGTTCTTGTTTAATTTAAGTTGGTTTATGTATGTAAAGATGGAATTTTGCAATTGATTTTTCACCGACTTCCTGATTAGAATTATATATATAAAAAAAATATGCATACATATGTGTTTCCGATGACAGTAAAACATTTTATTATTTTTAGAACTTAATCATACATTAATAAATTAATTTTAAGATCTTATTCCGTTAGCCTGTCGCAGGTGATAAATCGTCATATGTTATTTATTCTGGCAGTTGCATACGATTTACATCAACTATGGTGTTAATAATGCGCCAAACTTAACTCGCTAACATTTGCCATCTGGCTGAAAAACTGCAGGATTATAATAATTTAAACACTAAAATATATAAATAAAATAGAAATAAAAATTGTAATAATAATAATAATAATAAACACGATTTTATTTTAGGTTTACAAAACATTTTTTATTTTGTGTCTACATCAGTTAGATCCCAAGGTATTAAAGAATTTGCAAAGCTCCTCAAATCGGAAGTGATCATTAAAATAGCCGGAAGTAAGTCTGTAAAGCTGTTAAACAAAATTGAAATATGATTATATTTTAGCAAATATAAATTTGTCAGACTTTTTTTTTCATTAATTTATAAAATAATTATACGAATTTTATGAGAATATCTGACAACGAATAATATAAATTAAATTTCGCAACCCTTGTTTTGTCATGATATTTTAAAAAAAGGATTTTTTCAAAATTCCTTTATACATCCGTTTTAAAAAATAATGACACATTTTTTTATCGTTTTATTTTATTTTATTTTTCAAATTTCATGTACCTTTCCCTTATAATGTTTTCTAGTATATGAAAAAATCGTTAAAATTGCTTTTTACTATCTCATTTTTTTCTCAAAACGTTATCATTTATTTTTTCTCAAACTTCATATGCATAGTTTCAGTTATAATGTTTCCTAAGACACGAACTCAAAGAATGGTCCCACTATTCATATTTTTAAAACTATGCAATGATATTTGAATAACGATGATGTTAAATATGCCAAATATCTAGCTTTGGTTCTTCGACTAGCTCTAAAATTTTTATTTACTGTTAGCGGTCAAAAGTCCTTGTGCATGAGGATTTTGAGACAATTTATTTGAATTGGATGATTAGATTTTCTTTTTGAAGTATTAAAAAAAAAATTCTTTAAAATGTTCTTAGTATTTATTAGTTTTCTAAAATTATCTTAATTGAAACACAAACTTAGCATAGATAATTTATGTATAAACTAAAATTATAAAAGTAGTTAGTTTCATTCCATGTCACACACACACACACACACACACACACACACATATATATATATATATATATTAAATAAGAAGGTACTCCAAATTTATTAGATTACCTTTAGGGAGGAAGTGAAATTTGAAACATTTCAATTGCACTTCTAACATACATTCAAAAGTATTAAACATTAAAGTATATTTCAATGATATAAAAAATAATATTGTGTTATATTATACATTATAAATAAAATGGTTTGATACATTTGGGGGTAATTTAGAGCTTCAATCTCTTAAATATTTAACTAAATAGAAATCACTAGAACCTTGTTTGTCTCCTGTTTCATAACGTGACGCTGCTCAGTGATTGAAAATCAATATTTGGCGTTAATATATTTTAAAATTATTATTATTATTATCATTTTACGTAGTATTCGAGTTTTGCGAAGCATCAAATAATCGTTAGATATACACTTTTATTCAAGGTGATAACTTATACAAATAACCTTCGTATATGTTATCGTGTATTGTGTTGCTTTTTTCGCAATTTTCGAAAAATTTTTGTTCCGGTAAATGGTTTATTTAAATTTAGTAAAAAAAAAAAAAAAAAAGATTTTTTTTTCATTATTAAATTTCAGTAAGTTGTTCATGTAAGTTGAGTGTAAAAAGAAAAAAAACATTAATAATTCGGTAAATAACTTTATTATAATGTTTTTTGGTTGATTATATTTGGAATTGTACATCTGAGGAATTCTATTAACGTACAAAAAACTGCACGGATATGCACATATTGATATATATACAGTGAAACTTCCATTTAACGAAGTCTCATCGTTACACTTAAAAACTTCGTTATGAAGAAAATTCGTTAAATAGAAATCAACTTAAATTCATGAAATGTTTCCTTCAGATATGACAAACAGGTATTGGATTCAGAAGCATTTGATTCATTTTCAATTATGAAACCGTGTTTTACTAAACAGTTGTGTACGTTCGATGAAATCACGTCACATTCCCAAGCTTTGGCTCAAGCTTTCATCAGTTCTGATACACAGATTCTCAAACTAATGTTTTCACTATATTCTCTTTTTTCTGTCTTTTTCGATATTGTACTTCAAGATTTTTTATTATTCCTTAGGCTAATGTTTTGAAGTTGTATTAGGAGGAATAAAAATAACTTTGATGTTCGATTTGCATTTTGAAGCACATTCTTGAGGATGCACAAAGCAATTGTCTATGAGCAATTGAAGTTCAGAATGGTAACTGTCTGACTCTAATTGATATTTTTTGCTTCAATGCATCTGACGCCATCACGTCACTGCAACTTCTGTATCATTGAATGTAAAAAAGGGATTTTGACTTCTCCTAACTGTTAGCGCTGGAGTCTCGGTATGAGAAAGTAATGATAACAAGTGTTTTTCTTATTGCGAAAAAAAATGTTTTATTTAGCACCGTGCAGAATGGAAATTATTTAAATATGTTTATTTTCGGACAATATGCTGAAATAAATTCGCATATCTATCGCAACAGCAGCCTCTTAGTTTGAATTACATGTACAAAAGGGGAATAAACTTCGTTATAGAGAATATATTTTTCGTAATATGGAAAGTAATTTACATGCTAATGGTGTTCAAAGTCAAAGTTCTGCAGAAAATTTCGTTAAGTAGAAAACTTCTTTAAATAGGGACTTCGTTAAAGGGAAGTTCTACTGTATATTATTATTATTATTATTATTATTTGTTGTATAAAGAGCTAAATTAGCCAAATTTTGAAGTTTTGAAAGGCATTACACCCTGAATAACCGTTAAATTTATTTAAAGAATATACAAGGTACATTTTGTCTAATTTTGACAAACGGGATGGATTTAAACTCACGTAACTAGATATTGTTGGATTATTTCAAATAACGAATATTCGTTCTATTGCCATACTATCAGTCATACTCAACCTACTGCACGAGACACACAATTACTAATAATACATATTTATAAAAATTTGAGATGCGAATAAATGATACTCAAGAACTTCATGGACCGGGAGGCGGCAGCACAGACAATCACCTCACCGAGTTCACGGCTGAAATTCCAGAATTAGTTAAAACTTGATTCGCATATAACGCAATCGGTCTGCCAAGTCATATCTTGGTGGAAAACACCCGAAAACCCGATTTTAGCGGTTAGCTCGTAGGCTTAACATTGTGTGTTCCTGCTCCCAGCCCTCCATGTTTTCATACCTTTGGGTACAGGAAAACACAATAATAAACCTACGAGTCAACCGCTAAAATCGGGTTTAAGGTGTTTTCCACCAAGATATGACTTGGCAGACCGATTGCGTTTTAATATGCGAATCAAGTTTTAACTAATTCTGAAATTTCAGCCGTGATCTCGATGAGGTGATTGTTTGTGCTGCCGCCTCCCGGTCTATCACTATTGCTTTAGATATTTTTATGGGGAAAATGTTCTGTCCTGTTTTTTTTTTTTTTTTTTTTTTTAATATATATATAATTATTTAAAAATTATATTAAAATGTCTATGATAGTCATTTTCTTCTTCGAAGATCTGTTTACGTCTAGTTCTATTAACGTTATAATGATGTATTTATTTATTTTTTAATTTTCAGCACTAATCAAACATTATTTAAAATTAATAAAATTTGCATTATATATTTATACATTAAAAATATATATATAAATATTTTACACTAAGCTATAATCTTATTTTTTACAGAAAATCTGATTTTTCTATATTTAGATTCTGGAAATTCTGTATCTTATACTATTGTGTTTTATACTTATTACATAGCTATACTGATTAGTTATATTTCTTTGTTCTACTAGTTTTGTTATTTTATTATTTTAATTAGCTTTTTTACAATCCTAATAATATTATAAATCTGAATGTGGGCAAATGTTAGGCTGAAGCCAGCGTCAAAATGGAGCATTTAATGATCCTGTATCTTTGCATATAGGTTGATTATAACCCTCAAATGAACATAGGCTAGATTTTATTTATTTTATTTAAATATTTTCTTTAATAATTAAAAATGTCATTATTTTCATAGAAAATAAATGGACATTTTTTCATACAATTTAACCCTTTTACTTTATCGTTGCTAGGTTTTGATCGTTGCCAATAAATAAAAACACGGAAAAATAATTTTTCCTCAACAATTAATTTTCAATTGAACGATTTTCACGTGAAAACTGAAAATTAAAAAGAATTCAAAAGCAGGTGAATTTCCGTTATATATGAAACAAAAATATGGAGTATTTGTTATTATACATGAAGTATGAATATCGGTTACATTAAAAAGATCTTTTTCTGCCAAAAACTGCGTTATAATTAGAAGGAAAAATGAACAATAATTATATTATTAAAAATAAGATTTCGCTTGGATCATGGAAATATGAAAAGGATCCTCCTCGGCTTGGACAAATATGACGTCATAAATAAAACGTTTATTTTCAAATATTCATAATAATATAAGGAGCATGAATATCAATGTATAATGAAAGTAGATAGATAATGGACGTAATATTTAAGATGAAAATCTGAAATATTTTTTTTTTATCAATACTGATTAATAATTAGCTTGATTCCCAGTTACATACAAATGTGAGTTTTCCGCTAAAATTTACGTCCTCATTGCCAGAAAAAGAAAATTAACAAGAATTATGCCATTATAGCTCTCTGTTCACAAGAATTGAGTTTAATGTAAAACAATATACTATTTCCATTATCTTTGAAGGATGGCTATTAAAACGTTTCGCAAAGGCGTTAAAAGTAAAATGGTTTACCAGGTAAACTTGCCATATGTTTTTACACAATTCGCCGATTTCCACGATTTTATTTGGCCCGCCATTTTTCATTGGTTGCAGTTTCCTTTTCGTGATTATTTGTCACAAAATTTCACTTTTTGAAAACTTAGTTATGTCAACGCCTCCATAACATAGAAATACTGTATTGTCTCCTATGGAATGTGATAAACAGTTAGTTAATTATTTACGTTTCTAATTATCGGGAATGAAATATTTTGCTTAATTAATACATTTATTCTTCTTTTAATGATACGTGAACGAAGTCACGGGTAACAGCTAGTCATTATATAATTGCAATATATTGCGTCCCACCTAACATAGCAAACACACATTTCTGTTCCCCCCCCCCCCTATCTTTAGACCTTTTAAATGCTGAATCATTATATGATTAAGCTGTTTACTTATTCTACAGCTATACTGATTATATTAATTCTGTTACATTGCATCGTTCTACTAGTTTATTTTTTTACTTTATTATTTTAATTATCGTTTTTATTGTTATTATATATAAATGTAGTATATTTCGGCTTACCTAACGTAGCAAACGCATGTTTGCGGTAAGCGAGAAAGAAAAGTTGTGTGTTGCTACTTTATAATGTCATCAGATCCAATAATAAGACAAAATTACCGAAAGGGTGTTTTACGGACAAAAAAAGCACTATTAAGTTTCTAACACTAATCAGTAGAGTTGCAAAAAACCGGTTTATTCCCATATTTCTTTGCAATAGACCGGGTTTATTCTCCGGTTTGTTGCCAAAAAACCTGGTTAATTCCCAATAGACCCGGTTTATTCTCAGGTTTATTGCCAAAATACCTAGTTTATTCCCAATAGACCCGGTTTATTCCCAAAAAACCCGGTTTATTCCCAGGTTTAAATCGGGTTTTTTCTAACCCTTGCAACTCTACTAATCAGACATTATTTATAATTAATTAAATTTTCACTGCATATTTTTAATTTTGAAAAAGAAAACAATTTTTTGCATTGAGCCAAAGTCTGATCTGTTAAAGAAAATCTCCCAATTATTCTGCCTTTAGATCGTGGAAATTCTGCATAATTATATTATTGAATTTTATACTTATTATATCGGTAAACTGATTATATTTATTTTGTTATATTGCTTCGTTCTCTTAATTTTGTTATTTATGTATTTTAATTACTTTTTTTTTCTTTACTTATTATAAAAGTTACTTTTATTATAGTAGTCTGTTCCAGCAGTATCATCTTTATCGATGATGACATCATTATCAATACACCAGGGCTATAAGGATGTGATGGAGGGTGAGCCGTTACAGGTGCCTGGCTGTCTCTCATACTATGGTCGTATTCACCATCTATCTCAATTGCCGGTTAAACGCGAAAACCTCGGTCGAAAGTTAAAATGATATTCACGATTAATCTGATTGGACTACAGACTCTCTTATGTCCAATGAGGTTAAAAATGAATATCATTTGAGAATTCCACCGAGATTTCCGCGCTTGAGATAGATGCTGAATAGGGCACTAAAGAGGAAGTATGTGGTCGAATTATTATTATGAAATAGGTAAATGCAGACCTTTCTTTTGGCATAAATTTAAGCGAACTCAAAAGCGGTAATGCAAAAACAGTTAAAACTTGAGTCGTTTAAGTTGTGCATGTGAATGGTATTACACAGTGCTTATACGAGAATAATGACTTATTGAATAATGACTTAAGAATCTTAGTGCTTTTAAATCATTTTAAAAAATTCCGTCGAATAATAAATATCAGCATTGGAGCAACTATAGAGTGCTTAAGCTGTCAAAATGGCGGGGGATTGTCAGTCTGAGATGGTCCTTCTTTATCTAAAATTATATGCAAGAGACAAAGGACTTTTCATCGTGAACGCTAAATTTTTCCTTTATTTTGTTAATACAATGAAGTTAAAACTAAGCAAACATGCATGGCTTTGTAAAAACTAATTATTATTATTATTTTATTTCTCTAATACCGTACTTATTGCGCGTTTCCGAATTTGTACCAGGGTTCGTAAACTCTCTGGGTTCGACCCTATGGTTATCTCAATGGCATGCTTGACATTTCTTGGACAGTATAACACGTGCTGACTCTACACGAAGAGTTTCTTAGCGACAATTAATTTAGTCTATAATAAACCTTTTCTTCAAGAAATTAAAAGCGTTTATTTTAGGTGTCAAAAATCAACTTCTTTAAAAAGTTTTTGGGGGAAGGGGGAGTGGGAGGCAAAGTTTCCTTTGAGAGAGAAAAAAAAATTCTTTGGTTTTGTTACTTAGAATTGAGACGCAATTGATACATTCTATTGTCACACATATTTTTAAAATTAGCCGATGTATTCGGTAATGCTGCAGTAGCAAAAGTTTCCAAAATATTATTGATAATTATTAATTTCTGTGTTTAAAATGTCTATTTTATGCTACTATTTCTATTATAATCAAATTTGACAAGTTATTTTAGCTTTAAATGTATAGAAAAATTCTAATAATGAAACATAAATTCACCTTAGTATACCAATTAAAAACATGAAAACATTTCAAATGAATCACATTTTATTTATTACTAAAATAGGTATAAAATGAAATAAAGGTTCTAAAACATTAAAACCATTCTAAGATGTTAAAACTTTCGTCGGAGTCCCGAGCGGTTTCGACCTGAACCTGGCCCTCCTCAAAGGGCAAAAATGAGAAAAAATTCTGTAACCTCCGCAATGCACGCTGGTTAAATAATTATTATTTTAACTTATGTGTAATTTCTGAAAAATTTTGTTTATTCGGACCTTTGGTGATTGATAAAGTTTGAAATATCACATTCCTTGAGTGGAGGGGGGGGGGGATTTCTCCCTAGCCAATCCTAAAATGTTAATACACTTTTAAAATCGTAATTTATTTAATTATGTACTTTAGAAAGAAAAAATGAGTAGTTAATGGATCTGTTATTTATTTTATCTTTTATTAAACTTCAAGTTTTTCTCGATAATTGTTTCAAAACCATGGAGGGGTGAGGGGGGGGGAGGGAATTTCGTAATGAAGTCTAATCAACGGGTAATAAATCAAAATTCGTGAAAATTCTTGCTTATTACAACAGTGTAAATTAAACCTAAATTGGACAATTGGATCATTCGGTATGATTTTTCTTTCAACAGCTACCGCCCCAGTCTCGAAAATCGAGCTAAATTCACTATTACAGCTTCAGCTTCAAGCCAACTTTCTCCAAATTTTTTACAAACATCGGCTTATTACTTTACATCTAAATATAAAATTTCATTCAAAAATATTTATAACTTCTTCATTTAAACTCCAAAAAATCGAGAAAATAGCTCCCTTCCGGTGCATTATCCCCATTTACAACTGGGACTTGACGTTCATAGTCAAAGACATATGTAAGAAGTTTGCTTCAATTCTATCCATAACTTCGTACACTTTCCGATGATACAAAAGAAAAATCGCACCTAAATTCGCTATTACACTACCTTCAGGCCGATTTATCCAAATACTTTTACAACCCTCGGCCAATGATATTACATCTCACTATAAAATTTTGTTGAAAAATATTCATAAATTCTTCACTTTAACTGTAAAAGTTCGGAAAAAGCGCTCTCTTCCGGTGTAATATCCCTATTTACAACTTGGACTTCACGTCCATAGTCAAAGACATATGAGTTTGGTTCAATTCTATCCATAACTTCGTACACTTTCCGATGATACAAATGAAAAATCTCATCTAAATTCGCTATTACACTACCTTCAGGCCGATTTATCCAAATACTTTTACAACCCTTGGCCAATGATATTACATCTCACCATAAAATTTCGTTGAAAAATATTCATAAATTCTTCACTTTAACTGTAAAAGTTCGGAAAAAGCGCTCCCTTCCGTTGGAATATCCCTATTTACAACTGGGACTTCACGTCCATTAGTCAAAGACATATAAGTTTGGTTCAATTCTATGCATAACTTCGTACACTTTCCGATGATACAAATGAAAAATCTCACCTAATTTCGCTATTAGACTACTTTCAGGCCGATTTATCCAAATATTTTTACAACCCTCGTCCTATGGCATTAGATCTAACTATAAAATTTCGTCGAAAAATATTCATAAATTCTTCACTTTAACTGTAAAATATCGAGAAAATCGCACAAAAATCGCTATCACAGCGCCTCCTTCTAGGCGAATATCTCCATTTTCAACTGGGACCTGACGCTCATAATCGAAAACATAAATATGAAGTTTGGTTCAGTTATATCCATAATTTCGTATACTTTCTGATGATACAAGAAGGTAAATGACATAATAATCGCTATCACAGCGGCTCTTGCGGTGGAATATCTCCAGTTTCAACTAGGACCTGCTGGCCATAGTCAAAAACATTTATATGAAGTTTAGTTCCATTCTATGTGAAATTTAGTTCAATTCTATGTGAAGTTTAGTTCATTTATAGTGCAGTCAAAAAGATGCACTCAAAATCAATTTAGCTTAACACTAAAACTACCGGAAAAGTTTTATCAAACTATTTCACACCTGAATTTTTATTTGGAACTATGTAACTTTTTCATTTAGCATATTCCTGCGAGTTTTCTATTTAATTTATTTTGAAAAGAAATTTCTTGTTCGAATCGGAATATATTCATTTGATAGCCATCAAAATGACAGCTTATGGTAGTTCTAGTATTAAAGCTGTTTCATTTCTTTATAAAAAAGATTATCTTCTTTGAAAAATGAAAAGAAAAAGAAATAAAAAGAGATAAATAGTAACTGCAAAGTCCATTTGCTGCTTATGCTGTTTCTTACTCTCTACTTCTTTTGTATTAAAGACGAGATTCTTTTATGAAGCCTTTAAACAATTGTTTTTACATTACTTTTTACAAATTTACACTTATCGCAACACAATGTTATATATTTTTTAAATATTTGTCTTATTAAATTTAACATTCTCCAACATAGTTTATAGCTTCGATTTGTCTGTCTGCTGTCTGTATGTGATCTAACTGTCATACATGTACCGTAAAATCCGGTGTATAAGCCGCGGGTAAATTAAGTCTGTTTCAAACCAGAAGTATTTATATAGAAATAAATGCAAATGAGTTCCAAGATGTAACGCCTTACATTTTATTAAAAACATTTTCCGGTCCGAAAACGATTTCTTTGAGCCGAGGCTTATACACCCGAAATTACGGTACTCGGATTGCCATGTAATTGACATACAGGGTGCGTAGGAAAGTCCCTTTAACCTGAAAATACTTGTGAACGGAGAGAGATACAGCTTTGCAAGTGAGGTAATGGTAAAGCGACTACGTATAGTAAAGCGACTACACCCGACATAATGCAAACGACAGCAGCGCTCCCTAGTGGTGAAATTTGGAGATAGCCATTGCACATCGAAAAACGAAAAGAGATAGAGCAAAATTTCCAGTTAGAAAGTTTTAGAGCATCAATTAATTAGTACGAAACGACATTTAGTTCACACGGATAAGATAAAATGCCGCCTGTATACGCATAAATGTCCGAAATCGATGCGAGACGATTCTTCTCTGTATATTCACATTTCGGAAATGTAGCAGTGCGCAACTGCAGATTGTGGCGTTGTACTGTACTGTAACGTCTGTAAAATTTTCATTTCCGATGCATTTAAAATGTTAGTTTAAAAGGTGTTGGCGCTCGCTTGATACAAACAGTATAATCTCTTAGCATAAACTTATGGCCGACGATAATTTGAATCCGAATGTACGAGCGGTTTTATTTTAAAATATTTATTTTCGGGTATGGTGGTAGTTTTGAATGGCCTCCACGATCGCCGGACTTCACTCCGTTGGCTTTCTTCCTGTGGGATTACATAAAAGATAAGGTTTATGCAACTCCACCTACAAGTTTGCTGGATCTACAACGTCGTATTGAAGATGCTTGCAATAGTGTGACACCTTCCATGTTAAGAAACGTGCATGCAGAATTACTCTCACGAATACAAACGTGTATCTTGAGCAATGGCGATCTTTTTGAACATACTGAACATTAACTTTTTATCACTGTCAGACAGTTTGTCTTTTTTGTTTTTTGTGTGTGATGTTATCGAAATGTATTGACATAAGTACGTATTTATGCAATAGATTGTGCATATTTCTTCATACTTCTGGCTATTCCTTTAAAACGTTTACACAAAATGGAGTGCGTCGATTTTGGACATTTTTGGTTATACAGGAGACGATTTATCTTATCCGTGTGAACCAAATGTCTTTTAAAAATTTTATTATATACTAGCTGACCCGCCCGGCGTTGCCCGAGCCCTTGTAATAAACTTAAATCTCTTAAAAAACAGAACTCTGGCCACGGTCTACGATGGCTTCGGAACCGTGTATCCGGCATGCTCGTACGCTCTAGAAAATCTTTTATTTCCCCCTACCACAGCCAGGGGAGCATTCTGTTCTAAACAAACCTCTTTCCGAACGAATTTCTGAGACAGGTCCCCGCTGCCTACGTTACTGTATAGTAGGCGCACTACAAAATTGAGCTGGTTTCGAGAAGATTGGAACATTATTAGCCCAGTTATTGCAATAAGGCACAGTTAGGAAAATAACCTTGAGAGATATGCCGAGGGGAGGGGATGTACGAGTGTCCTTCAGAAAATGACTAATTAGGAGGCCCACTATGCATGCATAAAAATTCGTTCGTTTTGTTAAGCTAGGAACTTAATTACAAAGTTGGCTTAAACTCTTATTTGTAAATAGTGGTAACCGCGATCATAAATTTTATTTAATGTTATAAAGGGTGACTATTAAGTTCAATATAATGTTTGGAATAACTTGCGTTGAAATTGGAAAGGTAGTTGCTGATATATAGAAACGTGGCATATTTAGAGAAAAACCTTGAAGGAGGGTCCAGGGCGGGGGAGGGTTGTTCAAGTACCCTTCAGCAAATGAATAATTAAGAGGAGCACTGTGCATCTTTCGAAATTCGTTCGTTTGCTTAAGCTAGAAACTTAATTACAAATTTGGCTTACCCAATTATTCGGAAATAGTGGTAACCGCTACTCATAAATTTAGTTTAATGTTATAAAGAGTGACAATTAAGTTAATTATAATGTTTGGAATCATTTGCGTTGAAATCGGAAAAATAGTTGCTGAGATATGGAAACGGAGCATAGTTAGAAAAAAAAAACCTTGAAGGAGGTCCCGGGGTGGAGGGGGTGTTCAAGTGCCCTTCAGCAAATGACTAATTAGGAGGACCACTATGCATCTTTCAAAATTCGTTCGTTTGCTTAAGCTTTGAACTTAATTACAAATTTGACTTAAACTATTATTCGTAAATAGTGGTAACCGCTACTCATAATTTTATTTTAATGTTATAAAGAGTGACAATTAAGTTAATTATAATGTTTGGAATCACTTGTGTTGAAATCGGAAAGATAGTTGCTGAGATATGGAAACGGAGCAGAGTTAGAGAAAAAACCTTGAAGGACGGGTCGGGGGGGAGGGGTTGTTCAAGTGTCCTTCGGCAAATGACTAATTAGAAGGACCACTATGCATCTTTCAAAATTCGTTCGTTTGCTTAAGATAGGAACGTAACTACAAATTTGGCTTAAAGTATTATTCGAAAATAGTGGTAACCGCTACTCATAAATTTAGTTTAATGTTATAAAGAGTGACTATTAAGTTAATTATAATGTTTGGAACCACTTGCGTTGAAATCGGAAAAATAGTTGCTGAGATATGGAAACGGAGCAGAGTTAGAGAAAAAAACCTTGAAGGACGGGCCGGGAGGGGGGGGGGGTATTCAAGTGGCCTTCAGCAAATAACTAATTAGGAGGATCACAATACATCTTTAAAGATTGATTCATTTGATAAGCTAAGAACTTAATTTGAAATTTGGCTTACACTATTATTCGGAAATTCTGGTAACTGCTTTCTAGAAATACACCTTGAAGCTTAAATGTAATTAAACCATTGCCCCTTTCCATTCCCGCAAATATAAAAATTAATCTGTTAAATAAAGTTTTCTTAATTAAAAATCTCCATCATAATAATAAATGTCATTAAAAAAAAAAAAAAAAAAAAAAAAAAAAAAACTTAAACCCGACTAATTGTCATGAAGAAAAATGTGCCTGGAAAATATTTCAATTAGTGGGACGTATGTGTAATTTGTCATGTACAGGTGGCGCGACATTCGCATGGCTCCTCTACGCTGATAACTTCAATCCATATTGACACTATTTAGTTAGAAATCCATATTTATGCATCGCCACTCTGGTTTTTTTAATTACTTCTGTGAAAAATGGATGCAACCAACCAGTGAACCAACCAACCCAAGAGAATAAAAGAGTATTTTTGATGACAGTTCTTTGTGAATATTAATTAATATTTCAGAAAGTAATTGAAATATTAAAATTCTTAAGTAATGGTGCACCAGGAGAGGGTTTGGACTACCTAAATCTAAATTTAAAGCCTTCTAGGTGGGCTAAATTTTCCTAGCCATCGCCAACAGACGCACACACGGACACACACACAGAGCGAAACTTTCTTTTATTAGTATAGATATTTTTTTCACATGTGCATTTTTCTGATTTATAAAATTAGCTTGCCTATGAAAATTTCTTTGGAATGTAAGTATTAGCTCAGCTAAAGCGCGGCGTAACCAATTTTGTGGATATTTTTATTCAGATTGTCTATTACTATTTCCGAATAGCAACGTTTGACTTGTTAAATGGCAAGTTATACAGACGAATTCGGCAATAGTGTCTATTTGGAAATGGCGATAGATTCCAATAAATTGGGAACACTCTTAACCTGTTACCAACAATTTAATGTATTAATATGAGTTCATACTTCGACTTCATTATTAAAAACATAACTTTTTAAAATATTTTTTTTAATATCTTTTTTTATAATTTACTAAGTTAATTTTACTATTATTTTACTTATTTGTTAACAAATTTCTGTGCTTTGGGAATAGTTTAGTATGTTATTCTTAATATATTTAATAACAACGCTATTATGAAATTATTTTTTATTCAATAGATGGAGATGTGAATTTATGCAAATGAGCTTATCAGTGAATAACTTAAATGTATGTAAAAATATAACTGCAAATGCATATTAATCCTTTCCACGGTTATTGTTTAAACTTTACTGTTACTTAATAATAATAATCTTAGTTTTTTTTTCTTCTTAATATTATTTTCTTAATTTCTTTTCACATAAAGTGAAAAATATGTTCTTTAAAATCTTGTATATCTATGCTTGACAATTAATATTGCTTTAAATTGACAGTTAAAGAAATTTTAAGCTATGTATATAATTTAAATTTAATTGCATTAGTTTATGAATTTTACAAAATTAATAGTTAAAAAAATGTCTTTGTTCGTTTATTTATTTATTTATTTGCATCCTATCTTTATTATAGTTTTTATTACTTATTAAATACAATTTTCATTGACTATTTTATTATTGCCTTCTTTTTCAAAATAGCATGTTAAAAATGATTCCTTTAATTATCTTATAAACAATTAAATTCTGTATTTAGATAATTATAAAATTCTTTTAATAACTAAATCTGTTTATCATTGGACATAGATGGCAGCACAAAAGTGATCTCTCTCTCTCTGTTTCTCCATCACTCTTTATGGATGCATATAATTCCGTTTTGATCTTTAATACTTTAACACACTAGAATACTGCATTCACATTCACCAAGCTACTAGTTGAAATATCATGAATAATATGTCGTCTTATTATAAACTTTATAACAGTACTTAAAATGTATCAAAAAAAATTATATATATAATTATGATAGTTTTTGTACAATAATTATTTATAATCAGGGCAAGACTTTGTGCTCACCCGCAATCTTTTCGTACTTGAAAATTCTCAGCTGTCTTGTATAAATTGCCTGGAATAAACAATGAATTATTCTACTATACAAATATTCTACTCAAACCGGTAAGATCTAAACAAACATTTTTTAATTATTTAAAATATGCTATTCGCTATGTCACAATTTGGTAAGTCTTATAATAGCGAGTGAGCGCCTATACGGTGTTAAGTCCTCCTCGCTGAATTTTTAGAAAGAATAATCATAAAGCCCTCTGTCAAAGCGATACAGAAGAAGAAGGAGCCGTACAATAAAACGGATTCCCCTATTTCCTCTTCTGTTACAACACCAAAGAATAGACAACACCGTGATTTTTTTTATGGCAGTGAAACATTCAGTTGTTTTTTAATTTTCCAGAGATTACCAAATTTTACGAAAGTGATGCAGCCACAGAAGCGTATTTTTTCAACACATAACACACGCCACGTCATTTCTTTGTGAAGTTTTCGTATTTAATATTTGTATTTCTCTTTCCCCGTCAGAATAAAACACAATGCTAAAAATCCGTATGTTCATAATTTTTGACAGAACATAGCTTCTCAAATTACTTTATAATTAAATCAGTATTCATCTCCAGCTTTATTGGGAGGAAGAAATTTGTGGAAGGGGGGGAGCGTGGGAGAAATTTTTTTATGGTGTTTTCTAGGGAGAGGAACAAATTCCGTTCTTGTTAAATACGGTAAGATTTTTTAACTTTTAATATGTTTTCGGTTGAAAAAATTCCTTTTTTTTTTTAATGTTTGACATTTTATGTCAGCAAACTGTCACCAAGGGATAGAGAATTAATCATGTTACATATGAAAATAAACCCAATACCTCTAATAATTCATTTCACGTATACCGATAATATAGGAGAACGTCCCATATATAATATGATTGATGTAGATGGCACTATTGATTTTCGTTTTTTCAACTGAAACTAGGGGAATTTAAAATAGAAAATATAGGACTATACTCCCTTTCTACTTACATGACACAAACTTAATGTCTGATGTGTAGGGGGAAATCTATTTCAGAGATTGGCAACGGCAGCACTGGATTAAGTTTATGTTTTTCAGATACTAATTTACTTTTTAAATATTTATTTTTTTAAATTCTTAAAACTTTTTTGTTATATGTATTTTTGAAAGAAATATCCGCGGATATAATACAATTTCACCAATTTGTTAAAAAATACACCTTTTTGCCTTTTTTCATTTGCTACAGTGGAAATATCAATCCATCAAAATTCAGCTAGTTACGTGATTTAGGAATCCAGGGAAATTTTCTTCAGTGTTCTTGGAGAAAATGTAAAATACATATCATAACCCTGCCATCATATTTCATTTCACTTGGCCGTTGGTAGGCTCATGTGGCCAATTTTATCCTAAAAATGAGATATTGGTTTTAGAATTTTGAAATGGGTTTCTTGCATCAATTTTCAGTTCGGGTTTGAGTTGGATTTTCATTCTTGCGTGTCAAGATGGAGCATCGTTGCTAACCGTTTGATAAATTATCGCACATATACGATGATTTTCACCTTAGAATAAAAAAAAGATGACAGAACAATTTTTGTTGCCTCAGTTTTTTAAAATCTTAACGGTCTTTTTTAGAAGACTTTTATAAGTTTAAACTAAAGAGAAATAATTGTACTATTTGATTTTTAAATGTGTAAGTGTTTGCTTTACTATGAATTTTAGTATTATTAAAAGGCCTTTTTCTTAATTAGTAAATGATAATAAATTTCTAAATATTTCTGAAATTATATAAATTTCATATGTTAATATTTTTGAAGAGATGAACAAGAGGAATACATCACTTCTTTCCATAAGATAAGGTTTGAAAGCACGTGTGCATTATTCTGCTTAATAAATTTCCGTAGGCGGAGCTTTACAAAAGCAAATTTCTTTTATATGTAAGTGATATCTGAGAAAAAACACAGTAAAAGCAGTGTTGCCAATTCAGGAGATATTTTTTATTTTTTATATAAATCTAGACTATTTCCGAAAACTAATTTTTGACTTATTTATTAAATGTCAAATTAAATAAAGCAAATTAAATGAATTTCTCAATAAAAAATTATATTATTGGCGTTTTGTATTTTTTAATATGGGTTAACGTCGAAAGTTGCAACAAAATAACATAAAATCTCATAAGTCTTTATAGTTCATTGAAATTATCATCACTTAATAATGTTTATCACTTCATAATGTCACTTAGAAATGTTTGAATTGCCAAAAGTGCACTACAATTTGATTGTGAATTAGAAGTCTATAATTAAACTATTATTATTAATTTTATTTGCTAATTTGAAAAAGCATATTAAAAAAAGTTTTGATATAGAACGACAAATTTAATCCTGCAAAATTAAGCAACAATTTTTAAATCCAGGTTACATATTTCTGAGTTGTCATTTCTTCTTTAAACTGCTTATTATGTTGTTTCTCTATAATACCTGAGGAGAAAATAACTAATTACATCTAAAAATATCATATTTTTTATGGATCTCGAAAGTTTTAATATATTATTTTTAACATGCGTATTTTTCTGAATAACAAAATTTCGTAGGCGGAGCTAAACCATTGAAAAGTCCTATGGAATATAAGTATTAGCTCAGACAAAACACATATTGCCAATTTAGCGGATATTTTTAATCGGATATCTACCACTACTTTCGAATGGAAATGTTTGACTGATTAAATGGTAACTTATACAAAGCGAATTCAGTAATAGCGATTATTAAGAAATGGTGGTAGATTTCAATCAATTGGGAAAACTATTAATCTGTTGTTGGCGTTAAATGTGTTAATATGAGTTAAAGAGCAAAGTTACCTAGAAAATGAGATATAACTGCCTAAGCCTCGGTTGTTTATTGAAATCCTAATTTTTAATGTGGTCTAGTGCACAAAAACCTCGAAAATATCATATATTTTCTTTTCTTAGATTAAAAATTACATAATTTTCCTAATTTTTAATAACATTGCGCAAACTACATGTAAATACAATAATTAGATCAAAATATGGCTATCCTTGCGTATAACCCCTAATCTGTTGCCTTTTATTTTTTGCCAATTTTTGCAAAAGCAATTAGTCGACAAGCATTGTTCTTGTCAACCTCAAAAATTTTCAACTTTGAAGCGGGTAAGTTGAAATATTTTTGGAAGAGGTTCTACACGTGGTCAGGTTATATTTCTTTTTCCTTAAAACATTTAATTTGTTTTCTTGAACTTTGTTTCTGATTTAATTAAATCGTTTTTAAACGATGGGAAAAATGTTTTCAAAAGTAAGAAATGTGTTTATAAAAGTTTAAAAAAAAAGGCTTTTTAAAGTAAAAAAAATCATGTTTTTAAAAAAATGTTGTTTAAGTTGATATAAAACTAAGTATTTTTGAAAATAAAGTCAAAAAAGTGTTTTTAAAAGTTAAAAAAAATGTTTTGAACGTTGTATAAAGAGTTTGTTGTTTTAAGATTATGTGTTTTATCAGACGTGTATATTTTTTTTGTGACCGGAGCAATTAAACTATTTGGTTTGATTTTAAAAGATGAAAAAGGTTTATTTTGTTTTAAGATAATAAAAACTTTTTAATGTTCTGGTTTTGAAAGTAAAAAAGTGTTTTTAAAAGCAAAAGTGTTTTTAAAAGATGAAAAAAAGGTTTGTTGTTTCTAGTAATACAATCGGAGCATTCGCAGTATTTGAGATCATTTTAATTTTTGAAAATATTGCTTATGAAGTTTTATATTTATGCTTGTTACCAACAATTCTGATATTTTGAAATATATTAATATTAAATTTCACAGAATATTCATGTATATACATTTTTTTTTCATTACAATCCCCTCCTCCGCACCCGCTTCATAAAAGAAGCATTTCGGATTTGTTTCACAAACACGAATAAGCCTCTTAATTTAAGCGATTTTTTCTTGTAATTTAAGTAGTAAGAAACGTATTTTCGCTTTTTTTTCATTCATTTGTTTTATTTTAATATATTCCATATCCTTTAAGCCTAACATGGTGGTAATTCACTGATTTGATGGCTAATTCTACATGGTGAAAAATACTTTTTGGCTCCAAGTTAAAAGAAATTACGGCGGAAGGTTAGGGGTATATACAAGCTGTTCCCAAAATATACAATTTTTTATGTTGCACTAAATGGGCCTGTCGAATGAGTAAATAAAACGTTAAAATATTTAAATGAGAATGTATATTCTGAAGATTTACCATTTTAAAATTGATTTACATAAATTTCTACAAAAAAATAAATTTATGCAACTTGGAAAAAATATTTTCATTCATGTATTAAATTATTTTCAGGATGTTTAGTTTCGAGAGAGAAATTTTAATAAACATGTTAAGCACAAAGTCCGTTGAATGGATTATTTATCCGAAACATGGAGCACATCATACATCACTTTGGTTCAGTAGTTCGTGAGTTCCTAGACAAAAAATTTCCAGGGAGCTTGAATTTGAAAGCATGGACCAACACCATGGCCTCCACGCTCTCCTGACATAACTCCCATGATTTTTTTTCTTTCGTCGAAGAATTGAAGGCTAATATACAAGATTCTGTGCGTACTGTTACAGACGCAATTTTAGCACTTGGACTATATTACACCATTGACATTCTCGAAGCTACCAAGACCACGAACTTTGAAATTTCATGAAGTATACCGTCTTATTATAAACTTTATAATAGTACCTACAGTATATCCACGCACACATGGGTCTAATTATTATAGTTTTCGCATAATAAATATTTATAATCAAGGCAAGATTTTGTGCTACCTTACATATTGTCACATTTAAAAAATATCAGCTAAAACGGCTTCCTATCGAATATAATGCTTGCGTTTTGTATGTACTATTCCAATAAACAATAAATCCTGACAGTATACAAATATTCAACACACACCAGTAGCATCTAACGATATACTCTTTAATAATAAAATATGCTGTTTTCACCACCTCAACATCTTCATGGAATGGTGTGATCAATGGCGCATTAAGATAAACGAATCTAAAACTACTGCTGTTTACTTCTCTAGAACCTTCTCCACTCCTAATAGATTAACCATCAATAACACTACCATTCCCTGGTCTGACGATGCCAAGTACCTGGGAGTTACCATTGACAAACGCATTACCTTTAAAAAGCATATTCTTAATATCCGCGGTAAAGTCGCCGGAATTTCCAAAACCCTCGCCCCCCTTCTTCGCAGTCACTCACTCTCCATACACAACAAACTCTTAATATATAATGCTTGCATTCTCTCTGTTATCACATATGCATGTCCAATCTGGGGCTTCACTTGCAAAACCAGTATGAACAGCCTCTCTAGTACCCATTACAAACAGCTCCGTTACATCAGGAACGGGTCTAGATACCTCAAAAACTCCACAATCCTCAAGGATCTGAAAACGACTTCACTCAAACATCGCATTAAACACCTTGCGAAAAAATTCTACAATGACATTAATCACATTCCAAATGAACTCATTTATGAGCTACCTGACTACGATGCTTGCAGTCCATCCAACCGGAAAAAACCAAGGTACTCCACTATTCTTGATGAATAGTCCTTCCGAGCTATAATTCTTACCTCAAAATTTTTCTCTTTAATTAAATATATATATATATATATATATATATATATTATTATATAATTTTTTACTGATAATTTTATATTGACTTTTCTCCTAAACTTCTCTTAACATCTTTACTTTACCTCGTCTGGCATATTTTTGTTTTTTTTTAACTATGAACTATTTTTACTTTTATACTTTAACTAGTAAATTTTAATTATTTTATAGATATACTTAACACTATCCTATTTTATGTAGTCAATTGGACTACGGCTAGACATTTCATATGGCTCTCTCAGGATTTGATATACACCTACTCAAAGCCAGGGTGTGCAGTTGCTTCGCAACTTGGAAGCCCATTGAACCTATCACAAGTTCAAGTTCATGTTCAACTTAGACTTTTCAAAAACAAGTTTTTCAAATGGCGAGTGAGCGCCTGAACGGCACTGAGTCCTCCTCGTTGAAATTGAATTTTCAGAAAGGCTATAGGGCAGTTGCAATTGACGTCAGGTTGGAGGTAAACACAACAGTACAAATAGGCAGTTCTGATTGGTGGAATTACCCTTACCTCCAAGTGAATACAATGGTTGATCAGCTGATTGCAACTGCCCTATACGTGTGTTATGATTGAACTGGAAAAAGGAAGTTGTTTTCAAGCAACTCTTTGGTTAACTCCGTTCTCGCTGTTTTTTATATTTAAACTCCGCCCATCGTCAATATTATGATATGTATTCGTTCAAAATAAAAACAGCAGCGCACAAAGTCTAGCTATATAAAGAAGACGGAGCTTCGTGCCGCGGTACGATTTCAATGCAGATGTAAATTGTCTTAATATTATTTGAGAAAAATATCTTATTTTTGAATCTTGCAAAATACCTTCTTTCTGAAAAATGATTGCACCGTATCTCATAAATTTAAAATATGTTTTAGAAAATTAAAGAATTAAAAGTTATTAAAGAATTATAATTTGGTAGTTTTTTTTACAATTTCTTTCAGTGAAATATTGTGTAAAAAACGATGATAGACATTCTTAAAAAGTTAAAAACGTACCCATACCTCATTCTAGAAAAGTAATGTTTTTTTTTTTTTTTTTTTATGCATATTTCCATGTGTTAAATATTCCCTATGGTTGATCGTGTCACATATATTTACTTAGCATGAAGTTGTGCGATTAGTATCACACTTATATATTTACAAATGTATATAAAAAATACTAAAAAAGGAAAAGTGGAATTGTATTAGGGCGGAGATACACATTATTTCGATTTTCTACCTATAAACCTTGACTTTTTTCTGTTTACGTATTTTTACCAACAAATTTGTAAACATTTATGTAGACAAAATCACTTTTTTTTTTTTTTTTTTTTTTTTTTTCTGCCATCTGCAATTTTTTTTTACTGCTTATTTGTCTTTTTACTGTTTATTGTCATTTAAAACAGCGCTTGCCAAAATACAGAATTCTTCTCAAGCCACGTGATTTGAGAATCTAGAGAATTTTGCTTTGAGAGTCTAGGGAAAAGACTAAAATCCTAAAATCTATCTGAGCACGCTGGTTATTCTTCCGGAAAGATTTTGAAAATAATGAGTGAAGTACTGAGATTGCCTTTGCTTAATTTCATTGCCATACTTTCGATATAGCACTCATTTCGGTGACAAAATTATTTTAGGACTGTGCTTTTTCAGAAACCTTATTTCAGGGATGTTTTGTGTGTGTGTGTGTGTGTTCTTTTGAAACATTGAATTTAATTTACAATCTATTACAAATGGTTATCATTTAAATTAGGATAACATGCGCCATTTCCACGATCTTTTGATCTCAGAATGTAATCTTGAGTATTAAAATATTTTGAAAGGAATATATATATATATATATATATATATATGATATAAAAATTTCTAGATCCAGCAACCGTTGACAGGCCAGCCACGATCTCTATAAATTTACACCAGATCATAGCACTATTATTCCACCTCCACAAATTACTAACGCTGTTCCATGCTATATGATGACGAATTATACTTCTTAGAGGCAGTCGCATGTAACCGGGGAACAAGCTAAGTAAATGAATCCGGGCAGTTTCCCACTCAAGAAAGACAAATGGTACGGACGAGACAACTGTTTATTAGATGACGTTGATGTAACAACTCCACTAATCTCATCAAAAACTCGAAGATATTTAATACATTAGATGACAGCACAAAGCTATGTTTTTTGAAGACTTTACCGATGACATACGTATTTTGACTCTCTAGTGACAGGGCCTAGTTGACAGAAGAAAAACGTACATAAATCTGTGTCCGAAGCCAATGTAACAGTATAAATATTCCGAGATTTCTGCTCAAAGTTACAAAATCGCGAAATGCTAGTCCACTGACAGCCATGTTCGGCGGGAAACAAGGGGGGCAGAAAAGGCGGACCTGCTCGCTAATGGATGAAAAAATGAGGCCACGAGGGTGTTTCTCTGACGTATGACCAAAACTCTTTATCAGAAACGGCAATTTAAAAAGGTAAAAAAAAAGCTTTGAGCGCGAAAAACGCACGGAATCCTGGGATGCCGAATGATAATTAAATAGAAATAAAAATGGTATAAAACTATCCTGCGCCGTCAGGAGCCCACGGGGGTCGCCGACGCGCGTAAACGACCATCGCACCCAAGCCTCTGAAGGGCTTTTAACGCACCAGGGCTTTGTCTCGCCCGGCGCTGCGATCGACCTGAGGCCGCTCCCCACTGCGGACCCCCAGGTCATTTTACCAAGGTTGGTGACATAGGTCGTCACGGCAGTAACCCCGCATCTCGGAGGAAACTTCCGCAGAGACGGAACCTTGATGAACCGCCATGGAACCCCCGACGACTTCGTTCGCGAGACCCCATAGGGGGAGACGGTCGCTAGGTCATATGTCGAGCTACCACGACGGCTCTTGCTTTACCACAGCTCGAGGGGTGTGAGCAACCTACAGAGGTTGTCACGTTCCCTTTTGCAGTGGATCCTGTAAGAGAAAGGATTAGTACAACAAAATATAAACTCTAAATTTACAACAACAACAACTACTGACTAGAATGCTTAAACATTTCAAACTTCAACAAGAAACTTTAACTACAACAACATATATATACACAACTGTGACTAGCCCATTTTATCACAGACAACTGCCGGCTTATGAGACGAGTCTCAAGCCTGCGTACTGATTGCACCATTACCTCTACCTCTACGTCCTGCACCGTGGGGACCACGGGCATTTCGCAGTGCGTTCAAGTGTGGGCGTGGAAGAGCTCGGTGATTACGGCCTGCTCTTTGGCGACCAAGGTTGCGATCTAGTGTACGCATAAGGAGTCGGTGAATGATCAACCGGACACCCTTTCTGGCGTAGCCACACAGGCAGAGATCGCGCGGCGTTCGCGTCCGAAAGTCACGAGGAAAGTACTTTTCCCGCACAGACTTCCAGAGCTCGCACCGGAAGAGCACATGGCTGATGTCACACACCTCAACCCCACAAAAACATGTAGAGTCGTGGTGAAAGAATCGAGCCTGATGATCGCCAAAGGTGCCGTGTCCCGTGAAGACCTGATTAATGAAGAAATCGCCCTGCAGTCGACGGATGCCGACGCGTGGGAAATAAAAATGGTATTACAAAAATGTTCCAAAGAATAAAAATTCAATGTCTCAAAAGAAGAAATTAGGCAGGTGCGTTTTAGAGGCAGTGTTGCAATTTAAGAGAATAAGGTTTTAATAAATACGTGTAGCTTTTAACAGATTAAGATTTTTTAGAATGATAAATAAAAGAATACTTTGATTAAGTTATGGAATAAAATATAAAATAGATTTAAGAGATATTTTAAAAAGAGAGGGAAAAATTAGAATTGTAAGAATTTGGAATAATTTAACTAAGGAAAAATGGCGAAAATTGTTTATTATTACATATATATATATATATATATATATATATATATATATATATAAACATCACCTATAACTTTTTTTTTAAGTAATACAAATCTATTTCTAATCAGGTTTAAACTGATATGTTTGTGACAGGTATCTTTCATTGCTCCATGTTTAATCTTGAAGAACCACATTAATTCCCATTTATATTTTATGCAAAGTAATTTTAAATTAAGATACGAAAAAAAAATTCTAAAATCTATTATCTTTAATCAGCTAAAAATGAAAGGTAGAATACGAAATAGGCAACAAGTGAAAGGATCAGGGTCCATAAGCCGTGTTTTTAGCCCATGAAATAAGACTAAAACTCGATTTAGTTATATTGACTTAATTATTTCCCTTTTTCATATTAGGAGGTTTATCCTGTACGATTTCAACAATAGTTTTTGTATTTTGTTCGGATTTATATGACTTACACAAGCTCAAAGTTCGTATTATTCGTAGTTTATGATGAAAAGTACACACTTTCTCCTAATTTAGCTCATTTTTTTATATGAGCGCAATCGTGCAACACTTTCTTTTTTACATATATTATAAAATACATTAAAATGTACAATAAATGTAAAAATAAAAGTGTTGCAAAACTGCGCTTATAGTAAAATATTAAAAAAATATATTAAAAATTGAGGTAAAATTAGGAGAAATTGCGTATTTTTCATCAAAAACTATGAATAATACGAACTTTGAGCTTGTGTAAGTTATATAAATCTGAACAAAATGCAACAAATATTCTTGAAATCGCACAGGATAAACCTTCTAATATTAAAAAGAGAAATAATTAAGTCAGTATAACAAAATCGAATTATAGTCTTATTTTATGGGCCAAAAACACGGCTTATGGACCCTGATCCTTTTCCTCTGATATCCAGTTTTCATACCATTAAAGAGTTAAGCTGATAGTTTAGTTATGAGAAACAGGTTTAAAATTATAAGTCAGGTGGTTTTATAACTAAGGTATATGTCAAATGCTTAACACATGTGGCTAACGTAAAGCTGCATTACAGCCATATGACTATTGTTGTCCAGTTGGAAGAAAAAAAAGAAAGAAACTAGTTTCTAAACATCCTTAAAATTCGAAATCGATATCTCCAATTATATTTATACACTCACAGACATATATGTAACATCTTAATAAATAAAACCTACCAGGGATTTTCTCTCTCTCTCTCTCTCTCTCTCTCTCTCTATATATATATATATATATATATATATATATATATATATATATATATATATATATATATATATATATATATATATATAGTCCCACATTGTCATGTTAAAACTATTAGCATAATTATGCAATTTCTTCTAATATTTCTCTCTTTGTCTTCTCTTTTCCCCACCACCCACATTTAAAAAAAAAATACACTCGCGGAGTCAGTTTCTTAGTTCGTATAGTAATAATATAATATAATATAATATAATATAATATAATATAATAATATAATATATAATAATATAAATAATATAATATATAATAATATAATATATAATAATATAATAATATAAATAATATAATAATATAATATAATAATATAAAGCAATAATATAATGTAATTTAATAATACTGTAGTACAATATATACCTTTTTTTCAAAATTATTAATTAATTTTTATCAACACTATAGGCATAACGGGGAGTGAGGGAGAACGAGCTTTCACCATCCGCAGTAGATAGAAAAAGATCTATTCAAATAATTTTATTTAAAAGAATGATATTGTAGCTGTGCCTTCCCACGCCCATATGCCGACCAAAAAAAGAAAAGAAAGAAAGAAAAAAGGAAACAAACGATAATTCCTGGCTGAGGGTTTGAATTCTGTTCTCAAATTCAAAGAATCTACTTTCAGACACGTTTTTTTAATTGATTTTTGTTCGGAAAAGCATAAAATTGGCAGGTGTTTTATTCAAAAACTTTGAAATCGAATAGCGTTTTCAATTTTTTGATAAAGGCCGAACATCTTTCAGAAAATACTGTTAAATTTGGCGTTTTCAACCGAGTTTCTGGAGATAGAAAAGACAAAATGTCATGATGACAATTATCGCTTATAACTCGATAGGTAATTTATTTATAAGGAAAATAAATGAAAAACACATTTCGATCCTAAATTGCTTCAATAATCAGGTTTGCCAATTTTATGCCTTTACGTTAAAAAATGAATCAGAAAATGTATCAGAAAGTTTCGCGTTGTTGAGCATAGAATTTGAGAACCGCCTTAACACTTTTACTGTTTAACATCATTAGTTTAGAAAACCGAAAGGACGTAGACAACTGACAACGTTCACTGAGTATGATAAGTAGTGTTAGAATGCGAAACGTTTCAAGCTAAAATAAAACTTCGATTTACAGTTTTAATGTAATACAATGAAACGCTTCAAGGCAAAATTTTCTTAGAAAGCAAGTTCGTTTACCCCCATCCCTCCCTATTCCCGAAAATTTAACAAATAATCTGTTAAATAAAGTTTTCTGTATTAATAATCTCTATCATACTAATATATGTCATGTAAAAAAACCATTAAACCCAGATAATTATCGTTCATTAAGTTGATAAAATCTTTCAAAATTAAGTTTTTAGCATTAGGAAACGGCTAATAATTAAGTTGATTGTTTACGTGTCATATAATCTCTGATCCATCGAATTTAAACACTCCTACCTTGATTTCTTCCTTCTGTGGAGATTTTATACAACCAACCAACCAAAGATAAAAAAGCTTATTTTTGATGAGATCTCTTTGTGGATGGATTTTAATTAATATTTAATCTATCAAAAATCTATTTAAAATTTTCGAATTTTTTGCCCCAATCGTTCATGGCCCCCCTGCCATCAACCCGTGTGCCAAATTTCGTATCCTTGCGCCCTGTGGTTTCCAAGTTTTTGAGGCTACAAAGATACGCGCACGGATTTTAATAGTATAGATTTATTGAGGAATAAATATATTATACATAATATACTACAGAATTGACAAATCTACTTATTTTTTGTTTTAAATCTGTTGCAAAAATATATTAAAATTACTATAAAATTAAAATAAGAAGCTACAAAAATAATATTTTACAGATTTACATAACAAACGATTTTTATATAAATAGCAGCCAATACTTTAATTTTTAGTAAGATTTTGTAAGAAATACTACCTATTACATTCTCCCCTATGTTGGAATTTCTAGAAACTTTTTGCAGATCTACGCCTATCATGACTCCCAGACCCCAAAACCACCCCAGTTCAAAACTTTATCTATCTATCTATATAACTTTTTTATGGACCCGATAACTTCAATAATTCTGCACAAATCTCGTCCAAACTGATGCATAAAATCAAGGGGCATAAAATCTCGGTCAAGTTCGTTAATGGGCAACATCGAACCCGGGGGGGGGGATAGAGGGGGGTGTTTTTTGTGAACACAGAAAAAAACCCATAACGTCTTAATTATGATACGTATCGAATCCTTTTAAAGTTATTATTACTTCTAGGAAAAGGGCCGACAATTTATGTATGACAGATTTTTGATATCATTAAAAATGGCCTCAACGGGAAGGGGTTTAAGAAGAAAAAAAATCATAACTTTGTCAATTTACAAAATATCAAATCCGCTTAAATTTATTATAAATCTTTTGCAAAAAAGGAGAATTTTTGTACCATTCATAAATCAAGTTATATTAAAGTCACTCTTTACGATTTTTGCAAAAATTAGTTCCTGGTGAATGACCTATTATTTACTCAATTTTTCTTTCCGAAATAATGAAGATAAAAATTTCTTTTTAACTGTACATTTATTAATTGCATAGATATACAAAGTTATGAGTTATTAAATTATTCAAATGCTATCAATATATACGGGCGATAAAAATTTACTCTAAAAATTGTACGACATTCCATATTTCTTCGCAGTACAATACTCCGTGATATTCAATGTTTTGGAAATGGCTTTCCTTTTGCTTTTTGTCAGATTGATCTCTTATTTTGAAGCAATCGAAATATCTTTAAAAATATATACATGGTGTGAAGAAAACTGTATGTAATATAATTTCTACATGTTCGACTTGTTTAAATTTCAAATTTTTCATAAAAATATATATCCTATATATTATTCCTGTAGCCAACATCCTATTTTCTAAGCAAATACAAAATGCAGAACGATAAGTGAGATACCATATGAAAGGATTTTGAACAGGCTTCTGACATAGTAACACTTATATTTCAATAAAACATGTGCAGTTAATTAAAAATTAAATCAGCAATGTTTTCATAAATAAAATGAAAGATTTTCCTCAAATTAGTATTGCCACAAAAATAAAATACCGCATTACACCGTGCTCGCTCAACAATGATTATTAAAAAAATAAATAGTACAATAAAGATAAAGTGGGACACAGTTGTTGCACAGGTTTATTTTATATTTATGATTAAAAAGCATAATTGAAATTCAAATGCTAAATTTATTTTTCTTTGTCCCATTTTTTTTTTTCAAAACAGATGATGTCATCCTCTAATGCAGATAAAATACGATTGATAATTTATTTTTATCTCTCCTATCTTCGATCAGTTGCTAGTGTAACTTTGATGGAATGAATTTGGTGATATTCTGGCTTGACTAATGTTGGTTTCAGATATTTTTAGTCCTTAATTTGGCCTTAGAAAATTAAACCTGCATCTAAAAAATATTAGATATTGCTAAAAAAAAAAAAAAAAAAAAACATTAGACTGCAGTGTTAAATCTTTGCACGGGTCCACAGGTATATTTATATTTGTATAAGTGGACAGACGTGTATTAAGTGCAGATGAAATTTTAAATATTTTACATATGCATCATTATGAAGTGTTGAGTTAAATGTGCGAGTTTGTTCGTTATAAAATGAATGATATTTATTATTGACCATTGTTGTGGAAAATTTTATTATTGACCATCCATTACTGACCATCTATTATTAACTATTTGTTAATGAAAACATTAAAATCTGCCTTATTTACAGATTGCATCCATACCTCCAAAAAGAAAAAAAATAAATAAATACATCTCAATCTTAATTATTCTGGGACAAAGTAGCATCTGGGAGTGAGGAAATTGTTTGATATTACTTTGTTATTGATATTAATGTAATTATTTTGTCGGAGTTTCATTTTTTAAATAAATTAAGTGCTTAGCACCAGAGCTGTCCGTGCCCCACCAGTGGCTGAGAGGTTCTGCTCTCAAAGCTGGTTGACGGGAGGTGCTGGGTTCAAATCCCTGTCGCGCTCGTCAACATAGCCGTTCGGAGTTTTCCGTGGTTTTCTTCGAACCTTACCGTAAATGCGGATTAGGATCCCTTAGAAAGACTCCCACGGAGGGCGCTCCACCCTAGGATCTATATCAATCGTGTAGATAATCGGCCATTATAAATTAACCAAAAAATTATAGCTGTTCGCCAGAGTGGTGCGACGGATGGGATTTCTCTGAGCAACGCGTTTATAAAACGCCCTAACGAGACTAAAATGATTTTGTTACTTTTTGAAATAAATTAGTCCTAAGTATTATTTGTACCCATGTCTGCGCATATCTCTTACCATTCTAAGTACCCCGATGACATTCAAATATCTTTCATTTTTCAAAAACTTTAGGGCCAAAAAATTACTTTTTAACTGGGCCTTTTGAGGAGAATTCTGGTTTTTCTAAATCCTGGAATACATTTTTGTAGCTAAAATGTTGCCGAGAATATGCAACCCATGGTAAATGTTTAACACGATTATAGTTATTCTATGCCAGATTTCATTTCAAATTTTGTGTTGCTAATTTTTTTTTATTAGAATTTTGCATTATTGTAAATTCTGTATTCTATTTTTCTTCCTTTCTTTTCTTTTTTTAAATTAAATTAAATTATTTTTTTTTTTTACTTGTGTTTTCTGATCAATGTTTCAGCTGTATGAGAACATAGTTTTGCATGTTAAAAGAAAACAACATAGTTACACGCAGGCCACTAAGCCACTACTTTTCTGGTAAAGAAAAAAAGGCTTAGATGCTTTACACTCACGCTAAAAAAAAATAATAATAATCGGTTAAAAAAAAGAAAAAAGTCGCCAAATTTACGGGATTTTTTCCTTTAATGGCAACTTAGCCATTGTATTAAGTTATTCGTTTGGCGCAGTCTTGGAAATCGCGCCAACCAAACAGTCGCCAATCTTTTGTTTACATTTTAGCGTGAGTGTAACACATCTGTTCCGAAAAAAATGTCTTTTTTAATGACAGAAAGTTTGTGACTAAATGAGGTGAAAATTACTTTATGGAATAACGGAATCGATCATGGCAAACGACTTCCGAGAAAAAGGTCGAAAACTCCTACAAAAGAGGAAACAGTGAGTTCTATTCAAGTTTAAGGATAATAGATGGCAGCACCAGATTAATGTTACAGCTGTATAGAAAATCAACAAGATTGTAGAACAAAATAATTTGTGATACTGACTTTTTCTTTGTCTGTTTTCTCAGTATATTATTGAAACTATTTAAGGCATAAGTCAAATTCTTGAAAACAAATTCTAAATTTGAGTCATTATTTTTTTTTTCGTCGAAAATCTATCTTTCATTATTAAATTGACTTTTCTCAAGATTTTTAAAAGAATATTTATTTATCTTTATTTTTATTTATTTATTTTTTTTTTAAATAAAAAAAATAAAAGCTAAAATTATTATTTCTCATGCAATATTATTTACGCCAAACACATTTGGGAGAGTTGAATTTAGAAAGGAAACGAACATGAAATAATTTATTTATGTATCCATATGTTTTTGATACTCATTAAAGTGCCGAAAGATGGCAGCACCAACCCTTTTATAGAGGTATGAAAGTCATGTGGTGACATAGTGTCAAGTATAAGCTTGGTACCACCTCATACAAAAAGATGCGATAATATGCAGATGTTAGAGGTGCTCCAATGCTATTGTGAACAACACCACTTAACGGGGAACGAAGCCGTTTCCGACCATGGGTTGCTATGCAAATCTGAATCCTTGTGATGTCCCCTACCTCCCCTTAAAGTTTGTCCCAATAATCCTGGGACACCCTGTATATCTAGATTAATAATTGGTTGATTAATTGTAATTAATTATTATTATAATCTAAATATAATAATAAAGCTAAAAGACAAAAAGCCTGATCAACCTCAAATACAAGCACACGCTACGATTTGAAGTAGTAAACTTGTACTGTGCAGATCCCTATTTCCGGGATTTGGCGGAATGTTCGCTCGCCAATTACGCACTTGTACGTACTTGCAACCTTTGACCCTGAAACTCCCGGTCAGAAATAGATTCTGCCATTCTGCCAAGGCTATCGGCCAAGATACTAGAGCTTAACCTAAATTTTTAATGTGTCTGGCTCTTATATACTTATTTTGTGGGGGATTTCCAGGAGGGGGGGGGGTGTCTGATTAACCTCTTAACATTTTCATTTATGACACAATAAACTAAAAATAGCGACAAAACACCACTTTTTACGTACTAAAATATGTTCCTTATATAATCGAAAAATGTCTGCCATTATATAAAGCGGATAAAAAAGTGGATGATAGATAAAAAAGTGGTATCCAAAAGCGTTTAGCAACGAAGCAAGCAAACTTTTCTTGCGCGAACGGTGTTCGAGCAAACCTGTTAAGGGGATAAAAAACATTTAAAATATCCCCTGTTTGATCAAATATTTCGCAACATTTAATAGAATTTTGAATATACTTTTTTCTTATGGAGTTTTAATCAACTATTTTGCAACACTTAATACAATTTAGAAGTTACTTTTTTCTTATGCAGTTTTAAAGAACAATTTTGCAACATTTAATACAATTTTGAATTTATTTTTCTTCGTATGAACTTTTATTCGACTATTTTGCAACATTTAACAGAATTTTGAATTTACTTTTTTCGTATGCAGTTTTAATGAACTATTTTGCAACATTTAATACGATTTCGAATTTATTTTTCATCTTATGGAGTTTTATTCGATTATTTTGCAACATTTTATAGAATCTTTAATTTACTTTTTTCTTATGGAGTTTTAAACAACATATTTTAGTTAGCTGAAACTTTCAAGTGTAGAAAATGCTTGCTAAAACTTAGATATTAAAAGTAAATTCTTTAAGTCATAGTTGCCAACCTCCCGATTTTTCTCAAACCAGTATTTTTATGCAAAAACATTTGTTTTATGTAATCATACAATTTCTTCAATTTAATAAAGCGAATTTTTTTGTAAGATTTTACCGGTATTCAAAAAATTGGGAGGTTGGCAACTATGTTTAAGTTAATAAATTTAGTGCTGAATAGTATTAAATTCAGACAATTTTTAAACTATAGTTTCATACAGCCCTTCAGTTTGTTATTTTGGTGGATATTAAAATTTTACTTACAAATTTGAAGGGAAAATTTTTCATTTTGTTAAGTAAAAATAATGTAAAATTTTAATTAAAAAAAATATTAAAATTTCAATACAAATTTTTTTTATATTTAATTTTTTTAAATAATAATTTTTAATATTTAATATTTTTTAAGATAATATTTTTCGATACTTAATACTTTTTAAAATAATACTATTCAATGTATTTTTTAATTTAAATTTTTGATTTAAATTTTATTATTCAATTTTTTAATTAAAATTAAATTTAATCCATCTTTACAAAGAAATCGAAAGCACAGTGCAAAATAACATAGCAATATAGTCATTGTATTAATCTCTAATGTCAAACTAAATATATTTGTCTGTGCTTCTTTAAACCAGCCAGTTGCAAAGTCTAACATAACAAAAAAATATTATATTGCCGGTTGGCCAGCCGATTTCCAGACCAGTCGGCAGTCGATAGAGGGCGCTCTACCGATCAAACTCGTAGGTTGGCAGCGGAGTCCCAATGCCTTAAAAACCTACCAGCCGGCAGCGTAGTCACGGCCTAATGCGAACATAACGTTAACATTATGTTATACGTAAGTGTTATCAATTTATTACAGATAGAAATGTATTTATTATTTACAAGTATTCCAACCTTTTTTTAACTTTTTAACGAATATTTAAAATAGATGTGTAAATTCCACATTTATAAAAATAAACCTTTAAGGGAAATATGTTACGGAATTTGTTTAATATTATTACCGTGCTTTTCTATGGAAATCTAAGTTGTTGAAATCTCTATATACTGTCTTAAATATTTACAAAAGTGTGTTTAAAAATATAATATAATTTCTAAAGTTCTTTAATACTCTCACACCAGAAATAGTAAAAGAAATATTTTTTAAGAAAAAAACTTATAATTACCTACGTATAGCAACTTTAATCAGAGAATACATGTCACAACGGCTGCATCAGAGATGAGAGAAGCCGTTGTATTTTATAAAACTAAAGAGTCACCTGATGCAGGGCTAGAGAATAATATTCTCTAGCCCTGCACCTGATGGCAGTTTAGTCAAGGAGCGTATACAGTATACCGCGCCCTTCGTAACGCTTTATATGCACCGCAGAAATTCCAACTAGCATGCATTGACAGGACGATTCCTAATGGTAGGACTTAGAGTAAAATCCGTAAAATTTGCCTTTCTTGAAACTCGGGATATATCTCTAAACAGGGATATTTCCCCCTCTTTCTTCAAATGCTTAGGGAAATTATTATTTATGACTCGTCCATTTGGTTTATGATCAGATAATAGCGGCTTATTGAAAAATTATTATTTCTCTTTGTGATAACCGGCTTTTATATACTGTATTGTGTTTCGGTTTAAGATTGCTTACGGATAAAATACTTTATAATTAGTTATAATGTAGACCCTCTGCTGCATTTGTTAGTTACGTACGTTAAGTTTGATGTTACTGCTCAGTGGTTCATCTTTTGAAAATATAAAATTAATGTGAACTTTACCAGTTTAGAATGTGGAAAAAACTATTCCACAAATAGTAACCTATTAAAACATGCAAGAGAAAAACATGGCCTTGAACAATCTGCTACCAATAAATCAGATTAAATCGCTCATTTTAATTCTCCATGCCCCCCCCCCCCTCCGAAAATTTCTGCCCTCTTTCAATTTCCCTCCCCTGTACAAAGTACATGAAGTAAACAGTATTGAAGATCCTTAATACTTAATTATTTCTCTGCCCAATTTGAAACTCTAGTAATGATGAATTAAATAATCATCTAATAGAACTACCCCACCCCCTCTAAAAAAAAAAAAAAAAAAAAAAAAATCTGCTTTACCCCTTTTCCCTTACATTACTATTTTGAAATAACAATAATTAATATTCTTATTATTAATATTCACATGCCGAAATCCCCCCCCCCCCCCCACCGCTATTTGAATCTTTAAAAGTTGTATTTACAGAAATATTATAAATCGTGTAGTATAATTCATTACCAATTGAACAAGTAAAAATATTTTCCCTTTGAATAGGGAATTTATCGGGTGCATTTGTGATGGTGACTGGTGTATAACACAACTAAGAGGGAGATATAAATGGGGAAAATACGGAAAAATACTTAAGATACGGTTTTTGGCATTGACATTTGAAATCATCCGGAGGAATAGAGAGTGAATGGGGAAAAATTTGCTTTCTGATACATAAACTTTTGTGATAAGAGCCGTTCTGAGGAGGCGCGGTGTAGACGCTAGTCAAGATGTGTATCTTGTACGATGTGTTGGAGTAGGATAAAGACAAACAACTTCAATCTATTATAACTTCTTTGATGCAGCTGGAGCTTCGCAATATAATGGAGAGTTAACTCCTTATTCTTTTACATTGAATCCAGCGATCCGCCCATGGATACAATGCCACGGAATTTCGGTAGAAAAATTATGGCAAAACTTAGATTTCTTCCCATATATAGTAATATGGAGTAGATGTTTTCAAATTCGATTTTCTTTTTTAAAATATGACGAACATAACATATTTGATTCATCTTGAAATCAATTTCTATTTAAAAATTCCTAAGTTACAATTAATATATATTTTTTTAAATGTATTCCGAAAATACTCTCAGAAATTAATTTTTGAATATATATATATATATATATATATATATATATATATATATATGAATTTCAATGTGAAAATATTTTAACAAAAATCAATTTCTAAAAACTTCAAAATTACAGCTCATTCCTCCATGTCTTTATTGAGTTATTATTGAGTTATGCTTAAAAAACTGCCCGCATTGCAAACTGTTTTGGAACGTTTACAAATGATTTTAACATTACGAGTTGCAAGCTTTAAATCATCATAATTCCTAAACTACTGGACCAAATGCTTTCCTGTTTGGTGTCTAAGGTAAAATTTGCCACAAAAATCTAAATATGGTGTGAAAATTAGTGGTTGGTTCATATTGAAACTTTCAGAGATTGGTACAGTTTCAATATGAAGAAGATCCCCAAGTATATTTTTTAACATAAATTGAAAGAACGCGTAATTTCCATTCAAATGGCTATTTCCGTTTTTTCTTGGAACCTGAAAATTTCGGCAACCGGAGGCCAGTTTGAATTTGAGTGACACTTTTGAACTGCAGATGAATGATCAGGCCACAGTAAAATAAATTTAGGCAAAATAAAGCTATTTTAAAACTATTTTGGATATTCGGCCTCATTTCATATTATAGCAGTTATGAATATGAGAATAATTAAAAGATTTTTAATTAGTATATAATAAATGTGTTCATATTTTTAATTTAAAAAGAAAATTTTAAAATATGAAATATTCTGAAGCAAAATTAATATTTCCCAAAATTTCCGTTTTTCTAAGGACTGTAAGAAGAAGAAGGAAAAAAAAAATCATAATTTTAGAAAATTTTAAATCGTTGGTCTAACCTCGGGGTCTGGGAGGGGCTTCAGCCACCTTAGCTCCTCCCGTGGCTGCGCCACTGCGATAGATGTCTCCACGGATGAAGCATTGAATGAAATTTTAATAGTTTCACATGTGCATCACTATGCAGTGTGGGGTTAAAGCTGGAGTTTTGTTCGTGTAATAACTGAGTAACATTCAATGTTTTTTTCTTGACCGACTGTACATCCGGGAAAAGATTTTCTGAGTATTTTTTCGATTCGTGAACAATCAGGACGAAAAAAAAAAATCCTTATTTAACTTTTAAATACTTTTATTCGGCTTCGTGCCTGGTGCTTTGGCTTCGTAGCACTCTTGATGTAATTCTAGTATATAACCACCACCAATAAATTAACAATAAGAACTATAAACGAAATCCGTTTCTTTTATTTTTCAGGATTTAAAAAGTGTTTTATAGTAAATTCTATTCTAAATATTTACATAATAAGAACGGCTATTAAATATTTATTTTCTTTTAATGAGTTCACAGCAATGCGTGTTACTCGTATAATTGGGGAATGACATCTTTTGAATTTCTCATTGTAAAGATGGGTTAAGAGGGCTGTGAACTCTTTTGGGTGAAGTCATGGTCATGTTTACAATCAAACACTTCCGTCAACCAATCTACCATTACATTTTGATCGTAGGAGCATTGCAGGAACCACCGTAGCGACATTGACCATTTATATCATAGTCCTGTTAAAGATAGACCAATTAAATTGTCAGTTTTCCCAACCACGTGATCACTTTACCCAACTGGTAAAGTGCTCTGGATAATTTCCGGATCTGAACGCTACGGGTAACCCACAAAATGTCACGTGATATCGGTCTCTGAACGCTTCGGGTTACCAATGCGTTATCCTATGTAACTCGGGGTTCGTTCCGTGAACGCACCCTAAAAAATCTTATCAAAGTTAAAATGGGAAGTTCTGATTAGAAAATTCTATTAAATATGTAATGATAGCGAGAAAGGAAATTGCTATGCAGTTTTTGAAATTCCTTAATTCTGCAAAACATTTTTTTGTTTTTATGCCTGTGTAATATCTTTGACTCCTGCAGTTTTCATCTTCTTAACTGAAATGGAAAAACTCTAAATTAACACTATATTTTATGATTTCTTGTTTTGTAAATACATGCTACACTCACAATACACACACACACACACACACACACACACACATATATATATATATATATATATTCGTTATGAAAATGATGCGTTAGAGAATCAATGATACTATATTAAGATAAATAAAAGTTGGTTAAATAAAAATATATTTAATTAAAAAGTTTAGGCTCATTTCTAAACTTTTTACAAAGTTAATTTAATTGTATAAGTAGGCCGAAACGCCCACAGACGTCTCCGTGGATTAAGCATAGAATGCAATTTTAATGGACCACAAGCATTTCTGACGTCATCCAACGTCACGATGACTTTTTTCTTTTATACAACTTATCAGCGTCTGGATTTTACTCCCACAAGCAGTCGAAAAGAGCTAATCAAATATGGGTAATTTCGCACGCCTGTTCCATCCCGTTCGTGTGGTCCATTGTTTCACATGAGCATCACTATGCAGTATTTCAGTGTGGGGCTAAATGTGGGATTTTGTTCATATTGTACTAAATAACATTCAATATTTCTTTTAGCTAGGTGCAAGTCCCCCCACGCACACATATATTTAGCAGCCCATCATTAATATTGCCCTAAAGCAGTAATCTCACCTCCTATGCCCAGACCGTCTAAAACATTTCTGTATTTTTAAAAAAGTTGTGAATGCTCCTTTTTAATTTTTTATTCTATAAATGTGGAAAATTTGTGAAAAGAAGAAAAATGCAAGACTGGATTACGCAGAGAAATTAAAATCATTAATTAAGGTGATGAAAATAAATAATAAATGATAAATTTACACTGCTATGGATTATCGAAAATTTAAAAAAAAAGTTCGCATGATTAAGAGCTATATATATATAGAGAGAGAGAGCAGTTTTAATGCAATATTTAACTAAATATACGTTCGTACTTAATAAAATTTTATCCATATATGCGAGATGAGTTCTAAACCTGAATATTAACAAAAATAACCGTTTCAGTTGACGATTGCTAAATTATGAAAATTAACGCCAAAAATTCGTTAACGAAATCCCCCTTCCAAGTTCGACGAATATTTTTAAAAAGTTACTGATTATGATTATTTGTAGGATCACCTAGTGATCCTACTCTCCTTAATATATTTTTGTTTAAACCCTTTGGGACGAGCGACGCGTATACGTGACACATAAGATGCTCAGAATCCTCGATTATTCCCACCAGTTATTTTTTATTGTAAGCTTTGCCTTATGTAATCCTAGCATTTCTGCGATTCAATTAGGCGAAAATTTCTGTTTTGAAAAACCAGTAGTAAGAGATTAAAAATTCTGTAAAGGACGCTCGTCGCGAAGGGGTTAATACAAATTAAGCAAGGAAACAATCCATACAAGTTTAGAGTGCTTCAGAAAAGATGTAAAAAATAATAGTTTTTAATATAACATTTAACACGGTAAATGTTTGTATTTTTTGCCCCAAATGTATAGATCAGTTATAAACCTGAGCATAAAATTCACAAAAAGAAAGAAAAAAAAGTTTCATTAACGCTGACAGCCGTTAAATTCACAAGGTATTGAAAAATAACGATAATCCATTAACTCTCTGCCCTCCCTCTTTTTTTTTAACGTCGAATTTCGACGGTGCGTTTGGTGAGATGCAATGCAGATGTGCATAGGAGCTCATTCGGTTGCATTATCACGGGGGGGGGGAGATGTGTGCTTTATTTACTATGTTCTTTTATTTACTGATGAACGTAGGGATATACTATTTGTATGATACTTCATAGGTCCAGGAAATTTTCTTTCTTGCTGTAGGATTATGGCGGTAATGTCAAACTGATTTACATTTTGCTTACGGATTGTTTGTTTGGAGTTTGCATCGGAAATATTACTGTAATTCACTGGGGGAAAAAACTTTTAAAATAAAATATTTGAAAGGCTGTTTCATAAGCACCCCTTCTTATGTAATAAAGAAGCTTATTTTACTTATATTGTTATTGTAAATTTTTTCCGTCAAGTTTTGACGGGTTCCATCTAGTAAGTTATTAAGATCTAGGGACCATATAAAAAATAAATTTTCTTTTTTTAATATGTATACAACCGTTTATAAAACGTATGCCGCATCTAAAAGTTGTACTTGATTTGTATAATTTTTGCAATTGGAAGTTCATTTCTGTCATCAGCGGTTTATGAAGTAATCGAGGAGACATCTATTTCGAACCAACTGGTATAATAAACTAATGGGAATATTTTTTTAATCTTTGCTCAAATTTTCTTTCAGAATGGATTTGCAGTAAGTAGTTCTACAAATTAAAATATTTTCACGTAGACATTTATGTGAAGTCTCTAGCCTCAAAAGGATTTTCTTAATTTAAGAGGCTACTTCACTAACACGAAAACACCTGCTTGCTAAAGTTAATCCTATGGGGGACATATTTTAAGATATCTCATCCGCATTCCAATATTTTTAAATGATTTTTTCTGCATTGGATAGCTGAGGTCGATCTCTATGCAGACCCCTTTTTCACTTTTTTTTAAAATTTTGATTACGGTTTTTTTTTTTATCGAGAATTTCGTTAACAAAAACGAAACTTTGTCTAAATTTTTCGAGAATTTTCGTTTTTTTTCTATATTTTAGCTGGGATTTTTAACAGTGTTAGGATAAAAGAGAGCATTTAAAATACTTTACAAAAAAATGAAGAATAATAACACGGAATGACGGATCGATAAGTACAAAAATCAACAGCAAGATAAGTTTACGTTACTAGCTTTGAAGAAAGTACGAGTGCACTCAGGCAAACATCCTGGAAATATAAACATGTTGACCTGCAGATAAAGTAAGCATTTGTAAAACCTAAAAAATAAAATGTTGAAAGGACAGGTGAAGATAAGGCTAAAACAGAAACTTTTGTTCATTGCTCTTAGCAAAATATAGGTAGTCCTTTCAGAAATGGCGGATCCAAGCGGAGAGTGGGGGGGGGGGATTGCTTCCTTCCCATTGCGATGATAAAGAGTGTACAGGCCAAGATATCTAAGAGATATGTAACCTTTAAAATGCTTAAGACGGATACATCCGGTCAGTGGCGCAGAGGAGACGGGGACTGGTGAGAGAATATACTTGGGGCTAAGGCTCCATCAATTCGGGCTGACTCACGTCGCCATTTAATTACCAGTAGCAAAAGAACGATTGTCCACGACATTTCTAGCCACGTGGGCAACAATCGCTGATTGGTCTAAATGGGAAACAAAATGTTTGACGAGTCAGCCTTTATAATGGATACCCTACTTGAAGCCCTCTACTACTATACAATTTATACAATTTTATGTGAAGAATATTTTTTCAGAGCTTTCAATGTCTAAAACTGACTTTTATATAGAATAGGAAAGAAAAAGTACATTGCTGAAAACTTAAATTTATAGGTTTATTTGGCTTAAAATACTCTATTTTAAGATTATTTTTTATGTAAGCCCCTCAAGGAATCGTTTCCATGTAAAAATAATGTAATGTGCCATATGAAACACGCTTACTTGATATGGAAAATTGAGTTTAATTTGCTTATATAGCTCATAAATAACACATACAGCTACATGTGTATATTATTATCTAAAGATTATTTTGCATGGGTTGGGTTGAGTTGATTTATGATGGCCGATTATCTACAAGAGGGATATAGGCCCTGGAGGGGGGGGAGTGTCCTCCGTGGAGGGTCTTTCTAAGGAATCCTAACCCGTATTTACGGCAAGGTTCGAAGTACACCACGGAAAACTCCGAACGGTTAGGTCGACGAGCGCGACAGAGTTTTCAATCCAGCGCCTCACGTCTACCAGATTTGAGAGCAGAACTTTTCAGCAACTGGTGGGGCCAGTATTTTGCATGGAAATCGTACATAATTATTTATTAAGTCTTAATTTGATTTAAAAGAGAAAGTAATTAAAATTATTTGTTGAAATTAGTAAATTAAAATTGTGATTTAGTATTGGAATGGATATTTTCAGCGGTGCAGTGCCAGATAAGTGCCATTTCATTCACTATACTAAAAGTCTAATTAGAAAGTCAATGAGTAAATATTTATTGTTATCTTCCAAATAATTAATTTAAATTAAACATTAAATAAGTTATGAGCAGGGAAATTTCACTTAATGCAACTTTTAACATAATAGGGACAAAAACAGAAATTAATCCACGGTTTACAATATTTTGATTCATCGTAAAAAAGAAAAAAATATGTTCTGTTTACCCCTTTTCGTTTCTTATGAACGCGCATTAAAATAATGATATCATAGCCAAAGCACGAGTATGCGCCAAGTGTAGAAAATCAGGTTTGCTACAATTTGGGGCAGGAGATCTGTCTTCCTATTTCCCAACATGATTTCCATCGGTCAGCGCGGAAGGATACAGTGACGATCATTTTAGTTCGCATTCGTGGCAAAATATGTTATTTATCGCATTCCCTTACATGATTAGTGAATTATTTATGAATTATATAAGCATACCTTAATTAGAGATCCAAAAATTAGGATAAAAGTAAATGAGAACACTGATATCTAACACTGACAACGTGGATTATTTTTTACTTTTGCCTTGCATGCTTCATTTGCCTTTCATGCTTCTGACTGCCGACTCAAATTTCGTCTATCCACCAGTTTCCGTCCACAGGGCATGCTCACTTGAACTCATGACGCTTCTCTCTTTCAGGTTCTCTACAACTATTTGGAGGGTATTTTTATACGGGTCGGACAGTGTTGAATTCAGACTCTTTTATCCGTGAGGAATTGCTGTGGCTCCGGAGGGGAGAAGGGGAATTGCACTTTTTAACCATTAAAAGCATAAAATCTCAAATTTTCCGGGGAGACATTCCAATGCTCCGGGGGGGGGGAGGGGGAGTCCTCCCCGGGCCACCCTCTGAATACAACACTGGGGGTCAGAGGATAAAAAGCAAATTTCAGTGTGGTAGCACTGTTTGTAAAACAAAACGCTCAATGGAGTTTCCTGAAGTTGGACTATAACTGAACCTGAATGTGGAACAAAAGTAGTTTCCATTTTTGCAGTATATATTATAACAGTAATATTATCACAAGGAGAAAAAAGGGAATTTTATTCCAACATTATTTATATAAATCTATATAGAAATAAAAACATTACTGCTATTTTTAACGATAATAATAAAAAGCAATGACTAGTGAATGACAATGAATAATAAAAGCAAAATTCTTAACACAATTACCATCGGTATGGTATTTTCTTGTATCGATTGTTGATAATGTACAAAACAGTATTACGTTTTTTTTTTAAACTAAGTAATTGTTTATTTAATAATAAAATTTAAACTATGAAGATTTTGACGAAACACAAACTACTTTTTATTTGCTTCGATATAGTGTTTCGTTATACAATTGAAAATTATCAGACCTGTCTAATTTATCTCCTTTTATCACTCCATGATTTTTGTTCGAAAGTATATTGTGTTACATTAATACAAAAAATAAACAAATTTTTATCAATAAAATGTATTTAATATTTATAATTATTCTCACCTATTTTTAACTGCGTAACTGATATTTAAAATAGATGTGTAAATTCTACACTTTTAAAGAAGAAAACTTCTGAAAGAAATATGGTATTTGTTTAATCTCAGAGTGCTGTTCTATGTAAATCCAAGTAGCTTGAATTTGTTTTCATACTGTGTTAAATATGTAATAAAGTATGCACAAAAATAAAATAAATTTTATACAGTCTTTTTTAATACTCTCACACCAGAAAAATATTACAGTTATGTATTTAAGAAATAATATTTGAGTTACAAACTTTTATATTGAAATTAGTGGTTCCAGTTACGAAGGCTACCTCAGAGATGGGAGAGGCCTTTGTATTTTGTGAAACAGAAAAAACACCTGCAGGGGGTGGTGTCATGAGTATGACTGGACAGGATGCTGAACCGAGCAACTTCGATGTATCATTGAAGATGAAGACCTTTTAATTATAACTGGGATGTTAGGTATTACAACTTCAATGACTGAGATAGGCTCCAGAATAGAATGGAGGGCTGATTTTTTTTTTTTTTTTTTTTGTTACATTGAATACAGCGGTCCGCCTATTAATACAGTTCCTTAGAATTTAGGAGGAAAAATTATGGCAAAACACAAATTTCCTCCCATAGAGTAGTATGCGACAGATATTTTCAAAATCGATTTTCTTTTTTAAAATATGACGAAGATGCTACAATTTTCCTTGAATTATATTTTTTATATAAAAAATAAACCCTAGAAATTTTATTTAATTTCATCACAAATATTCACTTCGTTCTAGTTAAAAACCAATTTTAAGTAAGCTCAATAAGAAACATGAACAATTTATTATTGCTCATAAAAAAAAAAAAAAAGTAAAAATAACCAAAACTGATTTAAAGTACGCCGAAAAGTTTGAAAAAAATGCATCTAAACTTAAAACAAGATAGAAAAATCATGCGTCCAACGTATATTATGAAACACTTTCCAACATATTCAGAAAACAGTAACAAAACTTTCCTGTTTAACAAAGTAAAAAATAAGACCTAAAAAAAAATTTAAAAAAAAATTGGAAAACGCATAGCACGTTTGAAAACATAATTTCAGCATTAGTTGGAAAAGTGTAAGCACCGTCAACTTCCATAGTTGGAAAAGTACCTGTAAGTTAGCTCTCCGTTCTGTTATTTATAAAGCTTAGTGTGGAGGGGCAGTACCGCCTCCAAGGGTTACCACCCATTAAGTATGGCAGTGAAAGAAGGTGATCAGGACAAAGAGTTTCGCCAGCAACTTTTTTTCTGGAATTAACTTAATTTAGAATTTTCGTTATTATAACTAATAATAATAATAAAATTCTTTAAACTTCTAATTTTTTTTTTTTTTAACTTTATAAAAGATGAGAAACAATCATAGTTTATTTGAAACAACACCAATTTAATTATTATTTTGTCATCATAGAAATATTTTACATTTTAATCACATAATTTCGAGTTAATATTCCTTAACTAATGGCTTTTAAATAATTCTATTGTTTTATTTATAACGTTTATCTTCAATTGCAAAATTTTGCTCTTCCATTGCAATCAAATACAGTTCAAACATTACTATAAATAGTTAATTAAAAATTAAAATGTAGGAAAGAATAATTCGCCAGTAACTTTTTTTTTATTAGGAATCTTAATATTAAAAATTATGAAAAGATTAATTTTCAAACAAAATATTTTTCAAACTTTTAAAATTCATTTTCATTTTAAATTTTACAGCGTATGAAAAACATTCATAATTTTACTTTAAACAAAACAGATTTTTTTTTTTTTTTTTTTTATTATTATTTTTCAAATCATGGAAATATTTCACATTTTAATTACCTAATATCGAGTTAATATTCATTAATTAATACCGTCTAAATACTATTACATTATTTATAATATTAATTTGCAACTGTTATTTTTTTGTTTGTTTGTTTGTTTCAGCTAAATCAGATACAGCTGAAACATTAATGTAAATAGTTATTTAAAAATTAAATGAACATGTTCATAGTTTTATTTTGATTTCCAAAAAAAGCAATATTTGATCTTAAAATAACTTTATTCTTAAAAGTTCTTTAATCGCCCCAAAAACAATCAACATACATCACAACACAGACTAGATCAATATAAAGTCATAACTGCCAAATGCTATGATTTTTTGTCCCCATCATTTACAATTAGTAATCTTTGCCTTATTTAATCACAGATAAGAAGAGGTAAGCACCTCGGTATGTAATATATGTTTATTTATATAAGATAACAGAGATGTACACGTAGTAATATTTGTCTCATTCTTAATTACTTCATTACGGATTTTTAAAAATAGGCAATTTTCATAGAGGATCAAAATATTCTGTTCTTTTTAAATGAAAATTTTGACATTAAAGTATATGTTTATATTCATAGATATGTTTTATCATACACAGAGAGGTAATATTTCAAAAATTTTGAAATGGGGAAAAATAAATATTTTTTTCTTTTTTTTTTCTAATTTTCTGGAAAAAATGATTTCTTACAATCCCCACCCCCCCCCCCCTTACAGATATATTTCAATTAAATGTTTATCATTTAAAATAATATATAAAATATTAAAATTTAATAATTTAAAAAATATATATATATTAAATACCTTTAACATTTATACACACTAGATTTTATTTTATTTTATTTTATTTTTTCTGTAGATGGATGTTTTATTAAATAATTTTTGGTAACGTTTGCATCCTAAGGTAAATTTTGCCTCTAAAGCAAAATATGATGTCAAATTTAGGTGTGCTTATTGGAACTTTCAGAAATTGGTACAATTTCTGTATGAAAAGGTACAACAAGCCCATTTTTTAATATAAATTGAAAAAAAAAAAAAAAAAAAAAAAAAACGAGTAATTTTCATTCGAATGGTCATCCGTTTTTTCTTGGGGTAATTTTGTGCTTAAAATGTATGGGATGTTTTCTTTCTTTTTTTCTTTTTCTTGGCCGACTGTACATCCGGGAAAAGATGTTTTTTTTTTCCCAGTCGTGAACAGCCAGGACAAAACAAAAATCCCTTTTTAACCTTTAAAGACACAGTTCATTTCGTTTACTTCGTAACACTTTTGCTGTAGTTTTGGTTTATAATCACCACCAACAGATTAGTAATGAGAACTATAAATGACATCTAATTGTTTTAATTATTCAGGATTTAAAAGTGTTTTCAAGTAAATTTTCGACATTCTATTTACATGATAAGAACGGGTATTAAATATTTTTAAGTACAGTAGAACTCTAATTATCCGAATCAATTGGGACCGAACTCTATTCGGATAATCAAAAATTCGGATAATTGGATTTTTTCCAAAAAAAGGGGTATATTTTCATTAATTACTGTATGTATGTTGAAAATGGGAGAAAAAAATTATTTTTAAAGAAAAATATATTTTAATTAATTAAATGGAAAGGCAACACTATTACATGTTAAGCGTACTTACAAGTGCTGTACATTAGTACAGTATGTACGTACCGTACTGTAAATGAAAGTCATTACTTGCTGAACATCTCGGTGAAAGTAAGCTGTTTGACAGTCTTCATCCGTTTTCGGGGAGCAGAGTCGCGCATCCGCTTGACTCAGAAGTTGCATGTGGTCCCACGCGGGCTGACGCTCGATCCACTTCAACGCAGTTTCAAGGCCGGCAAATGCTTCAACTTCGACATTAAAGTCATTTTCTTCCTCGACACTTTCTTCTCTCACACTTTCAATCAGTTCATCGTCATTTAGAATTTGAAACCCAGGGTCTTCGCGGCGGAAAGACAATAGCGCGCGCAGACAGAATCATTATTTTGGGAATCGCAGTACGTTTCCGTCTTCATTTGTTTTTTCTAAAATTCTGAAAGCGATTCGGATAATCAGCTATTCGGATAGTTGGAGTTCGGATAATTGAAGTTCTACTGTATTTACTTTCTTTCAATGCGGGTTCATAGTGATGCACTTAGAGAAATTTAAATCATTTGTGACGTTTGTATGGCATCTATATTATAAAGGACAGACGTGTCCGTGCGTAATGATTTCCGTCCGATTTAATGATGTTCGTGCGTAAAATGACGCTGACGTCATTTTGCGAATGGCAACACTTGACGATGAAATTTCGGTTTTGCGATTTTTGCTACTGCAATTTTTTTAATTTCTAAACATCGCACATTTTTAATTTTTACACTGTTATGGAAAAAAAAATCTACTTTCAAATGCAATATTTTTGAAAACTGTATCTTAAATGACTGATTTATTACAGCATTTAAATTAAATTTCAAGCATGATTTTTAAAAAAAATCTATCTCTAGCAGACGATTACAAAATATTAATCTGTTTGCATTTTAAACAATATAAAAAGCTCAGCATTTGTTTCCAGCTAACATTCAATATGGAAATTTAAACTTTATAAAGGAATAAATAAAATAGTTGAAATGAAACACATTTAACGGACATGTAATTGAAATAAACGCTTAAAACTGCTGAAATGATCAGAATTTAAAAAAAAAAAAAAAAAAAAAATCTGCAGTAGATAACGAAATTTTTAGCGATTTCTTTGGTGTTAGCGGGCAATCTAACAAAAGATATTAAATGTAAAAAAATCTATTACTTTTCAATAACAAAAAATAATAAGTGGTTTTCACATATATTCTCTATACCGGGAAGCCCAGGTTGAATGCCCTAGTCTTATTAAAATTGAAATTGAAAGTTCTGATTTGAAAATCCTATTAAATATGCAGTGTTTGCAAGAAAAGCAGCTGCAATGCAGTTTTTTCAGTTCTTTAATTCTTCAAAAATAGTTCTTTCTTTTAAGGCTATGTGATATTTTTTACTCCGCCAGTTTTCATGTTATTCGTTGAAACTGGAAAATTCCAAATTAACTCTAAACTGCATAATTTTTTCGTTTGGAACTATATGTGACACCTATGCTACACTCACAAAATATTTTTTCTTTATGAAATTGATGCATTAGAAAGTCGATGATGCCATATTCAGATAAATAAATGTTGGTTAAATAAAATTACATTTAATTAAAAGTTTTGTGCTCTAAACTCATTAACTGCAGAGTTAATTCAGTTTTATAGGTGGTCGGACACGCCCACAGCCGTCTCCATAGATTAAACTTAGAATAAACTTTTAATTGTTTCACATGTGCAGTCTTTTGCATAATATATCTATATATCTGTATATGTGTGTGTATAATGCATTTTTAAAATATTAATTTTATAAATGGGGAGTGTTTGGAAAAAGCAGAAAAATACGACACTGGAACACTCATAGAAAAATTTAAATCTTTAATTAAAGTGATGAAAATAAATAATAAATGATAAATTTGCACTATTATGTATTATTGATAATTTATTGTCGCGTAATATACATTATTATCGCGTACAAATTATTATTTTTTATGTAATTAATATTGTCATTATATTAATTATTTGTAATTTCATATTAATTACATATTATTACATGTGGTTTTTACAGGGGTCAGAGGATAAAAAGCAATTTTCAGTGTGGTGACACCGTTTGTAAAACAAAAAGTTGAATCCAGCTTCCAGCAGTTGTATTATAACTGATTATGTGTGTAACACAAAAGTAGAATTTATTTTTGCAATATGTATTATGACAGTAATATTATCACAAGGAGAAAACAGTGAATTTTATTAAAACATTATTTATATGTATCTATATAGAAATAAAAATATTACTACTAATAATGATAATAATAAAAAGTTAATTTTGAATAATAAATAGCAATGAAAAGTATATTCTTGTTTGGATTGTTGATAATGCATAAAACTGCTGTATTACTTTTTTTTTTTTTTTTTAATACTAAGCATTTGTCAATTTAATAATAAATAAAAAACTACGTTGATTTTGACGAAACACATTGCGTCGATATAGTGTTTCATTATACAGCTGAATATTAACAGACCTGTCTCAGTTATCTTTTGTTATCACTCGATGATTGTTTTTTGAAAGTATATTATGTTATATTAATTCAAAATTATAAAAAATAAACAAATTTTTACCAATAAAATGTATTTAATTATTCTACCTATTTTTAACTCCGTTATGTATATTTAAAATAGATGTGTAAATTTCACACTTTTAAAAATAAAAAATCTTTTAAGAGAAATATGTTATGAAATTTGCTAAGTTCCAGAGTGCTGTTCTATGGAAATCCAAGTATTACGAATATTTTCATACTTACTTAAATATTTAATAAAGTAAACGCGAAAATAAGATGTACTTTACACAGTATTATTTAATACTCTCAAACCAGAAAAAATATTGAACTTATTTATTTATATACAAAAAACTGATATTCGATGTCAATTTAACGACTTTACTTACATCGTGGTACGAGGGCTACCTCAGAGATGAAAGAAGCCCTCGTATTTTGTGACAAAAAAAACATCCGCCTGGGGTGCCAAAGCGCCAAAGACGGCAAAATGCGACCCGTTCTCTAAAGCTGTGTAACCAGAATAAAAGAAAGTCTGCCCTTTTCTATCATTTATATTGTAACTCCTCCGCTATCAGCTTCAGCTGTTTTCTATTCTCAGTTGTAAAGACACGAATCAAGGACAGTTTTTTTAAATTTTATCTTTGATAATGCTGTTTTTTTTTGTTTTTTTTTTCAATTTTAATTATACTTGTAATGTTAGACTCTTTTTTAAATTTCATTTATTGTTTATTTCAATTTCCATCAAAGAGAATTATTTATATTATTGGGTTTTTCGGAAAGTTCTTCCCTTTTGGGAAAATTGGTTCGTACCGGAAAATTCTATTATCATTTAATTTTTAGACATACTTCCAATAACTGTAGTTTAATAATTCTATGACAGAATTTTCCGCTACTAACTGGTTTTCCCTAACGCGTTGGGTTGGGTTGATTATTGACGGCCAATTATCTACACTTGGGATATAGGCCCGGGGGGATTGCCCTTCGTGGGGGTCTTTCTAAGGGAACCTAACCCTTATTTACGCATGCATAAATCCACGGCTCGAAGAAAACCACGAAAACTCCGAACGATTAGGCCGACGGGCGCGATTGGTATCGAAGTTTTCCCAAACGGAAGGAACTTTCCGAAGAATGCAGTTTAATTTCATTGTTTTTAATAATTGTTTCTTTACAGTTAATTTCTTTTATTTTATGTAGATGCTAGCAACAGCGATGGATAATTAATATTCTGCAACATTGTCAGCCTTTCCATTCTAAAACTCGATAAGTGAAAGATTTTTATGTATTCACATGTCATTTAACTGTTTGCATAGCTTCCCGTTTTAATTAAAAAAAAAAACAACTGTCGAAAAAACATTGTATTGTGTAATAAAAATGTAATAATAATTCATTATTATACCTACATTATTATTATCTCAGAAAAATGTATCTTTCACAACTTTAAAACCTGATGATTTGAAAGTTTCCTAAATAAAAAATACTCCCCTTCCCACCAATCTTTTATCACATACAGTGTCTAAAAATTTAATAGAAAAAAGATGATTATTTGTTAATTGTATTATCAGTAAATAAATAATGAATCAAATGAATTCTCGTGTAATATTTTATCACCCCTCTCCCCTAAATAAATGTGTGGAAAAAAATGTATATTATATATTACAAATATATTAAGCTATTTCAGAAAATATAAAAATTTGTATCTTAAAATGTTATCTTTAATAAGTATTTTTTTCTGGATGCTACTTTCATAGCAGAAGTGCAAAACAGTAAATTTACGCTTTTTTAATTAATTCATAGTATTTTCCAAATTTCAGTCTCCTCATTTCCTCCCCTTATCCAACAAAGTCTCACATTCCTCTAAAACCGGATTTATAAATTTCCTAAATAAATAATATTACAAAATTCCTCTCCCCCACCTCCTTCACCCCAATACGCGCAATTGTTTAAAAGAGGACTTTTTAAAATTGTATTGACACTAAATAAATAACAAATAAACTGAATTAAAGTGTTCAATTTTCTCACCCTCCCCCCCCCCTCCAAAAAAAAAAAAAGAAAAAGAAAAAGCTGTATAATACATTTCTGACTATTTATTGCAATTATAAGAATTCGTGAAAGGAAATCCTAAAATGTTATCTTTAATAAGTATTTTTTCTTAATGGTACTTTCACAGTATGGTTGTAAAGGTGCGGATTTTCATATTTTTAATAAATCCATTTAAGGATATTTTATCCATTTTTCTGAGATTGAATTTTGTGAAAGACAGATGAGTGACAGTGTAATAATAATGTAATATCACAATAATGTATTCACGATACAATAATGTATAACGATAAAAAAATGTGTAGTATTGTTTTGTAGCATTTCAAATCAGTAAATAAAAATATAACTTTGTATTAATCATTATCCATTTGAAAAAAAAAAAAAAAAAGGCTCAAGCATTGTTTGCGAGATGCAGATTTTTTTTCTTTTTTTTTTTTTCTTTATGAATATGTTGAAAAGCAACTAAAAGAGTCAAGGTCACTATTTCAATATTGATGTCTGGTAAAATTATAATTCGCATAAAAAAATTAGCGATCTTTTTTTTCCTCCAGAAATGGGAATTTAAGCTTATGTACGCCTTTCCCTCTTTTCGCTAGGATACTGATGTAGCTATCCAGTAATTTCATGTTTATTTACACAAATAAAACAAAACCACTTGAAAACTAGTCGGATGTGCCAATCCTAAAACTTTCTTCGATCATACAGGTTGCACATACACCAAAAACGAATCAGCACCAATTTATATCAAGGTCTAACTGAATATAAAGTTTTATTAAATACCGTGCATTAGTCCTTGAGATATGACTATAGCTAAAATCGTGTAAATCCTGAAAAATGCAGCATAGCAGCATCACTTGTTGAGAGATTTACACCAAAATCGAATCAAAACAACTTCTAATTAAATCAACGTCTAACTGAATCTGAATTTTTATGAAATTCTGTGCATTAGTTCTTGAGATATACCTATCGTGAAAATCATGAAAAAAGTATCATAGCAGCGTCACCTGCCGGGCTATTTTCACCAAAACGTAACCAGCATCTATTTATGTCAAGGTCTAACAGAATTTGAAATTTGATAAAATTTCGTGCATTAATTCTTGAAATATAGATGCCATGAAAATCATGAAAAATGTGGCATAGCGCCACCTGATGGGCGATTTACACCAAAAAATAACCAGCACCGATTTATATCAATTTCGAACTGAATCTAAAGTTTGATTAAAATCCGTGCATTAGTTCTTGAGATAGGGCATCCGTAAATTTTTTGTCACAGACAGACAGACAGTCGTTTCTAAACACAGTGAAATCGTTTCAGGACCTTTTAAATCGCATAAATCAGTCGAAAACCGGAAGTCGAAATCTTTCTTCTTGTAAAGATAGAAAATTGAAAAAAAAAATCATTTTTAGAATAACAATCGCAAAAGATGGCAGCATCATCAAACTTTTTATAGAGTCTGAGTTCTTTTACTTATTATAATTAAAATGAAATCGCAATCATAATTCTAAGGATCTAAGATTAATGGTGCTGCATATTTTTTCACCCTATAAACATCTTGAGACTATTTAATATCCTTACTTTCTTCAAAATCAATCATGAAAATAATAATAAAAAAATAAGTAAAATAAAAATAATATATATTACGGAAATAGTACATCAGAACTACAACAGATGTCAGCACCATACAATATTTTTATGAACCATGTAATTTCACCCTTTTTAGTTAACATTACAGCGGGCGTAGTTTAATTTTTTGCACAAGCAGGTGTGCGTTTTGTACTCAGAGCTGTTCTTAAGGGTGTTATTTTATTAAAATAAAATAAAATAAAACCACTTAAAAAAAAAAACATTTTTAGAATTACGCTTGCAAAAGATGGCAGGACCATTAAACTTTTTGTAGAGTCTGACCTATTTGACCTATCATAATTAATTCTAAGGGTCTAAGATGAATTATGCAGCATATTTTCCACCCTATAAACATCTTGAGGCTGTTTAATATTCTTACCTTACTTTCAACTATGAAAATAATAATAAAAAAAATAAGTTAAATAAAAATAACATTTATTACATTAATAGTACCTGAGAACTACAACAGATGTCAGCACTATATAATATTTTTTATTTTATTTTTGCACAAGCAGGTGTGCGTGAGCTAGAGACCCGCACGGGCTGGGCCTAGTCTCCACGCGTTGCGGGCCGGGCCCGGGCCATACTTTTTCTTCAAAGCTTGGGCCGGGCCTAGTGATTACTGTTTACTGGTCGGGTTCGGGCCTTACTTTTTCGCTGAATGATCAGGACGCGTCTTAAATTATTTTTTCTGTACAGAGTCGGGATTGGTTTCAATCTTCCTAGTCTTCACGCCCCAAAATTTTCAGTCCTGGTTTTGACCCGTATGAAAATCATTGTCTCGGCGTGGCCTGGTCCGTTCGAAGGTCAGTAAAATAAGACCTGGTACAAAAATCTTTGCAAAAAATGCATACATTTTTAAATCGCCATTATTCTACAAATAAACATTAAAATTTATTCTTTTTAAAGAATAGTAGATTTGTAGTCTTATTAAAATATGGCTAAATTAAAATATAGTGAAACTTGCGAAAAATAACCTGCTTATGACGGAATTCTGTCTTAAACTGAAAAATGTGTTGATCCATGCAAAATGAATATGCTAATACGTAAGAAAAGAAAATATAATACATTTACACCTGCTAAGAACGCAAATTGTCTATATCTATTTTTTTTTTCTTCCCTATGCAATTCCGTCTTAGAAGATTTTACTGTATAGCATTTTTCTAATTTTTAACACTTCAATAGATGGAATATGGATTAACAATATTAGTGCTATCTTAAACAGTTACTTCCAGAAATAGAGATTCATTAAAAAAATAAATATCGCAGGCTGCGGCACTTCTATAAAATTGAAGATTATAAACATGAAAAAAAAAAAAAGGCTAAGATAGGAATTTTTGGTTAGATTTCCTCCTACGAGGCAATTTTTTAACCAAATCAACGTAAAAATCAATGTTTTGTAGAAATTCACTAGGGCCGGTCCGAGATTTTAACTTTTTTCCGGGCCGGGCTCGGGACCGAACTTTTAGCTTTTATACCGGGCCGGGTCGGGCTCGGGCAAGGCTTGGGCCGAACTTTTATTTTTTCTATCGGGCTGGGCCGAATTTTTTTGTATGGGTCGGGCCGGGCCCGGGACTGGAAATTTCGGCCCGTGCAGAACTCTACTCAGAGCTGTCCTTAGGGCAGAGAATGATCAACTACATCCCTGACACCTAGACTAGATCTTTTTTTTGCCCTTCCTCTCCTTCAAAATGATATATACCGGGTGATTCAAAATAATACATGTTTGCTAATTTATCTCCTAAACCACTGATGATAGAAACATACTTCCAATTACAAAAAGTATAATAAAAAATCAAGTACAGATTTTAGACATGGCATTTGTTTTCCAAGCAGTTAGTTGTCTATATATTATACTGCGAAATTTACTTTTTATACGGCTCCTGGGTTCTATAAGTTATACTTAGAAAAATATCCTTTTTTTAAAAGAAGGCCATAAAATAATCATATTATTTTACGACCAAAGCTTACTAAATTATGATACTTCGAATTTTATGAAATTTCAATTTATCCTTTCACTAAAAACGGAAAAAAAGCACCTTTAGTGCAGGTAAACGTTGAAATTTCATAAAATTCAAAGTGTCATAATTCGGTAAGATTTGGTCGCAAAAGAATAGGATTTTTTTTTAATGTTTTTCCTAAACGGAGGACAACATTTTTCGAAAAATCTATATATTTAAAACGCTAAGCGATTTCTTTCGACAATCTGTGAGAACAAACTACTGCATCAAATTACACCATTCTTTTTTTAAATGAAAGATATTTGGACACAGATTTGTTATCGTGCGTTCGTTTGTTCGAAAATTTAATTTATTAGCCGTAATTTTCAATTGAACTTTTACTTCTGCTTATGACGTCATAAAGTCGGCAACTCCCATTTTTGTGAGGCATAGAATTTATTCTCTGAACTCTATGGTTTGCCAATCTTTTGACATTAGCTAATATCAACTAGGTGATATTTTAGCATTGTAATATAAAATCTTAAAAAAACTTACTTAAAATTAGCTAGAATATAATCATAATAAAATATCTAAACATAAACATATCAATATGAATAACAAATTTCACGTAAAATGTTGCAATTTAAATTATTTCAATTGAAACAAGAATTGGAGAGTTATCCCTGACGCCCAGCTAATATAAAAGTGCCTATTTTATTTTATTTATTTACACACATATTCAATTTTATTATAAAACACCAGGTTGCCATACAAAGCAAAAATCGTCATTTAGGCGCCAAAAATTAACCCGGTGCGTCTGCGATATATGTACCGATTTAATCAAAATTGTTTTGGTAGCACCGCATATTGAAAAATTAATTAAATCCATGATTATTGTTTCTTTCTCAGATTAAAAATAAGAAAATTGGTACTTCTCTATTATCCCGTCGATCACTTTTCATAACAAAAAACTATCGCCAAACTGTATCGCCCAATAAACGGGAGAACGTTGCCATTGGAATATCAAAATAGTAAATAAATAAAATATAAGAATTTAAGGACACGACTGTTATTTTAATTAATGAAATAACTAATAAATCAGTAAAACATAAAGAAAAATAGACGCAAATGTCGAATTAAAAACCACTTGATGACGTAACAAACATGTATAATGCTTCTGACATCAAGTAAATCGGACTGCATTTTTGGCGTTTAATTTTAGTTTGGCGAGAGTTTTTTGTTATGAAAAGTGGTCGACCGGATAATAGAGAAGTACCAGAAAATTTAATGCTTAACGAAATTCAATTATTTGATCGATCGCAAATTTTGGTACTTTTCCGTTATACCGACACCATGCCATACATGTAAATGTATGCTTGCCAACAATGGTGTTCGTATAACGGAAAAGTACCCAAATTTTTCTTAGTTCGGGCTATACCAAAAACAAACATTTTACAGGTAACAAAAAAATCGCCAAAAATGACTGCTTCATCAGCAGTTATGACAGCAAAGTTGGATAAAATGACCTAAATTTTACAACGTTTTTGCGAAACACCACACTGAACACACGCTATTTTTATACAAGTAGGGTATATTTAAGAGAATAAGAGAACTAACAACCATCAGTAATATAATGCATGAAAAAGTAAACAAATAAGTGATGCAGCAAATCTTAAAAATATGTATTTCTTAACATAACTATAAAATGCAGAAAAATATTCTGGTACCATCAAAAATATTCATCATCCCGTCAAAATTCCGCTCATTATCCCGTCGTCCCATTAAAAAAAAAAAAAAAACTTTATCCAAATTAGGTGCTTTTCGTTTAGCCGGCGCCAGTAAATATATATAAATATTATATATATATATAACTTTAAGTAAAATTTAACCATTGAAACATAAGAAACTGACCACATACAATGAAATCCCGATACCAAAGAGCCCTGTCAATTTACAAATTAAAATTGTAGTCCTAATAAATGTAACATTATTAATTCAAATTAAGAAGAAGAAAAAAAAAATAGAAAATAAGGAATGAAATATAAACCACACGAGTATATACACAAATAAAAGCTTATAAAGTAATTTACTTTTTCAAGGGCAAGAAAATCACATTTATAAGCAAAGAACGATTGTTTTCTGTATACGACACCAGCTTTTGCTAAATATAGTGCCATATCTCGCCCGAACAATCGCTGAAACAATATTGAATAACAAGACCTTTACAATGGAATATTATAAATTATACATACAATTTGAAAAGAAGTGTGAAAAAGAAGAAAAAATATATATATATATATATATTACTTATATTAATAATATCCCAAGATATTTAGTATATTGTTAGCACATGTACAAAATTGTATCCAAAAGAAGAGGTTAAATTCACAGTTAAATAGAGAATCCTTCAGATCATAAATTGTATCCTACAGTTACAGTTATTTTTATTTAACTACATAGATTACAACATTTTAAAAAATGTAGAAAAAAAAATATGATATACATATAAATAAAAACCATTAATTAATTTATTTTAATTTTAATTTAATAAATTAAAATATATAATATTACTTGATAATTTGAAAGTATTTCATAGATATTATTACTTCCATACTAAATTTCCAAGTTTTAATATTTTAAATAAGCTATACTGCTGCCATCTATTGTAAAAATATTAGACTATTTTAGCATACTATCAAATTCATTATATAATTTACTTTTGCTGCTGACATCTGGTGTACAGATATTCTACTAAAACTTTAATATTGTATGTATAATTACTTATATGCAGCTGTAATGTAGTGTAAATATATTAATTTTACTAGTTAATATTAATGATATATATAGAGAATAATAGTTACTAGTATAATATATTTTCTATTTTAACTAACCCATTTAAAATATATCTTAATTTAACACAAACATTAATGTAGAATCCATATGATACTTTCATTTTATAAATTAGTATTATACTTAGAAATAACATAGATTATTCAATATGGCAATGCACTTATTGAAATTTAAATCCATCTATTTAAATAATATCTACCATGAAAAAAAAATAATAAACATAAATATTAATTAAATTAAATGATCTAAAAATAAAATAAAATAAATAATATAAAACTAAGAGATATGTTTATTAGTGTACTATATTTAATAAATATTTAATATTTACTAAAATTAAATATGTTTAACATATTAATATTATATTGTATTGATTAACCCATTGTAACATCCTTGATAATTTTAACTTTTGTTACAACCCCAATAATATTAACTCCATATAATCATAACAACAATTATAGAATTCGCCCACATGTAAATTTTAATTTATGAATGACTTATATATATATATATATATATATATATATATATATATATATATGTGTGTGTGTGTGTATATATATGTGTATATATATATATATGTATATATATACTATATATATAGATATATATATACTTAATCTAAAAAAAATAATAATAATTAGGAAAAGCCCCTTTTACTAAAGTATCATTTATCAGTAACTTTAAACAATAAAATTTACAATATATTAATGAAAACAGAATAAAAAATAATCTTGGATATTTATTTATTTACATTATTTCTCTTAATTATGGAAAAGGAATAATCATCCTGATTATGTAAAGGAACTGGAGAAACCATACAAATAAATTACACAGGAAAACATTAAAAATCTCCCTTATCTGCAGATTGATTTATTATTGTAAAAAAAAATTCTTCATCTTTACATAAAAATTGATTAGCTTAAAACAATGGATGCGTTTTAGAAGATGTGGATTTGAAACGAACAATGATTAAAGAAGACATTTTAAAAATTTTGATCGAAACATTTTAAAACTTTTTTTTTAACGTCGAATTTCGACGGTGCGTTTGGGGAGATGCAATGCAGATGCGCATAGGAGCTCATTGGGTTGCATTATCACGGAGGGGGGGAGATGTGTGCTTTATTTACTATGTTCTTTTATTTACTGATGAACGTAGGGATATACTATTTGTATGGTACTTCATAGGTCCAGGGAATTTTCTTTCTTGCTGTAGGAATATGGCGGTAATGTCAAACTGATTTACATTTTGTTTACGGATTGTTTGTTTGGAGTTTGCATCGGAAATAGTACTGTAATTCACTGGGGGAAACAACTTTTAAAATAAAATATTTAAAAGACTGTTTCATAAGCACCCCTTCTTATGTAATAAAGAAGCTTATTTTACTTATATTGTTATTGTAATTTTTTTCCGTCAAGTTTTGACGGGTTCCATCTAGTAAGTTATTAAGATCCAGGGACCATATAAAAAATAAATTTTCGTATTTTAATATGTATACAACCGTTTATAAAACGTATGCCGCATCTAAAAGTTGTACTTGATTTGTATAATTTTTGCAATTGGAAGTTCATTTCTGTCATCAGCGGTTTATGAAGTAATCGAGGAGACATCTATTTCGAACCAACTGGTATAATAAACTAATGGGAATATTTTTTAAATCTTTGCTCAAATTTTCTTTCAGAATGGATTTGCAGTAAGTAGTTCTACAAATTAAAATATTTTCACGTAGACATTTATGTGAAGTCTCTAGCCTCAAAAGGATTTTCTTAATTTAAGAGGCTACTTCACTAACACGAAAACACCTGCTTGCTAATGTTAATCCTATGGGGGACATATTTTAGGATATCTCGTCCGCATTCCAATATTTTTAAATGATTTTTTCTGCTTTGGATAGCTGAGGTCGATCTCAATGCAGACCCCTTTTTCACTTTTTTTTAAAATTTTGATTACGGTTTTTTTTTTTTTTTTATCGAGAATTTCGTTAACAAAACGAAACTTTGTCTAAATTTTTCGAGAATTTTCGTTTTTTTTCTATATTTTAGCTGGGATTTTTAACAGTGTTAGGATAAAAGAGAGCATTTAAAATACTTTACAAAATGCTTTACAAAAAAATGAAGATTAATAACACGGAATGACGGATCGATAAGTACAAAAATCAACAGCAAGATAAGTTTACGTTACTAGCTTTGAAGAAAGTACGAGTGCACTCAGGCAAACATCCTGGAAATATAAACATTTTGACCTGCAGATAAAGTAAGCATTTGTAAAACCTAAAAAATAAAATGTTGAAAGGACAGGTGAAGATAAGGCTAAAACAGAAACTTTTATTCATTGCTCTTAGCAAAATATAGGTAGTCCTTTCAGAAATGGCGGATCCAAGGGGAGAGTGGGGGGGGGGGGGATTGCTTCCTTCCCATTGCGATGATAAAGAGTGTACAGGCTAAGATATCTAAGAGATATGTAACCTTTAAAATGCTTAAGACGTATACATCCGGTCAGTGGCGCAGAGGAGACGGGGACTGGTGAGAGAATATACTTGGGGCTAAGGCTCCATCAATTCGGGCTGACTCACGTCGCCATTTAATTACCAGTAGCAAAAGAACGATTGTCCACGACATTTACGGCAAGGTTCGAAGTAAACCACGGAAAACTCCGAACGGTTAGGTCGACGAGCGCGACAGAGGTTTCAATCCAGCGCCTCACGTCTACCAGATTTGAGAGCAGAACTTTTCAGCAACTGGTGGAGCCAGTATTTTGCATGGAAATCGTACATAATTATTTATTAAGTCTTAATTTGATTTAAAAGGGAAAGTAATTAAAATTATTTGTTGAAATTAGTAAATTAAAATTGTGTTATAGTATTGGAATGGATATTTTCAGCGGTGCAGTGCCAGATAAGTGCCATTTCATTCACTATACTAAAAGTCTAATTAGAAAGTCAATGAGTAAATATTTATTGTTATCTTCCAAATAATTAATTTAAATTAAACATTAAATAAGTTATGAGCAGGGAAATTTCACTTAATGCAACTTTTAACATAATAGGGATAAAAACAGAAATTAATCCACGGTTTACAATATTTTGATTCATCGTAAAAAAGAAAAAAATATGTTCTGTTTACCCCATTTCGTTTCTTATGAACGCGCATTAAAATAATGATATCATAGCCAAAGCACGGGTACGCGCCAAGTGTAGAAAATCAGGTTTGCTACAATTTGGGGCAGGAGATCTGTCTTCCTATTCCCCAACATGATTTCCATCGGTCAGCGCGGAAAGATACAGTGACGATCATTTTAGTTCGCATTCGTGGCAAAATATGTTATTTATCGCATCCCTTTACATGATTAGTGAATTATTTATGAATTATATAAGCATACCTTAATTAGAGATCCAAAAATTAGGATAAAAGTAAATGAAAACACTAATATCTAACATTGACAACGTGGATTATTTTTTACTTTTGCCTTGCATGCTTCATTTGCCTTTCATGCTTCTGACTGCCGACTCAAATTTCGTCTATCCACCAGTTTCCGTCCACAGGGCATGCGCACTTGAACTCATGACGCTTCTCTCTTTCAGGTTCTCTACAACTATTTGGAGGGTATTTTTATACGGGTCGGACAGTGTTGAATTCAGACTCTTTTATCCGTGAGGAATTGCTGTGGCTCCGGAGTGGAGAAGGGGAATTGCACTTTTTAACCATTAAAAGCATAAAATCTCAAATTTTCCGGGGAGACATTCCCATGCTCCGGGGGGGGGGGGAAAGTCCTCCCCGGGCCAACCCCTGAATACAACACTGGGTGTCAGAGGATAAAAAGCAAATTTCAGTGTGGTAGCACTGTTTGTAAAACAAAACGCTCAATGGAGTTTCCAGAAGTTGGACTATAACTGAACCTGAATGTGGAACAAAAGTAGTTTCCATTTTTGCAGTATGTATTATAACAGTAATATTAGCACAAGGAGAAAAAAGTGAATTTTATTCCAACATTATTTATATAAATCTATGTAGAAATAAAAACACTACTGCTATTTTTAATGATAATAATAAAAAGCAATGACTAGTGAAGGACAATGAATAATAAAAGCAAAACTCATAACACAATTACCATCGGTATGGTATTTTCTTGTTTCGATTGTTGATAATGCACAAAATTGCTGTATTACGTTTTTTTTTTCTTTTTTTTTTTTAAACTAAGCAATTGTTTATTTATTAACAAAATTTAAACTATGCAGATTTTGACGAAACACAAACTACTTTTTATTTGTTTCAATATAGTGTTTCATTATACAATAGAATATTAACAGACCTGTCTAATTTATCTCCTTTTATCACTCCATGATTTTTGTTCGAAAGTATATTGTGTTACATTAATACAAAAAATTTGTTTTCATACTGTCTTAAATATGTAATAAAGTATGCACAAAAATAAAATAAATTTTATACAGTCTTTTTTTTAATAGTCTCACACCAAAAAAATATTACAGTTATGTATTTAAGAAATAATATTTGAGTTATATGCTTTTTAACTGAGAGTAGTGGTTCGAGCTACGAAGGCTACCTCAGAGATGGGAGAAGCCTTTGTATTTTGTGAAACAGAAATATCACCTGCAGTGGGTGGTGTCATGTGTATGACTGGACAGGATGCTGAACCGAACAACTTCGATGTATCATTGAAGACCTTATAATTGTAACTGGGATATTAGGCATTGTAACTTCAATGACTGGGATAGGCTCCACAATAGAATGGAGGGCTGAATCTTTTTTCTGTTACATTGAATGCAGCTGTCCGCCTATTAATACAGTGCCTTAGAATTTAGGAGGAAAAATTATGGCAAAACACAAATTTCCTCCCATAGAGTAGTATGCGACAGATATTTTCAAAATCGATTTTCTTTTTTAAAATATGACGAAGATGCTACAATTTTCCTTGAATTATATTTTTTATATAAAAAAAACCCCTAGAAATTTTATTTAATTTCATCACAAATATTCACTTTGTTCTAGTTAAAAACCAATTTTAAGTAAGCTCAATAAGAAACATGAACAATTTATTATTGCTCATAAAAAAAAAATATGTAAAAATAACCAAAACTGATTTAAAGTACGCCGAAAAGTTTGAAAAAATACATCTAAACTTAAAACAAGATAGAAAAATCCTGCGTCCAACGTATATTATGAAACGAAACACTTTCCAACATATTCAGAAAACAGTAACAAAACTTTCCTGTTTAACAAAGTAAAAAATAATACCTAGAAAAAAAAAAAAAATATATTGGAAAACGCATAGCACGTTTGAAAATATAATTTCAGCATTAGTTGGAAAAGTGTAAGCACCGTCAACTTCCATAGTTGGAAAAGTACCTGTGAGTTAGCTCTCCGGTCTGTTATTTATAAAGCTTAGTGTGGAGGGGCAGTACCGCCTCCAAGGGACAGCCCTTACCACCCATTAAGTATGGCAGTGAAAGAAGGTGGCCAGGAGAAAGAGTTTCGCCAGCAACTTTTTTTCTGGCTTTAACTTAATTTAGAATTTTCGTTTTTATAACTAATAATAATAATAAAATTCTTTAAACTTCTAATTTTTTTTCTTTTTTTTTTAAAAACTTTATAAAAGATGAGAAACAATCATAGTTTTATTTGAAACAACACGAATTTAATTATTATTTTGTCATCATAGAATTATTTTACATTTTAATCACATAATTTCGAGTTAATATTCCTTAACTAATGGCTTTTAAATAATTCTATTGTTTTATTTATAACGTTTATCTTCAATTGCAAAATTTTGCTCTTCCATTGCAATCAAATACAGTTCAAACATTACTATAAATAGTTAATTAAAAATTAAAATGTAGGAAAGAATAATTCGCCAGTAACTTTTTTTTTATTAGGAATCTTAATATTAAAAATTATGAAAAGATTAATTTTCAAACAAAATATTTTTCAAACGTTTAAAATTCATTTTCATTTTAAATTTTACAGCGTATGAAAAACATTCATAATTTTACTTTAAACAAAACAGATTTAAATAATGTATTTATTTTTTATTATTTTTCAAATCATGGAAATATTTCACATTTTAATTACCTAATATCGAGTTAATCATTAATTAATACCGTCTAAATACTATTACATTATTTATAATATTAATTTGCAACTGTTATTTTTTTGTTTGTTTGTTTGTTTCAGCTAAATCAGATACAGCTGAAACATTAATGTAAATAGTTATTTAAAAATTAAATGAACATGTTCATAGTTTTATTTTGATTTCCAAAAAAAGCAATATTTGATCTTAAAATAACTTTATTCTTAAAAGTTCTTTAATCGCCCCAAAAACAATCAACATACATCACAACACAGACTAGATCAATATATAGTCATGACTGCCAAATGCTATGATTTTTTGTCCCCATCATTTACAATTAGTAATCTTTGCCTTATTTAATCACAGATAAGAAGAGGTAAGCACCTCGGTATGTAATATATGTTTATTTATATAAGATAACAGAGATGTACACGTAGTAATATTTGTCTCATTCTTAATTACTTCATTACGGATTTTTAAAAATAGGCAATTTTCATAGAGGATCAAAATATTCTGTTCTTTTTAAATGAAAATTTTGACATTAAAGTATATGTTTATATTCATAGATATGTTTTATCATACACAGAGAGGTAATATTTCAAAAATTTTGAAATGGGGAAAAATAAATATTTTTTTCTTTTTTTTTTCTAATTTTCTGGAAAAAATGATTTCTTACAATCCCCCCCCCCCCCCCTAACAGATATATTTCAATTAAATGTTTATCATTTAAAATAATATATAAAATATTAAAATTTAATAATTTAAAAAATATATATATATTAAATACATTTAACATTTATACACACTAGATTTTATTTTATTTTATTTTATTTTTTCTGTAGATGGATGTTTTATTAAATAATTTTTGGTAACGTTTGCATCCTGAGGTAAATTTTGCCTCTAAAGCAAAATATGATGTCAAATTTAGGTGTGCTTATTGGAACTTTCAGAAATTGGTACAGTTTCTGTATGAAAAGGTACAACAAGCCCATTTTTTAATATAAATTGAAAAAAAAAAAAAAAAAAAAAAAAAAAACGAGTAATTTTCATTCGAATGGTCATCCGTTTTTTCTTGGGGTAATTTTGTGCTTAAAATGTATGGGATGTTTTCTTTCTTTTTTTCTTTTTCTTGGCCGACTGTACATCCGGGAAAAGATGTTTTTTTTTTCCCAGTCGTGAACAGCCAGGACAAAACAAAAATCCCTTTTTAACCTTTAAAGACACAGTTCATTTCGTTTACTTCGTAACACTTTTGCTGTAGTTTTGGTTTATAATCACCACCAACAGATTAGTAATGAGAACTATAAATGACATCTAATTGTTTTAATTATTCAGGATTTAAAAGTGTTTTCAAGTAAATTTTCGACATTCTATTTACATGATAAGAACGGGTATTAAATATTTTTAAGTACAGTAGAACTCTAATTATCCGAATCAATTGGGACCGAACTCTATTCGGATAATCAAAAATTCGGATAATTGGATTTTTTCCAAAAAAAGGGGTATATTTTCATTAATTACTGTATGTATGTTGAAAATGGGAGAAAAAAATTATTTTTAAAGAAAAATATATTTTAATTAATTAAATGGAAAGGCAACACTATTACATGTTAAGCGTACTTACAAGTGCTGTACATTAGTACAGTATGTACGTACCGTACTGTAAATGAAAGTCATTACTTGCTGAACATCTCGGTGAAAGTAAGCTGTTTGACAGTCTTCATCCGTTTTCGGGGAGCAGAGTCGCGCATCCGCTTGACTCAGAAGTTGCATGTGGTCCCACGCGGGCTGACGCTCGATCCACTTCAACGCAGTTTCAAGGCCGGCAAATGCTTCAACTTCGACATTAAAGTCATTTTCTTCCTCGACACTTTCTTCTCTCACACTTTCAATCAGTTCATCGTCATTTAGAATTTGAAACCCAGGGTCTTCGCGGCGGAAAGACAATAGCGCGCGCAGACAGAATCATTATTTTGGGAATCGCAGTACGTTTCCGTCTTCATTTGTTTTTTTCTAAAATTCTGAAAGCGATTCGGATAATCAGCTATTCGGATAGTTGGAGTTCGGATAATTGAAGTTCTACTGTATTTACTTTCTTTCAATGCGGGTTCATGGTGATGCACTTAGAGAAATTTAAATCATTTGTGACGTTTGTATGGCATCTATATTATAAAGGACAGACGTGTCCGTGCGTAATGATTTCCGTCCGATTTAATGATGTTCGTGCGTAAAATGACGCTGACGTCATTTTGCGAATGGCAACACTTGACGATGAAATTTCGGTTTTGCGATTTTTGCTACTGCAATTTTTTTAATTTCTAAACATCGCACATTTTTAATTTTTACACTGTTATGGAAAAAAAAAATCTACTTTCAAATGCAATATTTTTGAAAACTGTATCTTAAATGACTGATTTATTACAGCATTTAAATTAAATTTCAAGCATGATTTTAAAAAAAAAATCTATCTCTAGCAGACGATTACAAAATATTAATCTGTTTGCATTTTAAACAATATAAAAAGCTCAGCATTTGTTTCCAGCTAACATTCAATATGGTAATTTAAACTTTATAAAGGAATAAATAAAATAGTTGAAATGAAACACATTTAACGGACATGTAATTGAAATAAACCCTTAAAACTGCTGAAATAATCAGAATTAAAAAAAAAAAAAAAAAAAAAAAAAAAAAAAAAAAAAAAAAAACTGCAGTAGATAACGAAATTTTTAGCGATTTCTTTGGTGCTAGCGGGCAATCTAACAAAAGATATTAAATGTAAAAAAATCTATTACTTTTCAATAACAAAAAATAATAAGTGGTTTTCACATATATTCTCTATACCGGGAAGCCCAGGTTGAATGCCCTAGTCTTATTAAAATTGAAATTGAAAGTTCTGATTTGAAAATTCTATTAAATATGCAGTGTTTGCAAGAAAAGCAGCTGCAATGCAGTTTTTTCAGTTCTTTAATTCTTCAAAAATAGTTCTTTCTTTTAAGGCTATGTGATATTTTTTACTCCGCCAGTTTTCATGTTATTCGTTGAAACTGGAAAATTCCAAATTAACTCTAAACTGCATAATTTTTTCCTTTGGAACTATATGTGACACCTATGCTACACTCACAAAATATTTTTTCTTTATGAAATTGATGCATTAGAAAGTCGATGATGCCATATTCAGATAAATAAATGTTGGTTAAATAAAATTACATTTAATTAAAAGTTTTGTGCTCTAAACTCATTAACTGCAGAGTTAATTCAGTTTTATAGGTGGTCGGACACGCCCACAGCCGTCTCCATAGATTAAACTTAGAATAAACTTTTAATTGTTTCACATGTGCAGTCTTTTGCATAATATATCTATATATCTGTATATGTGTGTGTATAATGCATTTTTAAAATATTAATTTTATAAATGGGGAGTGTTTGGAAAAAGCAGAAAAATACGACACTGGAACACTCATAGAAAAATTTAAATCTTTAATTAAAGTGATGAAAATAAATAATAAATGATAAATTTGCACTATTATGTATTATTGATAATTTATTGTCGCGTAATATACATTATTATCGCGTACAAATTATTATTTTTTATGTAATTAATATTGTCATTATATTAATTATTTGTAATTTTATATTAATTACATATTATTACATGTGGTTTTTACAGGGGTCAGAGGATAAAAAGCAATTTTCAGTGTGGTGACACCGTTTGTAAAACAAAAAGTTGAATCCAGCTTCCAGCAGTTGTATTATAACTGATTATGTGTGTAACACAAATGTAGAATTTATTTTTGCAATATGTATTATGACAGTAATATTATCACAAGGAGAAAACAGTGAATTTTATTAAAACATTATTTATATGTATCTATATAGAAATAAAAATATTACTACTAATAATGATAATAATAAAAAGTTAATTTTGAATAATAAATAGCAATGAAAAGTATATTCTTGTTTCGATTGTTGATAATGCATAAAACTGCTGTATTACTTTTTTTTTTTTTTAATACTAAGCATTTGTCAATTTAATAATAAATAAAAAACTACGTTGATTTTGACGAAACACATTGCGTCGATATAGTGTTTCATTATACAGCTGAATATTAACAGACCTGTCTCAGTTATCTTTTGTTATCACTCGATGATTGTTTTTCGAAAGTATATTATGTTATATTAATTCAAAATTATAAAAAATAAACAAATTTTTACCAATAAAATGTATTTAATTATTCTACCTATTTTTAACTCCGTTATGTATATTTAAAATAGATGTGTAAATTTCACACTTTTAAAAATAAAAAATCTTTTAAGAGAAATATGTTATGAAATTTGCTAAGTTCCAGAGTGCTGTTCTATGGAAATCCAAGTATTACGAATATTTTCATACTTACTTAAATATTTAATAAAGTAAACGCGAAAATAAGATGTACTTTACACAGTATTTTTTAATACTCTCAAACCAGAAAAAATATTGAACTTATTTATTTATATACAAAAAACTGATATTCGATGTCAATTTAACGACTTGACTTACATCGTGGTACGAGGGCTACCTCAGAGATGAAAGAAGCCCTCGTATTTTGTGAAAAAGAAACATCCGCCTGGGGTGCCAAAGCGCCAAAGACGGCAAAATGCGACCCGTTCTCTAAAGCTGTGTAACCAGAATAAAAGAAAGTCTGCCCTTTTCCATCATTTATATTGTAACTCCTCCGCTATCAGCTTCAGCTGTTTTCTATTCTCAGTTGTAAAGACACGAATCAAGGACAGTTTTTTAATTTTTTATCTTTGATAATGCTGTTTTTTTTTTTTTTTTAATTTTAATTATACTTGTAATGTTAGACTCTTTTTTAAATTTCATTTATTGTTTATTTCAATTTCCATCAAAGAGAATTATTTATATTATTGGATTTTTCGGAAAGTTCTTCCCTTTTGGGAAAATTGGTTTGTACCGGAAAATTCTATTATCATTTAATTTTTAGACATACTTCCAATAACTGTAGTTTAATAATTCTATGACAGAATTTTCCGCTACTAACTGGTTTTCCCAAACGGGTTGGGTTGGGTTGATTAATGACGGCCAATTATCTACACTTGGGATATAGGCCCGGGGAGAGTGCCCTTCGTGGGGGTCTTTCTAAGGGAACCTAACCCGTATTTACGCATGGATAAATCCATGGCTCGAAGAAAACCACGAAAACTCCGAACGATTAGGCCGACGGGCGCGATTGGGATCGAAGTTTTCCCAAACGGAAGGAACTTTCCGAACAATGCAGTTTAATTTCATTGTTTTTAATAATTGTTTCTTTACAGTTAATTTCTTTTATTTTATGTAGATGCTAGCAACAGCGTTGGATAATTAATATTCTGCAACATTGTCAGCCTTTCCATTCTAAAACTCGATAAGTGAAAGATTTTTATGTATTCACATGTCATTTAACTGTTTGCATAGCTTCCCGTTTTAATTTAAAAAAAAAAAACAACTGTCGAAAGAACATTGTATTGTGTAATAAAAATGTAATAATAATTCATTATTATACCTACATTATTATTATCTCAGAAAAATGTATCTTTCACAACTTTAAAACCTGATGATTTGAAAGTTTCCTAAATAAAAAATACTCCCCCTCCCACCAATCTTTTATCACATACAGTGTCTAAAAATTTAATAGAAAAAAGATGATTATTTGTTAATTGTATTATCAGTATATAAATAATGAATCAAATGAATTCTCGTGTAATATTTTATCACCCCTCTCCCCTAAATAAATGTGTGAAAAAAATGTATATTATATATTACAAATATATTAAGCTATTTCAGAAAATATAAAAATTTGTATCTTAAAATGTTATCTTTAATAAGTATTTTTTTCTGGATGCTACTTTCATAGTAGAGGTGCAAAACAGTAAATTTACGCTTTTTTAATTAATTCATAGTATTTTCCAAATTTCAGTCTCCTCATTTCCTCCCCTTATCCAACAAAGTCTCACTTTCCTCTAAAACCGGATTTGTAAATTTCCTAAATAAATAATATTACAAAATTGCTCTCCCCCACCTCCTTCACCCCAATACGCGCAATTGTTTAAAAGAGGACTTTTTAAAATTGTATTAACACTAAATAAATAACAAATAACAAATAAACTGAATTAAAGTGTTCAATTTTCTCACCCTTCCCCCCCCCCCCCCCCAAAAAAAAAAAAAAAAAAAAAAAAGCTGTATAATACATTTCTGACTATTTATTGCAATTATAAGAATTCGTGAAAGGAAATCGTAAAATGTTATCTTTAATAAGTATTTTTTCTTAATTGTACTTTCACAGTATGGTTGTAAAGGTGTGGATTTTCATATTTTTAATAAATCCATTTAAGGATATTTTATCCATTTTTCTGAGATTGAATTTTGTGAAAGACAGATGAGTGACAGTGTAATAATAATGTAATATCACAATAATGTATTCACGATACAATAATGTATAACGATATAAAATGTGTAGTATTGTTTTGTAGCATTTCAAATCAGTAAATAAAAATATAACTTTGAATTAAACATTATCCATTTAAAAAAAAAAAAAAAAAAAAAAAAAAAAAAAAAAAAAAAAAGGCTCAAGCATTGTTTGCGAGGTGCAGATTTGTTTTCTTTTTTTTCTTTATGGATATGTTGAAAAGCAACTAAAAGAGTCAAGGTCACTATTTCAATATTGATGTCTGGTAAAATTATAATTCGCATAAAAAAATTAGCGCTCTTTTTTTTCCTCCAGAAATGGGAATTTAGGCTTACGTACGCCTTTTCCTCTTTTCGCTAGGATACTGATGTAGCTATCCAGTAATTTCATGTTTAATTACACAAATAAAAGAAAACCACTTGAAAACTAGTCGGATGTGCCAAACCTAAAACTTTCTTCGATCATACAGGTTGCACATACACCAAAAACGAATCAGCACCAATTTATATCAAGGTCTAACTGAATATAAAGTTTTATTAAATTCCGTGCATTAGTTCTTGAGATATGACTATCGCTAAAATCGTGTAAATCCTGAAAAATGCAGCATAGCAGCATCACTTGTTGAGAGATTTACACCAAAATCGAATCAAAACAACTTCTAATTAAATCAACGTCTAACTGAATCTGAAGTTTGATGAAATTCTGTGCATTAGTTCTTGAGATATACCTATCGTGAAAATCATGAAAAAAGTATCATAGCAGCGTCACCTGCCGGGCTATTTTCACCAAAACGTAACCAGCATCTATTTATGTCAAGGTCTAACAGAATTTGAAATTTGATAAAATTTCGTGCATTAATTCTTGAAATATAGATATCATGAAAATCATGAAAAATGTGGCATAGCGCCACCTGATGGGCGATTTACACCAAAAAATAATCAGCACCGATTTATATCAATTTCGAACTGAATCTAAAGTTTGATTAAATTCCGTGCATTAGTTCTTGAGATAGGGCATCCGTAAATTTTTTGTCACAGACAGACAGACAGTATTTTCTAAACACAGTGAAATCGTTTCAGGACCTTCTAAAACGCATAAATCAGTCGAAAACCGGAAGTCGAAATCTTTTTTCTTGTAAAGATAGAAAATTAAAAAAAAAAAAAAAATCATTTTTAGAATAACAATCGCAAAAGATGGCAGCATCATCAAACTTTTTGTAGAGTCTGAGTTCTTTTACTTATTATAATTAAAATGAAATCGCAATCATAATTCTAAGGATCTAAGATTAATGGTGCTGCATATTTTTTCACCCTATAAACATCTTCAGACTATTTAATATCCTTACTTTCTTTAAAATCAATCATGAAAATAATAATAAAAAAATAAGTAAAATAAAAATAATATATATTACGGAAATAGTACATCAGAACTACAACAGATGTCAGCACCATACAATATTTTTATGAACCATGTAATTTCACCCTTTTTAGTTAACATTACAGCGGGCGTAGTTTAATTTTTTGCACAAGCAGGTGTGCGTTTTGTACTCAGAGCTGTTCTTAAGGGTGTTATTTTATTAAAATAAAATAAAATAAAACCACTTAAAAAAAATCATTTTTAGAATTACGCTTGCAAAAGATGGCAGGAACCATTAAACTTTTTGTACAGTCTGAGCTATTTGACCTATCATAATTAATTCTAAGGGTCTAAGATGAATTATGCAGCATATTTTCCACCCTATAAACATCTTGAGGCTGTTTAATATTCTTACCTTACTTTCAACCATGAAAATAATAATAAAAAAAATAAGTTAAATAAAATTAAAATTTATTACGGAAATAGTACATGAGAACTACAAGAGATGTCAGCACCACATAATAATTTTATGAACCACATAATATCAGCTCTTTCAGTTAATGTTACAGCGGGCATGGTTTAATTTTTTGCACAAGCAGGTGTGCGTTTTGTACTCAGAGCTGTCCTTAGGGGTGTTATTTTATTAATCTAAATTAAAATAAATCGACTTTAAAAAAATCATTTTTAGAATTACAGTTGCAAAAGATGGCAGGGCCATTAAACTTTTTGTAGAGTCTACGCTCTTTTACTTATCACAATTCTAAGGGTCTACGATTAATCATGCAGCATATTTTCCAACCTATAAACATCTTGAGACTTTTTAATATTTTACCTTACTTTCAACCTTCAACCATGAAAATAATAATAAAAAATTAAGTTAAAAAAAATTAACATTTATTACGGTAAAAGTACCTCAGAACTACAACAGATGTCAGCACTATATAATATTTTTTATTTTATTTTTGCACAAGCAGGTGTTCTTTTACTCAGAGCTAGAGATTTGCACGTGCCGGGCCTGGTCTCCACTCGTTTCGGGCCGGGCCCGGGCCATACTTTTTCATGAAGGCTCGGGCAGGGCCTAGTGATTACTGTTTACTGGCCGGGCCGGGTTCGGGCCTTGCCTTTTTACTGAAGGATTAGGACGTGCCTTAAATTATATTTTTCTGTACAGAGCCGGGATTGGTTTCATTCTTCCTAGTCTTCACGCGCCAAAATTTTCAGTCCTGGTTTTGACCCGTATGAAAATCATTGTCTCGGCGTGGCCTGGTCCGTTCGTAGGTTAGTAAAATAAGACCTGGTACAAAAATCTTTGCAAAAAATTCATACATTTTTAAATCGCCATTATTCTACAATTAAACATTAAAATTTATTCTTTTTAAAGAATAGTAGATTTGTACCCTTATTAAAATATGGCTAAACTAAAATATAGTGAAATGTGTGAAAAATAACCTGCTTATGACGGAATTGTAGCTTTTATACCGGGCCGGGTCGAGCTCGGGCCGAACTTTTAAATCGAGCCGGGCCGGGCTATTTTTTGAATCGAGCCGGGCCGGGCTATTTTTTGTATCGGGCCGGGCCCAGGCCTGGAAATTTCGGCCCGTGCAGACCTCTACTCAGAGCTGTCCTTAGGGCAGAAACTGATCAACTACATCCCTGACACCTACACTAGATCTTTTTTTTTTTTGCCCTTCCTCTCCTTCAAAATGATATATACCGGGTGATTCAAAATAATACATGTTTGCTCATTTATCTCCTAAACCACTGATGATAGAAACGTACTTCCAATTACAGAAAGTATAATAAAAAATCAAGTACAGATTTTAGACATGGCATTTGTTTTACAAGCAGTTAGTTGTCTATATATTATACTGCGAAATTTACTTTTTATACGGCTCCTGGGTCCTATAAGTTATACTTTGAAAAATATCCCTTTTTTTAAAAGAAGGCCATAAAATAATCATATTTTTTTACGACCAAATCTTACTAAATTTTGTTACTTCGAATTTTATGAAATTTCAGTTTATCCTTTCACTAAAAACGGAAAAAAAGCATCTTTAGTGCAGGTATACACATTGAAATTTCATAAAAATCAAAGTGTCATAATTCGGTAAGATTTGGTCGCAAAAGAATAGGATTTTTTAAAATGTTTTTCTTACAGAGGACAACATTTTTCGAAAAAATAAGTTATTTAGATCCAGGGACCATATAAAAAAATAAAATTTCGTATTTTAATATGTATACAATCGTTTATAAAACGTATGCCGTATCTAAAAGCTGTACTTGATTTGTATAATTTTTGCAATTGGGAAGTTCATTTCTATTATCAGCGGTTTATGAAGTAATCGAGGAGACATCTATTTTGAACCAACTGGTATAATAAACTAATTGGAATATTTTTTTAATCTTTGCACAAAATTTCCTTCAGAATGGATTTGCAGTAAGTAGTTCTACAAATTAAAATATTTTCACGTAGACATTTATGTGAAGTCTCTAGCCTCAAAAGGATTTTCTTAATTTAAGAGGCTACTTCACTCACGCGAAAACACCTGCTCGCTAATGTTAATCCTATGGGGGACATATTTTAAGATATCTCGTTCGAATTCCAATATTTTAAAATGATTTTTTCTACATTGGATAGCTGAGGTCGATCTCTATGCAGACTCTTTTTTTTCTTCACATTTTTGATTGTGATTACGGCTTTTTTAAATCAAGAATTTCGTTAAAAAGTAAAAAACGAAAACTTGTCTAAATTTTTCGAGAATTTTCGTTTCTTTTTCTGTATTTTAACTGGGATTTTTAACAGTGTTAAGGATAAAAGAGAGCATTTAAAATACTTTACAAAATGCCTTAGAAAAAATGAATAATAATAAAACGGAATGACGGATCTATAAGGACAAAAATCAACACCAAGATAAGTTTACGTTACTAGCTTTGAAGAAAGTGCGAGTGCACTCAGGCAAACATCCTGGAAATATAAACATGTTGACCTGCTGATAATGTAAACATTTGTAAAACCTAAAAAATAAAGGGTTGAAAGGACAGGTGAAGATAAGGCTAAAACAGAAACTTTTGTTCATTGCTCTTAGCAGAATACAGTTAACCATTTCAGAAATGGCGGATCCAAGAAGAGAGTGTGTGTGTGTGGGGGGGGGGGGGATCGCTTCCTTCCCCTTGCGATGATAAAGAGTGTACAGGCCAAGATATCTAAGCGAAATGTGATGTTTAAAATGCTTAAGACGGATACATCCGGTCAGTGGCGCAAAGGAGGTGGGGACTGGTGAGAGAATATACCTGGGTCTAAGGCTCCATCAATTCGGGCTGACTCACGTCGCCATTTAATTGCCAGTAGGAAAAGAACGATTGGCCACGACATTTCTAACAGCGTGGGCAACAATCGCTGACTGGTCTAAATGGGAAGCAAAATGTTTGACGAGTCAGCCTCTATAATGGATACCCTACTTGAAGCCCTCTACTAGTATACAATTTATACAATTTTATGTGAAGAATATTTTTTCAGAGCTTTCAACGTCTAAAACTGATTTTTATATAGAATACATAGCCGGATAGATTTATAAATGCCGGATATGTGTTTAAAACTTACAGTGTTTATAAACTTATGTTAAATCGCTACGCACATGCTTAATCATCGTCAATGTGAAGATAAACAGATCTGCCGTCTTATACAGATATTTGACGATTTTCTATCTCAAAGTTTTAACTATTAAACAAAGTTACCATTTTTAACACTTTCCAACCTAGTTGAAAAGTGTTTATGACTTCGGTTTGTCTGGCCGTCTGGCCGTCTGCCGTCTGGCCGTCTGCCGTCTGGCCGTCTGGCCGTCTGCCGTCTGCCGTCTGCCGTCTGTCCGTGCTCTAACTCCCGTAAATATGCTCGGATTGCCCTGTAATTTTTATATGTTATAATCATTATCTATAGCATGTTCCCTATTTCAACGGAAGTGTGTAGCACTTATAGTTTTTTTACAGGGACACTCAAAAGAATTCCGTTACATTGCGGTCTATGGGGAAAAATCATTTGCGGTTTATTTAAATAATGTTTCACTATTTTAAACGCATTGAAATTTATATATATCACTAAGGTGCATTAGAAGAAGCTTAATATGGAATAGGGTGTGCATAGCACTTATACTTACTTTACAGGGACAGTCAAAAGAATTCCGTTAAATTACGTCTATGGAGAAAAATCGTCTGCGCTTTATTTAAACAATGTTTCCCTATTTTAAACGCATTGAAATTTATATAAGGTTCATTACAAGAGACTTACTACAGAATATTGTGTGTATAGCAGTCATCGTTCATTTACAGGGACACACAAAAGAATTCTCTACTGTATGTTAACATTAATTCCTGGAAGTGCGTTTTAAGTTACTAAACGCGATTTTAATTTTAAATCGCTTTTTGTCTATTACGTGGTGTGTATAAATTCTGTAGATCCTATACAGGGAAGCACAAAAGTTCGGGAAAACATTTCCGTATTATTTAACTCCAGACGGAGAATTTTAAACTGTGCTACGTGTTTCCTAACTGAACTAAAATTTAGCATCCTATGTAGTATATATACAAATCTATAGATCCTATACAGGGCTGAATAAAAGTATTTGGATTACTTAGATGTTATCTTTTAGCTTATTGAAGAGTATGATTCGTAAAATTATTTTGGAAGCGTTGGAAAGTGTTACATAATCTATGCTTGACGCATGATTTTTCGTTCTTGTTTATTTTAAAAGAAGAAACTATGAATGTGGATTATTAAAAGACCACTAATAGGCAAAGTACATGGAGTTTTTATTTGAAATTACAAAGCACCTGAGTAAATTTCAACTTCAAGGCAAATTTCGTACTGCTATCTTGTCATTTGACAGTATTAGCATTTTGAAATAGCAAGATAGCAGTATGAAATTTGCCTTGAAGTTGAAGTTTTATTTTGGCAACACAATTTTCAAAAAGAAAATGTATTTTCTTTTAAATAATACAATTATTACAAATAGCATAAAAGTGGAAATTTTTAGAAGATTTTTGAAGATATACAAAAAATTAATTCAAAAGAAGTTTTTTTAATTTCAAGAAATATGAAAATCAGTTTAATATATTTACTTCTCCCCTCTAATGATTGTTGTAATTGTTGTACAGAATTTAATTAAAAGTGCAGTTAATCAAAATTCAGAGCAATCCCATATCAGTGCGAAATATATGGATATGGCGCTTCTAAATTTTTTTAATTATTCATCAATCGACCGATTTTTTAAAGTATAATGTGCAATTAGGAATATTTTAGCTATGTTCAGTAGCGCACTTTTATACGACATCTGTTCTTAGCTGACAATATTTTATTATTTTTCAAGTCAAATAAACACAATTTGAACCAGAAAATGTATTTAATAAATGAAATCAAATAAGTAGCGCATCAAGGCGTATTTTATTAATAAAAATTTCTGATTCAAAATGTGTTTCTTTTCAGTTTTTACTTGACGAAAACACGGAAGAGTGACAGCTATGCCTTTGCTACATTAAGATTAACAGAACAGATTAGGCTGTACAGTTAATTTTTAAAATAAATGAAATTTAGGTAATTAAATTAAATTTTGTGGATTTGGTTGAAGAAACGTAATTATGAGTATTTCTTCGAAAAATAAAATAACATAAACTATGTACTATAATAATAACTTTGGAACTTTTCAAGCATATTTCTTCACCATGGCTGTGCTTTGTACGTACAAAATTTATTATGTGCAATGTTTTCTACTTTTACAATCTACTTTTTTTTTAATGCGGCCCGCGGTTTTTATATACTGCTCAGTTTGGCCGGCGACTGTAAACGAGTTTGACATGCCTGCTTTAGAGTATAAATGCAATCCCTAGGCGAAGACACAAGCCCACTGTTTACTTTAAGGTGCAATGTGTTGAAGGTTAGACAGTTTTTACAATGTTTAAAGTGCGCGATTACTTAACTAAACATGTCTAACCAAGCGTTTACATACTTAACTGTATTAAGGATGCACATTAGTTTAACTTAACAAATTTAGCAAAGGTAAAAGAGGATTGGGAAATAATATAAAATGTTTGTGAAGAAGTATTGTGGTATGATAATACTAAACAAGTTGACAGACATTACTTTACAGAGATTAATGAATAAAACAAGCTAATAATATAAATTGATAAATATGTACAAAATTTACAATGAGAAGAAAGACGGAATTTACCAGCTCTGATAAAACAATATAATTAAAACACAAACTAATAATATAAACTGATAAATATATACAAAATTTACAATAGGAAGAATGCCGGAATTTACCAGCTCTGATAAAACAATATAATTAAAACACAAACTAGTACTATAAACTGATAAATATGTACAAAATTTACAATGGGAAGAATGCCGGAATTTACCAGCTCTGATAAAACAATATAATTAAAACACAAACTAGTAATATAAACTGATAAATCTGTACAAAATTTACAATGGGAAGAGTGACGGAGTTTACCAGCTCTGATAAAACAATATAATTAAAACACAAACTAGTAATATAAACTGATAAATGTGTACAAAATTTACAATGGGAAGAGTGACGGAGTTTACCAGCTCTGATAAAACAATATAATTAAAACACAAACTAGTAATATAAACTGATAAATGTGTACAAAATTTACAATGGGAAGAATGTCGGTATTTACCAGCTCTGATAAAACAATATAATTAAAACACAAACTAGTAATATAAACTGATAAATATGTACAAAATTTACAATGGGAAGAATGCCGGAATTTACCAGCTCTGATAAAACAATATAACTAAAACACAAACTAATAATATAAACTGATAAATATGTACAAAATTTGCAACGGGAAGAATGTCGGAATTCACCAGCTCTGATAAAGCAATACAGATTGCAACAGTTAAAGAGCTCCTGTTCGGGTGAGTGAGAAGAGGAGTGCTGGCCGGAATCTAAAAAGGCTGAGGATTTGAGAAAATGAATTCATTGTTTTCTATAAGTTTCATACAATCTATTATTCTATTCAAAAGAACTGGCCGGTCGAGCAAGTAGATCAGCCAATCACGTAAATTCATAGTGTTAGGTTTTTTAATGTGGTAATGTGACGTTAATGTACAATTCAGAATGTAGTGTAACAGAGTTTACCCCAGGTTTAAAAAAGGGCAGGGTTCTGCTGGTGAGAAAAGGGCACGTTTTCATTCTTAAGGGCACTTTTTGGATTTTTGAGGGCACTTTTCAGATTCTTAAGGGCACCTTTTTTTTGTTAAAGGTATTCTTTTGGTTTTTAAAGCCACTTTTGATATTTCAAAGTCAAAAAATTATTTTTAAGACAACATTGAGTTAGTTTTTACTATGAAAGCAAATTTTTTAATGCAAAAAGGAGAAAGGGAACTTTTTTTTACTGAGTGCAAGAAAGGCACTAATTATATTACTGGAGCGGACAAGAAGGGTGCTATTTTGTAAACCAAAAGGCCGGCAGGGTGCAGCACCCTTCTGAAACTATCTGGGGGGAAACTGGTGTAAAGATGTTGATTGTGATCCACAGATACAAAGTGGTGAGTCGCGTTTATTTATTGTATACTAGCAAAACCCGCGGCTTTGCTCACCTAAACCTTGAAAAATGCCAAGTGGTATTCGTTGGCCTATTTTCATTAGAGGAAATTTTACTGCCACAGGTAATTCAGAAATTACTAATTAAGGCACACTAATTAAGCAAATTTCTGTAATAACTGTATCACAGAAACTGCAATTTTAAATATTTTTTATCCTGCTCACATTAAAATTTCAAAAATTTTAAAAACTGTTCTGTGGATGCATTTGTGTCTCTAACGTAACAGCCATGTAAAATTACAAGTTGCTATCCGTAAAAATTTACGATAAATCATTGTTTAGAAGGTTTTTAGAACTTTTCCAGCTTATTTCATTTTTTTAAATTTCGATTTTTTTTAAAACCATTTTTAGCAAGCACCGAAATTTTAAAAATAGCCACTATGCCAAAATTCAACTTCCTATACCAGAAGCATCACTAAAATCGCAATTTTGGAATGGTTTTTGCTTCTGGACCATTTTAAATTTCGAATTTTGCAAAAACTGTTTTGTGGAAGCATTTACGCGTAAAAAGTAACAGGCATCTTAAATTCTAAGTTTCTATCGCTAACAATTTAGAAAAAATTAATTTATAACGTTTTCCGCTCAGTTTACACCTTTAAACTTCGAATTTTTAATAGACTGTTCATTCCGAGCGTCTGCACCTTAAAAGTTATAACTATACTAAATTTCCAGTTTCTAACCCGAATAAATCCAATTAAATCATAATGTAGAACGTTTTTAGACCGTTTACCACTCATTTAAGCCTGTTAAATTCCAATTTTTTTAGAAACCGGTCTTAGCGAGCATTTGCATTTTAAGAGCCATGCCAAATACGAAGCTTCTATACCAACTGTAACACATAAATTGCAATTTTAGTACGTTTTTTTTTTTCACTCCTGTCCTTTTACATTTAGCATTCTTAGTAAACTGTTCTGGGTGGTCATTTACGTGAGTAATAACCAGGCGAAATTTTAAGTTTCTGATCTTAATAGTTCCAAATAAATCATAATTTAGAACGTTTTTAGAACGCTTCTTGCGCATTTCACTCTTTTAAATTTCGATTTTTTTCAAATTGTTCTGTGCGAACATTTATGATTTAAAAGCAACAGCCATGCCAAATTTTAAGTTTCTACCCCTAACAATTCCATAGTAATTGCAATTTAGAACGTTTTTAAAATGCTTTCCACTCATTTCAACCTTTGAAAATTTTGAATTTCTTTACAAACCATTGTCAGCGTCAGCGAGCATTTGTATCTTAAAAGTAACCGCCATGCCGAATCTGAAGCTTTTTATCCTGTTAGTACAATAGTACAAAATAATAAATAAATAAATAAATAAATAAATAAATAAATAAATCGTAATTTAGAACTTTTTTTTCTTTTTTACTCTTTTAAATTTCGATTTATTTTAAAAAACTGTTCCGTGTGTACACTTGTGTCTTAAAAAATATCAGCCATGTCAAATTTCAAGTTTCTGTCCTTAACAATTCCATAGAAATCGTTATCCCTTCAGTATAATAAAAATTGCAATTTTAGAACGTTCTTCGCTCTTGCAACCCCCTGAGGATAAGTGGCACTCACATAAAATATAACCTAAGTTAGACCGCAGACTGTCACCATAAATTTGCGAGCATTACGTTCAAAATAGGTTCGGTAGTTTCAAAGATAATAGCCATAGAAATTGTAATTTAGAATGTTTTTAGAACACATTTAGCTCATTTCACCCTTTTAAATTTCGAACTTTTTAGAAACTGTTCTTAGAGAGCATTTACATCTTATAAGTAATTCCCATAACAAATCTCAAGTCTCTACTTCCTTCAGTATAAAAAAATCGAAATTTTAGAACGTTTTTCGCTTTAGCACCCCCCCCCCTGGGGTAGTGGCATCGACATAAAATATAGCCTATGTTACAGCAAGGGCTGTTACCATCAATTTGCCACAATCACTCTTGAAAACGGTTCTTTAGTTCCAGAGATTCCACAGAAATTGTAATTTAGAATGTTTTTAGAACGCTTTTCGCTCATCTCGCCCTTTTAAATTTCAATTTTTTTTAGAATTTGTTCTTAGAGAGCATTTACATCTTATAAGTAACTACCATGCCAAATTTCATGTTTCTAGCTCCTTCATTATAAAATAATCGAAATTTTAGAACGTTTTTGGCTCTTGCACCGCCATGGGGGTGGTGGCACCGACATAAAATATAGCCAATGTTACAGCAAGGACTGTTACCATCAATTTGCCACCATCACTTTTGAAAACGGTTCTGTAGTTCTAGAGATTCTATAGAAATTGTAATTTAGAATGTTTTTAGAACGCTTTTCACACATCTCGCCCTTTTAAATTTCGATTTTTTTTAGAATTTGTTCTTAGAGAGCATTTACATCTTATAAGTAATTACCATGCCAAATTTCATGTTTCTAGTTCCTTCAGTATAAAAAAAATTGAAATTTTAGAACGTTCGTTTTTCGCCTCTGCACTCCCTGGGGGTAGTGGCACCGACATAAAATATAGCCTATATGGGAGCAGGGATTGTCACCATCAATTTGCCATCATCACTTTTGAAATTGCTTCGGTACTTCCAGAGATTACCCCCTACAAACAAACAAACAATCAAACAAAAAAAAACCATACAAACAAAAAAACAATCATTATTTCTTTATAATATTGGTATAGATAAGTTTTGTTGAACTGGTAAGTGGTTGGTTAAAAATAACTAAAGGTATATGTTTTGTATTTGGAAGTGTTGTGAGATTTCTGGTATGAAATCTCTTGTGCATGGGGAAAAATCGTTTGCAGTGTATTTCAATGATGTTACACTACTTCAAATATAAAAAATTTATATGCGTCACTGAAATGGCTTTCAATATGATTTATATAGAGTATAGAGTGAGCGGCATTTATAGTCCGTTTACAGGAGCGCACAAAAGTATTCTATCGCATTAATATCTAAGAGGGAAAATCATACATTACTGAGGTGCACTAGAGCATGTTGTCTGTAGATTTATTGAGTTCGTAGAATATTTCGTTTATTTACAGAGACACGCAAAAGATTTCGGTTACAGAATTGACTATGAGCCATAACTGCTGGATTTAAGTTTTAAGCTGTGACATGCATTTAAAATATTTATTTTTAGAGTATTATGAAGTGTGTATATACAGGGTTGCACGCTATAGAATTCGCACACATGGACAGTGATTCCTGAAAACGAATTTTTACTGCGTTGTGGTTCTTTTTTATTTTTTATTTAGATATCTCATTTCGTTGTATGAACAACAAGTTGGAAATTGTACGTTAAACGTGACATAGGAGGTGCGTTCGTTTTATAACTAGTGTCACAATGTTAAAAAAAATCATCCTTATCATTTCAGTGAAATGAATTATATCGTCTGCTATGAGCGAAACGAGCATGCCCTTTTCTCTTTCTTATCACGTATATGCGACGTTTACAAATGCTAATTTTTTTTTCTACACCAGACAGCACTGTAAAATTCACCCTGGAGATCTTGCTTTGCGAATCATTAAGTCCAGGGTTTAATATTTTTATGACTCATAATGAAAGAATCTCCTGTGTTTATTTACTCTAATCGATTGAGATATTCGCCTGTTAACGTAATTTCCACTGAAGTTATCTCAGAATCTATACATTTTACTTACCCATCATACGTAGTATAATAGGGTAAGTCTTGTAATCGTTTTGAAAATCGAAAAATTTTTTTTGACGGATTTACACGTTTCAGACACTGGAGATTCCGAAAAACATATTTTTAGAAAAAAAAATTTGCCGTCCGTCTGTGTGTCTGTGTGTCTGTAAACGCTCTATCTCCCGAACAAATTGAGATAGAGACTTGCAATTTGGTATGTACTTAGTATGTAATAATGGGAAGAAGCCTATTTCATTTCAATAACTTCGATTAATCGGAACTATTTTTTTCGGACTCTCGAAATATTCGTTCTGATAAAAGGTATATAAAAATTTTCGAAATTGTTTATTTTTAGAAATGAATATAAAAGACAATAAAAAAACATAAATTTTACATAAAGCATGAAGTCGATCGGATAATTAGTTGCCGAGATATTTGGAATCCAATTACCACACTCTTCGATTTTTCATGACCCTGTATTTCATCCAAATTTCACTTTAAAGATATATTTTAATTGGAAATTTGACGCTTAATAAGATGCAATAAACCACTAGTTAATAGGATTATTATTTTTGGAGTTATAAGGAAAAACCTCTTTCAAGCAATTCAGTAATCCAGCCTTTAAAGTTTATGACGTCATCAAGCCACGATTTTATTTAAATTGCAATGCATTTTATAAGTAGTTTACACATTTTTATTTTAATATTTTACATTATGCATATCCATGATGGGTAAGTATTACGGTGGCCCCCAACGACTAGTTTTTGTTGTTGTTGTTTGTTTGTTTGTATGTTTGTAGGGGGTAATCTCTGGAACTACTGAAGCGATTTCAAAAGTGATGGTGGCAAATTGATGGTGACAATCCCTGTTCCAACATAGGCTATATTTTATGTCGGTGCCACTAGCCCCAGGGGGGGTGCAGGAGCGATAAACGTACTAAAATTTCAATTTTTTTTATACTGAAGCAGCTAGAAACATGAAATTTTACACGGTAGTTAACTTATAAGATGTAAATGCTCTCTAAGAACAAATTCTAAAAAAATTCGAAATTTAAAAGGGTGAGATGAGCGAACTGCGTTCTAAAAACATTTTAAATTACAAATTCTATGGAATCTCTGGAACTACAGAACCATTTTTTTTCGGACTCTCGAAATATTCGTTCTGATGAAAGGTATATAAAAATTTTCGAAATTGTTTATTTTAAGTAGTAAATATAAAAAACAATAAAAAAAACATAAATTTTGAATAAAACATGAAGTCGATCGGATAATGAGTTGCCGAGATATTTGGAATCCAATTTCCACACTCTTCGATTTTTCATGACCCTGTATTTCATCCAAATTTCACTTCAAAGATATATTTTAATTGGAAATTTGACGCTTAATCAGATGCAATAAACATAAACCGCTAGTTAATAGGAGTATTATTTTTGGAGTTATAAGGAAAAACCTCTTTCAAGCAATTCAGTAATCGAGCCTTTTTATGACGTCATCAAGCCACGATTTTATTTGAATTGCAATGCATTTTATAAGTAGTTTACACATTTTTATTTTAATATTTTACATTATACATATACATGATGGGTAAGTATTACGGTGGCCCCCAACGACTAGTTTTTATGTAACTCATCTCTGAAACAAACATTTTTTTTCAACGATCTTTTTAAAAATGTAACTTTTGTGTAATTTTATTCGAAAAAACAATTTTGAATAAAAATGGCCGCCTGGCATATAAAAAAAGAAGTGGTTTGCCCGTATTTGTTTTCCTCAATCACATGACTTGCGCTTTTAATATATAGATTACGTACGATAGAATTTAATAGAATAAAGAAAACTTTTATTAATATCTTTTTAAAATTTGATTCGATTTTCATAAAATTTGAAATGACTCGACAAAATTTTACAACGATGATATATATTAAATTTCAAACCATTCGGTTGGGTAGTTTTTGTGCTGTTATATGTGGACAGACGAACAGACGGTCTGACGGTCGGCCCATACGACTATAGGTGCTATATATTTGTAAAATTACGAACGCAACTAAATATGACATTTCTTAACAATATTTCGATAGAGTTGGAAAGTGTATTATAATCCATGCCGTAGTGCATGATTTTTCGTTCTTGTTTTCATTGCTAGTCCCGGGATTTTACACTCCAATTAGTAATGAGACGTTTCATAATACGATGCAACTGCCATGATATATGCAGTTATTTATATATTTTCTTATAGAAAATTAATACATTTTGGTTGAAATATTTGTGGTTTTCCTGCAGGCTTTTAAACTATCCAAAGGATTGATTTATTGCGGGGAAAATGGACTATGTTGAATAACACTGGCCAACAACATTGTTGTTACTGGGGAAAATGTAAGTGTTCTGGACTAATTAAGGAGGTCAGGGCAAGAGAGTGCCAAGTTTTGAACTTCTGAGATATTTCAATTCGAAAATTTGATCAAATACTCAAATCAAGATATATAGCCAAAAATGTTTTCGCCAATGTCTGAGTAACATTTGAGATATTCTGAGTAACAATATGGCATTACATTAATGATATTACTATTACGTTCTTTGTAAATTGGCTATTTTCATTGGGGGCATAAACATCGGGGACAAAAACGAAACCTGCCCCATAGGCCGCCACCAAGTGACATTAGTAACAAATTATATGTTGTATATTATAGTTTACAATATTAAGCGACAGATTACAGTGTTAGATTTATTTCACTAAAAATGTGGCTTGGCACTTTCTTGCCCCGACCCCGTCACGACCCTCTCAATTTCAGCGTGCTGATTCCAAATCTGAACTTCAAATTTCTCTATCACGTCAGGATCTCGAGTTATAGAAACTGCCAATGTTTAAATTTGACATTATGAAAATGTTTTACACTACTCAAACTTAAGCAATATAATTTGTTTCAAAGAAGATTCACAATTTGGATAGGTTATTTTAGATTTATTTTTCTTTGAAAATTTTTATATCTTTGTCATACAAAAGTAACAATCTGAGTGGTGATTTTTCGATTCACGCCATATCATGGGCACAGAAAAAGACTCTGCTTTTCTTTTACCTCTTTACCAATGTGTTATTCCTGTTTTGCACACAGTACAGCATATATATAGTGCCCAATGTTTAAATTTGACATTATGAGAATGTTTTACAGAACTCAAACTTAAGCAATAAAATTTATTTCAAAGATTTCACAATCTGGATATGTTATTTTAGATTTATTTTTCTTTGAAAATTTTGATATCTTTGTCATACAGAAGTAACAGTCTGAGCGGTGATTTTCCTGTTCATGCCATATCATGGGCATAAATTGCTTTTCTTTTACCTCTTAACCATTGTGTTATCCCTGTATTGCACACAGTACAGAATATATGTGGTGCCCACCATTTATCCTGATTCCCAACTTCCACACCAAAGTAATGATGGTAAACAGTTTTCCCTTTTGAAACAGCAGGATGTCAATAACTTTACATCCGGACATGATAGAGAAATTTGGAGTTCAGATTACGAATCAGCACACTCAAATTAGTCTAGAACACCTACATTTGTCAAAATAACTGAGATTTTTTTTTTTTTTTTTTTTTTTTTTTTTGCGAAGAGTCAAAGCGGAGTCTTTCAGTCCTAGACTAATTTGAGTGTGCTGATTCGTAATCTGAACTCCAGATTTCTCTATCACATCAGGATGTAAAGTTATTGCCATCCTACTGTTTCAAAAGTGAAAACTGTTTACCATCATTACTTTGGTGTGGAATTTGGGGATCAGGATAAATGGTGGGCACCACCTATATGCTGTACTGTGTGCAATACAGGGCTAACACAATGGTTAAGAGGCAAAAGAAAAGCAATGTCTTTTTCTGATCCCATGATATGGCGTAAACCGAAAAATTACCTCTCACAGTATTAGTTCTGTATCACAAAGATATCCGGATTTTCAAAGAAAAATAAATCTAAAATAACATATCCAGATTGTAATCTGTTCGGAAACAAATTATATAGCTCAAGTTTCAGTGGTGTAATACAGTCTTATAATGTGAAATTTAAACATTGGTAGCGTCTATAACTCGAGATCCTGACGTGATAGAGAAATTTGGAGTTCAGATTTAGAATCAGCACACTCCAATTAGTCTAGAACAGCTATATTTCCCCCGGTAACAAAAAATTTTGTTATTCAACATAGACCATTTTCCCCGCAATAAATCAAGCCTTTGGATAGTTGAAAAGTGTTCATGACTTCCATTTGTCTGTCTGTTCTTTTCGTGCTCTAACTCTCGTAAATATAGTCAGATTACCCTGAAGTTGTTATATGTTATTGACGTTTACTACAGTACGAGCGCTTTTTAAAAAGAAGTTATAGCATTTATAGTTCGTTTACAAGGACATTCAAAAGTATACCGTTACATTACGGTCAATGGGAAAAAATCGTTTCAAGTGCATTTTGATGATGTTACATCATTTAAAACATAATGAAATTGATACGCATTTATGAAGTGCAGTATAACAAGCTTTCTGATAGAATATAGAGTGCAAAGCATTTATTATTCATTTACAGGGTCACACTAAAGGATTCTATTATATAATGGTTTACGGAGAAAAACCGTTTGCAGTGTATTTTAATGATTTTATACTATTTCAAACAATGAAATTAGTAAGCATTAGTGATGTACACTATAAGTTGTTTACTGAAAAGTATGGTGTGCATTGCATTTATCGTTCATTTACAGGGACACACAAAAGTATTCGGCGTCAGTGTATGAGCGATATTTGCTGGAAGTGCGTTTCAACTTTGGTTTGCGTTTTAAGATTTAACTATATTTTTGCATAGTACAGGGTGTGTATAAATTCTGTTGATTATATACAAGGCTACACAAAATAATTTGTAAGTATTACTGACTATGCCAGTGAATCTCTTAAGGGTAGTTTTTAATTGTGTTATGCCTTTTCTTGCTGAACTAATTTAGTATACTAATAGAAATTTGTGAAACATAAGTAAATTCATATTCAGGGCCACACTAAGAACAAGTTACATTACCGTTTATGGTTAGTAATTGCTGGAAGTGCGTTTTGTTGTGTTATGCATTTTTTTTTTTACCTGATTTAAAGTTTAGCTTAATATGTGGCGTGTAAAAAATTCTTTAGATAATATACAGGGCTGTACAAAATAATTCAAATGCATTTCCATCTATTGGCAAATATTGCTAAAAGTGAATTTTCTAGCTGAACTAGTGAGTGAATTTTCTAGCTGTTAGAATGCTATATAGTAAATCTATTTTTAATACTTGGAAATTTTTCCATAGAAAATTTCTCATGCCTTGCATTCATAATATTCAAATTTTATTTGCTTAAAAGGCGTATAGCCAACATAATGAAACAGTATCCCAGCCGGGATTCGAACCCGAGTCACCAGTATAGCGCACTGACGTTCTACCAACTGAACCACTTGGAATGACCTATGTTGGCTATACGCCTTTTAAGTAATTTAAATTTGAATATTATGAATGCAAGGCGTGAGAAATTTTCTATGGAAAAATTTTCAAGTAATGAAAATAGATTTATTCAATTATCGATGCTGGTTTCTCTTTGGTTTCGTGTTTGTGTTGTAGAATTTTTCGCAAATTCTAAATTTTTAACTTATATTAACATAACCCTTCATTTCTCTAAATTTTCAGTTAATTTTTCTTTCACTTTCTTTTTTTTTTTAATGTATAACATGGTAAGTAATGCAGTTCTTTCTTCCAAATTCTAGTTAAATGTTCCTTTTTTTTTCCCTTTTCGTAATATCAACCCCAAGTGTAAATTGTTGTGACCTTGTTGTTCAACCCCACTTATTCCAGGAAAAATACCCGCAAAGTTTAACCTTGTAGGACATGCAGTCAACCTTCCCCCAGGATTTCGGTCAAAAAAAGGACCATTAGGTGACCCGTTCCTTCAAATATTTTTCTGTTACCATGTAGTTAGCGCATAGTAACAGAAGCGATAGGCCCCCGTTCCCCCTTTTTTTTAAATGGGTAGGTCCCATATAGGTTCGAGGAGAGAGAGGTGATACGAGAAGGTCAGTCAGTGAGTAGAAAACAGCTAGTGATGTAGGTGCGAGCCAATAAAATTCGGTACGGGCGAGGGGGTTCATTTTTGGCGGGAAGATGCTTTCCCACTCTACCCCTGAGCTCCGAGAAGGGATCGTGTTTAGTAGTTGATATGACACCTAGCTGAAAAGAAGTCGAGATTGAATAATCTCTCATAATTAGATTCTAGAATGAGGCATATCGCTTAGTGTGAGTTGAAAACACTTTTTTGAAAGTGACAATTTCCTTTCTATGAAATATCTAAGGCGAGTCTTGATGCTGTATGATGTTCAGATGATAGAGGTGAACATGAGACGACAATTACCAAGTTGTCAAAGTATCCATGAGTTGATAAGTTTGGACTGGTAGTGGAGCAGTATTTAGCTGTGCGAATCTCCAAAAAAATAAGTCCCGGAGGTAATATCGGTAAAGCGGAGTCTTGCAGATAGCATAAGAAGGTTCGGCTCCTAAAAAATTTATGAGAAGGTACTCCCTTTTGAAAGGCGGTTGCTGCTATAAATATGAGAATTCAAGGAGATAACATCGTTGGATGATGAGTGGAAATAGAGAACAGCAGTAGTCTTACCCCATATTAGTGTAATAGGTATCCTAAACTGCCAACTGGGTGAGTGACCAAGAATACAATGAAAATTGGTTGGTACAAGAAATTTTTGTATTTGTGCAAAGGTGATTTGCTTTGTCTTCGAGAATGTGAGTAAAATTATTCATTTCTATATGTTTATAATGTTGAATTGTGCTTATCCTATATGTATATAAACTGTTTTTTAAAACTATTTTAAATGATTTCAATATAAGAAATTACAGTATCAATGCCAAATAGAGTGTTCGGATAAATGTTGTCTACATATTATGTGTTAATTAATTAAAAAGAAACGATGATAAAAAAAAAAATGTTTCCTTTTCTCATTGTTTATACATTTCTCCTTCTCTAATTATTATAGATAGACTCTCATAAGTAGCAGTATTAATGTTAAATATTTTATTCAAGTAATAAAAACTTAAATGTTAATGTTAAATTTCTACAATAATAACTATGCCCGAATATAATAACAGCAATTAAATATGTGTAATGTGAATTTAGAATTCTGTTATTGTTTTATTCAGATGTGTTTATAAATATTATTTAATAAGTAATTCTTTTCTGCACTTTTAGTTTAAAATCTGTAAATTAATAGTAAATTAAACCCCCTTTCCTTGTTTTTAGCTTTGTTGCCCTTATATTTTTATTCTGTGAAATAGTCCACCTTCATTGTTTTTTTTTTTAAAACTGATAACAGAATTCATATGGAGTGAAATTCAATCACACATGTTTTCTTTAAATATATTAATTCTGTAAGAAATATATATATATGACAAATATAATTTTAAATTAATGTGGATTTAAGATGAAATGTGTAGACCTAATCTAAATATCCAAATGTAAATAGGACTATATAGCTAAACAGATGATAGTAAATTTTATAGATTAAAGTTTATTGATGCACTTAAAATAAATTGTTTATTCTGAATTAAGTTAATTGTGAAATTTTATATATTTTAAAGAGAGTTAATAAATTTATGAAGTATTAAGAGAATCCTATTAAGTGAAATATTATTGTTTAGGTAATTAAAAATGTGTCCTATCATCTTGAATCACAGCTTTTCAAATGATTTATAAAATACGTAGTGTGCTCAACTATACGATTTCATTGGTCCCTAAATTTTAAAGGTATAAATGTATTCATAAAGTAATGTCATTTTGGTTTTTACTTGCAAATTTTCTGGGTTTTATCCTCTCAAATATGAGAGTTTGTCTCCATTCAGTCATTCAAAATTAGTTTAATTTTCACTGTTATTCGTCATCATTTATGAATACTTTATATTTTTGAGATTTAGAAGTATTGGGTGTTTTTCCTTTTTTTTTGGTTGTGAAAGATATGAGAATATTGTTACCTCCTTTGATTTTATTTAAAAGTAAAATTTAAAAGTAAATGAATTTATTTTGCCATTCTCTCCCTTTTCTTATATTTTGTATTATGTGTGTTAACTTGTACTAAATTTTGGTGCCCCTTCTTAAATCTAATTACCTGGTGTTTGTAATAAATTTATGGTAACAATATTCAGTTGGTGGTATGTCTTTCTCACCTGGTGTAATGTTAAATTTAAATTCTTGTATAATTGGATTGAAGTTAAATATTGTGAAGTGGTAGAATGTAAGATTATAGTCATAAGATGCATTAAAATAACTTCTTAAAAAAAATAGCAATAAGATTGAACAAGGAAAGACCCAATAAGATTGGTGCCCATGACATTTCAAACCTGGCTTATGCTTATAGATTTATAAAAATCTAAAATTTTTTTTAAAATATGAAGCTGTATTTTGTGTTTTTAATTTAATTTTCATGGTTGTAAAAGGTATTTTGATTTAATTTTCATGGTTGTGAAAGGTAAGTCTGTGACTCTGTATTGCAATTTGGTTAAAGTTTTGACATCTCTGCACTTAGATAGTTCCAAATTTAAATTCTCTCTTGTTTTTATGCTTTTGTATGTGTATTTCTGTGTATAGTTGCACCCCCCTCCCACTTAATTTTTTTTTCTCATTGATAAAACTTATCATGGCAGAAGATCAGGCAAAAAACTTGGCTAATATTCAAAAGAAAAATTCCCTTATGGAAAATATTTCTTCAATTCCACCTTTTAGCGGTGTTGAAAATTCAGTTTCTTTTAGTGAATTTTTTGAAAAGTGGGATAGCCTTGCTACCTTTTTCGAATGGGGGGAGGATGAGAAAAAATTCGCTTGGTTTAGCAGAGTTACCGGGGGAGCGGCAAGGTTATTTAAGCTTCATAAAGATAAAAAGGTAGATGAAATTGTTAAAATTTTCAGGGAAAGATACACCAGTCATGTTTCTCCAGATGTAGCCCTTTCAAATTTTTTTAGTTTCAAGCAAACCCCTCAAATGTCGGTGCAGGACTTCTATGACAGAGCCTACGACATGTCGCTTAAAGCCCTAGTTATTGATGGATTACAAGGGGAGGTAGTTAACAAAAGTAGAAACGCTATCTTTCACTCAATGCTTTTGGGAAATCTGTCCCCAGAAATAAGAAAAGGGGTCATTACGAAAAACCCACAAACGCCTGAAGAAATCCTCACTGTTGCATTGCTTGAGGAAAAAGCGTGCAGGAGTATAAATCCATTCTATAACCTCCAAAATGAAATTAGTGCTCCATTTATACCTGAATCTGTACCACAAAATTTAGCCTGTGCAGCTATGTATCCCCAAAATGAGTATAGACAATCACAGCAGGACATCAGCAATTTGAAAGACCAGGTAGATTTGCTGTCAGCAAAAATTGACAGTTTAGTTCGAATTCAGGAAAGGCAGAGTGAGGTCCAGAGCCAGGAAAGAGCACAATTCAGAAATTTTCAGTGTCATTTGTTCTCAGAAAGTGGACATTATGCACGAGATTGCCCACAGGCGAGGTACCAGTATAACTTTGGTAGGAGCAGGCATAATAACTATAGGGGCCGTGGAAACTATAACAGTAATTATAGAGGAAATTCAAACCAAGCAGGGAATGGTAACTATAGGGGAAATAGAAATAGAAATGAATATAATTATAGGGGTAGAAATGACTACAGTTATAGAGATAGTGATGACTACATAAATAGAGGAGATAATAATAGGGACAGACATGAAAACAGTAATGGAAACCAACCGAGTAATGATGCTAATGCCCAAGGTACTCCTGCGAGGCCTTTAAACGGTTAGAGGCCGGATCTTTAATGGTCGAATTGATCCCCCAAAAGCCAAACGACTCACCCCCTGTATATAGTGTGTTTTCACCCCATTTATATAGTCTCCCAGTTACTAAAATTACTGTAAATAATAAAAATATTACTGCGTTATGTGACTCGGGATCGGCTATCAATTTGTTGAGTAGCACTATGCTCAATTTGTTCACGGGTAGCCCTATAGAAGAGTGTTGCACACCGATTGTGACAGTAACTGGTCAAAAAGTTCATCTCAATCAAAGTGTACTCGCAACATTTAAAATTAATGATACGCTGTGCAAGGCACAGTTTTTTGTTGTACCAGGTCAGCTGGCGGAGGAATTTTCTGCTATTTTGGGAATGCCTTTTTTAAAAAAGTATCGAGTTCTCATTGATTGTTCAGACAATGCTATCACTCTTAGAAGCCCTGAACAAACCCAATGTAAACAAAAAATTGATATGCAAAGTCATTCCAAATGAGAGACAAACAAGGGTTGCCATAATCTTAGTGAGTCTACTGAGAGTGTGGAAAACGTCGAGGAAAATACTGAACAGTGTCAGGATTCTGTAAATAATGTAGGGGTTATAGTAAATAATTGTAAATATAATTGTAAATATATGTATAATAATGATTCAAAAATGTGTAATTGTGATAATTGTGACCCTGAAAATTCCCAGTGCAAATATGTCAACAAAGGTGAAAGGGAGCAGAAGGTAGACTGTAGTAGTAATGTAAAGACAGTTCAGGGTACCATAAGTAGTATTAGTGGAGAATTCGATAATGGTGGGCAGAATAAGGTGTCAAGTGAAAGTAATAGTGTCTTGCAAAGTGAAAAAGTAGAGGGTACCACAAATAACTACAGTATACCACAGACTACTGAGGCTCAACAAGTAAACCATATTGCACAACATGCGGATAATGCTAGCAAATCTGATGAGACTGTTTTTTATGATATGGAGGAACAATTAAGTGGGAACACACAAAATAATGAGAGTGAAAATAGAATGAGTAGCAATGAGAGTAATGACAAGACTATCATAGGCATTGCCGCATTATGTGACAAACTTACAATTCCCCCCCAAACTAAAATTTTAGCTAATGTTAAGTGTAATAAAGAATTAAATGTAAATGTTAATGACCCTATAATGTTAGAACCCCTTGCTAGAAGTATGCATCAAGGCCTCCTTATTTCTAGAACCATTTGCACACAAGAGCATGGTTTATTTTTATCTTTTGCTAATTTCTCAGATAATTCTATTAATTTAAATAAAGGAACATATGTTGCCAAAATTCTTAAATGTAAAGACAACTTAAATTTAACCCCAGAGATATGTAATTTAAATTGTAATGTAAATGTTGACCCCCCCAATTGCAGATTTCGACCATGCAGATTTAAAATGGAGCTCTGAAATTAATTTAGACCACTTAGACACCCCTTTAAAAGCACAAATGCAAGATTTCCTGGATAAGAACAAAGATGTGTTCGCAGCCTCTGTACTAGATTTACCTGGCTGTGACACTATTCCCCATACCATAAATCTAACCTCTGATAAACCAGTTCGTTGCAAAGCATATAGAGTCCCTTATAAACTGCGCCAGGAAATGGAGGACCAATTAAACATTTTATTAGAAGCTAATATTTTGTCACCTTCAATGTCAGAATTTTCTTCTCCAGTCATTCTCGTACAAAAAACAGATGGTACATACAGATTAGCTGTTGATTTTAGGAAGCTAAATAAAAACTTGGTAAAAGATGCATACCCCATTCCTAATATCACAGACTCTGTAGACTCCCTTTCAGGTGCCAATTATTTTTCAACTCTCGACCTTACTAGTGGTTTTTTTCAACAAGTCATTAGACCTGAAGACATGCATAAAACTGCTATTATTACGCATAAAGGATTATTTGAGTGGTCGCGCAACTGTTTTGGATTGGCTAATTCAGGAAATAGCTTTCAGAGATTAATGAATGCCATTTTTGGGGATCTCGGAAATTTGGGTATATTAGTGTATATTGATGACATTATAGTATCTTCTAAAGACATTGAGTCTCATTTTACCAAACTTAACTTAGTATTCGAAAGGCTTCGCCAACATAACTTAAAACTTAAACCCAGCAAATGTAATTTCCTGACAGACAAAATTCAGTATCTTGGTTTTGAGATTCATGGTGGTCAAGTATCCCCCATTAATAAAAATATTGAAATTATAGAAAAGTTACAACCTCCTACAAATCGTAAAGGTGTCAGATCTTTCATCGGCACATTGTCTTTTTACAGACGCTTTATCCCAGATTTTACTAAAAGAGCAATTAATTTAATAGACCTCACTAAAGAAACAGGGCGTTTTGTCTGGAACGAGGCAGCCCAGCGGGAATTTGATGATCTTAAGAAAGCTCTTATCTCAAAACCTTGTTTAGCTTTACCTGATTTTGACAAAGAATTCATTATATATTCTGATGCAAGTAGTGAATCTTTAGGGGCAGTGTTATCACAATTGGATAATAACAAAATGATACACCCTGTCGCCTTTGCTAGCAGGAGACTGAAAGATGCAGAGACAAGATACTCTGCCACCGAAAGAGAACTTTTAGCCCTTGTCTGGGCCACTGCACATTTTAAGTGTTATATAGCCAGTACACATTTTTCCATTTATACAGATCATGCTCCACTCACCTTTATGTTGAAGATTCAGGATCCCACGTCACGCATGGCCAAGTGGATATGCACTTTATCAGACTATAACTTTACAATAAACTATGTCAAGGGAAAATGTAACAGTGTGGCAGACTTCCTATCGCGTTTTGCTAATGTAGAGAAGCCTACAAGTGCAGTTAGCTGCAATTTTAGTATTCAGGTAGCTAAAGAAACATCTTTTGAACCATACTCAAACCTTATGGGAAAAATTTGCGAGTTCCAAAAATCGGACACGAAATGCTGTGAAATTGTAAAAAAATTGGAGCAGAAATTGGAAATCTCACCTAGGTATATGAAATTCTTTTTTAGAGACGATATCTTGGTATGTGAGGATACTAGAGAATCTTTGATTTTAAACAACCCCATCAAGTTAGTGGTTCCTAAGGAACTGGTTTTGCAAGTGTTCACTCTAACACACGACTCTCTAGCTGCTTGTCATCAAGGTTTCCAGAAAACAATTGACCGCATCCGAGAGCACTTTTACTGGCCAGGGATGTCGGCAGATGTCAAACACCTGGTAGAATCTTGTGTTAGTTGTCAAGAGAAAAGAGCCCATAAGGCAAATCAGCTTGCCCCCCTTCAGCGTATGCCCACCCCTGAATTTCCTCTAAATAAAGTACACTTAGATATTATAGGCGTCTTGCCACAAACATTTTCAGGAAATAAATATATAGTCACATACATAGACTCTTTTACCAAATGGCCAGAGGCGTATGCTGTCAGTTCAATTACTTCTGATGTAATAGCGGACACGTTGGCAGATTTCATATCCCGATATGGAGCACCGTGTTATATAACGACAGATAATGGAAAAAACCTAATATCGGATGCGATTGAGCATGTATACAGTATGTTTGGCATAAAACATATCAGAACATCTTCTTATCATGCACCCGGAAATGCTCAGGTGGAACGTCAAAATAGAACGTTAAAGAATGCACTTTCTCATATTGTAAATCAAAATCAAACAGACTGGGACTCTAAACTTAAATTTGCTCTGTTAGCAATGCGGACCGCTGTACATTCATCAACAAAGTTAACACCGGCAGCTGTCATGTATGGTAGAAACTTAAATCTTCCCTATCATGTATTTTCACAACCACCTAAACTTAATTACAACGATGCACCGTCTTTCTGTGAACTTGTAATTCCTGCTCTCCAAAAAGTATATGCAGAAGTCCATAACAATCTAGTTAAAGCAGCTGAAACTCAGGAGAAATACAGAGAAAAAACAGCAGTGTGTAAAAATCTAAAAGTAGGTGATCTAGTGTGGCTTTACACACCTAGAATTGAGCCAGGACAGACTAAAAAGCTAAGTAAATTAAATAACGGTCCTTTTACTATTATTGAACAATTAAATAATGTAAATTTTAAGATCGCTTTAGTTGCTAACCCGAAAAATACCCAAGTTGTCCATGTTGATAGACTAACGTTATTCAAAGACAGGAAGATTACTAACCAAAACAATCCACAACAACAAACGACTAACGGAAATTCGATTCACAATCCGCCCATCGATGAAACAGAACCGATTCAGAGTGGCGAGCAACCAACCCACCTCCGTACTACTAGACATAGACGATATTTCGCATGGGTTCCGCCCCCTTTAGCGCAAGAAAACGAGAATGATTGCAACACTGAAACCGTAACTAAGGAAGACGAGGAGGAGGCGCGCAGCGTTTCAACCGAAATTGGTGCTCTTTCCCCACAACCACAGGTCAGTCCGGGAGGGGAAGAGTCACATCCACAGATTGCTCCGGTAGGGGAAAGTTCGGGTAGCACACAAGAGGAGCCTAATATTGCTGAAAGAGGCAGAGAGGTTGATCAGTCCGATAGCAACGAAAAAGCAACTGAGGGTGATTCGATACGGCCTGTCGCGAAATCGAAACGACTCGGTCGTTCTAGATCGACTCCACGGGTCGATTATTCCTTTCGGGACAGAAGCGTTCGTCCCATTTATAAAGAGTAACGACTTTATCTGTTTTTCACTCAATGTTTTCTGTATATAGTCTAATTAATTTGTATTTATATGTGTTTTAGAGGAAATTTATCGAAATTAAAACTCGGAATTGAAAATTTTTCAACTTAAAATGGGTTTGTTTTGATTGCTTTCCGGAAGTGTTAGTAAGCGTTTTTGGAGCTTTATATGTACCTTTTTTAGAAGGGTATTGGGTATTATGTTATATTTTGGCATGCATACCGCTCCGCACCCACTTTTTGTAAATTTTTATAAATTTTTAACCAAAATTCGTGCTATTTCTGGGATGTTTGGAGTTTTTTGGGGGATGTTTTGAAAATTACGTGATGCAAGCGAAGGGATTTGGGTAAATTTTTTTTTTCCCCTTTTTTACTTCCTTTTGAAAATATAATTGTATTGTATATATATAGCTAATTCTAACACTTATTTAGTTTACTTATTTGTGTTACCTTCTCGGAAGTTGTAATTTTTTGGGTATATGTGCAAATCTTACAGAGATATTTTATACATTTCTGTATGTGGGGTGTGACTTATTTACAGCCGTACATATACACTTTCGGTGTGTACATTTTTATGCCTTCTATATTCTATTCTCTTCTGTAAATTTGGGTAATTGTGTTTATATTTTCTTTTTTCCCTTTTTTTTTTTGCATTTTTTTTTTTTAATTTTCCCCTTTTTATATCTTGTTGGCAGAGTTACCTGGTAGTAGTGGAATTTGTTTTTCACATTTTTTTTTTTGCATGTTGTTTTTAGTTTCTGCATTTTTAAAGTTGTCTAGGCTATGGTAATTGTTCCCATAGGAATACAGAGTTGCAGACATACACTAATGTATGCACAATGATCTGTAAGTGCATTTGTACACTCCAAGTAAAACCCCAACAATCAAAATATGAACTTTTCAAATGAATAGGGGTTCCCTGCTAATACAATGAACTTGCATTCATGTATTTTTTTTTTTTTTTTTTGTAAAGCATTTTAAACTGAAAATGAAATATTGCATCTCTGTTGTGTTTTTTTTTTTGTGTTATGCTATTTACCTGTATGTAACCTAGTGCTATTTCTATGAATTTAATTTAAATAGTTTTTTTTATTACCTTTGACTCACACACTGTTATATGTCGAGTAAAAGATTTTATTTGTGTATTATGTATATATATATCTACATCTGCATCTCCAGCCTGTGTCTTGATGTGTATGTAAATTGTGAAAATTACCAGTTGGCAGTCCTTCACATGTTAATTAACCTTAAACTTAAATTTATTTAATTTTAGCAACAATTTTGGGGCCTAGCTGCAGTTACACATGGCAATTACGGTGGAGTGGCACACTCACTTGTAGAAAGTAGTAGTGGTGAAATGAGAGTTCACCGTCTGGATATCTGGTCTGTTTCGGGAAGTTGGTGAAAATTTTCAGTAGGTATCATCTAATACAGATAACTGTAGGCAAATCTGAAGGCAAGGATAGAGGCTCAGTTGGTTGTGATAAACCCCATGGTTACTTATATGGCTCACAGCTTTTACTTATGTATAAATTCCTTTTTAAACTCAATTCCATTTTTCTTTTAGGGATGTGGTCAGGTGGACGGTTCATTGTGTGCAGCTCGAATTGCACATTCCGGAGTGTGACGAGCGGGGTTTCAACTATGTGATGCTTGGAAGCTCTTCGAGTCGCTGTTTGATTTGTTCGAGTATCTTGGACCCACGTAGGTGTTTCTCCAGCAGGCAGTAAACCATTTTACCTTCATTTTTCCAATTTTTTGGTTTTAACCAGTCTAGGTTAACTAACTTGGAGTAGGGAATCGAGTTCTCCATTGGGAGTTAGCTTTATACTTTCTTTTTTTTTTTGTTTAAAAAAAAAAAAAAAAAAAAAAAAAAAATTTTTAGTCAAAATTTTTTTTTATATTCAGGATAGGGGAGTCTTGTTGTAGAATTTTTCGCAAATTCTAAATTTTTAACTTATATTAACATAACCCTTCATTTCTCTAAATTTTCAGTTAATTTTTCTTTCACTTTCTTTTTTTTTTTAATGTATAACATGGTAAGTAATGCAGTTCTTTCTTCCAAATTCTAGTTAAATGTTCCTTTTTTTTTCCCTTTTCGTAATATCAACCCCAAGTGTAAATTGTTGTGACCTTGTTGTTCAACCCCACTTATTCCAGGAAAAATACCCGCAAAGTTTAACCTTGTAGGACAGGCAGTCAACCTTCCCCCAGGATTTCGGTCAAAAAAAGGACCATTAGGTGACCCGTTCCTTCAAATATTTTTCTGTTACCATGTAGTTAGCGCATAGTAACAGAAGCGATAGGCCCCCGTTCCCCCTTTTTTTTAAATGGGTAGGTCCCATATAGGTTCGAGGAGAGAGAGGTGATACGAGAAGGTCAGTCAGTGAGTAGAAAACAGCTAGTGATGTAGGTGCGAGCCAATAAAATTCGGTACGGGCGAGGGGGTTCATTTTTGGCGGGAAGATGCTTTCCCACTCTACCCCTGAGCTCCGAGAAGGGATCGTGTTTAGTAGTTGATATGACACCTAGCTGAAAAGAAGTCGAGATTGAATAATCTCTCATAATTAGATTCTAGAATGAGGCATATCGCTTAGTGTGAGTTGAAAACACTTTTTTGAAAGTGACAATTTCCTTTCTATGAAATATCTAAGGCGAGTCTTGATGCTGTATGATGTTCAGATGATAGAGGTGAACATGAGACGACAATTACCAAGTTGTCAAAGTATCCATGAGTTGATAAGTTTGGACTGGTAGTGGAGCAGTATTTAGCTGTGCGAATCTCCAAAAAAATAAGTCCCGGAGGTAATATCGGTAAAGCGGAGTCTTGCAGATAGCATAAGAAGGTTCGGCTCCTAAAAAATTTATGAGAAGGTACTCCCTTTTGAAAGGCGGTTGCTGCTATAAATATGAGAATTCAAGGAGATAACATCGTTGGATGATGAGTGGAAATAGAGAACAGCAGTAGTCTTACCCCATATTAGTGTAATAGGTATCCTAAACTGCCAACTGGGTGAGTGACCAAGAATACAATGAAAATTGGTTGGTACAAGAAATTTTTGTATTTGTGCAAAGGTGATTTGCTTTGTCTTCGAGAATGTGAGTAAAATTATTCATTTCTATATGTTTATAATGTTGAATTGTGCTTATCCTATATGTATATAAACTGTTTTTTAAAACTATTTTAAATGATTTCAATATAAGAAATTACAGTATCAATGCCAAATAGAGTGTTCGGATAAATGTTGTCTACATATTATGTGTTAATTAATTAAAAAGAAACGATGATAAAAAAAAAATGTTTCCTTTTCTCATTGTTTATACATTTCTCCTTCTCTAATTATTATAGATAGACTCTCATAAGTAGCAGTATTAATGTTAAATATTTTATTCAAGTAATAAAAACTTAAATGTTAATGTTAAATTTCTACAATAATAACTATGCCCGAATATAATAACAGCAATTAAATATGTGTAATGTGAATTTAGAATTCTGTTATTGTTTTATTCAGATGTGTTTATAAATATTATTTAATAAGTAATTCTTTTCTGCACTTTTAGTTTAAAATCTGTAAATTAATAGTAAATTAAACCCCCTTTCCTTGTTTTTAGCTTTGTTGCCCTTATATTTTTATTCTGTGAAATAGTCCACCTTCATTGTTTTTTTTTTAAAACTGATAACAGAATTCATATGGAGTGAAATTCAATCACACATGTTTTCTTTAAATATATTAATTCTGTAAGAAATATATATATATGACAAATATAATTTTAAATTAATGTGGATTTAAGATGAAATGTGTAGACCTAATCTAAATATCCAAATGTAAATAGGACTATATAGCTAAACAGATGATAGTAAATTTTATAGATTAAAGTTTATTGATGCACTTAAAATAAATTGTTTATTCTGAATTAAGTTAATTGTGAAATTTTATATATTTTAAAGAGAGTTAATAAATTTATGAAGTATTAAGAGAATCCTATTAAGTGAAATATTATTGTTTAGGTAATTAAAAATGTGTCCTATCATCTTGAATCACAGCTTTTCAAATGATTTATAAAATACGTAGTGTGCTCAACTATACGATTTCATTGGTCCCTAAATTTTAAAGGTATAAATGTATTCATAAAGTAATGTCATTTTGGTTTTTACTTGCAAATTTTCTGGGTTTTATCCTCTCAAATATGAGAGTTTGTCTCCATTCAGTCATTCAAAATTAGTTTAATTTTCACTGTTATTCGTCATCATTTATGAATACTTTATATTTTTGAGATTTAGAAGTATTGGGTGTTTTTCCTTTTTTTTTGGTTGTGAAAGATATGAGAATATTGTTACCTCCTTTGATTTTATTTAAAAGTAAAATTTAAAAGTAAATGAATTTATTTTGCCATTCTCTCCCTTTTCTTATATTTTGTATTATGTGTGTTAACTTGTACTAAATTTTGGTGCCCCTTCTTAAATCTAATTACCTGGTGTTTGTAATAAATTTATGGTAACAATATTCAGTTGGTGGTATGTCTTTCTCACCTGGTGTAATGTTAAATTTAAATTCTTGTATAATTGGATTGAAGTTAAATATTGTGAAGTGGTAGAATGTAAGATTATAGTCATAAGATGCATTAAAATAACTTCTTAAAAAAATAGCAATAAGATTGAACAAGGAAAGACCCAATATTTGCCCCAGTATTGGTGGCTGACGGAAAAATATTCCATCTTGTGCTGCATTTGTAACCTTACCAACATGTTATAGTGAGAGGCGCCAAGCTGGGTGTCGTTCCAAGTGGTTCAGTTGATAGAACATCAGCGCGCTATACTGATGACCCGGGTTCGAGTCCCGGCTTGGATACTTTTCCATTCTGTTGGCTATACGCCTTTTAAGCAATTAAAATTTGAATATTATGCTATATAGTATAGTTTGTATGCAAATGCACAATATAATTAGACTACTTTTTTGACATTGGAATGTAATTGATAAAACTGAATTTTCAAATATGTTATGTGTTTTCCAAACTGTTTAATTGTGACACATCTTCTTTCACTTTATTTAACGGTGAAGTTCCGTTACAGTTTTCTAGATATGGTGGGGAGTGTTTCATAATCTATACTTGACACATGATTTTTCGTTCATGTTAATTTTTAAATTACGTTCATGATGAACACAGTGTTGCCAGCTGATTAAAAAAGAAAAATACTAAAAATGTCTGAAAAAGGCTGAAATATGGGGGAAAATGCTAAAACAGTACCTTTGTTTTTCATTTATATATTGAAATTAAAAATGAATAAAGATGATTTGTTCAACCGAAACGTTTCATAATTTGATGCAACTGACACGATATATATTCTTATTTGTTAGTTGTTCGATAGAAAGGGAATATATTTTGATGCAAAAGTTTGTGGTTTTCCTGAAGTTTGTAACACATGCATTATAAATTTGAACGTAGGAGTTCTGTAGCATATTATTATCTTGCCTAACCATTCGAAACATAAACTTACACATAATTTTGATTGATTCTAAAATTTAAAGAGCTTCATTTTTACTTTCTTCTATCAATCATATATTCTAATACGAGGACATCTTGTGTGTGGTTATATATATTGTTTATATATATATATATATATATATATATATATATATATATATATGCAAAATTTACCATAAAAACGGCTCTAACGATTTTGACGAAATTTTGTATCCTACAATTTTAGAGAACGAGAAGACTATTGGGCTAGGTCACATGTTCGAGAAATTTTGATTAGTGGGTCATTTTGGTCATGGGTCATCATGGGTCATTTAGACGATTTGAACTACATTTTGTATTCTACGGTTTTTGGGCACGAGAAAATCATTGAGCTAGGTCACATGCTCGAGAAAATCCGATTAGTGGAATATTTTTGGGTCACTGTGGGTCAAACTAATTTTACCTAAAAAAGTCTCAGACTATTTTGATTAAATTTTATATCCTACGGGTTTCGGGAACGGGAAGACAATTGGGCTTAGTCACATGCTCGAGAAAATTTGATTAGTGGGACATTTTGTCATGGGTTATGATATTTGAACTGAAAGCTAATTTTGACTGAGCATGGCTCGGTCCTCCCTGCTTGTAATAGAAGAAAGTATTGTAATTGAAATTTTTTTCGACTTCTGGTTGACCCCTAAAAAACACGTTTTTGCAAAATGTTTGTCTGTCCGCGTGTCCTCTTTGTATCATCGAAAAGTTTATGAAGTTATGCATAGAACTGAACCAAACTTCATATATATATGTTTTTGGCTATGACCGTCAGGTCGCAGTTGAGATTGGGGTATTCCCCCAGTTTGTTGTAATAGCGATTTTTGTGCGATTTTCTAGATTTTTTTTCTGTAGTAGTAGATTTTATGAAAATTTTTCGACAAAATTTTATATTTAAATGTAATGACATAGGCCGAGGTTTGTATAGAAATTTGGAGAAAACCGGCCAGAAGGTGGCGCTGTGATAGCGTGTTTTGTTCGATTTTCGGTTCGGGCGCTGTAGCTGTTGAAAAACAAAATCGTATTAAATCATCCAACTGTCCAATCTAGGTTTAATTTACTTATTTATAATAAACAAAAAAAAATCATGTTTTTTGATATATTACCTGTTGAAACTAGTTGGAAGTAGCGAAACTACAGTAGTCGCTACTTTTTACAGTAGTTTGTAGTGTAGCGCACTATATTTTGAACAATGTCGTGTAGCGAGTAGCGCGATACAAAAAATCTGTAGTTTGTTGCGGGAGCCTACGCTACTTTTAACGCTTCTCCAAGGGAACAAAAATGTGTGTCATTCTACAAATCACATGGCCGTAACTTGCTACTTTTCTGCAAAATTTGTTCTGTTCAACAATTTTTGAGTTTCAGCGACAAATCTCGGCTGCAGTATATAAGTAATGCATTGCATGAAGTCATAGATTTATTCCATTGACACTTGCTAATTGACACTGCTAAAATTAAGTATTACTAATCAACCAATTCTTGCTTGTATATTTACTCTTTATTAAGCCGGTCATGTTTCAATGTCGGCTTTCTTATTATTTGTAATGGCTTTATTTGCTTATTCTTTGCATTTAGAGTTGCTTTTCTGTTATTTTCTAGAACGCATACATTTTTTTGTATGTTATACTTTTCATTTTTTAATGTCCTCGATTATATAGCACTTATTTAATTGTATATCAGCAGATAAGGGTCGATGCACTATTTAATCCGTGTCTTCAGTTTGGGTTGTAAATTGAATCCTTTGACAAAATCTGAAAAGTAGCAAGTAGTGACTACTTTTGAAAAGTAGTTTCTAGTCGCTACTTTTTAAAACAAGTTGTTGTAGTTGTAGTTAACTGTATTTTCTATAAAGTAGTTGTAGTTCGCTACAATAAAAAAATAGTTTTTCCTCCCCCTTGTCCGTTGATAGACTTCATTACGCCCCCCCCCCCCACAATTAAAAACATTTATATTGACAAAAAACTTGAAGTTTAATCAAAAAATAAATAATAGGTATGTTATATACTCATTTTTTGTTTCTAAAATGCATAATAATAGTAATAATAAATACGCTTTTTAAAGTATTAACATCTATGAGGTTGAAGAAAGTTTTGGGAATGGCTAAAAATGACAAAATGTGAACCAGATTTGGCTCGATCGTACGAAACAGGGAAACATTTTATTTATAAATTATTAACCTTTATCTTAACCGGCCAGAACTGACGACTATTTTTATATTCAATTATAAATATTATTTTTGTTGTCAACATCCCTTTTTTCTATGAATTTACGAAATGTGCAACAACGAATGAGGTATCTTACGAAAGGTTTTTAAAGCAGCTTCTGACATAGTACACTAACATTTCGTTTAAACATGCTTTTTAATAAAAAACTGATGTTATTTAAAAATTAAATCGGCATTGTTTTCATAAATAAAATTAAAGCTTTTTTTTTTCCCCCCAAATCAATGTTGTCTAATCTAATACCGCATTTTAGGATGCTCAACAATGATTATAGAAAATAATAAATAGTACAAAATAGGTAATATGTGACGTTTTTGCACTTTTAAAAAAAATATTTATGATTAAAAACCAAAATTGAAATTGTAACGTTTAGAAGAAAAAATATTATTGATTGATCGAAACAGTAGTATGTTGCACGTGTAGCATAAAAGGTATGATTTGTTACATTAGATTTAATTGTAATTTAATTGTATTTCAATTTATTTTTCTTTGTCCCGCATTTTTCCCGAAGAAGATAATGTCCTCCCCTAATGCAGTTAAAATACAATTGTTAATTTTTTTCCCCCTCGCGCGTGCCTTTTTCTATCTTCGATGAGATTTTATTGTTAGGAATAAATGACATAATATTCTGGCTTGACTAATGTTGTTTGCAGATATATTCTCAATTTTTCTTTAGCAGCTTAAATCTGCATCTAAAAAATTTCAGATATTGCTGAAAATTATTAGACTACAGTGCAAATTTCCCCGCACAGGTTCACTGGTCTTACCATAATTTGCAAAGATTTTTCTTTGTGGTACATTTCTCTTGAAAACATCCTAGTATAAGTGTATGGCCGAGATTATTATTTTTAAGTGGTATAAATAAAATGCAAAAAATTGTCCGCTGGGACGTATTTGTCCCGATACATAGTCAAAGTGTTAATACAGATATTAATGCAATTGTCTGTTTTATTTTCACGCATCATAATAACTTAGGAGTCGAATTTATGATAATAAAATAAAATATTTTCGTAAAAGTACTGTAAAATGTAATTCTTTGTTAAATTCTATTCTAAGTTGGGATATTCTTGGCACAATACAATATCGGTAAATAAGTTTTCGGAGATTTCTGGCACGCTAATGTAAAAAGATGCTCCATCCCTGTCTTATTCATACCGGCCTATTCCAGTCTCTCTCTCTCTCTCTGTCTCTCTTTCTCATTTTTTTGGGGAGGGGGGGGGGGAAACAATTTTTTTTGCAGTATTCTTGAAGGGTTTGAAAGTGTTTCATAATCCATGCGGGTTGCATGATTTTCCTTTTTTGTGTTATTAAATATTGTGGAATAGCAGTTTTCGAAGTCAAACAACTAACTGCAAGTGCTCTCTTTAATGCTTGTACAGTTAATTTCGCTCGTCTTATTCCTCAAAGGAGCTCATTGAACTCATTCTCTCTCTCTCTCTCATTTTTTTGGGAAAAAAAATGCAGTATTCTTGAACGGTTTGAAAGTGTTTCATAATCCCTGCGTGTCGCAAGATTTTCCTTTCTTGTGTTATTAAGTATTTTGGAATAGCAGTTTTCGAAGTCAAACAACTAACTGCAAGTGCTCTCTTTAATGCTTGTACCGTTAATTTCGCTCTTCTTATTCCTCAAACGAGCTCATTGAACTCATTATCTCTCTCTCTCTTTCTCATTTTTTTTTTGGAAAAAAAATTGCAGTATTCTTTAAGGGTTTGAAAGTGTTTAATAATCCATGAACGTCGCATGATTTTCCTTTCTTGTGCTATTAAATATTGAGGAATAGCGGTTTTCGAAGTCAAAAGACTAACTGCAAGTGCTCTCTTTGATGCTTGTACCGTTAATTTCACTCGTCTTATTCCTCAAAGGAGCTCATTGAACTCATTATCTCTCTTTCTCTCTCTCTCTCTCTCTTTCTCATTTTTTTGGAAAAAAAATTGCAGTATTCTTTAAGGGTTTGAAAGTGTTTTATAATCCATGAACGTCGCATGATTTTCCTTTCTTGTGTTATTAAGTATTTTGGAATAGCAGTTTTCGAAGTCAAACAACTAACTGCAAGTGCTCTCTTTAATGCTTGTACCGTTAATTTCGCTCTTCTTATTCCTCAAACGAGCTCATTGAACTCATTATATTTCTCTCTCTCTCTCTCTCTCTCTTTCTCATTTTTTTTGAAAAAAAAAAATGCAGTATTCTTGAAGGGTTTGAAAGTGTTTCATAATCCATGAACGTCGCATGATTTTCCTTTGTTGTCTTATTAAATATTATGGAATAGCAGTTTTCAAAGTCAAACAACAAACTGCAAGTGCTCTCTTTCATGCTTGTACCGTTAATTTCGCTCTTCTTATTCCTCAAACGAGCTCATTGAACTCATTATATTTCTCTCTCTCTCTCTCTCTCTCTCTTTCTCATTTTTTTTGAAAAAAAAAAATGCAGTATTCTTGAAGGGTTTGAAAGTGTTTCATAATCCATGAACGTCGCATGATTTTCCTTTGTTGTCTTATTAAATATTTTGGAATAGCAGTTTTCGAAGTCAAACAACTAACTGCAAGTGCTCTCTTTAATGCTTGTACCGTTAATTTCGCTCTTCTTATTCCTCAAACGAGCTCATTGAACTCATTATCTCTCTCTCTCTTTCTCATTTTTTTTTTTGGAAAAAAAATTGCAGTATTCTTGAAGGGTTTGAAAGTGTTTAATAATCCATGAACGTCGCATGATTTTCCTTTCTTGTGCTATTAAATATTGAGGAATAGCGGTTTTCGAAGTCAAAAGACTAACTGCAAGTGCTCTCTTTGATGCTTGTACCGTTAATTTCACTCGTCTTATTCCTCAAAGGAGCTCATTGAACTCATTATCTCTCTTTCTCTCTCTCTCTCTCTCTTTCTCATTTTTTTGGAAAAAAAATTGCAGTATTCTTTAAGGGTTTGAAAGTGTTTTATAATCCATGAACGTCGCATGATTTTCCTTTCTTGTGTTATTAAGTATTTTGGAATAGCAGTTTTCGAAGTCAAACAACTAACTGCAAGTGCTCTCTTTAATGCTTGTACCGTTAATTTCGCTCTTCTTATTCCTCAAACGAGCTCATTGAACTCATTATATTTCTCTCTCTCTCTCTCTCTCTCTTTCTCATTTTTTTTGAAAAAAAAAAATGCAGTATTCTTGAAGGGTTTGAAAGTGTTTCATAATCCATGAACGTCGCATGATTTCCCTTTGTTGTCTTATTAAATATTATGGAATAGCAGTTTTCAAAGTCAAACAACAAACTGCAAGTGCTCTCTTTCATGCTTGTACCGTTAATTTCGCTCGTCTTATTCCTCAAAGGAGCTCATTGAACTCATTATCTCTCTCTCTTTCTCATTTTTTTGAAAAAAAAAAGCAGTATTCTTGAAAGATTTGAAAGTGTTTCATAATCCATGCGCGTCGCAGGATTTTCCTTTCTTGTGTTATTAAATATCGTGGAATAGCAGTTTTCGAAGTCAAACAACTAACTGCAAGTGCTCTCTTTAATGCTTGTACCGTTAATTTCGCTCGTCTTATTCCTCAAAGGAGCTCATTGAACTCATTATCTCTCTCTCTTTCTCATTTTTTTGAAAAAAAAAGCAGTATTCTTGAAAGATTTGAAAGTGTTTCATAATCCATGCGCGTCGCAGGATTTTCCTTTCTTGTGTTATTAAATATCGTGGAATAGCAGTTTTCGAAGTCAAACAACTAACTGCAAGTGCTCTCTTTAATGCTTGTACCGTTAATTTCGCTCTTCCTCTTCCTTAAAGGAGCTCATTGAACTCATTATCACTTTCATTTTGAATTCATCTTGATGCATATTTATACATATGATCTTTAAAAAAATTATATATGGAGTAGTATATTCATCAAATCCATTTTCGCTTTCACTACTGCTTCTCAAGAAGACAAATATATATGGAACAGTGGAAAATTCTATATCACTTTGTTTTACCGTTTCAATTATCTGATATTCTTTTATTTCTTCCTTATCAAGTGTTGAGCTCAAAAGGAAAAGTTAACATAATAATTGCCGTGGCATGCAACAGGAAACAATAAGGAAGTTACACAGAATGAAAGCGTTTGTAAACTCTTTTCAATTTGAACTGCAAAACGGCATGTAATATGTTCAAATTATCCTATATCACAATTAGAATCCGGTAGGGTAGTGGTCTATCTAGAAGTGGGTGAAATATGGATTACAAAATTCAATCTATACTTACATGTGTGACATGAATAATTTAATGTGTCATTAAAATATTATTATTAATGGTTGGATGATGAGAGAGTATAGCTTAGGTTAAGTACGAGTGAAACTCATTAAGTAAGTCACAAAAGATAATTAAATAATAACTTACAATGATATTCACTTCAAAACTATTTTTATTTCTCAACATATTCTCCACCAATATTTATGCACTTATATCACCGTTTTATCAGTGCCCCAACATCAGCTGTATAACATTCTTCGGGTTGCTGTCTCAGCTACATTAGGACTTCAAGTTGAACCTTTTCATCATCTGTGAACATCATCTTGCAACTTCTTCAACATCCACCATACAGCTTCGACTTAGCCCCAAGCTATTTTCATTTGTTTAATCCACTAAAAAACCATCTTGGAAACAAGATGATGTTCACAGATGATGAAAAGATTCAACTTGAAGTCCTAATGTGGCTGAGACAGCAACCTAAAGAACTGTATGCAGCTGGTGTTGGGGCACTGATAAAACGATGTTATAAGTGCAAAAATATTGGTAGAGAATATGTTGAGAAATAAAAATAGTTTTGAACTGAATAACATGTTAAGTTATTATTTAATTATCTTTTGTGACTTACTTAATGACTTACCCTTGTACAATGCAGTTGTGAAATAAACCTAGAACAATAAAGTGCCTTTATTTTTTAGGGCAAAACTTCTTGTGAAGAGAAAACCATAAAAAACAAATCAATAAATATTCTTACTTTATATGAAGTACATACTGATTTAATGAAGAGAGAATTTGAAGAAACAAATCCAACTTCATTTAGAAGCAGAAGAGGAAAGGCTTTAAGACTTGAGAATTATGGACACTGCACAATATCTTTAAAAGGCTTTCACACAAGATTAATTGTTGATTAGAAGATTATTTAAATTCTCTCTGGCCGAATTCCGTATGAAAATACTTGAATAATTAATTAATACTGTATATCACTTTAACAGACTTTCAAAATAATAAATTTAAATTATATACGACAGCATCATATATTTTTTAAGAAGATTAAAAACTTCATATAGCGAGCAATCGCCAGAGAATCGACGTAAACAGGCGAATTCTCGCATAACGGATTCGGCACTAGGCCAGGACTCGGGTCAGACCACGCTTTCAATAATTTCTTACACCATCGTTTTAGCTAAAATTCTGACAAGAAAACCAGTGATATTACTATTTATACAAATGAATGGGGAGCTTAAAAGTAGGAGAAAGGCTATTTCCAATTCATTAGCTGATTAAGGATGACGCTAAAACTAAAAGGGCAAATTAAAAAAAACTCATTAAGATTTGTAAATAAAACAAGCACTTCAATTTGATCAAAATAGATACACCCCTTTTGACTGCAGCGCTGCTGTGGGGGAAAGGCAAAACACGAGGAGCGAACACTGAACTAGCGGTGTCCGAAAAATGGAATAGAATGCCATGGCTGTGACGCATGTGTAGTACTCAGAAGTGAAGTGACCGCAAGAGAGAAAAGTTCTCCGGTAAAAAACAGTGGCAGTGCGCGCTGGTAGTCGAGACGGCATAAAGGAATGGCGAAAGATCTGAAAAAGATCGTTGAAAACTAGAGAAAGATTAAAAAGGTAGCGTGTAATAAAATGCAAAACTGTATTGAGCTGAAATAAAAAGTAAATAAAAATTAAAAATGTGATAGCAATATCAGAACATGAACCAAGTTAAGTTAACTCCTTCCGCACCAGTGGATCCACGTATGGGTCCATGGCCTGATTCTCCACATATACCAGTGGATCTACGTATGGATCTTGTCTATTCATTATTCTATCGTTGCTGCTGAAAACGGTATAGCAGGAATATATGTTTGTGTATAGCTGGTAATAAGAGAAATGTTGGAAAGTGTTTAATTTTCCCTCCGCAGCAGAGATGACGCCACCATGCAGATAAGAATGCGCTGTTCTCGTCGTTCTCAAATAACACGTTTTTCTGGCGTTGTTTCTCTCGCCTTTCTCTCATATTTTAGTTCTTATTTGTTTCTTATTTTTTCTCTCTTTTTCAGGTTGACTAATCAAAATGGATTTGGACAGCGATTCGAATGAATTAATTGACCCGGATTTTGTTCCGGATGACACCGACTCATCTGATACTGATTATTCTACAGGAGAATCGGACAGCGAAGAGGAACATGACCCCATAAAATTTGGGGACTGGACGGTTTTGTGCGATTCTTTCTCTGGTCAGCGACTACTTTATCTGAAAGAATGTCAGACTGACTACGACTTTCATCCAGCACTGGACTTTGAAGAGTTGCACAGTGCCAAGAACTGTTTCCAAAGCTTCCTGGAGAAAACAGTTGTGGAGTCGGTGTGCCGGTAGACTAACGAAAGAGCCGCCCAATTCTTCACTAAATGAAACCCGGAAGATATCCAGAAAATCGTCAATGGCCCGAAATGGAGCGATGATCTGCTCTCAGAGATGTTTGTGTTTTTTTGGCCTGCTGCTGTTGACTGGACTAGTGAATTTCAACAACGTTGCGGACTACTGGTCGTCACATCTGCTGACCGGTGGGCCCGCAGTCTTCTGTGCGAAGATAATGAGCAGAAATAGGTTTATGAATATTTTGAAATTCTTGAGATTTTCGAAGCCGTCTGCCGCCAAGAGTGGCTCCCCTCTGACCCGCATAGGGATGTTCATTGCTCAAGGTGCATGCTCCTAGTTGATCCAGGGGTTACGTTTGCAATAGACGAATGTCTGATGCTTTACAAGGGCCAATTATATTTCAAGCAGTATATCAAGACAAAGAGGTACATATTCGGCATCAAGTTGTTCCGTCTTAGTCCCATTGCCAAAAACCTTCGTGGTTACACATACAACTTTGCCATATACATCGGTAAGGACTTGTATGACGTATCGCACTTCCAGGGAACGGTTCACTTCTATCTTTCTGACAAAATCTCAGTGTACCTTGCACAGAATCTGTTGGGTCAGGACCAAGAAATCATCTTAGATAATTGGTACTCCCTTTCTATTTACCAATGACACGTACGTCACTGGGACTATGCAGCCACGACGGGGGATTCTAAAACGTATGCCAACTTTATCCCTGGGCCCACATCAACCATGCTTCATCCGGAATGGGGAAACCTTAGCTGTGCAGTACCGAGACAAAAGGGACGTTTAGCTATTGTCGACGAAATGTACTGCTGAATTCGTGGATAAGTCCCGCTACCTGAAGGGAGGAAAGCAGATATTCTACAAGAAGCCTTCAGTAATAGAGCATTATAATCATAACATGGGGACTGTTGACCCCATAGATCAGGATCTGGAACCCCATGATTGTTCCCGCAAAAATTACACGTGGTTCGAAAAACTAGGCATCCACCTGATCCAGCGTATGGTCCTCAATGCTAAGGTCTTGTACAACGAAGCGAACAAAACCAGCGTTCCCCAGTATGACTTTCTAAAGACCGTGGTGCATGAGGTTCTGCTGGAGTACAGCATAGGATACCTGCTAATGATCAACCTCAAACCTGTGCCTGCGCCTTCAATGCTGCATGTCATGACGGAGTTTCCAAAAGAAGCGGGATCTCGTGGACCCAGGAAACGCTGCAGAGTTTGCTTCAATGAAGGAGTCAACAAACTGAGTACCAAAGGATGCATGGAGTGTGAGGGTATGCCAGGACTATGCTCATCAGAACACTTCCTCAAATACCATGGAAAGTGTAGAACTGTGACAACTTTAACCGATTTTGTATTATCGTTATATTTCTATATGTATCGATTTAGATATTAATATTTATATATCGATTTAAATATCTATATCTATATCTCTTCTTATTAATAGGAATAAAAGCATATCATTTTTCTGAAAACTACTATTTGATATTTAAGATCTAAATGCCCGAAAAAGTGTGTGTTTGACATGTAATCATCATATACATATGCTGGTACGGAAGGGGTTAAATTGAATAAAAGAGTGTAAAAAGGTTTCTTGAAGTCTCTTCTGAAAATCTGAAGGTGAAAATCATATGTGTAAATGTGACAAATTACGTTAGGAATGTTTAGTGAAACAATATTCAAGCCCTAGTACAAAGTAAAATGCAAAAAAGTACAAAATTAAACAAAAGGAAAAGCGGAAAGAGAACAAAAAAATAAATAATATACTAAGGTGAAACAAACAACATTAAACATAATTAAATAAAACGCTAAGGTACAAGATTAAATAATAAGTTTAGGTGAAGATTATATGTTTAAATATGGCAAATTACGTTAGGAATGTTACGTTAGGCCAAACAATATTCAAGCCCTAGTAAAAAAGGCCATTATAATAGACTTTTTCTTTACCGTGAATTTTACAGAAATGGTATTAACATCGATCATAAATTTTTCAGGGGAAAGTCCACCAAATTATATCGCAACGTAGTTGACTGTAAAAAAAATAATAATCTAAGGTGAAGCTAAAAAAATTAAACAGAATTAAATGTTAAACGTAGGTACATGAATAAAAAATAAGCTAAGATCAAAATCATGTGTGTAAATGTGACAATTTACGTTAATAATGTTTAGAGAACAAAGATTCAAGTCCTGGTACAAAGTAAAGTATAAAAAAGTACAAAATTAAATAAAAGAAAAAGCGGAAAGTCCACCGCACTTGTATTGTCGTCTGGAAAAAATCACAAAAATTAAATAATCTAAGGTAAAATTAACTCCTTGGGTACATTTGGTACATTTGGTGGGATTGGGTACATTTGACGACTGAGACTCGTCATCAGTATTGTCCACGGATTTTTTTTTAAATTCAGAAATTTCGAATTTATATCAGAAAAATCAAACAGTACTTCTCGCTTCTTTTTAATCAGGGAATATCTGTCAACAAATACAGAAAAAACACTATTAGAAATTTTTGGTTGTGTCTGTTCTGTATGTTTTTTTTTTTTTTTTTCAAATAAATCTGTACCCAAATGGTTAACAAAATTAAACAGAATTAAATAACAATCTAAGGTTCAAAATTAAATAATAAGTTTAGGTGAAAATTATTTGTTTAAATATGTCAAATTACGTTAGGGATGTTTGGCGAAAGAATATTCAAGCCCTTGTAACAGAAGCGCATTATAACGGCCTTCCTCTTTCTCAGAATTTTGCACAAATGGCATTAACAAAAATCATAAATTTTTCAGCGGAAAGTCCACCAAATTATATCGCAACGTAGTTAACTGAAAAAAAAAATAATAAGCTAAGGTGAAGCTAAAAAAATTAAACAGAATTAAATGTTAAACGTAGGTACATGAATAAAAAACAAGCTAAGATCAAAATCATGTGTGTAAATGTGACAATTTACGTTAATAATGTTTAGAGAACAAAAATTCAAGTCCTGGTATACAAAGTAAAGTATAAAAAAGTGCAAAATTAAATAAAAGAAAGAGCGGAAAGTCCACCGCACTTGTACAGTGATATTGTCGTCTGGAAAATCACAAAATTAAATAATCTAAGGTAAAATTAACCCCTTGGGTACATTTGACGACTGAGACTCGTCATCAGTATTGTCCACGGATTTTTTTTTAATTCAGAAATTTCGAATTTATATCAGAAAAATTAAACAGTACTTCTCGCTTCTTTTTAATCAGGGAATATCTGTCAACAAATACAGAAAAAACACTATTAGAAATTTTTGGTGTGTCTGTTCTGTATGTTTTTTTTTTTTCAAATAAATCTGTACCCAAATGGTTAACAAAATTAAACAGAATTAAATAACAATATAAGGTTCAAAATTAAATAATAAGTTTAGGTGAAAATTATTTGCTTAAATATGTGAAATTACGTTAGGGATGTTTGGCGAAAGAATATTCAAGCCCTTGTAACAGAAGCGCATTATAACGGCCTTCCTCTTTCCCAGAATTTTACAGAAATGGCATTAACACCGATCTTAAATTTTTCAGCAGAAAGTCCACCAAATTATATCACAACGTAGTTGACTGGAAACAAAAATAATAAGCTAAGGTGAAGCTAAAAAAATTAAACAGAATTAAATGTTAAACGTAGGTACATGAATAAAAAATAAGCTAAGGTGAAAATCATGTGTGTAAATGTGACAATTTACATTAATAATGTTTAGCGAACGAATATTTAAGTCCTGGTACAAAGTAAAGTATAAAAAAGTACAAAATTAAATAAAAGAAAAAGCGGACAGTCCACCGCAATTGTACCGCGACATTGTCGTCTGGAAGAGAACAAAAAATTAAATAATATGCTAACGTAAAACAGAATTAAATAAAACGCTAAGGTATAAGATTAAATAATATGTTTAGGTGAAAATTGTATGTTTAAATATGGCAAATTACGTTAGGAATGTTTAACCAAACAATATTCAAACCCTAGTAAAAAAAGCACATTATAATGACCTTTTTCCCCCATGAATTTTACAGAAATGGCATTAACACCGATCATAAAATTTTCAGCGGAAAGTTCACTGCAATTATACCGCAACATAGTTGACTGGAAAAGTAGAAAAGTAAATAATAAGCTAAGGGGAAATTACGAAAAATTAAATAGAATTAATTATTGAACGAAGACACAAGATTAAATAATAAACTAAGCTAAAAGTCATATGTGTAAATGTGACAAATTACGTTAGGAATTAGTGAAATAATATTCAAGCCCTAGTACAAGTACATAAAAGTACAAAATTAAATAAAAGGAAAGCGTAAAATCCACCGCACTTGTACAGTGATATTGTCGTCTGAAAGAGTACAAAATTAAATAATAAGCTAAGGTGGAATTAACAAAATTAAACAGAGTAATTCAATAACAAGCTAGTACAAGATTAAATAATAAGTTTAGGTGAAAATTATATGTTTAAATATGTCAAACTACGTTAGAGATATTTAGCAAAACAATATTCAAGCCCTAGTAACAAAAGCGCATTATAACGGCCTTTCTCTTTCTCAGAATTTCATAGAAATGGCATTAACACCGATCATAAATTTTTCAGCGAAAAGTCCACCGCAACTGTACAGTGACATTGTAGACTGGAAAAGTACAAAAAAGGGCTATCAGATTTTACCGGGTGCGTAAACCTATGAGAGAAGAATGGGCCCTGATATGCCTAATCAAGAGGAAAATAATAAACGGTGTATTTCGTAAAGGGTTGAAGATATGCTACGCACATGCAGATGCATTGTGTTGTTATGGTTTCGCTCAAGATATGTTTACGGATATTTTAAAGGTTCAAGGAGAGAATCAAGATAGATTATGCGCAGTGATTTAGCAATTCAAAGGATACGGCAGGGGTTCAAGTAGGCGTTTTTCAAATGCAGTCGAATTTGTTTAGTACTAGAAATAAGGAAATTGTAAAAGTCTTCCTAGTAACCGTTACTGGTAATACCCGTAAAGATAATAAAAATCTTAAAAACATTCACATATTTAAACCAATTACTACTATTAATTGATATAATTGTCTCAATGCTAAAATTAACTTCATATGACAAAATTAACATAAAATATTCAGTCTTTGTCAGTGTCATTATATCTTTTCTTTAAGTAAAATCACAGTACTTTAGTCAAAGCTTTCAGTGGCGTAGCATCAGATGGGGGGGGGGGTCTGAGTAACTTTACTACCAGTATTTTTATATACTACATTTGGACTTGTTTAATTCATAACGTTCAAAGATTAAATATGGCCAAATGTAGTATATAATTATACTGGTAGCAAAAACTGAGCTGCGCCGCCAAGCGCTTGAGGAGCACCTGTCAGCACGCCAACCATCGCACCCATGTCCTGAGGGACATATATCACGCACGACCAAGATCTGCCTCCCGTATGCGCTGCGGCCGGTCGGGCACCGCCACCTGCACATGACCTCGATTGAACCCATGTATTGACGACATATGTCGTTGCGATATGCGGTGGATCCCATTATCAGGGGAGACCACCACGAAAACACTTGGGGACGGGTGTAGTCAGGTCCTAGGCCTTAAGTCAGGTTTTTCCGACACGCACTTTCTTTACCAGAACTCGAGGGATGTTATACTGGTAGTAAAGTGATCCAGCAACCACCCCCTCCTGACGCTACGCCACTAAAAGCCTCAAAAGAACTAGAAATTTCAAAAGACATAAACCATGCACAGTAATGCAAGTGATCATGTCTCTTTTTCCTGGAAAATCCGGCTAACATTGCAGCAGTAACTGTAATTTAACAGCTTTTGATTTCACATTTGCTTTTCATTTTAACAGTGTATTAAGAGACATGAAAAGGCTGGTTAAGGGGTTACATACATTATCAACTTTCAAAAAATCAATTTTTTTTTCCGGAAATTAAATTTTTATAGTGTGAAAAATGTGAACGCACGCACGATCGATAAAACCGACCTCGCTGAAAAGATTCTACTAAAGATTCTACTCCCTTTTAAATGAGCATATTAAGGCACGGGAAGTACCACAGTATAGCGTATGAATAGCAAATTAAGTATAAGTTTAAATATATATAACAAAGAACGAATACAAATGAAAAGAATATAATACATATACAACAGACGATGTATCTGCTAAGAATGGAACCTAGCTATAATGGATTTTTCTTATCTTACTGAATCTTCATTTGAATGTAATTGTCTGAGTCAATTTTTTTAATCGGTGTTTATGAACGTAACTGTCCAAGTTGCCATTAATATTGTTGATATTTTGTATTCGATGCATTTCAAACATAATCTGAAAATAAAATCTATGCATAGGTAAGTATGCAGTTTGAATAAATGTAATTGTAGGGTAATAATGTTGCTTCAGAAATATCGGCATGATTTGTAGAAATTCAGTCGGACTGGGTCGGGCCGAGGCTTTAACTTTTATACCGAGCGGAGCTCGGGCCAAACTTTTTGCTTTTATACCGGACCGGGACGGGCCAAAAACTTTTTGTATGTATCGGGACAGACCCGGGACTGGAAATTTCTTCCCGGGTACACCTCTAGCTTACGTGCCATTAGATTCGCCCTCCCTGCTTTTTAATAACGTCTACCACATACTTAAACTAGTCTTTGGGGGCCATCATAATACTTACCCATTATGAATATGCATAATATAAAATATGAAAATAAAACATGTGTAAACTATTTATAAAATGCATTGCAATTCGAATAAAACGTGGCTTGATGACGTCATAAACTTTAAATCGAGGCTAACGAAAAAGAAAGGCTACCGTGGTGCTTTACGCGTATCTTTTTTCACAGACCGTCGGAGTCACGTGATGCTCGAATGCACCAATGCAGGTGTGCGAAAAGAGCATCACGTCACTCTAGCGGTCTGTAAAAAAATATAAGTGAAATGCACCACGGTAGCCTGTCTTTTTCGTTAGCCTCGCTTTAAATGCTCTATTACTGAAGTGCGTAAAAGAAACATCCTTATAACTCCAAAAATGATCATTCTATTAATTAACAGTTTACTGCGTCGGATTAACCGTCTCATTTCCAATTAAAATATACCTTTGAACTGCAATTTGAATGAAATACAATATCACGAAAAATCGAAGAGTGTGGATAATAGGATTACAAATATCTCGGAAACTCATTATCCGATCAACTTCATTCTTTATGCAAAATTTATGTTTTTTTATTGTCTTTAAGAATATTTACTCTTTAAAATAAACAATTTCGAAAAATTTTATATACGCTTTATCAGAACGAATATTTTGAGAGTTAAAAAAAAAATAGTTCCGGATAATCGAAGTTACTGAAATTCAATAAGCTTCTTCCCATTATTGCATACTAAGTACATACCAAATTTCAAATCTCTATCTCAATTTGTTCGGGAGATATAACGTTTACAGACACACAGACAGATGGACGGCAATTTTTGTTTTCTAAAAATATGTTTTCGGAACCTCCAGTGTCTGAAACGTGTAAATCCGTCAAAATTTTCTTTTCGATTTTTAAAACGATTACAAGACTTACCCTATATACTACGTATGATGGGTAAGTAATAATTACGTTACGGTTATAACTTCGTCATATACATATATCTTCTTCATAACTAACGTCTCGCAAATGTCTAGAACTCGTACATTCCAAAATTTCTCTTCAAAAACATTTTGAAATCGATTCCAAAACAGCTTTTAGATTGTGTTTAACAAAGGACTCTCAATGTACCAGGCACAAGTAAATGCAGTATAGTTGTCATTTAAATGTAGTGTGAAAGATGTGAAACGGATGTTAAGTGAAAGTTGTATAGAAGTGAAATGCAATTAAAGTATAGGCGGAATTTTGTCATTTTTTCCCCAAATGGCGCAAATTTTCATCGATAGATAAGATATCAGCCTTTTCCAGCCAGTTCAGGGCCAAGGTCTACATGTACGTGTAACTATTAATTAAATATATTTGATTTTTTTCCCTAAGAAATTAGAATACCTCAATAATTCTACATCTGATTAGCTTAAATGCTTCAAATTAGAATCTATAGATACGGTCAATCAGGTCATTTCTTTTTATTTATAGCTTATGTTAATATCAAATCCATTAGAAAGTTATATCAATTGCTCTTTCAGCAGTTTCATGGCCATGGCCATACTTTGCCGCGGTGATGCGCTCGGAACTACTTTTTTGTTGTAGTTTTATTTCTTTATTTATTATATAAGACCTCCAGACCAAACATTTAATAGGGAAAAAAGGACATGATTTACATTATCATGATCAAAAGACTTTCTTATTTCACATGCAGGGCACCTTTTGATGCATTCGGGGACCTTGAGCTCCATTGATTTTTGGGGACCCCTCGCAAGCTAACTTATATTCGCTAATTAACACTTTCCAACAAACTTGAAAACTGTTTATGAATTCGATTTGTCTGTCTGTTTGCCGCCTGTCTGTCTGTCTGTCTGCCCGTGCTTTAACTCGCTTAAATATACTCGGATTGCCATGCAATTGATATATGTTATTGAGGCATGTTTGGTGTATCTATGATTATTATATTAAAAACATATGATTCTTAAAACGTTTAATACAACACATGACATTCTATAGCAAGCATCTTGTAGTGACATATATCAATTTCAATATGTTTGAAATAGTGTAACATCATTAAAATACACTGCAAAGAATTTTCAATCTCATTTTGCGGTTTATTTTAATAATGTTTCACTATTCCAAACATATTGAAATTCATATATATCACTGAGATGCATTACAAGAGGCTTGCTATATAGAATATTGCGGGATAGATATAGCGTTAGCGATTTAAGTCAAAGGTTAAAATCACTATAACACATGATATAACACACATAACATATTACGTTGTTAATTTGTGATTATTATAATAATGTTTCGCTATTTCAAACATATTGAAATTCATATGTATCACTGAGATGCATTACAAGAGGCTTGCTATAGAATATTGTGGGATAGATATACCAAACAAAGTATGGCATGTTTTGTATTGAAAATGAAGAGTGCTACATTTATAGTTCGCTTAAAGGGACGTTCAAAATATTTCAGTTACATTACGGTCTATGGAAAAAATCAATTTCAGTGTATTTTAATGATGTTACACTATTTCAAACTTATTGAAATTGATATATGTCACTACAAGATGCTTGCTATAGAATGTTGTGTGCATAGCTTTCGTCGTTCATTTACAGGGACACACAAAAAAATTCCATTAAATTACGGTCTATGGAGAAAAATCGTTTGCAGTTTACTTTAATAATGTTTCACTATTTCAAATATATTGAAATTGATATATATCACTGAGGTGCATTACAAGAGGCTTGCGACAGAATATTGCGGGATAGATATAGCGTTGACGATTTAAGTCAAAGGTTTAAAAAAATGAACAACGTAAAAATAGCACAAATGGGTTGGTTCCTATTTGAGGGCACCATTTGGCGAAATCTTGCCAAATCGTCGATAGTCAGCCAGATGTAGCTCTTTTACTGTTGGAAAGGCTGAGCTATGATATTTTTTGTGATGACGCGTTTGTTACGTATGACGCATTTGTTACGTCATCAAGTGATTCTTTATTCAATGTTTATTTGTATTTTAATGATGTTTAATGATTTATTATTTATTTAAAACTTTTTTTAATATAATTAAATTACACTTACGTCATTAAATGGATATGTCATGATATTAAAAGAAAAAAAGCATTGAAAAAATTTCATCATCTGCTTGTTTATTTAAAGCTTGATTTTTTCTTCTTTTTTTATGTTTGTGAGTGGTTATTCTTGTTACTTTAGAACAGTATAAAAATTAATTGACTGCAGTTTTTATGGAAGTCTCATGTTCACGAAGCGATCATACATGCGGTATAGTGATCGCCGCATTTACAAATTTTGTGTATTTTTTGTGATCGCTATACAATGAGGTTGCTGCATCCAGAGATGTCTTTTTTCGGTTTCATGTTCGCGAAGCGATCATACGTGCGGTACAGTGATCGCGGCATTAACAAATTTCGTGTATTTTTGGGGATTCCGATACGACGAGGTTGCTGTATCCAGTGATGTTTTTTTTCGGTTTCATGTCCGCGAAACGATCATACGTGCGGTACAGTGATCGCGGCATTAACGAATTTCGTGTATTTTTGGGGATTCCGATACGACGAGGTTGCTGTATTCAGTGATGTTTTTTCGGTTTCATCTTCGCGAAGCGATCATACGTGCGGTACAGTGATCGCGGCATTAAAGAATTTCGTGTATTTTTTTGGGATTCCGATACGACGAGGTTGCTGTATCCAGTGATTTTTTTTTTCGGTTTCATGTTCGCGAAGCGATCATACGTGCGATACAGTGATCGCGGCATTAACAAATTTCGTGTATGTTTTGGGATTCCGATACGACGAGGTTGCTGTATCCAGTGATTTTTTTTCGGTTTCATGTTCGTGAAGCGATCATACGTGCGGTACAGTGATCGCGGCATTAACGAATTTCGTGTATTTTTGGGGATTCCGATACGACGAGGTTGCTGTATCCAGTGATGTTTTTTTTTCGGTTTGATGTTCGCGAAGCGATCATACGTGCGGTACAGTGATCGCGGCATTAACGAATTTCGTGTATTTTTTGGGATTCAGATACGACGAGGTTGCTGTATTCAGTGATGTTTTTTTTTTCGGTTTCATGTTCGCGAAGCGATCATACGTGCGGTACAGTGATCGCGGCATTAACGAATTTCGTGTATTTTTGGGGATTCCGATGCGACGAGGTTGCTGTGTCCAGTGATGTTTTTTTTCGGTTTAATGTTCGCGAAGTGATCATACGTGCGGTACAGTGATCGCGGCATTAACGAATTTCGTGTATTTCTTGGGATTCCGATACGAGGAGGTTGCTGTATCCAGTGATGTTTTTTTTTTTCGGTTTCATGTTCGCGAAGCGATCATACGTGCGGTTCAGTGATCGCGGCATTAACGAATTTCGTGTATTTCTTGGGATTCCGATACGACGAGGTTGCTGTATCCAGTGATGTTTTATTTCAGTTTCGGGTTAGCGAAGCGAACACGAAACGATTTATACCTTAAATTATTAATACCTTATTGGCCTTAATACAAGGATTCCAGAGCATTTTTTGGTTTACCTCTATCTTAAAAAATGGCTGAGATAGAGCAGTTTGAAATTCTAGGGTGGCTGACATTTTGAAACAAAACAGCACATTAACGCGATTACTCGCAAATTATTTTCTTTCATTGTTGTAATAATTTTCCCAATCATACGCATAAAACTATATATTCATATCCGTTAGCGCCAAATTCTCGCCAAACTTGGCGATGTTTGGCGAAATATCGCCAAATTTGGCGACCAAATTAAGTCTTCATAAATGAAGCCAATTTGGCTATTGCTCAATAATTTGGCGAATTTCTTATTCAAATTCAGTATTAACGAATCTTTTGTAAACGTTTCTTTGCATTTTAACTTGCTGTTTTCGTGTAACATTAGCTAAAATTTTAAAACGAAGATATAGGAAAGCTACCTTTTCCTCCCGGTACAGGCCGGAAGGACTTTTTACATGTAATTTTACTTGTGCTATAGTAGTGTATACATTTTTAAATTCTGAACACTAAACAAACATTATTCCAATTTAATGTAATTTGCACTATATATTTCTACATAAAAAAAAAGTTTTTGCATTGAGAAAAAAACTCATTTATTAGAAAAAATCCCTTGATTTATTTATTTATTTATTTATTTTTGAGAATTTGGAATTGCTGCATTGTTACAGTGTTACGTTTTATACTTATCATATAGCTAATAAGCCTTATTAGTGTTAAATATTTGTCTCAGAAAAAATTGGCAGCAAAATGTTTCATACCACTCTTTCAAAACAACAATCTTCGCGGCATTTGGAATGGAAATCTATATTTTTTGACATTATTATACAAGTGTGTTGCGGCCCGCCTAAAGTCGAAAATATATCTTTGCGGCCCGCGAGTAAAAAAGGTTGAGTACGGCCACAGCCAACTGAAGTTGGCTGTGGTACGGCTGAGCTAGATTATGAAATTTGACGCAATTTACTATTTTATGTTTTTGGTGTAATCCCTTCTTGTTTTTATCTGACAAGTCTCCCTTTTTTTGCATGTTTTTAAAAGAATTTTTTTTTATGAATATCACCATACACTGTAAAAAATGACCGATGTTTCTTATTTTATGAAAATATACTATACCCACGAATGAAAATATAATATATAATCTTCTGAGTTATCCGAAATTCTGAAAAGCGTGTTCCCTTGAATTTTAACCCTTCTTTGCATGAGTTTTTCTTTTACAATTGTGTTTTTTTTTATACATATATTAAATATTAGACACCAGAAATTTTAAGATAAATTTTTAACTTTGTTCAGCAACATAGTTCACAGGAAATTTACTGGATTAATATTTCTATATAAATATAGTGGTGGCGAAGAAGTTGATTTATTTATTAAAAGTTAAATAAACAGTGATGGAAATTTACATTACTATGCAATTAAGGGTTAAATCCCCAGAAAGCAATACATTTCCAAAATTTAAAGAATTATTTATAAAAGCAAAGTATTTTTTGCTGCCCGTATTTTTCAGAAACGTTTCCGAATAGTTTTTATAGTGTATTAATCAGTTTCCTTAGCCTGGAATACCTCTTTTCTTAATGTCATCCTGTTCAAGTAAACGTTTACAGCTGCATAAGTTGATATATACATGAAAGAGTAAATAAATAATCTGAAATTTAATGTTAATATTAACGTAATAATTTTGCATGTTTGTCGGTTAAACATATTTGTAGAACATGAAAATGTTTTCTTGAGAATGGATGGCATCGGAAAAAACTATATTCCGGGCTTAGAAAACTCATTAATACACTTTTAAAGCTACTCGTAAACGTTTCGAAAATTACGGGCAGCAAGAGAAATTTTGTTTTTATAAATGATTCCTTAAATCTCGAAATGCCATTGATGTCTGAGGTTTCTAAAGATAAAGAAACACTTTTCAGAATCATGGTTAATAAGGATGAGTTTATATTAAAAATTTATTCGTGATTATATATTTTCGTAGATTAAGAAACATTTGTTATTTTTTTACAGTGTACTCTGTTCAGTTTTTAATGCTCTATCAATTGGTGCTGTCGTTAATGGTGTATATTTTACGAGTTGTTCAAAATCAAACCATTTTCGTGAAAGCTGACTTGCTCCTGATATGGCCTTCCAGGTGGCCATATCAAGTGCACCATGCAAGTTTATGATAAAGACCTTTTTATTTGTTCCAATTGTGATAAGTAATTTGTTCTTAAAATAATTTTTAACTCTAAAAGGACTTCCAATTTTTTCTAAATAAAAACTTAAATTGTAATGTCAATTTTGTAGAAAAATCCAGTTTCAAATCCACTTTTGAATAACAAAAACAATTATTAAGTATCTTGTTTATTTATTTTACACTAAAATTATTTAATTTAGCAGAACAGCATTTTTAAATTGAAGAGAATCACGATTTGTGAAACATGGGAACAATGGTGGCCATATCATGTGCACATGTTTCTGATATGGCCACTTGGTAGACTTTTGAAACTTCGTTTTTTTGGACAAGTAGAGCTATTTTCATGGGGTATACAATATTTTTTTTATGAAAGTCTATTAACCTGAGAACGTTAAAAAGAAATAAATGGTTTTGATTTTTTCAGAATGATGCCAGGGAAAATTCTTAAACTTTAACATGGCCATATATATCAGAGGCACCCACCTTATATTAACGGACGAACACAATAGGAGCATAACGGATAAAAAAGTCCAGTCTGAAAGATTAACGAAAATGTTTGAGTTGGTTTCTCGCTTCCGCATTGCCAAACATTTAGTGACAAATTATTTAATGTAAAGTTAGCTGAAATTGATTATACATAGCTACTATACGTGACAATTTTTCACGCAATTAAATGTTAATTATTAATTGGTTTTGTTAGAAAGATTAATCGACGTTTAATTAAAACCGAGATCATAGAATTTTTTTTTTCTCAATAAACAGTATTTAAAATCCCGCTAATTTTTATATGAATCTTTGCCCTAAAAAGAATTTTGAAGTAGAATAATGAAAGGTAAAGTAATTTATTACGATGGCAAAATGCGGAAGTGAAATATTGCGCAAATTAATCAATTAATTAATATGATGATACTTTGTCTAAATAAATTAATGCCGTTCAGTTCGATAATATATACTTATGGAAGTTCACATATAATGTTCCGAATATAAACTATAATTCTAATAATTATTTTTTGTTTGAAAGTTTCATCAATGTTTACATCAAATCTAGGTCATGAAGGAAAATTTCTTAGGAATTTAGTATTTAAATTTAATTTTGAATTAATTATTATGTGTAATAATTTGTCTAGAGAAATTAATGTCCTTCAATTCAATAATATATACTTATGTAAGTTCACGTATAATTATCGAACAGAAGGTATAATTTCGCTAATTAATTCTTGCTTGAAAGGTTAATCGATGCTTATATTAAATCTAGGTCATAAAAGAAAATTTCTTAGAAATTTAGTATTTCAAATATTGCGAAATTCATGCGAACCTTTACTTTAAAAACACTGAGCTTTCGATTATTTATTAATATTTTTCTTAGTATAATAATGAAAAGTAAATGAAAGGTAAAGTCATTTATTAGGATGGTAAAATGCGGAAGTGTAATGTTTCGCAAATTAATGAATTGATCAAGTTGTGAAATATTTTGTCAAGCGAAATTAATGTCATTCAATTCGATAATATATACATTTATATAATGGAAATTGACGTGCGATTCCCGAATAGAAGCTATAATTCTGGTTATAAAAGAAAATGTTTTAGCAATTTAATTTTTAATCCGAATTTTTAGGGTAGTACCTATTTTCTACACTTGCTGTTTATACAATTTTCTTTTGAGTACTCACCTGTTCAGAAATTAGTATTTTGTGTTTGTTGCACACAAAATGCATTACTTAAACAAAATACATTATACAAAATACATTAATATGCCTAATAATTTCCCCGTCGGTGAATAGATGATTAACAGTGCATTTTAATCGCATTACAAGAAGAGCATTAACAAGAACAGCATTAAAAGTTGTTATTCAGGCTTTTAAATGCCTTGGCACTTACAGTACGCCGTTTGTGTTTTCATGTTGTTATAAACCGTCCGTGTTTTTAATGGTTAAAAAACAACAAAAACTTTCAGATTTTTTTTTTTTAACTTTCATTTTTATTTTCCCATTTTTAAAATGAAATTACACGTGAGATTTTTCTTTCTAAAACAACAAACATTAACTTTGTTTAAATGATAAACAATCAACCTGATTGTAAACAATACTTGGCAATAAAAGCGTTTGAGCCATGTGAGCGTATTCATTGAATTAATTGTTCTTGAATCAATTGATTCGTTGAATTAATAATATTTAGATTTTCAATGCATTCTTCATCTCCTAACATCATGTTATCTACTTTTATTCCTCCTTAGCTTCGCAAGCTTTCCCAAGCTCAAATGACTTTTTATGAGATCTAGTCTGTAAAAGAATAAACGTATAAAGTTGAATTAAATTGAAAAATGTTTCTATTAAAATTTTTAAAAATGCTGTTTACATTAAAACCATCTTTAGTGTAAAATTTATTAACTAACAGAGTTGCTTTCAATCAGCAGGAATATGTGGTGTCATTCATGATAAAATCACTCTGATCATGGAGAGAAATTATTGTTACATCATTATTGTACTGTGAAAGGATATCTAATTACTTATTCATTATTGTATACCATTCCTCTCAAAAGAACGTTAAATGTTATTAGCGTATGCTTCAGAGTTCGTTGATATATATCAATGGATATATATCATATCTATCATGATATATATCCGATATTTATTTTCAAAATACAGTGAAACTTCCATTTAACGAAGACTCATCGTTTCACTTAAAAACTTCGTTATAAAGAAAATTCGTTAAACAGAAATCAACTTAAATTCGTGAAATGTTTCCTTCAGATATGACAAGCAAATATTGGATTCAGAAGTATTTGATTCAGTTACAATTATGAAGCCGTCTTTTACAAAACAGTTGAGAACGGTCGATGAAAACACGTCGCATTCCCAAGCTTTTGCTCAAGCTTTCATCTGCTCTGAGACACACGTTCTCAAACTAATGTTTTCAATACATTGTTTTTTTTTTGTTTTTTTTTGTCTTTTTCGATAATGTACTTCCAGTTTTTTTATTATTCCTAAGATTAACAGTTGAAGTTTAGAAGTTGTATTAGCAGGAACAAAAATAACTTTGATGTTCTTCGATTTGCATGTTGAAGCATATTTTTATAGATGAACAAAGCAATTGTCTATCAGCAATGGAAGGTTTCGAATGGTAACTGTCTGACTCTAATTGATATTTTTTGCTTCAATGCATCTGACGCCATTGCCTCACTGTATCTTCTATATCACTGAATGTATGAAGGGGATTTTGATTTCCCCCAACTGTCAGCGCTGGAGTCTCGGTGTGGGAGAGTAATGATAACAAGTGTTTTTCTTAGTGTAAAGAAAATTGTTTTATTTATAACCAAGCAGAATGGAAATTATTTAATTATGTTCATTTCCATACAATCCGCTGAAATAAATTTGTATATCCATCGCAACAGCAACCTCATAGTTTGAATTCTGTACACGAACAAAAGTGGAATAAACTTCGTTATATAGAATATATTTTTGTAATGTGGAGATTAATTTACATGCTGATGGTGTTCAAAGTCAGAGTTCTACAGAAAATTTCGTTAAGTAGAAAACTTCGTTAAATAGGGACTTCTTTAAAGGGAAGTTTCACTGTATCAAGATTTTTGATATTTTCAATATTTTCATATTATTTTATAGTTATTTTCAAAATATCAAGATTTTTGATATTTTTGATATTTTCATATTATTTGATATTTATTTTCAAAATCTCACTGTGCAAGATATTTTTGATATTTTAAGTAAAAACAAGTGTAAATAAAATTTTCAACTAATATTGACTGTTCCATTCTGTAGATAAAGTCCATTTGTCTCTGGCAGTGACTTTTCTAAAGAAAAAAAAATCTTATCCATGCTTTGTTTGAAGTTTTTATTTTTTTAAATATAGATTATATGGGACTAATAATTATGTAGGATATAACTAATTCAGGACAGATATAGAAACACAAACAATCTGATTTAGCTAATCAATTCTATACAGCTTCATTAGAAAAGAATCAATTTCTGGTTTTGGTGTTGTTGAAGCTCCAATTGTACAACATGTTAGGGAATAAAAAAACAAGCTGACATTTATGTTTAAATTTTTCAATTAAAAAAAACTATTTTGGATTTATTTTTTGTTTTATAAATTTCTGATTTCTTGATAGTTGATACTGAATCTTATACTTGTTTTTCAATTCCTACTATTAGCTCACACTCTCTATATATTTATATATCTTGTTCAAATTTTCAATCGTTAATAAAATATTTTCTATTCATCCTATCAAGTTCAAATAAATTTTTTAAAACTTGTACTGGATGACAATTGATGTTAATACAGTTTTTTTCAAATATTAATTCATTAATTAAGTTTAATTAATTAATTTTAATTTTATATTTCATTTCTGTTCAAAAGTATAGACTCACTCCATATTTATAGTCTCACCTTCACACGTAAAAAGATAATGGGGCTGTTCACGGACGAAGATCAGGCGGCTCGCGGGCGAAGGAGACTATAAATGTGGAGTGAGTCTATACTTTTGAACAGAAATGAAGTATAAAACTAAAATTAAATAATAAAATTTAATTAATTAATATATTTTAAAAAAAAAACTGTATTATCGTTAACTGTAACTTCGCTGTGGCACTTTATTGTGAAGTTTGGTAATTTTTGAAATTCAATATTTGAAAAACGGCATAATTATAAGATTTTAAATTTATATCAAGAAAAATACAATTTTTTTAAACTTTCTAACGCAGTTTGTCTAATAATTTTGTGAGAAATACTTTTCGAGCTAGTAATTTTTGGTATTTTAGCTATTTATTTTTTATTTAATTTTTAATACATTTCAAAAATTTCTCTTATGTAAGATATTTACCAGGGTATAAATTTAGGAATAAATACCGTCAGTGGCGAAGCGTGTAGATCGCTGGAAAAAAATTTCTATTTGACCTAAGTAGGAATTGACTTAAAAAAAAGTTTTTATATTACTTGTTTTATAAGTGTATAAAGCAAATTGTTTCTGTTTTGTTGATTAGTTGATCTTCAATTTTGTTCAAAGTGAAAAATATAAGAAGAAAAGGGGGGGGGGGAGTATTTTTAGTATATTGTTTTAAGTTTTCATGTTATGTGAATTATATTTTAGTTTCTAATTTATATTATGCTTGAAAATATTTATTATCAGCAGTAAGTTGACTATTTTGAAAATATCGGATATATATCGAAAATATCGGATATTTTTGATATTTTCGAAAATATCATGATATATACAAACTCTGGTATGCTTTAACCTGTTAATTCATGAATAGGAGAAAAATACAAAAGAGGACAATAGTAATAGCAAAGAACAGACACACACACACATACAAAGAGAAGGAAAGAAATAGAAAAGATAAAATTACAAAACTGGATGAAAGCGGATTGATGAGAGGCAAGTTCACGGTAGTTCGAAGGCCAGTAGATATTTAGAAGTAGGAGATATCGTTTGCAAGATAATTCTCTGTTTCTTGCAGTGCTGCCAGTTCATTACTTTTATTTTATTCAGATTGCTTGATAGCCACCACTTTTTTGAAGTAGAAATATTCACCTTATTTAATAACTAGGCCTTTTTCCAGATTCAATAATGCGAAAATAAGGCGAATCAAAATACTTTAAAAAAGTGATAGCATTCAAGCAATCTGAATTGAAAAAAGTTGAGAACTATGGCAAAATTGCTTTCAAGATCAAGGTCTGGAATTCAAGGGATTGAGAAAAATTAATCGCATTAATGAGAAATTAGGAAATAAATAAAATAAAAAAAGTAAATTAAAAGGGAAAATTGAAAATTTCTTTTTTTCCCCTTTTTTTGTACACGTAATCAAGTGGTATAAAGATAATTCATACCAGCATCGGGGAGGGGGGGGGGGGGGTATGCTTTTCGCCATCAGACTTAGGGGTAGAGGAATGTGTTCTGAGTTTTGAAACCTGGGAAAAGGTCAAAAAGGATCTCTTCGTAAGGCTTCAAAGGTGTTTGGAGGATCACGGATCGCAGTTTCCATCGTTATGTCATAAAGATGGATTTTGGCGGTATACATATTTTGTTTTGAGGTTTGCGGAAGACGTGGAGCTCAGTCTCATCATGTCGTAAACCTGTCTAAGTGGGATTTCGTATTTCTGGCGTATAGGTGTCGGCAGAGTCTTTTTATACGATATGGGGTATAAAGCAAGCTACGCTACCGAAGGCAGACGTACTTCACCGCCGATTCCAGGTTCTCGTGAACCCAAACGAGTGATCCACCAGGGTGGGCCCAGTTTACCCGGTACACCTCTACAGGTGTGCTCTACAGGTACACCTCTACAGGTGTGCTCTACAGGTGTGCTCTACAGGTACACCGCTACAGGTGGGCGCATCACTCTCTTGCACCACAGAAGTTGACGACAGAAGTCATTGCGATATGCGGTGGAGCCCAGATTCTTAGAAAATCACCAAAACACACTTCGGGAGATTGCCGGAGTCCCCCGACAGCTTCGGAGCCGGAAACCCAAAAGAGAACCCGGTCCTAGGCCTTAATCCGAGCTACCTCGACTTTACTTTCTTTTAAAATTCTTTTCTTTTTACGTTCAGACGTAAAATTTGTCTTATTCCGACCAATTATGATTATTTATAAAGCAATAATTAGTGATTCAAATGATTAAAGTAACTAATTAATAAATAGTCAAAAGTCTCATGTACAGATATTTATGTCTGAAAATAAACAGAAAATAATTTTAAAAGAAAGTAAATATAAGAATCTTATCTCAAATAATAATAACATTTATTTATACAATTTTTTCCTAAATGTTTATAGATATAATGTATGGTAAAAGTATACAGACATAACATAGTATTTATTTTTGTTTTGATCTGAAATATTCATTAATCGACGTATAGTATTGTTTATACTATATTTATAATTGACATGTAAGTTTAAAAAACAAATTCTTTTGAAAAATATTTAAAAGAATGATGATATTGAGGAAAATTACTTCATTTAGCTAATTGATGATGTCACTAGACAAAACACTGTGTGTTACAGCAATACTCTTTTACAATTTCAAAATATTATTAAATAAACTGCCAACATTGATGGTACCAGCTTTCGATTTCTAAAAGAAAAAGTTTATGTTGACATTGGTGCCTTGCCTCGACTGTTACAAAATGCATTTAATGACAATGAATGACAGCTAAACAAAAACAGTTTAAATAGAAAGAACTTTTGTGAACTTTTAATCAACGGATGAAAGAATTGAGGAAAATGGATCGTGGAATAGCAAGTTTCTTATCAAGAAATGCAAATTCATTCGTGAAAGATAAATTGTTTGATTTCATGGTCAAGGCCTCTTGTCGTGTTACGCATAAAAAAATTGATGAATTATAAGAGGACCAGACAAAATTGAAATGACGAAAATCGACTTAAGTTTGATCGTAGATTAGGAAACCTGTAATTAATTTAGACTATTACTTCCCTTTTTAACACTTTCCAACCTAGTTGAAAAGTGTTTATGACTTCGGTTTGTCTGGCCGTATGGCCGCCTGCCGTATGGCCGTCTGTCCGTGCTCTAACTCCCGTAAATATGCTCGGATTGCCTTGCAATTTTTATATGTTATTGTCGTTATCTATAGCATGTTCCCTATTTCAACTGAAGTGTGTAGCATTTATAGTTTTCTTACAGGGACACTCAAAAGAATTGCGTTACATTACGGTCTATGGGGAAAAATCATTTGCGGTTTATTTTAATGATGTTACACAATTTCAAACACATTGTAATTGGTATATATCACTAAGGTGCACTACAAGAAGCTTAATATAGAATAGGGTGTGCATAGCACTTATAGTTACTTGACAGGGACAGTCAAAAGAATTCCGTTACATTACGTCTATGGAGAAAAATCGTTTGCGGTTTAATTAAATAATGTTTCATTATTCTAAACACATTGAAATTTATATGTATTACTAAGGTGTATTACAAGAGGCTTACTACAGAATAGTGTGTATATAGCAGTCATCATTCATTTACAGGGACACACAAAAGAATTCTCTACTGTTAACAATAATTCCTGGAAGTGCGTTTTAAGTTGCTGAACGCTATTTTAAATTTAACTCAGTTTTTGTCTACTACTTGGTGCGTATAAATTCTGTAGATCATATACTGGGCAGCACAAAAGTTCGCGAACGCATTTCCGTTTATTGACAGAAACTCCAGAAGGAGAATTTTAAACTGTGCTACGCGTTTCCTAACTAAACTAAAATTTAGCATCCAATGTGGTATATATACAAATCTGTAGATCATATACAGGGCTGAATAAATGTATTCGGATATTTTTACGAATATTGTATCTGTTGGAAATATATGTTGGAAACTCCTGAAATTACGTTTTTAAATATGTTATGCGTTTTCCAAATTGTTTACTTAGATGTTATCTTTCAGCTTATTAAACGGTAATGATTTGTAAAATTATTTTGGAAGCGTTGGAAAGTGTTACATAATCTCTGCTTGACGTATGATTTTTCGTTCTTGTTCATTTTTTACTTACCCATCATACGTAGTATAAGGTAAGTCTTGTGATCGTTTTAAAAATCGAAAACAATTTTTTGACGGATTTACACGTTTCAGACACTGGGGATTCCGAAAAACATATATTTATATATAAAAAAAATTGTCGTCCGTCTGTCTGTTTGTCTGTAAACGCTCTATCTCCCAAACAAATTGAGATAGAGTCTTGAAATTTGTTATATACTTAGTATGTAATAATGAAAAGAAGCCTATTGAATTTCAGTAACCTCCGTTATCCGGAACTATTTTTTTCGGACTCTCGAAATATTCGTTCTCATAAAAGGTATATAAAATTTTCGAAATTGTTTATTTTAAGGAATGAATGTAAAAGACAATAAAAAAAATTGCGTAAAAAATGAAGTCGATCAGATAATTGTTTGCACAGATATTTGTAATCCTATTTTCCACACTCTTCGATTTTTCATGACCCTGTATTTCAGTCAAATTTCAATTCAAAGATATATTTTATTTGGAAATGAGACGCTTAATCCGACGCAGTAAACTGTTAGTTAATAGGATTATTATTTTTGGAGTTATAAGGATGTTTCTTTTACTCAATTCAGTAATAGAGCCTTTAAAGTTTATGATGTCATCAATGCCGGATTTTATTCGAATTGCAATGCATTTCTAAATAGTTTACACATGTTTTATTTTCATATTTTATATTATGCATATCCATGATGGGTAAGTATTACGGTGGCGCCCAACGACTAGTTTTATTATGTTTTATAAAAATAAAAAAAATACCAGTGGATCCGTGCGAAGATTTCACACTGCATTTTTGAACAATATCTAATATATTTTAGATGTAGGTTTAAACTTCCAAAGAAAAATTAAGGATAAAAATATCTGCAAACAACATTAGTCAAGCCAAACTATCATCTCATTTATTCCATCAAAGTTACAGTAAAAAACTGATCGAAGATAGCAAAAGGCACGCAAGAGAAAACAAATAAAAATTATATTTTAACTTAAATTATATTTGCCTTAGAAGATGACGTCTTGCGCTTCGGAAAACATACAGCACAAAGAAAAATAAATTGATTGTATATGAAATTCAATTTAATTTAATATAACAAACCATACATTTAAGCCAACACGTGAAATACGACTTTTACGATTAATATATGGTGCTCTTTTCTTCCAAACATTTGAATTTGAATTTTGATTTTTAATCAGGAATATAAAATAAGCCCGTGCGGAGCTTATATCTTTTTTGTATCTTTACACACACACACACACACACACACACATATATATATATATATATATCAGCCAGATTAAAATTACAAAACAATAGCTTTTATGCGATAAGCGCTACAGCCGACAATAACCACATAAAATATAGATTTTTTTCCTAATATGCAAGTATTTTTACCAGAACCAGAATTCTACACAATATTTAAACATTAATTAACAACTGAAAGACAACAAAACATCAAAATTAAACAAATCAAAACAAAACAAAATAATGAAACTAAAAAGGCTGTGGCCCCATCGGCAGTGGGTATACTATAAAAACAACAGCCATGCTATGGAACGAAAATCATGCAGTGTAAAAAGTGGCAGTATGGGTTTCGGCCAGAGTGTCGCAATGCATAAATCAAATCAAATTTGAAAGCATATTGCAAACACTCCCCCACCGGACCTCACGCCACATTATCCAGTATATCACAGTCCCAATAAATAGCTGAATTAAAACAGATACATGTAAAATATAGTAGGAAATAAGTATCATTTTGTACCCAAACTGAGCCACATAGCCACAAAACAAACCAAAATCCACTGTCCAAAAATCTATCCAATTCCGTTCCATGTCCATTGCCACACAATTGCAGGCATCATTGTATAGCCGTGCAAAAAGGTCAACTGCGCGGCAAACATTCAAAAATGGAGACTACCTGCAAACCTCGTATATGTATTAATTAAAGTAAGTGGTATATTGTTTTTATAATATAAAATACTAATAAAATGAAAAGTTCTTTTAAAAATAGATTTTTATTAGAACATAATTTTAAAAAAACTGAAAATCTAACCGATAATGATATTAATATAGACGCGTTTATGTATGTTTGAACACCAGTTAACCAACTGGTGAACCTCAAAGCTAAAGCTATCACGTTTATTGTAAATTGAAATGTGAATACCATTTAAAATATTTAAATTTAAGTCAAGATAAGCAGCTGTTTTATCTGTTGTTGTAAGCAGCTATGGAATTTATTATTGTTCTCTTTCTTTTTCGAGGGGCATTATTCTTTGAAATCAGAGTATAATATACAGTTAGTGTGAATAGCCTGTGATCTCAATGATTGAGTTTAACTGGCCACTTTTCTTTTTTATTAAACGTTTATTTAGATATCTTCTTTTATATCTCCTTTCTTATTATGAAATTTAAAGTTTTGTAATAAGTGTTGAAAAGTATTCGATGATCTATGCGTGGTGCATGATATTTCTTTCTTTCCTTCTTTTTTCTTTTTCTCTCCTCTTTCTTTTTTCTTTAGTTTATATCCCAGTGAATAATGTCATTTAAAAACTTTTCAAAAGAATCTCGTCTATTTTTCATTTACCCCAGGTACCGAAGAAATTATCAATGCAGCGCGAAAAATACACCAAAAATAAGGTATTAGAATTTTTTATTCCTTGTGTTCCCTTCATTGCGGATTAGTGTAAATAATGAAGTTCAAATTTCCATTCCAGTTATAACAGCGAAGCACATACAATTCCTATCTCGTAATCTTTATGGTCTGTCATCGCGATTACTATAATATGTTAGACTGTCAAACATATCTGTTTACGTTACGTAAACTGTTATATAATCTACTTCCTCCAACTACTGTGAAAAATATTGGTCCTTTAAAATTTTGAATAAATCTCCAGTTTTACAATATTACCCCACTTAACTTGAAAAAATTTAATTATATTTTTTTAAGAGACTGTGGATACGCTTCTTTTTAAAGTTTATATAATTCTTAAGTAACAGACCCAGTTTCTTCGGTGGAAGACGACCTGCATTAAAAATTAGACACATATTTGCTGGGTTGTTTAAGTGAAACGGAGTTACCTGTGTGACCTTGGAGCTTCTTGAGATTCACCTGCAAGATGTTAAATGAGCTTCGATTTATCATTTATAAATTGGGTTTATCTATATAATTATTAAATATTGCGAAATTTTGATTTTCTTTTTTCCTTAACTTGTGTTTGAATTGTATGCTTCGATTCCTACCACTTATTACCGTAAAAAAAATGAATCTATACTTATAAAAGAGTAGCTTGATTTTCTCATAATCAACGCCGAGACTCAACCGTTTGTCCTAGAACATTGAAATTTGGAAGACATGTTCTTTACACAGTGTAGGCACCTACTAAGAAATGATTTTTGAAAATTCACACACTAAGGGGGTTAAATGAGGGGTCGAAAGTTTTAGATAATTTCGTCTTTTCGGTATATCTCAGCAGGAGTTTTAAGTAGGATTGTGAAATTCGGGATAACGATTTTACTAAAGAATAGTTAAACATGTATTTCAGGCGATTTTAAAAATTCAACCACTAAGTGGGTTAAATGAGAGTCGAAAATTTTCGATGATTCCACATTTTCACCATATCTCAACAGCAGTTTTAGGTAAGAGTGTGGAATTCAAGATAGCAAATCTACAAAAAAAGTAATTAAACACGTATTTCAGCGATTTTAGCGATTTTAGAAATTCAACCACTAAAAGAATGGGGGGGGGGGTCAAAAGTTTTAGGTCATTTTGCCTTTTCGCCATATCTCAACAACAGTTTCAGTTAAAAGCACTAAATTCAGGATAACAAATGCACTAAAAGTTAGTTAAACACACATTTCAGCAATTTTAAAAATTCAACAACTAAGGGGGTTAAATGGAGGGTCGAAAGTTTTTAGTCATTTCGCGTTTTTGCCCTATCTCAGCAGCAGTTTTAGGTAGGAACGTGAAATTCAGGATAACAAATCTGCTAAAAAAATAATTAAACATATATTTCAGCGATTTTAGAAATTCATCCATTAAGGGGGTTAAAGGGGGGGGGGTCGAAAGTTTTAGGTAATTTTGCCTGTTCGCCATATTTCAGCAACCTTTTTAGTTAGGAGTTCGGAATTCGGGATAACAAATCTACAAAAAATGTAGATAAACATGTATTTCAGCAATTTTAGAAATTCAGCAACTAAGGGGGGGGGGGGGTTAAATAGGAGGTCAAATATTTTAGGTCATTTTGACATATCTCAGTAGAAATTATAGGTAGAATCGTGAAACTCAAGATAACAAATCTACTAAAAAAACAGTTAAACACGTATTTCAGCGATTTTAGAAATTCAGACACTAGGGGGGTTAAATGAGGGTCGAATGTTTTACACCATTTTGCCATATCTCAGTAGAAGTTATAGTTAGGAGCGTGAAATTCGGGATAACAAATCTACTAAAGAATAGTTAAACATGCATTTCAGATGATTATAGAAATTGAACTATAAAGGGGGTTAAATGAAGATAGAAAATTTTCGGGGATTTCATCTTTTCACCACATTTTATCAGCCGTTTTAGAAAAAAGCGTGAAAGTCAGGATAACAGATCTCCTTAAAAAAAATAATTAAACAAGCATTTCAGTGATTTTAGAAATTGGGCCACTAAGGATGATTAAATAGTGGGTCGAATGTTTTATGTCATTTTACTATTTCTCAATAGAAGTTACAGGTAGGAGCGCGAATTTCGGGATAACACATCTACTAAAGAATAGTTAAACATGTACCTTAGGCGATTTTAGAAATTCAACTACTAAGGCTGTTAAATAGGGGTCGATAACTTTCGATAATTTAATCTTTTCACCATATCTCATCAGTATTGGATAAGAGCGTGAAATTCAGGATAACAAATCTGCTATAAAAATAATGAAACACATATTTCAGCGATTTTAGAAATTCACCCATTAAGGGGTCTAAATGGGGGTAGAAAATTTTAGGTCATTTCGAATGTTAGCCATATCTCAACAGCATTTTTAGTTAGGAGCTTGAACTCACAGATTCAGGATAACAAATCTACTAAAAAATAGTTAAACATGTATTTCCGCGATTTTAGAAATTCAGCCACTAAAGGGGGTTAAATGGGGGTCGAATTTTTTATGTCATTTTGCCATATCTCAGTAATAGGTAGAAGCGTGAAATTTAGTATAACAAATGTACTAAAAATAGTTAAATTTGTATTTAAGCAATTTTAGACAATAATCCATCAAGGGGTCCATCCATCACTGTGTGTCGAAAGTTTTACGTAATTGTGCCATATCTCAGCAGCAGTTATAAGTAAGAATGTGAAACTCCGCTTTACAAATCTACAAAAAAAGTAGTTAATCATGTATTTCAGCGATTTTAGTGTTAGTGAGTTTGTGGGCAAAATCGGCTGTGAACCCGATTGGGGAAGATTAGAGGAAAAAGAAAACTATTGCTGAATTTTTATTATATATTTTGTGTGACATTTTTTCCAAGGAATATATTTTTAATTTCCCATTTTATAATTTTTTTTTCGATTTTCGTCTTTTGGCAATCGGATTTAAAATTTTAAACAAATTATTACACTTCCACCTTTTTTCAAAATACATTTTTTGAAAAAAATTGCGATTTAAATACTGATTGCCATATTTATGGGCTAGGGTATGCACAAGGATGCTTTATTGTGATTACCGCATAGTCAGATTACAAGCGTGCAACCGAATGGGTCCTGTTAAAATTATTTCATTTTAATGAATTATGCACGCAAAATAAATGAACCACGTTATAGTGATCGCTACATTAACGATGTATGGATGAGAAATACACAGGGCCCCGTTATTTTGACCATCTCATTAATAATTTATGGCGTGACAGCATCCATTTACAATTACCGCCATTTATCTTAGTCAATCCCATTTTTATTTATTTCATCTGAAATCTCTCCGCTCATCTTAGATAAATACGCACAGGGTAGTTGTATTTTGTCAGAGGGAATATGAAAAAATATTAATAATGTCAAGAAATATTTATTTACGTGCATATGTATATTATTTAGTTATTTTCGTATAGTTTAAAATAAAGTATTTTATTTAAATTTCTCTGTTTGCATGTAAAATGCAATTTCTTGGGCCACAAGGGAAGTCAATAAGACAGTACGCTGCAGAATATATTTGGGCTCCACTCAGAAGCGACCGGCGAGACGGGCGAAGACCGGCTAGTACTGTATAATTACTGTATTATGGGAAAAGGGGAGGGGTATAAAAGAGATGGGCTCTTGTCATTTATTAACATGAACAAATGAACTATAAAACTTTTAAAACTTTATATACTTTTATATAATTCTTAAGTAATAGACACAGTTTCTCCGGTGAAGGCGACCTGACCTGCATTAAAAATTAGACACATATTTGTTAGGTTGTTAAAGTGAAACGGAGTTATCTGCGTGACCTTGGGCAGCTAGACTTCTTGAGATTCACCTGCAAGATGTTGGATGAGCTTTGATGTATCATTTATAAATTGGGTTTATCTATATAATTATTAAATCTAGCGAAATTTTGATTTTCTGTTTTCCTTAACTTGTGCTTGAATTTTATGCTTTTGTGAATTGAAATTGATTTGGTAAATTATGAAATTTTGTAGAATTCAATTGAAGGGTGGAAATGTGGGACAAGAATACAATGATTAAATGATTACACAAATAATAATTTCGGAACTAAAAGGCACAAAACTGTAACATGGATAAAGACATGTGCCTAAAAAATTTTGTAGAATTCGATTGAATGGTTTACAAGGAAATGTGGGGAAAAAATACAATGATTATACATGTATAATTTTGTGACTTAAATCCTATAAAACTGTAACATGGATACAAGAAATATTTCTATGAAATTTTGTAGAATTCAGTTGAATGGCTTAGAAAGAAATGTGGAGCAATAATAGAATGATTTCGACACTAAATTGAATTTCGCAACAAAACTTTACAAAAATGTAACATAGACGCAAGAAATTTACCTAAGAAATTTTGTAGAACTCAATTAAATGGTTTAGAAAGAAATGTGTGACAAGAATACAATGATTGAACAAATATAATTTCGCAACAAAACCCCTTAAAAATTTAACATGGAGACAAGTCAAGTGCTATGAAATTTCGTAGAATTCAATTGAATGGTTTAAAAGGAAATGTTGGACAAGAATACAATGATTAAATGATTTCACAAATATAATTTCGCGACTAAACGCCACAAAACTGTAACATGGACACAAAACATATGCCTATGAATTTTTATATAATTCAATTGAATGGTTTACAAGGAAATGTGGGACAAAACTACAATGATTATCGTATATAATTTTGCGACTAAACCCCACAAAACTGTAACATGGATACAAGACATATTTCTATGAAATTTTGTATAATTCAATTGAATGGTTTAGAAAGAAATGTGCAGCAATAATACAATTATTTCGAAACTGAATTGAATTCCGCGACAAAACCCCACAAAAATGTAACATGGACGCAAGAAATTTGCCTATGAAATTTTGTAGAATTCAATTAAATGGTTTAGAAAAAATGTGTGACAAGAATACAATGATTACACAAATATAATTTCGCGACAAAATAACACAAAAATTTAACATGGACACACGACACATGCCTATGAAACTTCGTAGAATTCAATTGAATGGTTTAGAAGGAAATGTGTGACAAGACTACAATGATTACACAATTATAATTTCGCGACTAAACCCCACAAAAATGTAACATGGACACAAAACATATGCCTATGAAATTTTGTATAATTCTATTTAATGGTTTAGAAGGAAATGTGGGACAAGAATGCAATGATTACACATATATACATTAGCATGCCTGTGCATATACATGGTGTCCGAAAAAGATTGACACGCATTTTAATATTTTATCTGTTGGTGATACGTAGGCAATGTAAATTGCTATAGGATTCAAAATAAAGTAGTATTTAAGATTATGTTGATAAAATAGCCCTGCCACTACTTTTCAAAATATTACACTTTTTAAATTTTTATACGGTCAACGGGTCTTATAAGTTATATTTAGAAACATTTTTTCCATGCTCTGACACTTAAAACAGTAAAATATCCCTTTTTTTATGACCCAAACTAACCGAGTTATGATACTTTCAATTTTATGAAATTTCTGAGCTTCTCGGCATTCAAAACACATAGACGATTTTTATGTGCCAGAAAGCTCTGATATTTTATAATATTCAAAATATCGCAACTATGCAAGTTTCGGTCTTAGAAGAATGGACGTTTTACTGTTTTACTTGTGAAACCATAAAGAAAAAAAAATCGAAATGTAACTTATAGGACCATATAAAAATTTAAAAAGTGTAACTTTTTTCAAAATTAATGGCAGGATTGTTTCATTAATGTAATTTTAAATCCTACCTTATTTTGAACCTTTTTGAAATTTACGTTGCCTGGGTCAAAAATAGCTTCAGGTAAAAAATTAAATCTTTTTCGGGCAGATAGATCGACACACTAATGATTAGCAGACTCAAATATACTCTAAAAACGACATTTTCAAAACTGAGCTAAAAATACTCAAATCTGAGTATGACGCATAGTCAAAATGGCTCCGAATCAAAAGGACTCAAATTTGAAACATGTATATACTCATTTCTAAAAACATGCACACACTCAAGAATAAAACATCATGGGCTCCTATTTGAGTATGTTCATGTTTTTTTTTTTTTTGAGACCGGCGACCAGTCCCCTACCTGCCAGGTTTCCCTAGCTTAAACGGGTTTAGTGCCTGGTACCGGGGCGCGTAGCGCCACTGAAGAGATGCCGCGTAGCGTCTGGCCGTTGCTGACAGGACGGCTATGTGGAGGACTTAGTTTTGTTCCCATTTTGTTTTGCTGCTAATTGATGTTATTCTTTTTATATGGACCTGTCATCGTTATGCGAGTTGGTCTCGTAATTTAGAGCTTTGATCCGGTGACGAGACCTTCACCTGATTAGGCACCCCCAGAGGTATAATTCACAGGGAACTTGGAGGACTTTACACCCACGACGGATTTTACATGCACCAGGCGCCATTAGCGTACATGATAAAAAAAAAAAAAAAAAAAAAAAAAAAAAAAAAAAAAAAAAACCTGTAAGGGAAGGGGGTTAATACATGTTTATTTAACTTTACATAAAAAATAGAAGAAAATGATTACTTTTACCTGTGTTGGATTGTTTTTTTCCCTTACTTTTTTCTACTGTACTTTCCAGTTACCTGTTGTTTTTCTTTTGCTGCTTGATTTTTGTTGCACATTTAGGTTTATCTCGTTGCTTTTTGGTTTCTCATGTGATGCAGTTGTTTCTCTTTTGTTGCATTTATTTTGGTTTCTCATTTGTTGCAGGTTTCTCATTGTGATTTGGGTTTCTCATATTTCGCTGTTGATTTTATACTCTGTTGCATCACTGGTAACCGTTGAATTTGTTGTCATGAATACGCTCTAGTGGCGATCAGTCCATATATACCTTATGGCTGTTTTCATGAACTCGATGAAGCTATTTGAGGACTTGGTGCGCTATGGGGTGGGGCATACTCCTTGGCCATTAGTCCGTTAATTAGTTATTAACTTCCACCCTCTTAGACGCTAAAAGAACGATTTTTTTTTGCAGGAAAGAGGTATACTTTACACTGCTATTTTATTATATATACACATATATACATATATATATATTTCCTTTTTTTTCCCTGGAAGATAAGATTAATTAGGCAGAGGTTATACACACTTTGAATATAGAGGTATGGTGGCTGCTGGGACTTTTATGTTTTTTGTTTTGTTGTTGTTGTATTAGTTTATGTTTGTCTGTTTCATGTCGTCTACATTGTTCATTAGCCATCTGATCACTGCTCTACCTTTGTTTTGTACATGTTTGTTGTTTGCAAGTTGTCTGTGCCATAGTGTTTCGTTATTAACTGTGATGGTGACCAGATGGTGTGGTTCTGTGAGTGGGCAGGCCGTAAGGTAGTGTTTTATGGACCCTAATTCCCCGCATATGCATTTTGGAGAGCTAAACTTAGTAAATCTATGTAGGTATTGTGGGAATGCTCCATGTTCTGTGTAGATTTGGCTCAGTAATTTACAGCTTATAAGCCGTTTTGTGTCTACTTTTGGGAAGTATCCATGAGTTGTTCTACCCGTATCCCCATAGTCCCACTCGAACTGCCATTGTTTTATTGTTAACTCTTTTAATATACGCTTAAGGTTTGATATTGGTCTTTCTATGTAGGAACTGACTTCTATGTGCTCGTTTTTGAGTATTTCCATGATTCAAAAATGAGTTTGACCTGATTCTAATAAATTTTTAATATGTCCATGTTTCAAAAATGAGTGTGAACTGACCACTATGGGCTCAGTTTTGAGTATGTCCATGGTTCAATATTATAAGTATTTCTGGTATTTCAGAATTGAAAGCATTGTGTCTTCATATTTGAAAGAAAAAGTTTCATAACAAAATGAAAACATCGATTTACTCAGATTTGAAACTGTCATTTTTCTCAGTGTATATTTGTGACGTGTAAATTATTTTGACAGTTATTATTTTTTCAACAATTTTCCTAAGACATTTTCGTTTGTAGCCGTTTTTATAATTAATTAAAACAACCTGTTAAGATTTTCATAATTTTTAATAAACAAGCAAACAAGGATATCATTATTTATTTCTACAAAGACTAAGTTATAAATGCTTAAAGAAACTTATTACCTTGATTTCAGACAATTTTTATACAATTTGAAACAAATTTTATGCGTTATAAATATACAAATTTATACCGTAATTAGATTAATCTATTAGGAATCGTTTAGCTTATAAATAATTATCAATAATTAAGAACATATCTTTGTCAGTAATTACTTCTTTGAAGGCTGAATTTTTTTATCCCTTAACATTTTTAAAAATCTTCCATAGGTACATTTTATTGAAATAATTTTTATATATAACTAAATTATCCCTTAAGAAACACATAATTTTCTATTGTAAAAACCAATAAAATATGAGTGGCATCAACTATTTATGTAAATGATTGTTATTAATTATTAATAATTCAAGAATTTTCTGTAGACATCTTCCATTAAAACTATGTTTATAATTTGACAAGAAATCGTTTACGAATTCGAATAGAATTAATAATCTATTAATAAATAATTAATCAACATTAACAATCAAGGAAATTGTTCAAACATTAGCTATTTATACTTTAGAAGTGATTTATTCAAAAACTTATGAATCGCGTAAAGAAAATCAATTGAGCCGTTTATTTTGTAAGTGGAGCAAAGCAAATTTGTTTTTGTTAGTAAAATATTGAATGGATTACATTTTAATGCGTTAAATATGAGTGTATGAATATGAATGAATATATTGAATATGAATTGAATATGAATGAATATATTGAATATGAATTGTATATGAATGAATACGTTGAATATGAGTTGTATGAATACGAATCGAATATGAATTGAATGAATACATTGAATATGAATTTGCATTTGAATGGGTTTTACTATTTGTAAAAATATCTTACGAATATTTTTAAACCCATCAGACTTATTATACATGGTGTTCCAAAATTCGACCGACGAATTAAGAAGGATGATAGAAGGCATCAAGAGGGTGAAAACTTACAACAGCATATGGGGTCGCAAACCACGTTTAGTGGGAGAAAATCGCAAAAATAGTTATGAATTTTGTGACGTCGTGTGAAACAAAAAGGACCAATAATACGTAGAAAAAACATTTATATGACGTTAAACATGATTACAATGCATTGTAGTTCAATGTCAGAAAGGAGACGACGACGCATATTTATAGAAATTCTTCGAAGTTGCGACCACGAAGGTTACTGCACAGCCGACACCGACACCGACGGACGAAGGATTGCCGGATGCGTTAAAACATATTCCTATAAAAATGTCTCGTCGTCTCCTTTCTGACGTTGAACTGTGTAATGCATTGTAATCATGCTTTACGTCAAATAAATGTTTTTTCTACTTATTATTGGTTCTTTTTGTTCTACTCGACGTCATACCCTTCATAAATATTTTTGCGATTTTCTCCCACTAAAGGTGCTTTGCGACCCCATGTTCTATTGTAAGTTTTCATCCTCTTGATGCCTTCTATCACACCTCTTAGTTTGTCGTTAGAATTTTGGAACACCCTGTATATTTTTTGTGATAGTATTTCTTCTAAATTTAATATGCAATAATGGTAATCCGTGTTAGTATATAAAAGAATCAGGGTTTTAATAGGCGTCCATGGACATGCCTCATTTTGAAAAGCAATGATTTGTTTAAAAGGTTGATTTTCTTTGAATGGAATATGATTATAATAACAAAAAAATATAATATTTTGTTTTATTTACCTATTTATTTTATTTCAATGTTTCATTCTTCTTTAGAAAAGTTACAATAGAACAACAAATAAATTTAATTTAATTGGAAAAAGTGGGAAAAAAATAAGAAAAAATATTCAGTAATAAGTCGTACATATAATTATAAATTATGATAAAACAATTTAACTACTGTTGCCACAGTTGTAGTAGAAATGCTAAATTCTGATTGTGCTTGTTAAAATTATGCGACACAAAAAATAATTCTATTCAAAGTGGACATGCCTCAATTTCAAAATCAACACATTTGAAATATCGTTGACCTAATAAATGACTATAGTAACAATTTATACTGATATTAAAAAATACTTAAAAGGTAAATTGATTAAAAACATAAATTTATGTTAATTTGCAATAAGATTTACTTTTAACCATTTTTTTCCAAAAATGGACTTGCCTCACTTTTAAAATCAACGCATTTGAAATATCGTTCACCCAATAAATCAGTATAGTAACAAATTTATACTGATATTAAAAAATACTTAAAAGGTAAATTGATTAAAAACATAAATTTTATGTTAATTTGTAATAAGATTTACTTTTAACCATTTTTTTTTTCAAAAATGGACTTGCCTCACTTTCAACATCAACGCATTTGAAACATTGTTGGCCCAATAAGTGACTATAGTAACAAATTTATACTGAAAGATACTTAAAACGTGAATTGATTAAAAGTATAAATTTTATGTTAATTTGTAATAAGATTTACTTTTAACCATTTTGTTTTTAAAAAATGGACTTGCTTCACTTTCAAAATCAACGCATTTTTGAAATCGTTGACCCAATAAATAACTATAGTAACAAATTTATATTGATATTAAAAGATATGGTACTTCTCTATTCTCCCGTCGACCACTTTTCATAACAAAAAACTATCGCCAAACTGTAGCGAAAAATAAACGGAAGAACGTTGCCATTGGAATATCAAAATAAATAAATAAATAAATAAATAAAATATAAGAATTAAAGGACACAATTATTATCTTAATTAATGAAATAACTAATAAATCAGTGAAACATAATGAAAAATGCACGCAAATGTCGAATTAAAAACCATTTGATGACATAACAAACACGTATATTGCTTCTGACATCAAGTAAATGGAACTGCATTTTTGGCGTTTAATCTTACAGTTTGGCGACAGTTTTTTGTTATGAAAGGTGGTCGACGGGATAATAGAGAAGTACCAAAGATACTTAGAAGGCGAATTGATTAAAAACATAAATTTTATGTTAATTTGAAATAAGATACTTTTAACCTTTTTTTTTTCAAAAATGGACTTGCCTCACTTTTAAAATCAACGCATTTGAAATATCGTTGACCCAATAAATGACTATAGTAACAATTTATACTGATATTAAAAAATACTTAAAAGGTAAATTGATTAAAAACATAAATTTATGTTAATTTGCAATAAGATTTACTTTTAACCATTTTTTTTTTTCAAAAATGGACTTGCCTCACTTTCAAAATCAACGCATTTGAAATATCGTTGACCCAATAAGTGACTATAGTAATAAATTTATACTGATATTAAAAGATACTTAAAAGGTAAATTGATTAAAAACATAAATTTTATGTTAATTTGTAATAAGATTTACTTTTAACCATTTTTTGTTCAAAAATGGACTTGCTTCATTTTCAAAATCAACGCATTTGAGAAATCGTTTACCCAATAAGTGACTATAGTAATAAATTTATACTGATATTAAAAGATACTTAAAAGGTAAATTGATTAAAAACATAAATTTTATGTTAATTTGTAATAAGATTTACTTTTAACCATTTTTTGTTCAAAAATGGACTTGCTTCATTTTCAAAATCAACGCATTTGAAATATCGTTGACCCAATAAATGACTATAGTAACAAATTTATACTGATATTAAAAGATACTTAAAAGGTAAATTGATTAAAAACATAAATTTTATGTTAATTTGTAATAAGATTTACTTTTAACCATTTTTTGTTCAAAAATGGACTTGCTTCATTTTCAAAATCAACGCTTTTGAGAAATCGTTTACCCAATAAATGACTATAGTAATAAATTTATACTGATATTAAAAGATACTTAAAAGAGGAATTGATTGAAAACATAAATTTTATGTTAATTTGTAATAAGATTTACTTTTAACCTTTTTTTTTTTTTTCAAAAATGGACTTGCCTCACTTTCAAAATCAACGCATTTGAAATATTGTTGACCCAATAAGTGACTATAGTAACAAATTTATACTGATATTAAAAGATACTTAAAAGGTAAATTGATTAAAAACATAAATTTTATGTCAATTTGTAATAAGATTTACTTTTAGCCATTTTTTGTTCAAAAATGGATTTGCTTCATTTTCAAAATCAACGCATTTGAGAAATCGTTTACCCAATAAATGACTATAGTAATAAATTTCTACTGATATTAAAAGATACTTAAAAGAGGAATTGATTGAAAACATAAATTTTATGTTAATTTGTAATAAAATTTTACTTTTAACCATTTTTTTTTTTTTCAAAAATTAACTTGCTCCACTTTTAAAATCAACGGCTGCGAAAAAATGTAAATGAAAAATTTTCACTTTTCTTTTTCATATTAAATTTGCGGGTCGACCTTCACTTGCACACTCTTAGAGATACTGTTCTTTTGCAGATATAACTCGTTTGAAAAAAGTGATGAAAAAAAGAGAAAGTTTTCTCAAGGTTAAAGTCAAGGATATACAGTAGATCGTTACGTCACCAAACACGCTTTCAATTCCACTCCGGCCGTCACTAAAAAAACTGAAAAAAGACAAAATTTATTAAGGTAATAATTTCTAGTTTTAACTGATTACACTACTTTACGGTGGATTTAATTTATACAATGGTGCTGCAAGTGACTGGGGAGGTTAATCTATACTAATATTATAAGGAAGTAACGTTTGTGGGGGTTTTTGTAGGGAGTAATCTCTGGAGCTATCGATTTAGAAAAGAATGGTTTTAAAATGTTGGTGATCACCTTTGCAAAAACCTAGGCTATATTTTATGTTGGTGCAACAATCCTCAAGGGGATGCAGGAACATAAAACTTTCTAAAATTGCAATTTCTGTGATATTGTTGGGGCTATAAACTCGAAATTTGGAGTGGTGGTTATTTTTAAGATGTGGAAATCGCTTAAATTACGATTTATTTGGAACTATTAGGGTTAGAAACTTGAAATTTGACATAGTAGTTACTTTTAAGACGTAAATTTTCGAGTAAATCCCAGTAAAGTTTCGAAAAATTTCGAAATGTAATTTAAAAGGGTCAAATGAGCTGAAAGCGTTCTAAAAACGTTTTAAATTACGATTTATTTGAAACTGTTAGGATTAGAAACTTGAAATTTGACATGGTGGTTACTTTTAAGACGTAAATTTTCGAGTAATTCTCAGTAAAGTTTCGAAATTTTTCGAAATATAAAAGGGCGCAGGAACAAAAAATATTCTAAAAATGCAATTTCTGTGATAATGTTAGGATTAGTAACTTGAAATTTGACATGGCGGTTGCTTTTAAGACGTAAATTTTCGAGTAATTCCCAGTAAATTTTCAAAAAATTTCGAAATGTAAAAGTGTGCAAGAACAAAAAATATTCTAAAATTGTAATTTTTATGTGATATTGTTGGGGCTAGAAACTTTAAATATGGTGTGGTGGTCATTTTTAAGATGTAAATACTCACTATGAACGGTTTAAAAAAAGTTCGAAATTTTAAAGGGCCAATTAGCTGAAAGCGTTCTAAAAACGTGTTAAATTACGATTTATTTGAAACTGTTAGGATTAGAAACTTGAAATTTGACATGGTGGTTACTTTTAAGGCGTAAATTTTCGAGTAATTCTCAGTAAATTTTCGAAAATTTTCGAAATGTTAAAAGGTGCAGGAACAAAAAAAAATTCTAAAATTGCAATTTCTGTGATATTAATTACTGGTCTAGAAACTTTAAATTTGTAGTTATTTGTAAGATGTAAATGCTCGCTATGAACGGTTTCAAAAAGTTCGAAATTTAAAAGGGTCAAATGAGAGGAAAGCGTTCTAAAAACGTTTTAAATTACGAGTTATTTGGAACTGTTAGGGTTAGAAACTTGAAATTTGTCATGGCGGACCTTCTCACTGACACGCCCGTGTTAATACATTCACTAAGCTCCAAGTTTGACTACCATACAAACATTATTTAATTTACTGTAATTCTACGGATATAATGCTGTTTTAATACATTGAGTAATGATTGATACTCTCAAGGATTACATTCATATATATAATTAAGTATTTTATATATTGTTGGAATAATCATCTTTTTTAAGTATTTAAAATACGATACAGACAAAACAGAATTACAACAATTTTGTCCTTTAGCTGAACAGTCAGAGGGTTAAAACAAATAATTTTTCATATGTGAAATAAATTTATTTAAAACAGTGGGGTTTTTTTTTTGGGGGGGGGGGGTTAAATCAGTTGATTTAAATCACTATAACCCTGATTAGAATAGAAAAAATCATACAACGAATTTTGTAATCTACAGCCGATTTTGATGCGTCAAAGTTGAATATAAACACAGCGAGTCAAATATTTGAGAAAGATTTGATTAACGCATAACGCGAGAGTCAAGGGCAAACTCTACATCTGATTGCAAATCACGAACTCGAGGCTGAAATCTGATCATCAACACATTTTCAAAAGAACGGGGTGTTCGAGTTTAATTTTAAAGCTCTATTAAGAATCTGCTGAATTATTCAATGATTTTTTGTGTATTTGTATGAAATAGAGAGAGAAATATGTGATTAAAGTTGTTTTTGAGAACAAAGATGAAAGAAGATGCACTGTAAAAAAAATCTGTAGATATACGAGTGATTTTATCAGTTGTGTACACTGCAAAAAAAAAAAAAAAGTTTTGATTTTACAGTATAATACTGCCATCCCAGCTGCCAGTATTATACCGTAACATTAACAGTAATAAACTGAAAAATAAGCAGTAATACGCTGCCGCGCTATTATACTGTAAAGTCAACACATTTTTTGCAGTGTACACATGTGCAAAAAAAATTGTAATTTCAAGGACATTTGCTGTGACTGGCTGCTGTACTTTTACTGGAAATGCATTTTTTCCAGATAAGCGGTCAAATCCCATAAATTTCTTGTTTTTACGTACAAAACCCGTTTATTTAAGGACAAAGTTCGTTTATCTAGGGACAAAACTTATTTTTTATGGACTTTGTCTGGAATCCCTGCTGCAGTAATTTTACTGCTCAGCAATTTTTTACAGCGTTGTCGTAAAAAAATCAGAGGGTAACGCTATAAGGACGGCATTCACAAGAGAGTATACGCTATAACTACGAAGGAGATACGCAGCCAGAAGGTATACAGTGTATAACAATCATATTTTAACCACTGAGCTCCATACATAACCATAACTATATGTTATGTTGGAGCTCAGTGATTTTTACTGCATTAGAAGATGACGTCATCCGCTTCTTGAAAAACATGAAACAAAGAAAAATAAATTGAATACATTTAAAATACAATTTAATCTAATATAAGAAAGCGTGCCTTTTATTCTACACGTGAAATACCACTGCTTCGACCAATCGATCGATGGTGTTTTTTTCTTCTAAACATTTGAATTTCAGTTTTTTTCTTTCTAGATGCGTTCGTAATTATATAAATACGTAGCACCTATTGTCGTCGTCTGGTCCGTCCGTCTGTCTGTCCGTCCGTCCGCATATAACAACGCAAAAACTACCCAAACGAACGGTTTGAAATTTAAGATATATTATCTTTGCAGAATTTTGTCGGGGCATTTCAAATTTTATGAAAATCGAATTAAAACTTTAGAAGATATTAATAAAAATATTTATTAAGAAATTTGAATTATTTTAAAAAAGAAATCGGTGTTTTCTTGTTATAGGCGCTTCCGAGGTTTAATCGTCAAGCGACCGAGATACTTATTTTATTACAGAAATTAATCTGCAGACGATACAATTCATTTCACAGAATGAAAAATCACCAAGATCTGAATATTTATATAACTAGCTATAGTACGAACGCACCTCATTTGTCACGTTTGACGTACAATTTCCAACTTGTTAAACATAAATATAAAATAAACCCGTGCGGAGAAATGATACTTTATCTTTCTTGTATTATTTATTTACTTATAATCATTATTTTGAGCTTCCTATAATGCGGTGTTTTATTTTTGTTGCAACTCTAATTTGAGGAAAACCTTTCATTTCATGTATGAAAACAATTCATTTTTAATCAAACATTTTTTAACGTAATGCGAGTGTACTATGTCAGAAGCCGCTTCAAAAACCTTTCGAATGGTACTTCTTTCGTTGTTATGCGTTTCGTAATTTCATAGAAAATGGAATGTTGACAACAGAAATAATATACATGAATTTTAAATCTCTATATCTATAGATATAATTTAAATCTATATATATATATAATTTAAATTTTTAAATTTTGTATATAGTCAGAGCATTTTTCAGAGATAATTTTTAGTGATAAATATGATCAATAATTTCGCGTAATAAAGATTTAATGTTTGACATAATCGACGAGAAGCATGCGTTTTTTTTTTTTTTTTTTTTTTTTTTTTTTTCTGTTTAGTAATAGATAATTTGTTTTAAAAAAAAAAATTAAGAAATTAACACATTAATTTTCAAAGTATGGAAAAGAGAAAGAGAGAAAGAGAAAAAAGATAAGAACATCTGTCTTATTGTTGGCTTCAAGCGATAGAAAAAAAGAAATAAAAACACAAGTATGAAAAGAAAAAGGAGAATGGTTCGGAGTAGAATCAAGAATGGTTCGGAGTATGGGATAGCCGAAGAATTGTAGTAGCATCTGAGATATAGGAAAATTGTTTTCGGTGGGACATAAGCATTTAGGTCCCGAGTGACGTATAGTGAATTGCATATGTTGTTTCCCGTAATAACTCAAGTTGACGACATCCTGCTGAGAACTGAAAAAAGTTTTGTTTCGACGAGGAAGAATCAAGAAGTATTTGACAAACATCTTTTCTTTATTTTAAAACGATGAAAATAAGACATATCTATGAAGTTATTCCACAGTTAATAATCCAAGGGTATGAGAAATCACATCTTGTATGATGGGGTGACAATCCAAATTTTTGACAGAGGAGCGAAGTAAGAATATCGAGAACTTAGGCTGCATATCCGAATTTTAAAAAGTGGGAAAATGTTTTAGGAGAGTACCATAGGGTGGCCAAGGGGCCAGATTATTTTAGATGTTACATCGGCTGCGGTCAGAGAGGAAAGTGACTTTTTTGATAATGACAGCGTGCGTTGAAAATACGCCAAACCATTTACATTTTTAGAGCCAAGAGTATTGTATTTTTGCGTGGGAATTGTAACCGTTACAAAAACACAAGTATTAAGAATTCTTTTATTATTATTATTATTTTATTTTGAACATTATTTGCTCTGGTTTTCCCCTTATTACCTCATGCATGTGGGATTTGTAAATTAGTCTCTTCTAAGTATTCTGACGCATGACTTGCATCCTGTCTGTAAAAGTGTAAAAAAAAAAAAAACCCACTAAAAACAGACTTTATTTTTTATTTATTTTTTTATTTCATAACAATTTACCTGTCAAAGATATTGCTAACTTGAGAGATTAAATTCTGAAAGATCTATGACGTAATCTCTTTTTCAATCCACGCATATTCCTTAAAAAAATATCACTTAAATTTTCAGATTTTTTCTCTATACTAGCTGTTTAACCCGTTCTATACACGGGAGTTCATGAATTTAATTCTAAAACCAAATGAAAAATAAAAATGACAACGAACAACTTTAAAATATCTAAATAAGAAATAAGATTTCCCCTGTTAAAGTGTTGAGTTGTTCAACTATTCAATTTAGAAAAAACATTTTTCTACTACTGTGCACAAAGCCATTAATGGCTTTGAATGTGCATGAAATTAATTGATTAATATTTTTTTAATGAAATTTAATTTATCATGTTGCTATGGCAGCAGACGATAAAATGATATCTTTAGAATAAGGGAATAAATGGAATAAAAAGTCTTGTTGATGTTTGTGATAAAATGTTTTTCTTTATTTTTAAAAAAGGTAATAATTAAGCGCAATTAAATAATCTCTAATTATTTGCATGCGAGGTAAAATAATTATCTTAATGCACGCTACAGCTTCTTAGTATTGCAGCGTGACGTACTTAATATGTATATCTCACATTGCAGTAAACATTTAGAACTGGTTAAATCTCGCGCGATTACGGGTTGAACATAAAAAAGGCAAACATTCGTCAAAAACATAAAATAAAAAACTATCAATTTAAAATTTTCGAATATTTTGCCCCAATCGTTCATGAACCCCCTACCAGCAACCCGTCTGTCAAATTTCGTAACCTTGCGCCCTGTGGTTTCTGAGTTTTTGAGGTTACGTAGGTAGATACGCGCACGGATTTTAATAGGGTAGATTTAAATAGAACTAAACAAGAACTAAAAATCATGCATCATGAAATAGATCAGGAAACATTTTCCAACACTATCGGAATATTGTTAAGAAATTTTATAAAATCAGATATCTGAATAAAAATACAAAAAAAAAAAATAACACAACGCAGTAAAATTTCATTTTCATCAATAGCCGGTAATCCGTGTGAATTCTTTCGTGAAACCCTGTATATTTGAGGTTCATTTAAGGTTATTATCATGCACCCGGACAACGCCAGGCGGGTCAACTAATTATAAATAAAATAAAACACAATTTTGAGACCCAGTCTACCATTAATTTTACATACTTTGATAAACGTCATGTTACAGGGGCAGACACAATATAATTCGCTAAAGTAAATTAATGTTTATATAAGCCGACGGAACTGGACCCAGAAAAGACGAAGGTCAAACTTTTAAAAGTAAATATTCAACTCAATATTTCAAAAAACTTCTTGTTTAAAAAAAAAAAAAAAATAATGGAAAGGTCAAAGCAAATCAATATGGCCGGCACATATTTCTTATATAAGAGCATAATATGTCCTTGAAAATTGTATCTGTAATCAAGGTCCAGCAGAAACAAAAAAAAAAAAAGAATTAAACGACAACAAAGTTATGCGTTTGGAGATGTACAGATGAATTGTCCTTGGGAATTCTGTTTTATAATCACTTTTATCACTGTACATCAAGCCTTGTTCACTAAAATATCAGTTTATTACGTTTTTAACAATTTCCAAAACCTATTAGTTGAAAAGTGTTTATGAATTCGGTTTGTCTGACCGTCTAACTGTCCGTGCTTTAACTCCCGTAAATATACTCGGATTGCCATGTAATTAATATGTTATTGAGGTTTACCATATGGCATGTTTGATATTGAGAATGAAGTGTAAGGAATTTATAGTTCGTTTACAGAAGAACTTAAAATAATTCTGTTACTTTATGATCTTTACGAAAAAATCGTTTGCAGTCGTTTCGTGAAAAGAATTACACGACAGCAAAGTTATGCGTTTGGAGATGTACAGATGAATTGTCCTTGAGAATTCTGTTTTATAATCACTTTTATCACTATACATCATGCCTTGTTCCCTAAAATATCAGTTTATTACGTTTTTAATACTTTCCAAAAGTTATTAGTTGAAAAGTGTTTATGAATTCGGTTTGTCTGACCGTCTACCTGTCATCTTCTAACTAGGGCTGGATTATTTATCGGTCAAATATTGATATTTTTTAATTATCGCAATACCGATATCTGAGCTCTGATTCTGACGATATATCCCAATAACGATAGCTAAGCTGAAACTCTACCGATATATCCCAATAACATTTTTTCCCCGCATCGCGACTTCGAAATCCTAGAAAAAGCACCGAAATTGCAGTACAGTCAAAGCACCTTATAACAAAATTGAAAGTGCTCCAAAAATTTGCTCGTTATAACGTGCTTTCGTTAAAACGTTATAACGAATTTATTTCGTTATACAGTAAGGACTCCAATTATCCGGACTAATGTAGTCTGAACTTAATCTGAGTATATAGAAGTCCGGATAAGAGAGACAATCATATAAAAAACGGTTTATTAACATAAAAATATCTCTAAAAATCGCTTTTGTTTAATTAAAAAAAAAGTTAGGCCTTATGTATTACTAAATAAGTTACGTATTCATATTAAAGCCTTCATTGGATAGATAATTTTTACTACAAACAGTAAAAAGAAGAAAAGCGTTGATTTAAAAAGGAATTTCAAGATAATTATATTTTTACGAATACATACTTACAATTCATATCACAAAACTTTTAATTTGTGATTATAGATCTGGATGATTGTATTTCCGATAATTAGAGTCTTAATGTATTATTTTAACGGTATATATATAATATATATATTACTATGCTACATATGAAAAAAAACGGACTAATTCAAGTGTAGCAAAAAATTATTCTTTGTTAATTAAAAAAAAAAAAGCGAAAAATTCGCTATATCTTTTTTTTTTTCTCACTTTTCATGCTCGACTTTTTGTCGTTATATCGTGCTTTTCGTTATAAATATTTCGTTATATTGTTTCGAATTCAGTGTTTATTGTTGAAAACTGAGAATTTATAAGTCCCGTGAGAGGGCGTCGCGAACTCCCCTCGATTGAAAGTGAAATCGAACTGAACGGAAGTTATGTTGATGTTGTGTTGGTTGAAGGCGACCTGAGCGTTCGCTCTTCCTTTTGTTAGTAAAAATAAAATAATGATACAGTCCACAAATATTTAAGTTAATGTGTTATAAGTATTAGTTTACATTTTTATGGTCGTACGAGCCTCGAGAATGAGAATGACCTATGGATGGAATAACTTTAGTTTAATTTCGTTAAGTTGTGAGTCGCTAAGTTTCGATTTGAACTTTTTGATTGTGTGATAAAAAACTATTAAATTTATTGCATTGTGATAAAAAATGAAGAAATGAAGTACCTTGTGGATTATTTTTGAACATCATTATTACGGAATCATTTTAATTCGGTGAGTACGAAACATTTTAATTCATTGTTCATTGCATCATTTTTCAATATGGCCGACATTAAAGCTGCGAAAACTAATAAAAAAAGCTTAAAGTCAAATGTTACAAAATTTAAGGACAAGGTTAATTCGACTTTAGAAAACGCAGATATAGTTCTTTTAGAGCTTTATAATGCAAAAATACTGTCCTTCGAAAAGGAATTGAATTCAGTATTTGATGCAATATTTGCGCATTGCGATGACAAGGATATAGATGAATTTATATGTGAAAAAGAGGGCATTATTGAAACCATAGATGACATTAATTTAGCGATAAAGCGAAAATTATTGGATGTAAATTCTGGAAAAAATAATAGCAATTCAATGTGCAATGAATCCTTTTCTAAAAGTAACTCCTTTTCAGAAATTAAGTTACCAAAAATTACACTTCCTACATTTTTTGGTAAATTGGATGAATGGATTGAGTTTAAAGATCTATTTTCTGCAGCTGTACATAATAATAATAATCTTACAAGTGCACATAAGCTACAGTATTTAAAAAGTTCATGCAAGGGAGATGCACTTAACGTTATTCAATCCATTCCCATTTCGGATCAAAATTATGACATTGCTTGGAATTTATTAGTAGAGCGCTATTCAAATAAGAGAGATTTAATTAATGCAGTAATTAAAAAGTTACTTTCCTTACAGCCAACAAGTGATACCACTCAATCCATTTTAAAATTCGTTGATATCATTAATGAATGCATCCGATCCTTAAAAGTATTAGAACAGGATGTAAATAACTTTGGTGAAATATTGATCGTGTATTTATTAGTGGAAAAATTAGACAGAAATACTCGATGTTGGTGGGAAAGGTCAGTTAAAAGGGACGAATTAGGATCGATAGAACAGTTAACTTCATTTTTGAAAGATCATGCTCGAACATTACAAGCTTCAAAAACGAGTAACGCTGCAAATAAAAAAAATATATATCAACAGAAAGAAAAGACAACATCATTTTACTCTAATGTGAAAAATGTTAAGTGTATTTGCTGCAAAAATGAAAATCATCCAATATATAAATGTAATGCATTTCTAAGAATGACTGTTTACGATCGTTTAGAATTTTCAAAACGATATAAATTATGTTTTAATTGTTTATCTACTAATTCAACTCACTCAGCGAGAAACTGTTCTTCGAAATATTCTTGCGCCCATTGCGGCATGCGTCATAGTTCTTTGCTACATATTCAAAAAGAAAAAATAAACACTTCACCACAAATTGAGCTGAGTCAGAAAGTAGGGGAATCGAAAAGGACTTCTTTTTCATTGCTTTCCCCCGACGAAGATAACCATAGCTTAAATCCAGAAGCAAAATGTTTTGAAAATAAAAATAATGATTTCGTTGGCACGTCTGTAAATAATTCATCTCAAAAAAAGAAAACAACTATTTTATCTACAGCTTTGATTTATATTAAAAGTGTGTCTGGGGAAATTATGATAGCACGTGCTCTTATTGACATGGGGTCAAATTTTTCATATATTTCAGAAAACTTTACAAAATTATTAGGAATTAAAAGGGAGAAATTTAATGTTTCTGTTTCATGTTTAAATAATGCTCAAATTAACATAAAATGGAAAATTACTGCAACTATTTCAAATAATGCTGATTATGAGAGAACATTAGATTTTTTTATTGTTCCAAAAATAACCAATTTTATTCCAGGACATTACTTTAGATTTCCATTTTCTGAGCTTCCTCAAGATGTAAGATTGGCAGATCCAAAATTTAATGAACCAAATAAAATTGACATTTTATTGGGTACTGAGTGTTTTTACGATTTATTACGAAATGGTCAAATCCGTTTAAAAAATTCTAACGTCATTTTACAGCATACCGTATTTGGGTATATGGTGGGAGGTTCTTTCAACGATTCGAACCATGCTAATCATAATGCATATTGTGGTCTAACTTGCAATGTAGAAGAACAATTGAGTAAATTTTTCGATTTAGAATCAATTGGGATTAGAGATGACCCTTATTGTAATGATGAAGATAAGGCATTAGAAATTTTTACCGAAACAGTTTCCTGTAAAGGTAATCGATACGAAGTAGCTCTGCCATGGAAAAAAGACTGGATTAATTTGAGTGATAACTATAAGATTTCTGAGAAACGATTCAAATATTTAATTAATAAAATGCGTAATGATGATAATTTGTTTTCTCAGTACAAAGAAATTTTGAAAGAATATCTTAATTTTGATATTATTGAAAGGGTGTCAGATCCAACTAAGCCAAAGGACAGACCCATATTCTATTTGCCACATCGAGCGGTTTTTAGAAAAGATAGTGTTACAACGAAAACGCGTATTGTATTCGATGCCAGTTCTCACGATGTAGGACAACTCTCTCTAAACGATTGTTTGTGGCCTGGTATCAATTTAAACCCTGGTATTTTTCAATTGCTCGTTAATTTTAGATTAAATAAAATAGGAATTTTGGCAGATGTGGAGAAAGCATTTCTCCAAATTTCATTATCAGAAAAAGACAGAGACGCTGTCAGATTTCTCTTTGTGGAAGTTATCGAAAATCCGAAAGATAAAGTGTTTGATAATTTGAATATCCAAATATATCGTTTTAAGCGTTTACTTTTTGGATTAAATTCTAGTCCATTTCTCCTAGCTGCCACAATAAAGGAACATATAAAAAGATTTAAAGATCAATATCCTGAAACCTTTCGAATTCTTGATACGTGCCTTTATGTCGACGATTTAGTGAGTGGTACTGATAGTATTGAAGAAGCTCTGAAGATCTCACATGAGGCTAAGATGATTATGAGTCAGGCCAGTTTAAATTTGAGAAAGTGGTTAACAAATGACCAGTCGTTACTAGAACGGTGGATAGAAGAAGGTTTCGAAATTTATCCATTTGATCAAAATCATAAGGTTATGAATTCATTGAAGGTATTGGGCATATCGTGGGACATTAAACAAGATTCTATTAGCATAGACATTTCAAGCTTAATAGAATTTTTGAAGACTAGGAAAAATACAAAACGATTTGTTTTACAGACTTCCGGCAGAATTTACGATCCAACTGGTATCCTCACTCCATTCACTATAAGACTTAAATGTCTCTTCCAAGAATTATGGATTCGTAAACTGTCCTGGGATGCTGAGCTCCCCATTGACATTTGTGAAAAGTGGACTCAGTGGTGTTCGGAACTTCCTCTATTAACGCAAATTAAAGTGCCTAGATTTGTATTCCTATCATCTGATACAAACAATGTTGAAATTCATTGCTTTTCCGATGCAAGTCAGAAGGCTTATGGTGCTGTTGTTTATTTAAGAGTGCAAGATTTCGACCAAGTGTCAGTTAATTTAATAGCATCTAAGACCAGAGTTGCCCCACTAAAGAAAATAACTCTCCCGCGACTAGAGTTGCTTGGTGCTTTACTTGCATCTCGCTTAGGATCACAAATTAAAAAGATAATCGATGTAAAAAATACTTCTAAAATCTACTACTGGACAGATTCAAAAATTACTCTATGCTGGATAAAGGGATCTAGCAAGAAATGGAAATCCTTTATTGCCAATCGTGTTGATGAAATCCAAAGTTTGACGGAACCAGAGACATGGTTTCATTGTGCTGGTAAAGACAATCCTGCAGATCTTCTTTCGCGAGGAATAAGTGCTGACTCTCTTGTGAACAATTCCAAGTGGTTTACAGGCCCTGAATTTTTGATGGATCCAGAACTTTCAAATTATTTGCAGTCTGTTTCTTCTGAAAGTGACTTACTAAGTGAAAGTGAAAATGAGAACTATTTAAGTGAAATTAGATCTTCCGAAAAGGCAAATAACTGTACAGTGACTTCATTTTTTATCAACGAGAGTTTTAGTTTTTTTGACAAACTTTTTGAACTAACTAATGACTATTTCAAACTGTTACATGTTTTTTCTTTTATTCGCAGATTTATTTTTAACTGCAGATCTCCTCTTAAAAGAAGGGGTCATTTGACCTTAGAAGAAGTCAAGGAAGCTGAAACTGTTTTAATTAGAGCCTCACAAAAAAATTTAGGTGGTAAGAAGGCTCTGACAGGTAATATTAACTTTTTAAATCCATTTATAGATGACCAGGGTATAATGCGAGTTGGCGGAAGACTTAACAAAGCTTCCGTATCTTATGAGCAGAAACATCCTGCTATATTGCCTAAAAATTCAAAATTAAGTGAAATTTATTTTATTACTATGCACAAGCGTCTGTTTCATGTTGGTCCTCAAGGACTCTTGAATTCTGTGAGGTTAAAATTTTGGCCTATAGGGGGTAGAAATTTGGCAAGAAAAACGGTACATTCTTGTGTTATTTGTTTTAAGGTAAAACCAACTCCATGCTCGCAGTTAATGGGTGAATTGCCTTATGAGAGAATTAATGAGTCACCGGCATTTAATTGCACCGGTTTGGATCTTTGTGGGCCGTTTTTAGTAACTTATAAAAATCAGCGCAAAGGTTCTTTGAACAAAATATTTATCTGTGTTTGTATATGTTTCGTGACTCGAGCAATCCATCTTGAACTTCTTTCAGATTTAACTTCTGATGCTCTGATTGCTACTCTTAAACGGTTTATGGCTAGGCGTGGAAAATGTTCTAGGATATTTACGGATAATGCTAGGAATTTCGTTGGGGCAAATTCCAAACTGAAGGTGTTTTACAAAATGATAAATTTTCCAAATGAGATTTTGGCGAATTATTTAATTTCTGAAAATATCGACTGGAAATTCATACCTCCTAAATCTCCTCATTTCGGAGGACTTTGGGAGGCTGGAGTAAAATCTGTGAAGCATCACCTTAAAAGAGCGATGGGTGACTTGCGATTTAATTATGAAGAGTTCGAAACTATTGTTATTCAGGTAGAAGGTATTTTGAACTCTCGACCTCTTACTCCCTTGTCAAATGATTTCGATGATTTTGAGGTCTTGACTCCCAGTCATTTTTTGATCGGGAGACCAATCAATGCTATACCCGAACCGTCGTTAATTGATGTTAATATTAATCGTTTAGGCCGTTGGCAGAAAACTACGAGGGTCGTCCAGAAAATTTGGGGAAAATGGAGATTAGACTATTTAAATACGTTACAACAGAGATCTAAATGGATTGTGGAAAAGGATAATTTAACTACAGGTTTAATGGTATTAGTGAAGGAAGACTTTTTGCCTGTATGTAAATGGGCCTTAGGCCGCATAAGTAAAATTTATACAGGAGCGGATGGCAAGGTCAGGGTAGTAAAGGTTCGCACTAAATCAGGTGAATTAAAGCGTTCAATTACGAAAATAGCTGTCCTTCCTATTGATGCCTAAGAAAGAATATAATGATTAATTATTGTTAATTTTACATTTTTTATTATTATTATGCTGTGTATATCTATTTGTTTTGTAATAATTTTTGTTGTAATTGTGCTATGTAAATTTATATGATTGTAAGAATTCTAAGTTATTGAAATTTGTAAATTTCAATCCGGGGGAGAATGTTTATTGTTGAAAACTGAGAATTTATAAGTCCCGTGAGAGGGCGTCGCGAACTCCCCTCGATTGAAAGTGAAATCGAACTGAACGGAAGTTATGTTGATGTTGTGTTGGTTGAAGGCGACCTGAGCGTTCGCTCTTCCTTTTGTTAGTAAAAATAAAATAATGATACAGTCCACAAATATTTAAGTTAATGTGTTATAAGTATTAGTTTACATTCAGTATTCTTTAACATACAGACCAACTAAATGGTTATGAGAATTTCGTTATATAGCGCTTTTCGTTATATCGTAATTCGTTATAAAGTGCTTCAACTGTACTAATATCGGAATAATCATTTCCCCCCATTCATTTATTCCTGTCTGCTTCATTCAAAGCCGAATATCCCTTCTAATGATTATCTCTTTTTTCGTCGTTATTCCAATACATCCCGATACAATCTATGCTTTACTTTTATTTAAACAAACCGCATATTCCCCTGTTCGTTTGTCTATACTAATATTATAAAGGAGTAAATCTTGTTTGTTTGTTTGTAGGGGGTAATCTCTGGAACTACGGAACCGATTTCAAAAGTGATGGTGGCAAATTGATGGTGACAACCCCTGCTCCAACATAGGCTATATTTTATGTCGGTGCCACTAACCCCAGGGGGTGCAGGAGCAAAAAACGTTCTAAAATTGCGATTTTTCAGTTATCACACTGGCTGTCAAGCCCTGAAAGCTTGGCAGCCGGTTCTGTATGTATGTATGTACGTACGTAATGCGATAACTCTTCATAGAAATATCCGTTTTCCTTCAAATTTTGTTTATAGGTTCACTGTGTTAAGGCGCTTCCCTGATTAGTTTTCGGGATTGATTGGTTAAGTATAAAAGGGGGGGAACAAGGGGCTAATTTCCCCCCCCCTTAATTTATATAAATGGGTTTTTCATGCAGAATTATTCCGTTTTCCTTCAAATTTTGTTTATAGGTTCACTGAGTTAAGGCGCTTCCCTGATTAGTTTTCGGGATTGATTGGTCAAGTATAAAGGGGGGGAACAAGGATCTAATTCCCCCCCCCCTTCCCTTAATTTATATAAATGGGTTTTTCATGCAGAATTACTCCGTTTCCCTTCAAATTTTGTTTATAGGTTCACTGAGTTAAGGCGCTTCCCTGATTAGTTTACGGGTTTGATTAGTTAAGTATAAAGGGGGGGGATCGGGGGGGGGGGCTAATCCCCCCCTTAATTTATATAAATGGGTTTTTCATGCAGAATTATTCAGTTTTCCTTCAAATTTTGTTTATAGGTTCATTGGGTTAAGACGCTTCCCTGATTACTTTTCGGGATTGATTGGTTAAGTATAAAGGGGGGGAACAAGGGGCTAATTCCCCCCCCTTAATATATATAAATGGGTTTTTCATGCAGAATTATTCCGTTTTCCTTCAAATTTTGTTTATAGGTTCACTGTGTTAAGGCGCTTCCCTGATTAGTTTTCGGGATTGATTAGTTAATATAAAGGGGGGGAACAAGGGGCTAATTTCCCCCCCCCCTTAATTTATATAAATGGGTTTTTCATGCAGAATTACTGTAAATCTAAGTGATCGGGGGGCTAATTCCCCCCCTTAATTTATATAAATGGGTTTTTCATGCAGAATTATTCAGTTTTCCTTCAAATTTTGTTTATAGGTTCATTGGGTTAAGACGCTTCCCTGATTACTTTTCGGGATTGATTGGTTAAGTATAAAGGGGGGAACGGGGGGCTAATCCCCCCTTAATTGATATAAATGGGTTTTTCATGCAGAATTATTCCGTTTTCCTTCAAATTTTGTTTATAGGTTCACTGTGTTAAGGCGCTTGCATGATAATTTTCGGGATTGATTGGTTAAGTATAAAGGGGGGGAACGGGGGGATAATCCCCCCCTTAATTTATATAAATGGGTTTTTCATGCAGAATTATTCTATTTCCTTCAGATTTTATTTATAGGTTCACTGTGTTAAGGCGCATCTCTGATTAGTTTTCGGGATTGATTGGTTAAGTATAAAGGGGGGGGGGGGGAACAAGGGGCTAATTCCCCCTTATCTATACTAATATATAAAGTAGTAAAGATTGTTTGTTTGTTTGTTTGTTTGTTTGTAGGGGGTAATCTCTGGAACCACTGAAGCGATTTTAAAAGTGATGGTGGCAAATTAATGGTGACAATCCCTGCTCCAACATAGGCTATATTTTATGTCGGTGCCACCACCCTCAGGGGGGTACAGGAGCGAAAAACGTTCTAAAATTTCGATTTTTTGTGTACTAAAGGAGATAGAAGTATCAAATTTGGTATGGTAGTTACTTATAAGATGTAAATGCTCTCTAAGAACAAATTATAAAAACATTCGCAATTTAAAAGGGTGAGATGAGGAAGAAGCGTTCTAAAAACATTCTAAATTACAATTTCTATGGAATCTCTGAAACTACAGAACCGATTTCAAAAGTGATGGTGGCAAATGGATGGTGACAGTCCCTGCTCCAACATATGCTAAATTTTTTGTCGGTGCCACTGCCCGCAGAGGGTGCAGGAGCGAAAAACGTTCCAAAATTATGATATTTTCAATAATGAAGGAGTTAGGAACTTGACATTTTGTATGGTCGTTACTTACAAGATTTAAATGCTCTATAAGAACAAAATCTAAAAAAATTCGAAATTTAAAAGGCTGAAATAAGCAAAAAATTTTCTAAAAACATTCTAAATTACAATTTGTAAGGAATGTCTGGAACTAGTAAAGCGATTTCAAAAGTGATGGTGGCAAATGGATGGTGACAATCCCTGCTCCAACATAGGCTATATTTTATGTCGGTGCCACTACCCCGAGGGGGGTGCAGAAGCGAAAAACGTTCTAAAATTGCGATTTTTGCGATGCTGAAGGAGCTAGAAACTTCAAGTTCGGCATGATTGTTATTTATAAGATCTAAATGCGCTCTAAGAACAATTTCTAAAGAAAAATGATCTAATGATTCTGCGATTTTTCAACTATTGAATTTCTAAAATTACCAAATTTCACAATAGTACCATAGCGAAACCTTCACGCGTAAAAAGATAATGATAAGGGCGACGTGTCCTGACGTGTATATTGACTATAGCACGAGTCACAAATTATAGTATCCTTATTATTCTGTTAAAATATAAAAGTGAATTATGAAATGTCAATATTTTGTTTGATTAAAGGTTCGTTAAGAGAAATTGACCAGCGTAGCGGGCGTAGCTTGCTAGTTACTGAATAAAACTGCTATCGTCTGTGTTTCAATACCGTCGCTGCTTAGACATATTGCAATATATCCCACATATTGATATGTCCAAATCCAAACGAATAAAGAAGCGCTTAAAATAAGTACGCGTTACTTGTGGAGTCGATAATATTACCAGAGCTTAGCATCTGGAAAGCTTGGTTCGCGAGCAACCAATCAGAGTGCGAAATGGTAAAATTTCGCCTTTTGGCCACGTTGGTGAAGCGAAGCTTCCACATTCTTTCACTGTATATTCCACATTCTTCTCAACCGTTTCTTTTGAGAGGAGCTTCCTAGCTATTAACGTCTACTATTGCGAGAGCTGAATAGCCAGTGTTTATTCTATTCCTATTTCCTCTGTCGTTTTATTGTTAGAGAGCGCGCGAATCCGATTGATTTTATTTAATATATGCTGTCTTGATATTTTAGCTTAAAACGAAGTCAAAAAAGTACATTTTAATTAGTATAAAACTATTCCGAAATGTATTTTCGAAATTTGAATATTTATATTTCAAAAAAGATTTCAACGTTGTATTTATGTATAGTAAATAGATAGGAAGCTGTAAATACAGTGAAAAATTAAAAAAAAAATTCTATTAAGAATGCATTGATATCTAAGAGAAAGAATGAAAAACAACATTTCTGCTGCATCTGCCATCCATTGAAAGCATGTTATTCACAAGTATATTAGCATTACATGTGGAATTAAACCAATTTCAGTTTTTGCTGTTGCTTTTCACTTAATTTTAATCATATTAAAATCAGCAACGCCCTAAATTTATGAACATTTTATTTAGTTTTTTTTATAATATGCTCAGTTATGCACGAGAAAATAGTTAAAATAGTTCATAAAATATGAAGAATAGGGTACATACTATTTTTAAAGAAAAACACTATCCAAACAATGGTATAAACCCAAATAGATATCGAGCAATGTGTCCTTTTCCTAAAATATTTCTGTTTTGTATAAATATGAAACTATAATATTTAAAGGATGCTGTGTGAGCAAATAGGTATAGAGAATTGATTCGTTGCTTTCTACACCTGTTTGTACTTAAATTGCTGCTACCATACCATTTATCTTTGGAAATTAACATTTTTTCTATTCCCACACACTTTAAGGTACACTGTTAAACATTTGCAGCAAACTGTCCAGTCATTTGACCGTTTTTATAGAAAACGGTTACATAACCATAATTTAACTTTATTCTGACAATAATATGGCGGATAATATGGTCAGAATAGAGTTAAATTACGGTTATGTAATCGCTTTTTATAAAAACGGTCAAATGACTGGACAGTTTGCTGCAAATTTTTAACAGTGTAGTTATCGCGATATATCACTAATATCAATATTAATTCGTTGATATATTGGGATATTAAATTCCTGATATCGTCCAGCCCTACTTCTAACACGCGAAAATATACTCGGAATGCCATGTAATTAATATGTTATTGAGGTATATCATGGCATGCTTGATATTGAGAATGAAGTGTGTAGAATTTATAGTTCGTTTACAGAAGAACTCAAAAGAATTCTATTACATCCAACGGTTATAGTATCATAGTTGAGATTTTTCCAACAGAGCGAAAATATGCCGGGACCAGGACTCGAACCTCGGTACTTTAGTTTGCCGTACCAACGCTCTCCCTACTGAGCTATCCCGACGATATCCTGACTCGCATATTTCACTCTTATTTGTTGGACAAGGCTGCGCTAATTTCATTCATCCGAGCTATAACTATAGTATTTTTACAAGATGAACGTGATGCAACACGGAAACTCCTGTATACCATGTAATTAGGTCATAATGAACAGAGGAAAGTATATTCAAACTTGGTAAATTATATCCAATGGTTGGAATATCATAGTTGAGATTTTTTCAACAGAGCGAAAAAAAAATCTCAACTATGGTACTCCAACCATTGGATATAATTTACCTAGTTGAATATACAGGGTGATTTTTTTTAAAGTTGTGAAAGTAAAACCCTATAATAAAAGAACCACTGATCCAAATGACTTGAAATTTCACCAGTATACTCCCAAAGCCATGGGAATTTTTTAGGCGTGGTTAAAAAAAACTTAAAATCGCACCGACAGATGGCACTGTAAGTTAGCAGAAACAAAGAATACCGTCAGTGGGAGGAAAACAATGGACGGTACTTTGAGAAACCATCTTCCGTAGTTCCTCTGTCGTCATTGGGCCTTTTCTTAAATTCTTAAGTGTCCTAAATCTCCTAAGAGCAGTTGCTGCGCTGGCATTATTCTGATAATACAGTTTCACTACCAACGCACGGTACGTCAATAGCGCAGTCATTGCGACGATATCCGTGGAATAATGAACACGAGGTGTGCGTACTTCACGTTTTAACGCCAATGTGCGTGTGTCGGGCGCCTGACTTTACTGCATGTACAGCGCCATCTGTCGGTGCGATTTTAAGTTTTTTTTAACCACGTCTAAAAAATCCCTATTGCTTTGGGAGCATACTGGTGAAATTTCAGGTCATTTGGATCAGTGGTTCTTTCGTTATAGGGTTTTACTTTCACAACTTAAAAAAAAATCACCCTGTACTTTCCTCTGTTCATTATGAATTCTGTTACTTTATGGTCTATGCGGAAAAAGGTTTGCAGTATATTTTATTGATGCTGTATTACTTCAAACATGTTGAAATTGCTTTACGTCACTGAGGTCTACTACAAGATGTATACTATATAATATGCTGTGCATAATCTTTATCGTTCATTTATGGGGACACACAAAGGAATTCGGTTACACAATATTGTCTACGAGAAATAATTGCTGAACGTATGTTTTCAATTATAGTGTGCGTTTTGCTTACCCATCATACGTAGTATAGGGTAAGTCTTGTAATCGTTTTGAAAATCGAAAAAAAAAATGACGGATTTACACGTTTCAGACAATGGAGATTCCGAAAAACATATTTTTAGAAAAAAAAATTTGCTGATCTTCTGTAAGTGTGTGTGTTTGTGTGTCTGTAAACGCTCTATTTCCCGAACAAATTGAGATAGAGACTTGAAATTTGGTATGTATTTAGTATGTAATAATGAGAAAAATCTTATTGAATTTCAGTAACCTCGATTATCCGGAGCTATTTTTTTCGGACTCTCGAAATATTCATTCTGATAAAAGGTATATAAAAATTTTTGAAATTGTTTATTTTAAGGAGTGAATATAAAATACAATAAAAAAACATAAATTTTGCATAAAGCATGAAGTCGATCGGGTAATGAGTTGCCGAGATATTTGTAATTATACACTGCTCAAACAATTAAAGGATATTTGAAGTTTTATATAAAATAAAGATATAAACGAAATTTTTTTTGCCGAAAATATAAGAAGAGAATCACAAATGCAAATTTTTCTGGTTTTCAAACTGTGGAGTATGCAAATTTTGAGTTCGACGTCAAAAACGTCGCTTCAGCGGCAGCGAATGAAATTTGACTTTCAACTGGATAAAAGAGAATGACGACAAGGATGATCGGCATTCAGTGATTGCTTTGTTTCAATGAGTACGATGTCTCAGCGAAGTCATTTGACAGATTCAGAAGCTTGGAGAATTGTTGGTAGGTTAGAAGGGGGCCAAACTCAAGCCGAAGTAGCGCAAGCCATTGGAGTGTCACAAAGTGTCATTTCCAGGATCTGGAACCGTTTTTTGGAGAGTGGATGTGCAGGCCGAAGACCAGGGCAAGGTCGTAGACGGGCAACAACACCCAATGAAGATCGGTATTTAGCGTTAACAGCTCGGAGACACCGAAACATGAACGCTACTCTTCTCCAACAACACCGTCACTCGGCTACAGGCACCACGATTTCAACTCAGACTGTCCGAAACCGGCTCCATGCTGTAGGTCTGCATGCTCGCCGACCGATGGTATGTGTTAGATTAACATCAAGGCATCGTCGTGACCGCAGGGAGTGGGCAACCGAGCATGTCAACTGGAGGAGAAATGAATGGAGCAATATTCTGTTTTCTGACGAGTCCCGTTTTTCTGTGCATCCGGATAATAGGCCTATTTTCATCTGGAGGGACCGTGGCAGTAGGAATAATCCTGCGTTCGTGCACGAAAGTGTCAGATTTGGCGGTGGAGGAGTGTTGGTGTATGGTGGCATCTCCATTGACAGGCGCACTGACCTCTACATCATTCGAGATGGAGCTCTGACTGGTCGCCGATATAGGGATGAGATCCTCAGACCTATTGTAGTCCCTTACGCTGCAGCAATCGGAGATAACTTCATTTTAATGGACGATAACTGCAGGCCACATCGTGCAAACCTGGTGGAGGATTTCCTTTTCGAGGAAGGAATCGTTCGAATGGAATGGCCAGCGTGTTCTCCAGACATGAATCCAATCGAGCACGTTTGGGACGCTCTAGGAAGACGAGTTTCTGGCCGCCAACAACCCCCACAAACTCTCCAAGAACTGGAAAGAGCTCTTCTGGAAGAGTGGCGCAGAATACCCCAACTCGTCATTAATAGCCTCATTGAGTCCATGCCTCAAAGGTGTTCAACGTTGCTGGCCGCCCGTGGAAACCATACCCCCTACTGAAAATGATTTTCTTTGAAGAAAACACCTTTTCTTATTCTTTTTTTCTCATATGCACAAATTGTGTTTTTTTCCTTTTGTACACAAATGCGCAATAAAATGCATTTTTTTCTGCCAAACATGTGTAATTTATTCTCATATAACCTACTATGTCTGTCGACCATGTATCAATCAGCTAAAAAGTTTCCCAGATACAAAATCCACCTAAAACTGCAATATCCTTTAATTGTTTTGAGCAGTGTATTTTCCACATTCTTTGATTTTTCATGACCCTGTATTTCATTCCAAATTCAATTCAAAGATATATTTTAATTGGAAATGAGACGCTTAATCTGACGCAGTAAACTCTTAGTTAATGGATTATCGTTTTTGGAGTTAAAAGGATGTTTCTTTTACGCGATTCAGTAATAGCGCATTTAAAGCTTATGATGTCATCAAGCCAGGATTTTATTCGAATTTCAATGCATTTTATAAGTAGTTTACACATGTTTTATTTTCATATTTTATATTTTGGATATCCATCATGGGTAAGTATAACGGCGGCCCTCAACGACTAGTTTAAATTTAACTCATTTTTTTGCCTTTTACTTAGTGTGTATAAATTTTATAGATCATACATATAGGATTACACAAAAGATTTCGAGTACATTTCCACTCACTCAAGGAAATTGCTGAAGGGAATTTTCAAATGTACGTGTTTCTTAACTTAACTAAAATTTGCATACTATGTAGTATATATGCAAATCTATAGATCATATACAGGACTGCACAAAAAAATTCGGATAGTTTACCAATTATAGACCGTTGGTTGGTTGATTTTATGACGGCCAATTATCTACTCGAGGGATATAGGCCCTGGGGGGGGGGGAATGCCCTACATGCGGGTCTTTCTAAGGGATCCTAACCCCCAATTGTAGACAGTAATTGCTGAAATTTGGTTTCAAACTGTTCCTATTTCAGCTTACTGTTTGAGCCATGCAAAAATACTAGTTGTGTTAAGATTAAGTATTCTTTTCATAAATTTTGTAATTAGTTTCTTTTATACTTTTTCATATATCAAGTTTTATATATATATATATATATATTAAGAAATGTTGTGATCTGAACTAGTATTGCAAAAACTAACTTTGTACTAATTTTATTTTAATCTCTAATGCAATATTCATCATCTGTATTCTAAAATGTGAATTTTCAATAATTTCAATAATTTTTCTTCAATAATTTTCGATATTTTTTCTTTCTGGTTATAAGATTAGAATATATAAAATGTTTATTGTAACTTCTGCACCACTAAGAAAAAAATTTATAAAGGTGGTGCTATATATACACGGTGTCCGAAAAGTCTGGAAACGGTCAAATAACTCGAATCGGATTGAAAAACGGCAAAATGCATGTTCAATATTTTTGAAAAATCTATTTAGGGATATGAAAGTTGCCCCCCCCCCAACTTTGTCCCCCGGGGAGGAAAGGGGGGCAACTTTGGAATTTTAAATGATGACCTCCATTTTTTATTGCGGATTCGGATTCTACGGGAAAAAATACGTAACTTTTGTATTGAACATTTTCTTCGAAACGTTGTAGATGGCGCTGTAATCGAGTGCAATGCTGTAAGAATCGTTACCATTGCAATGTCTGGAAACGTTCGAATAACTCGAGAAATAGACATCAGATTGAAAAACGGAAAAATACGTGTTTAATATTTTAGAAAAATGGCAACTTTGATATCCCTAAATAGATTTTTCAAAACTATTGAACATGCATTTTTCCGTTTTTCAATACGATGTATATTTCTCGAGTTATTTGACCGTTTCCAGACTTTTCGGACACCCTGTATATATTTTTATGCCCCATAAAAATTATACCTAAAAAAGGAGAAAAACCCCCACAGAATGATATTCTAAGTAGAGAAAATCAATGGCACTTGACTCAAATTTAAAAAGTTCTACAGGGAAGTCCTATTAAATTATATACAGGATATATCATAATTAATGAAACATATTTTAAAGAAGCATAAAACACGGAGAAACTAACATTTTTATTAGAGAATGTTGATTCATTTGATCTCTAGAATTTTCTCATTAGATTCTTTAATCAAACGTCAAGATAAAATAACGTGACGCAGTGCGGATGCTCCGAACGAATTTTCCTGAAATCATCATCATTGGTGGGATGAGTGATGTCATTATTTGGTGAGATTATTTGGTGTCATCAATAAGTGAAACACTCAACAACATGAGAAACAGTTTTACCTAAACACTGACTAAATAAAATGGTTTGTGAATTGTCGAAAACACTAACATCCTTACATATTCTTACACATTCTTACTACAGTAAGAATACTTTTTTTAACACTTTCCAACTTGTTGAAAAGTGGTTGTGAATTCGCTTTGTCTGTCTGTTTCTCCGTGTTCTAACTCGCGTAAATATGCTCGGATCGTCATGCAATTGATACATGGTATTGAGGCTTCCTATAGCAGGTTCGGTATTGAAAATGAAGTGTTTAGCAATTACAGTTTTTTAACAGGGACACTCAAAAGAATTCCGTTACATTACGGTCTATGATGAAAAATCATTTGCGGTTTATTTTAATAATGTTCTACTATTTCAAACATATTGAAATTGATATATAATATCACTAAGGTGAATTACAAGAGGCTTACTATAGAATATTGTGTGTATAACATTATTTTACAGGGACACACAAAATAATTCGGTACTGTCTGTTAACAATAATTGCTGGAACTGCGTTTTCAGTTGCTGAACGTGTTTTTAAATTTAACTCATTTTTTGTCTACTAATTGGTGTTTATAAATTCTGTAAATCATATACAGGGCAGAACACAAGTGCTCGAGTACATTTCCGTTTTTTCACGAATTTCCATAAAGGGAATTTTAAACTGTGCTACGCGTTTCCTAACTGATCTAAAATTTAGCCTTCTATGTAATATATATACAAATCTATAAGTCATATACAGGGCTGCACAAAAGAATTGATAATTTTCAAATATTGTTGGCAATTCCTGAAAGTGGGTTTTTAAATATGTTATTCGTTTTCCAAATTGTTTACTTAGATACCATCTTTCACTTTACTAAACGGTAATGATTTTAAAAATTATTTTGGAAGCGTTGGAAAGTGTTACATAATCTGTGCTTTACGCATGATTTTTCGTTCTCGTTTATAGAATAGAGATATTATTGTTAAAAATATACAGGGTGCACCAAAAGTTCTTGAAAACTTTAAAAAATTATTAAAAGGAAGCAAATGATGCTAAAAATTTGCGGTTTGCAGGAATGGGATTAGAGGGAGATTGGATTTTTTTTCTTTAAAACAAAAATATTTGGTTCAAAAATTACCGATAGATGGCACTGACATGCATAATAGGAAGCGGATGTATGCAAATTAGGCTTATAGCAAAAGCATTTCTGCGAAGCTTCTGACAGGCTTCAGTATCCCAGCACATGAAACAGGCCCTTTTCTCGTCTTATGTCATTTTGCAGTGCAGAATTTTGGCATTTGCGCCAGTTACCGATTCTCTGTTCTTGTAAAAGAGTTTAACTAACAGTGCTTGATCTGATAACGAAAGCATACTGCTAGCATCGAATGCAGAATCTGTGTGCATTGAAAGGGTTTTTTGACAGCCTGATTTGCATAAATCTGCTTCATATTATGCATGCAGCGCCATCTATCGGCAATTTTTGAGAAATTTTTTTTCGTTATTAAAAATAAACAATCCGATCTCTCTGTAATCCCCTTCCTGCAAACCGCAATTTTTTAGCATAATTTTTTTCACTTTAATAAATTTTTACCGTTTTAAAGAATTTTTGGCGCATCCGGTATGTTCTTAACTGTTATTATTGTTTCCTGAACTTTAAAGTATTTTAACTATTTAAAAACAGGCACGTGAAACAGGCCCTTTCTCGTCTTACATATTTTTTTAGTGCAGAATTTTCGCATTTGTGTCAGATGCCGATTATCTGTTTTTGTAAAAGAGTTTATGATCTTGATCTGATAACGATAGCATACTGCTGGCATCGAATGCAGAATCTGTGTGCATTGAAAGGGTTTTTTTGACAGCCTGATTTGCATAAATCTGCTTCATATGATGCATGCAGCGCCATCTATCGGCATTTTTTGAACCAAATTTTTTCGTTATTAATAAAAAAATCGATCTCCCTCTAATCCTATTCCTGCAATCCGCAATTTTTTAGCATTATTTGTTCCTCTTTAATAACTTTTTACCATTTTATCGAACTTATGGCGCATCCGGTATATTTTTAATTGTTATTATTGTTTCCTGAACTGTGTGCAAATGTTTGTATTTATTATATTTTTAACCCAGATAAATTTATATATATATATATATATATATATTTACTCTTTAAGGTATGTGCGTACCAAGAAATCGATGTTTTTACAAAACATATCGATTTTCATTTTATTATTATTATTTAAAATTAAAGTTCAAACATGTAGCATTCCATAAATGCTTTACGTTTGATTCAGCGATAATTAGAAGCAAAATTCTAGCCCATGTTATAACCCGGAACTGAACTTTCTAAAACCGAAACACACGTAAAAAAAATCATGAAAAATATCATTTCTTAAAAGATTTTTAACATATTAAAATAGAATTTTGGCACAAAGTTCTGCTCATCTATTGGTATGTAGCTTGTAAGTATGTATTTATTAAGTTAAGAAGTGTTTTTACTAAAACGAATATATATATATATATTTTTTTAAATAAAAGTCATGTTCTGTATACAAAATTTGGTATAAGTAAATTTAAGAGGTGTAGCGTAACACAGGTAAATGATTTTCTACTATACCATTAGACTCGTGCAAAGATTTCGTACTGCAGTCGAATATTTTTTAGATGCGGGTAACTTATTATTAAAAAAAAAAAAAAGACTAAAAATATCTGCAAACAACATTAGCCAAACCAGAATATCATCTGATTTATTCCATCAAAGTTACAGTCAAAACTAACCGAAGATAGAAAATGCAAAAAAAAAAAAAAAGAAAGAAAGAAAGAAAATTATCAGTCGTATTTTAACTGCATTAGAGTATAGCCAGGGCTACACATAATTTTAATATAATATATGAAAATACCACATAAACTTATCTCGTAGAAGTCTTTATGTGTTTGAGGGATTCAATTCGTCGCTAATAAATCTCTGAAAAGTATCAGTAACCAAAAATACGTAGAATATTTTAGAACTCTAATTTGAAAACTCGTCGTCTTTTAACGAGCTTCCACTTTAGGTAAATGAAACAGACGTTCAAGGTCTTTACGTTGATACTGTTATTTGATCTTCAACGTTTAAAAAACGATATTTTGATCGATTCTCGGAATTATTCGTCGCATTTAGGGAGTTATGGAGGTGATGAATAATGAACATTGCGTATTGTAATGGGGGATTTTAATTCCGTGAAATGTTTCGGGTTTTGTTCCTCAAATTCGGTTTTATCATTATATAGCATGTATATAAAATTCTTGAGTTAATATTTTAAATAAAAGAAAACAGTCAAAAGTTATAGGTTCGTCGAATGTGAAACCACCGAATTTATGGGGGTGGGGGGGGGGATTTTTACGGGCTTGCTCTTTCATTCTCATGACGTCACAAATGGTGGCTTTCCGCAACTTGAGCACGAGCCTTAGCCGCGACGAAAGACAAACAGCGATTGGCATAAAACGATGGGCGCGTCGCTTTGTACCAATCGCTGGTCGCGACCAGCCACTATTTTTGACGTAATGAGAATGAATGAGCAAGCCCGGTATCTAGTGTTGCCTTGGTATGACTCATCTGTTTAATGGAAAAAAAAACATAAGATAAAGACAAATAAATTGAACATTTGAATTTGAATTTTGTTTTTTCATCATAATCATAATTTGTTTTTAATCATAAATATAAAATAAACTCGTGCAGACACAACGTCCCACTTTACCTTTATTTTCCATTTTTTTATGATTATTATTGGGCATGATATAATGCGGTATTTTATTTTTGTGGCAACACTGATTTGAGAAAAAACTTTCATTTCATTTATGAAAACAATGCCGATTTAATTGCAATTTTTAATCAAAATAGATGTTTTAACGAAGTGTGTGAATGTACTATGTCAGAAGCCGCTTCCATATCTTTCATATGGTATCTCATTTATCGTTCTGCGTTTTTTATTTGCTCTGAAAGGGATATTGATAACAGAAATAACATGTAGGATGATTGTTGAAAAAAAAAGTGCAGTGAAAAATATATTGGTCTGATTTTGTTACAGATGGTTTGTCATAAACGTTAAATTTTACTAAAATTTGACTATATATTGTCTGAATTTGACATATTAATTAAAATTTCATTGAAATTTAATTTGAATTCATAATTTTCTTCCCTATTTTAACTAAACACACGTGTGTTTTCTAAAAAATTTCATATTTTAAAAAAAAAAAGTGTCTAGAAGTTAGATACATACCTTAAATGTATGATTTATCATTTTAACTTATTATGTATATTTTCATAATTTTTATAACTACAAAATTTAACTAGTCGGATGTGTCAATCCCAGAACTTTCTTCTATCTCACACAGGTTTCGCATACACTAAAAATAATCAGCACCAATTTATACCAAGGTCTAACTGAATCTAAAGTTTTATTAAATTCCGTGTATTAGTTCTTGAGATATGACTATTGCTAAAATCGTGCAAAACCTGCAAAATGAAGCATAGCAGTGCCACCTGTTGGGAGATTTACACCAAAGCCTAATCAACAACAACGTATGTCAACGTCTAACTGAATCTGAAGTTTGGTGAAAATCAGTGGATTAGTTCTTGAGATATAGTTACCGTGTTAATAATGAAAAACGTAGCATAGCAGTGCCACCTGTTGGGTTATTTACACTAAAACGTAAGCAGCGTCTATTTATGTCAAAGTCTAACAGAATATGAAGTTTTATGAAATTGGGTGCATTAGTTCTGGAATTAGAGCTATTGCAGAAATTGCGAAAAATGCAGCACAGCAGCGCCACCTGTTGGGCGATTTTCACCAAAAACTATTCAGTACCCATTTATATCAGGAACTAACTGAATATAAAGTTTTATTAAATTTTGTGTATTAGTTCTTGAGAGAGAGAGCGCCCTCAAAATATTTGTCGCATATAGACAGACAGACAGACAGAGTCTCAGAGTCACAGACAGACATTTTCTAAAAGCAGTTAAATCGTGTTCAGGACCTTCTAAAACGTATAAATCCGTTGAAGTCGAAAATTTTCATAAATCCAATATTTTCTTCTTGTAAAGATAGAAGAAAGTAAAAATTGTGAAAACTACGTAGATTTAAAAAAACATTCAATTTTATGTTACGATTATTCTTTTTATAGGAAATGCACTAAAAAAGCATTTTATCTAAAGTTGCTTCCTTCTATTATTCTGATATTTTGACCTGGAGTTATAATGCAAATTAGCTTCCGTAATTTTTTCGAGTAAGTCGGAAGTTCTCATTTAAAAGGGTTTCCTTGCTAAATAGATATTGTTTTCGTTCCGACAATGTATTCCAACCTAACCTGGAAAACAGCGGAAAAGAGATGTCTGAGAAAAAGTGTATTGATGAAAAGATATTTTGAACATCCGTAAAGATAGCAAGAAAAATTGGAACGTAATTAAAGAAACACAAATATTGCATTTGCACTTATTAATTTGGGTTGGAAACAAAACCTTGCAACCAAAATATCGTCAAAAGAAATTTCTAATCTTGTCCGTGTCTAAATGTGACGTTCCATAAATTCGATAAATTTCTTTTACTAAAAATACTAACACAAGAATCGTATATAAATGCTATATAATGAAACATCCGAGCTTCAGGAACAAAACTTGAAACACTTCATTGCATTAAAATTTCCCATTACAATACTCATTCTTCATTATTCATCACCCCCATGACTCTCTAAATGCGACGAATAATTCCGAAAATCGATCAAAATTTCGTTTTTTAAACTTTGAAGATCTAATAACTATATCAATGTAAAGCCCTTGAACGCCTGTTTCATTTACCTGAAGTGGAAGCTCGTTAGAAGGCGACAAGTTTTCAAATTAGAGTTCTAAAATATTCTACGCATTTTTGGTTACTGATACTTTTCAGAGATTTAGCGACGAACTGAATCCCTCAAACGCGTAGAGACTTCTACGAGATTTATTGAGGCAAGTTTATGTGGTATTTTCATATATTATATTAAAATTATGTTTAAAGCGGAAATTGTGTTTAATTAGGCTTGAGTTAATAAATTAGGAATTTTTACATGATCATGCATCAGTGTTTTTCTTTGACCGGGTACTTAAATAGGTGTTCCAAAGTAGCTATATCAAAAACTGACTGTATCGAACACCTTTAACCGGAAAATATTCGAAATACCATACCTAAACGAGGTACTACCAAACTTATGAAATTAATAATATCCCAAATGGACATTATAGAAGGTAGTGGGTTAAATTCTTATGGCTCTCGTGCAGGCATCATACACAGTAGATAAGTAAGTGCATTATGACATAAATTTAAATTTTAAAAAACAGTTTATACTAGAATTAACAGAGAAGGGAAAGTCCGTTAACAGAGAAGTGGTGGGAAAGGTATTATGGTGGAAAAGAAGCTTGGCTAATTAACATTGATAAAGATGATAGTCCAAAAAGGCTTTTGTATATTGTGGTTTGTTTTGTATATTGTGTTCTTAATGAAGTAGTATAATCAATCATAAAATGTGTCAAATGTGAGAGTCTTTTATTTTAAATAATAAGAATTATATGTCATATAGAAAGAGGGGGGGGGGGGATCATAAGAGAGATGCTTAGATGGGACATGGTTAAAGAAAGTTTGGGAATCTCTGATCTAGATCCTAGACCTTCTAGAAACAGAAATGAAATATTGAGGCCTACACGGAAGACAGAAAGCAAAAAGGAGTTGAAAGCAAACTGAAAATTAAAATCCTTGTGTAAAATATACAGTAATAAGCATTGCTTTGGTAAAATTTATGTTGTATTGGTCATTCATTAGTTACTTCTTATTTTATACATTGTCAAATTAAAAGTGTTCGAAATGTGAGTGTTGAAACAGTCATTCTTTAATTGCAATATATTCTGAATTATATATCTAAAAGTTATTATTTTTTTATTTAACTTTTTGTTAAATTAACTTATTAATATAGGGTGTCCGAGAATTATTGGACACATTACGAAATTATGAAGAAAAAAAGCTAAGAACAGTGGTGGTTTTTCGATGTCACACATTAATAATATGTTTCCAAAAGTTTTTTTTTTCCTGCAGCATTGTTATTTATAGACTTTTCCTACAAAAGATAGATTGGTCGTAGTGGTCCGATTCCTTGGCTTCCTTGATCTCCAGATTTAACCACGTTGTATTTTTTCATGTGGGATTATGTGAAAGGATTGTGTGTATCAGATGTTTTGTACTAATTTGCAGAAACTAAAGCCGCGTATCACAGCTGTTGTTCCTTCCATAACTCCTCAGATGCTTTTAAATACATGGAGTATCGCTTGGACATAGCTACTCCACTTTGTATTTCTATTGTAAGTTAGTAAGCACATGTTGTTTCTTTACTATCTAGTTTTTGTTTTACGTAATTTTAAATGTGTCCAATAATTTTCGGACACCCTGTATATTAAGTATTTCAATACTAAGTGTTTCAACTTTCAGTTTTATCTATTACAACTCTTTATGATGTATTCCAAAAATGGATAACAATTAAATGGATATTTTAAATAGTACATAATATAAAGTGTCTCAGTTAGGTACTTTGGAAGCTGTTGCGAATGCCTCCTTGGCTATTAGCCAGATTTTGTCGGTTACCAATGGCAACCGCTTTTTTGTTTTTCTCTGATTTTTTTTCTGTTAAATGTAAATTTGTTTCTGAACTGATTGTTCGGTAAAAATTTTGAACGCTCAAACGAGTGTGATAAAATAATAATATTCTATATATAAATGTAAATAAATAGTTTATTAAGTTTTTAAAGAAGATGTTCGTCTGATTTTAACTGCTGTGTGAAATATATTTTGGCGACGTTTTGATTCTCGATTGAAAAATAGAAAGGCGTCGTATTTCGAAAAGAACCTGCAATATGAGAACAAAATGACATGCATCAGACGTCTCATTTAGGTTTTAACTACTACAAATGCAACGAAAATTATCTAAATGCGTCAATCGTACATTGATTGCTAATATTACAGATAATGATTCAATAGCTATAAAACAAGTTTTGAACTAAAGGCACCGTATTCAATCATTTTCTATTTAATAAAATATTTATTTATTTAATAAAATGCCAAATATACCCTAAATGCGACAAAACTATGGAGAACTGCGTCTCATTTAGGCACAATGACTTAAAATCTTGCGTGAAGAGAATATCGCGTGTGGACAAAATATCGGAAATAATCTATCGATGAAATATCGTTGTCTTTTTTAAGAAATTTTGAAAGGAAAACAAGTAATCCGTCTATTCTACAAAAACTACTGCTACTATAATTGAATTTATTGTGACCATTTTACTTTCTCGACTTATATTGCAAAAACTATTGCTTATAAAAACATGAAAATTGGTACTTTTATAGAGAAATGTATGATAAACACACTGAAGCAGATAGTTTTTAAATCGAAGAATCATTTTAAACGACATTTAATGTTGGAATTGGTAAAAATAGTTCAGTTAAATAAGTTTTATAGGATCAAAAACTATGCATAGCAATTTAATCATTTTTTGCAGGCACATACTTGACTAGATTGTAGTGTGCAGTATCCATTCATTTTTAAAATGTTTCAATTTTTTTTTTAATTTTCTCCAATTTTTTATTCAAAATGTCATTATTTGAATAGCGATTTAACTCATAGTTTGAAATAATCGTTTTTTTTCCTACTGTTGCCATATTTTAAAAATCCCAAAAAATAATATTTACAAACACTTTTCAATAGAAAATAAATTTACACGTGAATAATAATAAAAGAAGAAAACTTTAAAATAATTGTATTATTACGTGCGAAAAGCATGTTATGATGAAAATTACATCATATTTAAAACGATAAATTTAAAACGTCATATTTAAAGTGATTTATTATAGCATCGTTTATATAACGTTTATTATAGCCTCCTTATAAAAGTCAAAACGGCAGCGAATTTTTTTACTTAACCATTTTATACAAGTTAAATTTCAAATGTGTATTTGATCTTATTAATCAGTCACGAAAACAGCCGCAAGCTGTCACGACAGCGGTTGATTTGGTTTTATGAACCAAAAAATTCCCCAGTCAAAACGAAATAAATGGTAACCCGATTTCAGAAGATTGCACTGATCGTGATAATATCATCCAATCTTCTGTAATCGGTAAATATTTTTAAAACAGAACACAAATCAGTGTTTTAGAGCTTTGGTGTCTGTACGGGGGTTGGAGAATGTTACTCGTAGGGACAGAGGCTCCAAGTTTTTAGAAAAAACCCTATTTCAATTGTTTTTTAATTGAACCAATATTTACTTATCGCAGCTGACAATAATAAAATAAAAATCATAAAGGGAATACACGATATAAAAATCAAACGTGACTATACATGGTCTCTAATCTATTCGTGAACGAAATGGAAAAGTCATAGTGTACAGTAACTATACGTATAAACACTCAAAACTCAAAAGATACACTCAGGTTTGATGAGCACTCAAAATTACAACGATTAATCTAATCGGTTCCGATGTCGGGTACACAGAATGCGGTGAAAGTTTGTGTACCGATAGAGTATAGTTAGTATATAAATATATGAAAGCCATAAAAAACAATACCCAAGAGGTCTTCAGAGAATAAATCTTAAAGTTTACGCTACAGTTTATAATCGGTAAATTTCTTGGTTGGCAGCACGCTGGATTCAAGATTTTTCTGTTTAGGTTCGAATCCCAGTGAGACTTATTTTTCGCAGCAAAAATTTTTATCGATTACTTTCGAACAATTGAAAAAATATGTATAATGATTGAAATTTACGAAAAATATAAATTAAATATAAGTTTTGTAGCATAAAAGTACAATTTTCACTGTGAATTTTTGCATATTTAAATCAAAAAGGAAAAGTAAAAGAAAAAAGTAGGAAATTTATATTTCTATAGACCAGAAATTTTTGCTGTTATTTTAAATTATTTACAGTTATTTAAATGAATAATCTAATAATTTTCACTGAGAAATAAATTTAAAAACGTCATATAAATCTGTAATATATTATTTTTATTTTGTTTCATTATACAAACATTTTAAAAATGTCATGACTTATTAAAAATATGCTTTTAGAATTTTAATATGATTTTTTTTTAAATCTCAGATTCTTTATTTTGTAATTAGAATAACTTTCTATGTAAAAATTATTTTTAGCAATTCAGATTATTTTTTGTTGTTTAATATGTTTTTATAATACAGTTTAGTTATATAAATACAGTTTAAATTATGAAAATTTATATGTTTACATATATAATGAAAAGTAAAGACAAAATAAACAAAGAAAATAGGTAATTGGTACTTCTATATATATAACAACATTTTGCTAGTTTTAAAATTTATTTACTATTATTTACATAGATAAACTACTATTTTTCAGATTGAAATAAATTAAAATGCGTTACATAAAATTATAATACGCTGATTTAATTATTTGTCAAATTATCATTTTTTGATTATCATAATAGTATTTCAAAATTTGTCGTATTTTAAACAACTAACTTTGGTTTTTTAAATCTTATATTCTTGTGTTTATAATTACAATAACTGCGCATGTACTTAAAAAACAGTTCTAAAGAGATACTGAATTGCTAAAAATAGTTATTACGTATGTAGTAACTACAAAACCAAGAATCTGAAAAAAAAAAAAAAAAAATCATATTAAAATTTTAAAAGAATATTTTTAAAAAACCATAAAATATTTGAAATATTTGTATAATGAAACAAGATTAAAATAATCTATCATAGATTTATATGAAGTATTTTAATTTACTTCTCTGTGAAAAATAGTAGATTATTCATTTAAATAACCGTAAATAATTGAATAACAGCAAAAGTTTCTGGTCTATAGAAATATAAATGTCTTATCTTTTTTCTTTTACTTTTCATTATCCATTTAAGCATGAAAAATTTCACAGTCAAAACTGTACTTATTGGTACAAAACTTATATTTAATTTAAGGTAAAGCTAGGAGAGTCTGCGCACAATTCAAAAGAATAACAATAAAAAATCTAAATATTAATTTTTTGCTAAACTATCCATGAATAATATTTACTTAATTTGTTTTTTATGAATTTCCATTGCTATTTTGTTGTTATGTTGCAATTTAATAGAACAGTTGTAATAAAACCAAGAAAGTTATTTTGCGCAATCTGTCCTTACAGGGTTGGTGTGATTACGCACATGGGTAGGAGAGATTGTTACTAATAATAACTACAATTAAATTGTTAACAATAATAATTACACTTAAATGACACTGTTGTAAGGTTTTTGTGAACAAATATTGTTGTATTAGGAGTGAATATTTCAACCTAATGATTAAAGAATAAAAAAAAGAAATAATTTAAAAACGATTAAAAAAAATTAATTAAAGAGAAAAAATTTAAAGAATCAGAAAAAGCAAGTCCAGATAAGATTACAAAATAACATTCAGTTACTTAATAACACGTTTAACTTAAAATTAGTCCATTTTCATTTTTGATTTTTTATTCAAATTTACCAATAAGCTGCGTAGTCTCTCCTAGCATGGAAACTAATGGGAACAATGCGCCATCTCTCCAGATGCGCAAACTCTCCAATTTCGGTAGGATAGATTGCGCGGCCTTATATTTAAACATGGCTGTTACTGAAACGAACCATCGATGTTCACATTGTTAGTCTAGATTAGTAGCTTATGAGAAATCGTTAAAATTTAAAATATTTTGTACTACTGACATTGTATAGAAATTCTGATGAATAGCTATGAAAATTCAAGCACTTACTTTGGGAAAACAAAACAAAATAGCAATGTTTTATCTTAGACGCTTAAAACAATCAACGTGTACTTTCAAGTAGACACTCAACTACTGCTTTTGTACAACTACCTGGTTTCGCTGCGCGCTCACTCTACTCCTTCTCCCCGAACCTCTATGTGCGCAATCTCTCCGACTTCGCCATCTCTCCTGGCTTTACCTTATACATTTCGTAAATTTCAATGATTAAACATATTTTTTCAATTGTGGTTCGAAAGTAACTGATAAAAATTTTCGCTGCGAGAAATAAGTCTCACTGGAATTCAAACCAAACAGAAAAATCTTTAATCCAGGGTGCTGCGAACCAAACTGCTAAGCCGGTTGTATAAGGAAGAAATTTATCCGATTAGCTGTTACGTGAAGTTTGAGTTTTTCTCAAGACATCCTGGGCATTGCGCTTTATGGCTTTCATATATTTACATACTAACTCTATTGATACACAAACGTTCACCGCATTCTGTGTCCCCGACCTCGGAACCTCCCCTTGTAAGTAAAAAAGAATAAATATTTTATTCAACAATTATTCAAAACTTTAAGCAAACCAGATGAAAACGATAACTAAGAAAAATGATCGACATGAAAAGACGATATCCGTATGCATTAGGCATTGCAATCCCGCAAGCTCCAGGATATCGCAGCCAGCATTTTTTATTTAAAAAAGTCTATCATAATTTTTGTAGAATTTTTTTCAGTAAAACAACAATCTGATAAATATTTTGAATTACCAAAAACCCACTAAATTGGTAGCACTGCTAACAAATAGTTTTGACACCAGAAATTCAAAATATCTACCAAAATTTTATAACAGTAATATTTGCTTTAGTTAATCACGCAAAGTCTGTTAGTAAATAAAGCAAAAATTTCAATTCGATATTTATGGTACTGTGTGGCTGAGATAAGAAAGACTCTGGAACCGGTCTCGGCTCAGTCCTGTAGCCAGGGTAACTTGTCAGTCGACTTTATATTAGGAAAGACCGGCATTTTCTTTTCTTGCCAATTTTTTCCCGTTCAATCGGTCATTCTGAGAATTATCACAGTCGTTTGTCCTTTCGCTCCTACGGACGAAATTCTCTCCCTGCAAGTTTTGAAACCTTCGAAAACAGGAAACCTACTAAGGGTTTTTCTAATCTGAGCCACACAGTAGGTTTTTTTTAATATAAAAAAAATCAATGACGGCTCGGCCTACAGGGACAGTTAGATTTCGAAGACGAGACCGTGGGGCACCTGTTTATTGGTAATTACAGAAGAAACGACTTTTTTGCCATGGTGCGGTAGTTGGGACCGCGCACTTCGAAATCTACCTGTGTCTGTAGGCGGAGCAGGCAGGGATTTTTTTGTTTTTATTTTTATTTATTTAGTTATTTTTTATTTATTTATTTATTTATTTTTTTTGCTGTAAGGGTTGTTCATATAAAAAACTTTTCAGTAAAAAGTTGTAGATAATATTAAGAGGATTCCTAATAAATTTAAGCGGATTTGATATCTTGTGAATTGACAAAGTTATGGTTTTTTTCTTCTTAAACCCCTATTTCTTCCCCCCCCCCCTCCCTCCCTTGTGACTATTTTTAATGATATCAAAAATCTGTCATGCATAATTTTTCGGCCCTTTTCGTAGAAGTAATAATAACTTTAAACGGATTCGATACGTATCATAATTAAGAAGTTTTCTGTTTTCTGATTTTTTTGTTTCTGGATTTTTTCTGTTTTTACAAAAAGCCCCCCATTCCCCCACCCCCCTCCCTTGGTTCGATTTTGCCCATTAACGAACTTGGCCGAGATTTTATGACCCTTGATTTTATGTATCCGTTTGGAAGAGATTTGTGCAGAATTATGGAAGATATCGTGTCCATAAAAAAGTGATATAGATAGATAGATCTATAATTATTTTGAACTGGGGGTGATTTTGGGTTCTGGGTGTTATAATCGGTGTATATTTGCAAAAATTTCCCAGAAATTCCAACATAGGGGAGAATGTAATAGGTAGTATTTCTTACGAAATCTACCTAAATACGCTAGCCGCAGGATCCGGCAACTTGGTAAACCCTAGCATGCAGATGCATACATAGTTTTAATACGTGTATGTGTGTGCATGTAATGTTGAAATAGTTAATAATAACCGCAATAACAATAACCGCAGTAGTTAGTAGAGTCCAGTGCTGGTCAGGTTAAACCCGATCCGAATCTAACTCAAGTCAAAACGAAACGAGATCCGAAACCTACAAAAAAATGTTTCATCAGCCCAAAACCCGACAAAAAACTGATCCACATCGACACAAACCCGAACACGAAACGGAAATATATTCACCCTTCTTTGCATGAATTTTTCTTTTGTTTTTTTATACATATATTAAATATTTGACACCAGAAATTTTAAGATAGATTTTTAACTTTGTTCAGCAACATAGTTCACGGGAAATTTACTGGATTAATATTTCTATATAAATATAGTGGTGGCGAAGAAGTTGATTTATTTATTAAAAGTTAAATAAACAGTGATGGAAATTTCCATCACAATGCAAAGAAGGGTTAATCTATATACAGTTGTGGGAAAATAGTCAACAACTATATATCTAATACCAATTTCATCTTCTATGTTGAAAGCTGTACATAAAACATAATGTTCAGTGTCACATTCTATGTTCAATTATCTATTCTACATTTACATCTATCATTATTCTACATTTTATCGAACAATTCTATGTTCTATGATCACATTCTGTAATGTTCAATTCACTTCAATGTAATGTTCATAACACAATGGCGACCTGGCGACCGCATTTGTCATGCCCTGCCTGCCCCCAAGAATCAAACACCAACCCGAATATCCGAATCTGAAACAATTGAAGTCAAACCGATACGCAACGAAAAAAAAAATTAGCATCAACACAACTCGAACCGAACCGCGGGTCGGGTTTGGTTTGGGTAAAAGTAAAATTGTGTTACCCGACCCTAAGCAAGACTCCATTAGTTAACAATGGGGATTATTATTATTATGATGATGATTGATGATGATTTTTAGCATTTTTATTGCTAATATTGTTATTCACTGCACGTTTTATGAATTCCTTCATGTGAAACAAAAACCACAGAAAATCCTGTATTATAAACAAAACGTGTTTCACCCCTGTGACATCAGGTTATGACGTCAATAATGTACAAAATTACCCTTTACGAACAATTCCAGTTAGTTCTATCTTTTACATGACCACTAAATTCCTGTACCGTGTATATACATCACAGAGGAAATTGTAACAATGTCGAAGAATCCTGAAAGAATAAGTTTCTTAGAAGTTTGCGGGAATCAGATGTCACAGGAAACTCCTAGGATATGAAACGCGAAGCATCAGTGCTCTATTTTTAGAATAATCTCCAATACAGGTTTGAGAACAAGTCTCGGTTATTACCATAAAGTTCTGAAATCCGGACTGGCTACTTTCTCACACATTTTTTAATTCAATTTTGTTCGCAAACGTATCAAATTGGCAGGTGCTCTTTTTCAGAAACTATGTAATTAAAAAAAAATTATTATTATTTTTTTTTTTTTAAGTAAAGGCAGAAGATTTTCTCGAAAATGCTGTCAAAGTGGGCATTTGGAACTGAATTTCCGGACGCGACAGAGAAAAAAAAACTAGTCGTTGGGGGGCACCGTAATACTTACCCATCATGGATATGCATAATATAAAATATGAAAATAAAACATGTGTAAACTATTTATAAAATGCATTGCAATTCGAATAAAATCCGGGCTTGATGACGTCATAAAATTTAAATGCTCTATTACTGAATTGCGTAAAAGAAACATCCTTATAACTCCAAAAATGTTGATCATATTAACTAACGGTTTATTGCGTCGGATTAAGCGTCTCATTTCCAATTAAATATATATTTGAATTGAAATTTGAATGAAATACAGGGCCATGAAAAATCGAAGAGTGTGGAAAATAGGATTAAAAATATCTCGGCAACTCATTATCCGATCGACTTCATTCTTTATGCAAAATTTATTATTATTTTTTATTATCTTTTATATTTACTCCTTAAAATAAACAATTTCGAAAACTTTTATATACCTTTTATCAGAACGAATCTTTCGAGAGTCCGAAAAAAAAAATAGTTCCGGACTGCTGAAATTCAATAAGCTTCTTCCCATTATTACATACTAAGTACATACCAAATTTGAAGTCTCTACCACAATTTTTTCGGGAGATAGAGCGTTTTACAGCACACACACGGACAGACGGACAGAATTTTTTTTTCTAAAAATATATTTTTCGGAATCTCCAGTGTCTGAAACGTGTAAATCCATCAAAAAAAAAAAGTTTTCTATTTTCAAAACGATTACAAGACTTATACCCTATACTACGTATGATGGGTAAGCAAAAACTGCCGTCCTGAGCAACAGTTGCTTATAACTCAAAATGTAATTCCTTTATCAAAAATGAAAAAAAAAAAACTGTTCGATTACAAATTATTTTAATAATTATGCCTGCAAGTATCATGCTTTTATATTTAAAACTAAGTCAGAAAATGCTTCAAAAAGTTTCGTGTTGTTGATCGTGGAATTTTTTTTTTCTTGAACCGCCTTAAATAAATTTTTAAATTCCGTGGTAGGATTCAGTAAGGTTGTAAGATAGTTAAAAGAGATTTCTTTATTATGAAATTGTATTCAGGGTAGTCTAAAAATATGCGTGAAGCGTGCTTTATTTATTTATTTATTTATTATCTATTATAGAGATTAAGATATGTAGACATTAAAATAATAAATTACGTTTTTTATACGGTTCCTGTGTCCTACAAATTACATTTAAAAATTTTCTCAATGCTCTGATAAGTATAATAACAAAAAATTTATACTTCTATGTCAAAAATTGCATAATATGTAGGATTATGATATTTTGCCTTAGGAAATTTCGGCGCTAAAAAGGAAATTCTCCGCTTTTTGGGACGGAAAGCGCTGAAAATTCATAAAATACGAAATATCACAAGGTAGATTTTTATCGTAGAAGACTGTAATTTTTACTATTTTACATGAAGAATTAGAGTGAAACCCCCAGTAACTGAAACTTTAAGGATTTTTTTCTTCTTCAAATCACCATTACAAAGTTTTAGATATATTTTATATACTTAGTAAAGATACATTAAAAAATTATTGTTGACAAAATTTTGAAAATTTTATAATTTTTATTACTTAAAATTAATTTTTTCCCATAAATATGGTTGTTTACGCTGCGCTAAAGTTATTGATTGAGTGGACTGTATTACGAGAATATGTAATGCATTGATGCAAATAATCAAAAGAGTTTCTAAATTACTAAAATGTTTATATACATATTTACATTATATTAGGTTAAATCCAAAATGCTGACACCATAGTCAGTTTCGAACACTATCATAATGAATGAGCGGACAATACCACTTGAAGAACATAACTATATTTTTCTTACGATCATTAATTAATAACATAACTATATTATCCTTACTATGATAAAGAAATTACTTCTTATTGCGATATTTAATGACCCCAAGTAGTAGGAAAAGGAGAGTTCGAGGTCAGCCGGAGCCACTGAGGCACCGTTTTTCCGAAGCAGCTGCAGCCCATCCCCCCTCCCGTGCCACCGGCCGGAGGCACCATCCTCCGGCTGCACCGATCCTCCGGCGGGGAAAAAAAATTATTTTCTACTGTAACACGAGAGGTGAAAATAAGAACTCTAAGAAGAGGTTAAATGGACAAGATTATCATACTATAATATGAATATTGATTTTATATACTAATTTTGAATGACAAACACCTGAATGAGTATCACTAATTAAGCGAAACAATGGAAAAATATAAATTTTAAGGAATAAAATCGATTTCTTAACCCATTAATGCCGGTTGGTACGAAAACATACCACTTAAGAGATACGAAACTTTTAAATATGAACACCAGTATCTTAGTAAAGAAAAATTCATTTTATCAAATGTAAAACTATCAGAGATTCAATCAGTTAAAATAACAGTATTATAAAACTGGTGTCAACTGGTATCGAAGTATTTAAAGAAGTGTAAGATAAGTCGGCGTTAATGGGTTAAGAATTTTTCAACTATAAGATGATGATAACAACTAAATTTAAACTTATATTTTAGTTTTTGAACAATCATCACATTAATGAGTACTGATAATTAGACAAAACAATGGAAAATTATCAAATTTTAACGAACAAGCTGATTTCATAAGAATTTTTCAACTATAAGACGAGGATATCAACTTATAAGTTGAAGATTAAACAAATATATTAATTTTGAATGCTGAACACACTAATGAGTTTTAACAATTAAACAAAAGAATGGAAAAGTATCAAATTTTAAGGAATAAAGCTGATGTTTTAAGAATACTTCAACTATAAGATAACGTTATCAACTTATAAGAGGAAATTACACACATTTTTTAGTTTTTGAACCGTAATGCATATTCAAAATTTAAATGATTTTATACCTAATTAATTGATTTTTCGTGCAATAATAGGAGTTTTAACAACCAAATATCTAATTTTACTGTGTATACTTGATTTAATTCTGTTTAGACATATGTAATATAATCTTTTTACATCATTTCGACTTGAAATAAGGACTATATTTAAATAAAAACCAGTTTTTCGTTTATTCTCAATACGCAAACTTCTTTCCCAAAACGTAGCATTTCTGAGAGGGGATAATAATTCCATCCCCACATTCTATGAAAAGGGTGAGCATAACAAAAGATCATTTAGGGTTGTAGAGGTGGCGAGACGGGTAAGTATAGCTGTAACATGAACTTAACCCTACAATGTCACCGACAGCTTAATATTATTGCGTGTGAAAGTATGTAGACGACAGCTAGACCAATGGAGGTTAACCAATTCTTTTATTAACCTAACGAACATAAGTTATGAAATTTATAAAATAAAAGTAACGTGCTTTTTGCACTGCTAAAGACACACATGTCCAGTTTGTACAGAAAGCTTTGTAATGCTCTCTTGACTTCCTGCCTCGCTTCTTGTCAATAACTTCCAGTTTAAATACAAGAGCATTCGCCTGTTGCCATTGTGAAAAGAATTAATGAATACAGTCCTGTTTGAGAGATCTTTCATCTTATCAACCCGTCCGATTCTGTCAGATAATTCGCATCGGAAAGCCGAGCCATCGAAGTGGGTGTCGAGAAGTAGAGTACTTCCATATCTCAGTACCAGTAGGTCTCGCTGGTGAAATTTGTCCACTGTCGAAACAGCTGGAGTGACTGCATGAATGAGTTGCTCGAATCTAGGGTAGTTAGATTTTAGAGTTTGCCCACAGCGGCAACAGCTGGAGAGCACTGCACGGATGAGTCGCCACAGGTACTCCCCCTCCAGTCTGAAAGACGAAAAGAAAGAGATTAAACAAGATCTGTGGGAGGAATTAAAAATCTTACATGGCGCCCACTGCGGGTAACGTATGAGGTAGGATCGTTGTCCAGATCGGCGGTATTAAACAAAAAAGCAGGCTTGAGTCGATTAATGGAAATATGAGTGTCCCGTCCATTAATATTGACAAAAAAATACTTGTCATTACGTTTCGTAACTGGATAAGGACCATCGTAGGGTTGTTCCAGAGGTTTACGAACATAGTCTTTTCGGACAAAGACATGGGATGACGTCATCAACTCAGGATGGACAAAAACATTAATTTTGGTATGATGCGAAGTTGGAACTGGTCGGAGGCGGTGCATCATCTTCCGGAGTAAAATTAAGAATTCGTGGTGTTTCGGCTGTTTCGTTGTTTGGGAACGAAAAAATTCACCGGGAAGGCAAAGAGGGGAACCGTAAACCAGCTCCGCCGGGGAGGAATGCAAATCAGGTTTGAATGCACTTCGCAATCCCAAAAGTATCGTTGGCAAAATTTCTGTCCATTTGTCAGTAGCGTGGCATTTAATGGCACTTTTAAGGCGACGATGAAAAATTTCAATCACGCCATTGGAGGAAGGGTTATATGCTGTTGTGCGAGTTTTATGTGCGCCAAGAAATTTAGCAAGTGATTTAAAAAGGTCGCTTTCGAACTGCCGACCCTGGTCCGTAGTTATGAATTCTGGGACGCCGAATCGGACAATCCAGCCATTATAAAACGTTCTATCTATCGTATCCGCAGTTATATCTGCCATGGGAAACACTTCTGGCCATCTGGTATATCGATCGATGCAAGTTAAGCAGTATCGAAATCCATTCGATGGTGGTAGTGGCCCTACGATATCTAGATGAATATGTCTAAATCTACATTTAGGGAGTGGGTAGTGTCCTATTTCAGATTTTACATGACGATGTATTTTACTTTTCTGACAGGCGATGCACTTTTGAGCATACTCTGTTACATCCTTACGTAAATTTTTCCAGACAAAACGTTTTCGAATGAGGTCGACTGATCCTTTAACACCTGGATGCGAAATATTATGCAGCATCAAAAAAATGGGTAAACGAAAATTTGGCGGTACGTAAGGTCGTGCAGTTCCTGTCGATATATCACACCAAAGTTGCAGTTTTGAAGGAGAAAGTTCAAGGGGAATCATTTTGATGGTGTCAGAATCCCGAAGTAAACGCAATTCAGCATCGTCACATTGGGCTTTTGCAAGATCGAGATAATCAATACTCTCAGGTACTTTAATTTCCGAAATACGGGAAAAGGCGTCAGCCACTATATTATCCTTTCCAGGGATGTAGCGAATGTCTGTAGTAAATTGGGAAATGTATTCCAAATATCGCTGTTGTCGAGGTGAGCAATTGTCAGTCTGGTTTACAAATGCGAAAGTTAGTGGCTTATGATCAGTAAATATGGTAAATTGACGCCCTTCAATTATATGACGAAAATGCTTAATAGAACAATAAATTGCAAGCAATTCGCGATCATAGGTACTATACTTTTGTTCAGTAGATGTCAATTTACGGGAAAAAAACGTTAAATATCACCATTAACAGTTTGTTGTAATACGGAACCGATACCGATATCCGAAGCATCAACATGTAACGAAACTTGTGCCCCAGGTACATAGCGAAATAGCAAAGTTGAGTCTGCAATGCTTTTCTTACATTGTTCAAAAGACTGCGTAGTTGCATCAGTCCAATGAATGGGAGTGTTGTCATTTTTTTTCTTTCCTTTACACAAGTCGTGTAATGGAGCCTGAATAGATGCCGTTCCTTTTAAATGTTTATGATAAAAATTGATCATAGCTAAAAATCTGGGTAACTCGTTAACAGTTTTAGGTAGTGGAAAATTAAGTAATTTATCGACTTTTTCTGGCAAGGGAGCTATTCCTTTACTGTTGACTAAAAATCCTAAGTATGGTAACTCCTTTACGCCAAAGATGCATTTTTCGACGTTAAGCACTAAACCATAAGAATGCAAACGTTCAAATATCTTTTCAAGATCTTTTAAATGTGTTTCCTCGTTTTCCGAGGCTACTAAGACATCATCTAGATAAACGAAACAATTAAGACCTCTTAATACTTCGTCCATAAAGCGCTGGAAACTTTGCGCTGCATTCGATAAACCAAAACACATGAATAAATATTCAGAGTCCAAAAGGTGTAGTAACGGCACTCTTTTGGATGGACGCTTCGTCTAAAGGAAGCTGGTGGTAGGCTTTCATAAGATCCAATTTAGAAAAAATACTTTTTCCAGTTAAGCCGTAAGAGAAATCATGAATGTGGGGGAGGGGATAGCGGTCAGGAACAGTGACCGAGTTTAAGTGGCGAAAATCGCCACAAATTCTCCATTCCCCATTCTTTTTAGGTATCATATGGATTGGACTCGCCCATTGGCTTTTTGATGGTCTAATTAAACCTTGATCCATTAAGGATTTAAACTCTTTCTTAGCGACTTGCAGCTTTTCATACGATAATCTTCTGGGTCTCGAAAAAATAGGGGGACATTTTGTCAAAATTGTGTGCGTAAAAGTACAAGGTTTGCGAGTGACATGAAGCATAGCCGGGTTAGTAATGCTGGGGTATTTCTGCAATAGCTTATGATAAACCGTAATGCCGGAAACTGTTTTTAATCCCAGGGCATTTCCAGACGTAAAAACACCTTTCGAGGATTTTTTAGATATGCTATCAATGATTCTCCGGTTTTTCATATCCACTATTAACCCAAAATGTTGTAAAAAATCTGCACCTAAGGTAGGGCGATCCACTTCTGCTATTACAAAATTCCATTTTAGTGGTTTGTGTAACCCAAGATCAAGCGTTAACTGACATGTACCATAAGTTAAGATTTTTGATCCATTAGCAGCGTATAAGGACAAATGTGTATCAGGTGTTTTATGCACTAAAGAGTCTCGGGGAAACGTACTACAAGCTGCACCGGTATCCACCAAATAGCGGAAACCTGATTTCCTATCTGACAAAAACAGACGAGTTGCATAGTTGTCATTTTCGAAAAAACACGAAGTGGTATCTAATTCCTTAGCGAAGTTACACAATCCTGTGCATTTTTTAGCTTTGTTTCCGAATCGAAAATGGTACCAACATAATTTCTGGTTCCTGTCTTCACGAGAACCACTTCTGGAACGATTACGTGTAAGAGATTTGTTCTTACTCAAACTACGCGTCCGTGTAGTAGACCGAGTTAAGTCATCCAAACGTTTATGGAGTATGTCAATTTGACGTTTTAATCCATCAAGTTCTGAGGAAATACCAGATGTTTTCAATTCAGATAATATTGGTGCTAAACCAGGAATGTCACAAATTTTATCAGCTATTTTAGCCAAATCGGTTATATTATCTTTACTTATAGACAAAAGTTGCTGAACGGATACTGGCAAACGCTGAAGCCAAAGTGTACGCAGAACATCTTCTGATATTTTAGCAGTAGCAAGAGTTTTCATTTCATGTAACAGCTGAGAGGGCGTTTATCGCCTAATTGCAAATCTTTTAAAAGCGTTCTCAAACGAACACTCTCAGATTGAGAAAATTGTTCCGTAATGCGAGATTTTAACGTTCCATACGCGTTTGTGGCAGGGGGTGTACGGATTAGATCACGTACATAAGACAAAATCTCTGTGTCTAATGCAGCCACAACACAATGAAACTTTGTATCGTCGTTAGTAATTCCTGCCGTAACAAATCCAGATTCTACTTGAAGAAACCACAAGTCTATATCAGATTTCCAAAACGGGGGGTGCACGAAATGCGATACGAGAAACTTCGTCGTCAGCCATAGCGACAGCATATGGTACAATAAATACTTAATGTAATAAGAATTGGAACATACTCACTTGAAAACAGATGTTTCAGATTAGTCCAGAACGGTCAGTCGTCAAGAAAACTTTTCACAGGGGTCACCAGATCTGTGGACGTCCGGGGTCACCAAATCTGTAGAGGTGGCGAGACGGGTAAGTATAGCTGTAAAATGAACTTAACCCTACAATGTCACAGACAGCTTAATATTACTGCGTGTGAAAGTATGTAGACGACAGCTAGACCAATGGAGGTTAACCAATTCTTTTATTAACCTAATGAACATAAGTTGTGAAATTTATAAAATAAAAGTAACGTGCTTTTTGCACTGCTAAAGACACACATGTCCAGTTTGTATAGAAAGCTTTGTAATGCTCTCTTGACTTCCTGCCTCGCTTCTTGTCAATAACTTCCAGTTTAAATACAAGAGCATTCGCCTGTTGCCATTGTGAAAAGAATTAATGAATACAGTCCTGTTTGAGAGATCTTGCATCTTATCAACCCGTCCGATTCTGTCATCAGATAATTCGCATCGGAAAGCCGAGTCATCGAAGTGGGTGTCGAGAAGTAGAGTACTTCCATATCTCAGTACCAGTAGGTCTCGCTGGTGAAATTTGTCCACTGTCTAAACAGCTGGAGTGACTGCATGAATGAGTTGCTCGAATCTAGGGTAGTTAGATTTTAGAGTTTGTCCACAGCGGCAACAGCTGGAGAGCACTGCACGGATGAGTCGCCACAGGTACTCCCCCTCCAGTCTGAAAGACGAAAAGAAAGAGATTAAACAAGATCTGTGGGAGGAATTAAAAATCTTACATGGCGCCCACTATGGGTAACGTATGAGGTAGGATCGTTGTCCAGATCGGCGGTATTAAACAAAAAAGCAGGCTTGAGTCGATTAATGGAAATATGAGTGTCCCGTCCATCAATATTGACAAAAAAATACTTGTCATTACGTTTCGTAACTGGATAAGGACCATCGTAGGGTTGTTCCAGAGGTTTACGAACATAGTCTTTTCGGACAAAGACATGGGATGACGTCATCAACTCAGGATAGACAAAAACATTAATTTTGGTATGATGCGAAGTTGGAACTGGTCGGAGGCGGTGCATCATCTTCCGGAGTAAAATTAAGAATTCGTGGTGTTTCGGCTGTTTCGTTGTTTGGGAATGAAAAAATTCACCGGGAAGGCAAAGAGGGGAACCGTAAACCAGCTCCGCCGGGGAGGAATGCAAATCAGGTTTGAATGCACTTCGCAATCCCAAAAGTATCGTTGGCAAAATTTCTGTCCATTTGTCAGTAGCGTGGCATTTAATGGCACTTTTAAGGCGACGATGAAAAATTTCAATCACGCTCAAACTTCACATACAGTAGGTGATACACCACCATACGCCATCATATGCTTTTTTAATTCACGTTTTCTTGTAAATGGTTTTCCACAATCCTCACAACTAAATGGTTTTTCATTGGTATGAATCTGTATATGTTCTTTTAAATTCCAGTTAGACGAAAAGTATTTGTCACAAATAGAACACATCTGCAAGAGAAATAAAGGTAAACAGTTACAATTCACTCTAATGTTACAGGTAAGAAAGCAACATTTCTTAAAGAATATAGGGTAAAATATTTTAATTTAAATTTACACTAATTATGTTTAACGTATGTATTCTAAATATTACACATATAAGTACTCACATGTTTATTATTCTTCAACTTTGCATGTGTCAACGACGAATCATTCGGAATGTCCATTTCTGCAGTTTTCAGTTGTCCTGTTGTAATATCTACGCAACAAAATATTTATATACTTAGAAAAGAAGTAATGGATAAATGATTTTTATTGATTTTATAATAATATGTTAAAACTTACTTTATTCCTTTACGAAGAAACCGATTCCTCACTTGAATTAAAATCTAACAAATTATCAGAGCTGCACACAGTTACCCTCCCTCGAGAGTTTAACAGTGGGAATGAGAAACACAGTGCTACTTATCGAATATTTATATTATCACCAATTGCACTGATCACGTGACAAAGCGCGCATGCGTACTTAAGTATATTTTTTCATTTAATAGTCGAAAATTTTATCTAATTTATGAAATATTTTCTAGTAAATTGTAGATTATTACATTTCAGATGTGATACAGATAATCGTAGAAGTTAAATATATAATTTGTAATTTTTTTAAAACTTTGTAAAAAATGGATACTTTTTGTAATTTTTTTTAAACTTTTGTAAGAACATTTTTTTTGTAAAAACTTTTTTTAAAACTTTGTAAAAACAATTTTCTTTAACTTAAAACTTTTAATTTTTTAATTTAATTTTTAATTTTTGATTAATAGCTTTCGTGTTTTGATATTTTTATATACTTACAATTTATTATTTTCACTTTTGTTTAACGTATGTATTCTAAATATTTAACATATAAGTACTCACATGTTTATTATTCTTTAACGCTGTATGTGTTAACGACGAATCTTTCGAAATGCCCAATTCTGCAGTTTTCAGTTCTTTATATATATTTAATTTCTATGATGTTTCTATGGTAAAAATTATGTAGGATATATAGTTGATAAGTGATAGAACATAAATTTTACATGAGATTTGAATTTTTGAATAGGAAACACAGTTCAAATATTATTTTACCGGCGTTTATGTTCAAATATGTTTCTGTTTCTGTGATATAAAATAGTTTGAAATCACTGAAAAGGTGTAAAAAATCGCAAAGTGCAAGCTGAAAATTAGATATTTATTCAGTAAATCCATATTTTTATACGTATATTTCTGAAAGAAATGGGTGAAATATCATTACATCATCTAAGATATGATAAAATAGGTATGTGTAGTATCTAAGTTCATGTTAAAATGTTGGCTGATATTTGATAGAACGTATCGATTTCATAAACTAGGCTATTTGCAATAAAATATGTTCAATTAAAATTAAAGTTTATATTCGTGCATACTCTATTAAAACTGGAAAATATAAAAAGGTTCGTGTATTCGTGTAGAAAAGAATGTTGTCTACTAAATTCGATATGTGTAAGCAGGGTAATTATTCTATAAGTTCACATGATTTCAGTTAAAAGTTTAAGAAAATATAACTATAAGTGAATATTAATACTTAGAATATGAGTTTAAGTGAAATTTTAGATAGTGATATTTCTGTGATAGAAAAGATTTAATCTTATCATGGGAAATATTGAAAGATAATTAATATAAAATCACTAATTATATATATAAAACTCATGAAAAAAATGTGGTAAAGTCATTGGAAATGAGTAAAAATTACTAAGTATAAGCTAAGATTATTTATTTATCATATAAATCCTTATTTTTTATATGAAAATTAGTGATGTAAACAGGAGTTTATATAACTGCTATTAGATGTTCGCGTAAAAGTAATCTAAAGGTAAATAAATACCTTTCACTATTTCTATGTATTAAAATCATTTAAGAGTTAAAATCATAGGTTTTAGCGTACAATCATATCGACAGCTTGTGTAAAATTTATTAAAAAATCATCGTTTTTCATTAAAAATCGATATTTTCTTTTGTTTTGTATAATTATTATCAATCATTAAGAAGATGGAGGAGGGTAAACTTTATTAAATATAGTACATATCTATCTCCCAACATGGATTTTTGTAAATATTAATAACAAATGGTATTTGCATCGCTTTAGAGTGAAACGCTTGACCCTAAATGATCTTTTGTTATGCTCACCCTTTTCATAGAATGTGGGGGTGGAATTATTATCCCCTCTCAGAAATGCTACGTTTTGGGAAAGAAGTTTGCGTATTGAGAATAAACAAACAACTGTTAAAATATTTATTTAAATATAGTCCTTATTTCAAGTCGAAATGATGTAAAAAGATTATATTACATATGTCTAAACAGAATTAAATCAAGTATACACAGTAAAATTAGATAATTGGTTGTTAAAACTCCTATTATTGCACGAAAAATCAATTAATTAGGTATAAAATCATTTAAATTTTGAATATGCATTACGGTTCAAAAACTAAAAAATGTGTGTAATTTCCTCTTATAAGTTGATAACGTCATCTTATAGTTGAAATATTCTTAAAACATCAGCTTTATTCCTTAAAATTTGATACTTTTCCATTCTTTTGTTTAATTGTTAAAACTCATTAGGGTGTTCAGCATTCAAAATTAATATATTTGTTTAATCTTCAACTTATAAGTTGATATCCTCGTCTTATAGTTGAAAAATTCTTATGAAATCAGCTTGTTCGTTAAAATTTGATAATTTTCCATTGTTTTGTCTAATTATCAGTACTCATTAATGTGATGATTGTTCAAAAACTAAAATATAAGTTTCAATTTAGTTGTTATCATCATCTTATATTTGAAAAATTCTTAAGAAATCGATTTTATTCCTTAAAATTTATATTTTTCCATTGTTTCGCTTAATTAGTGATACTCATTCAGGTGTTTGTCATTCAAAATTAGTATATAAAATCAATATTCATCTTATAGTATGATAATCTTGTCCATTTAACCTCTTCTTAGAGTTCTTATTTTCACCCCTTGTGTTACAGTGGAAAATAATTTTTTTTTCCCGCCGGAGGATCGGTGCAGCCGGAGGATGGTGCCTCCGGCCGGTGGCACGGGAGGGAGGATGGGCTGCAGCTGCGTCGGAGGCACGGTGCCTCAGTGCCTCCGGCTGTCGTCGAACTCTCCTTTTCCTACTACTACCCCATAGTCATTTTAGCTAATAAAATAGCTCCATTTTGCGGTTTATTCTATGTTGAATTATTCGTGCGAATATCACAACAAATGCGGGCGAAACTAACTGTTGCCATGCGGCAAAAACAAAATTATGAAAGAATGCGCTAAAGTCGTCTGCAAGACCAAGGGAGCCGTAACAATGGTCAATATCTCCAGTAACTGACACTATCCCTTTTTCGAAAAACCAGTAGCCGAAAAATAAGTTATAACAGTTAAGAGAAATAAGTTACCACTAGATGACATTACTATGCAGAATTTTACAAGAAAATGCTTATTTGAGTTAGATTTTTGCTCAAGTGTCAGTTACTGGTTAGGTGTCAATAACTGGGGTTTCACCCAATTATTATTATTTTTTTACAATGCTTAGTTATTTTTCAGATTACAGTTTTGTCTAACACCTTTATTTAACGATATGTTGAAATGTCGACTACGATGTCGTTTAGCTTGGTGTAGCTTTAACGATTTATTTTTGTATTTATGACTTTTATCTTTCATTTATGGAAACCAGTGTATTTTTAATGGATTTATATTTCTATTGAATGCAGTAAAAGGATGAAAAAAAAAAAAAAAAAAGATCACATAGACTGTTCTGAAATACTCCATCTTATGGACAATTCAACATATTTGATACGTCTTAAAGTTAAATAAAAAACAATTGAATTTAATGAACAATACATAAATATTGCATTGACACCGGGAATGAACTTGCGTACAACATTTGAAAAAATTGGCTCGTTAGATTTTCAATTTCAATCAAAAAAGGTAAAAGAATGTTTTTGCCACTGAACACTCCCCCTGTTGAGGTACGGCCCTCACTATACATGAATCGCAGTTCATGTATTGTCAGGGCCGTACCTCAATATTGTCCTCGCAATGAACTTGTGTGCAATAATTTGAGGAAAATTCGTTTGACGGAAGTGGGTCGTAAATCGCTTTCAAGATCTGACCCAGACAGACGGACTATAACCATACATTGTAAGACCCGTTTTTATTCGAACCTGACCAGACTATTTTTTTCGTTGCGAGTCGGATTCGTTTCGGGTTGACATTTAAAATGTTTCATGTTGGGTTTTCACTTTTTCGAGTCGGGTTCAGGTTGACCTGATTTTTCAAAAAAAAAAAAAAAAAAAAAAAAAAAACTACATGCGTATTTAAATATTGCGAGTATATATGCATTCATTTTTATACAAAAAAAACATAACATTGATATTAGAGATATAATTTTAAACTACTTTTACATAATTCTATTAAATTAACAATTAATTTTGTTTCACTTTGGGTTCGGGTTTGAATGTTTCTGTTTTGGTTTGGAGTGTTCAAGAACGCTGACATAAACCAAACAATAAACCATAATTTAAAACAATAAACCAAATTAAATGAAAGCGTGTAAAAACCATTAAATGTGGTTACAGCGAACAAAACCATTTAACTGGTGATTAGTGTAATGTTAGTCATTAGAATAAAGGTGTATTATTTTACAGCCGCGATAACATATTTACTGTCATCCTGTTATTTTTTGATCGTCAACACGTAATTACATTGAATGCAGGCAAATATTGTTAGGAAAAAGTAATGAGTATAAAATTATAGGTATTAGTACCTACTAAAACCTGTAATTTTATTCTATTATACCTAGATAATGGTTGACAGAAAAGAATAAAATCCAATTTAAATATTCATTGAAAAATATTTTGATATTTAAATATTTGCTATTTTCAATTAATTAACCACAGCTACTGTTTAAAATACAACAATTCTTCGTTATATATCGCCCTTTTTCCGTATTTTGCGAAAATAAGAATTGTTTCGTCAATCACACTTTTTCAGTAACTTTATATGTGTCAGTTACTAAAAGTGCAAATCTCTATCATTAAATTTATAAAATCTGTATTCATTAAATTTATAAAGAGAATTGTAATATGCGTACAAACTAAAGTTTTGGAACATAGGCTCTGGCAAAAGGGGGGTACAGAGGAGGACCATTGCCCCACCCTGAATTTTGAAATTAAATTAACATTTAATGAACTAAATTTCCTTTTCTCAAATGCTTTTCGAAAATACATTATTCTTTACTCCAGTGATTTGCGTTCCCGCTAATTTTCTGCACACCATACTTTTGAAAGAAAATTTGGGTAAAAAACAAAGATTAGCATAATTATGAGTTAATAAAATCTCATGTATCATCATAGTTTTCATTTTTCAATATTAATGTTGATTGTTTTCTATAATAATAAGGATGTTTATAAAGGTTTATCATATCATCATATATTCTAATACGAGCAAATCTTGTGTGTGTGTGTGTGGTTATATATATACTAGCCGCCACTGGAAACCAGTTTGGTCTCCCTTAAATGTATGTTAAGCATTGTAACACGTTACTTTTATTCATAATTTAATTTTTTTCCTTAATCCTTCGCGAAACCCGAAGATTCTAACAGACAAATCAAGAACTTTTGCGATCATGGTAGCATTTCACATATTTTTTGTTGTTGTGTATTTCATCTTTCTTGACAAAAACCTCTTAACAACTTAAGCATTTATGCTTCATGTCCGTTTGCTTATCAGTTGCAATATGTTCGCTAATGCGGAGATTCTTAAACAGATTAAATAATTTTCCGTAATTGGGTCCATTGTCAATCGGCGTATTTCAGTTAATAGGATTTGATGCAATGAAGTCTGTTTTGTGAAAGTCTTTAATGATATCCACATTTACACTGAACTATATTGTTGCTAATATTTTTTTGTTTCTCTCTAAATTTGGCTGTAGAGTCGATTACGGAAGATTAGAAAATCTAACATTATTCTCATCTAAAACGTCTTGAATAATGCGTTATAATCGGGCTGCATATTATTACACGTAATTTTCGAGTATGGTTTGATGAAACATTGAACTTTTGGAAGAGAATGGAAGTGGTCAGCAGATGGTGGTGCTCCCACTGCCGTAGAGCATACAGGAACTCTCCTGGTCGTGCGCGCTAAAAGTCCCTCAGGACTTTGGTAAGGCGGTTGATGTGCCTGACGGGCTCCTGGCGGCGCAGCTCAGTTTTAATCACATTCCCTTTAAACTCTATTTGCTGTCAGAACTTTTGACCCGTGACGTACAATCTGATTAAAATTCACGAACTTCCTTCTAGATGCCGATCTCTGTTTTTCTCTGCTCTCCTTTCTTGATATAGTTTAGGAGTTTTCATAATTGCGTAATTCTCTTACTTTGGCGTTTCTGCTTAATGTCTACTGACTTTTAAGGTCTGTAACAGGTAAATACGCCACGCCAACATTGACGCCTATAATTCTAATTACAGAAAACCCGTTTTTACTCTCTATTTTGTAACTCTATAGTTAATATTATGTATTAGAATTATAAAAGACAATTAAAGACGCTTTTATTGCTATAGTAGATATGGATATATATATATATTATATTCATAGGTATATAGTATGTGATTAGAATATATATATCATATTCATTCCGATGGATATAACATACTGTCAATAAAACTACCATCGTAAATATGTAGAAAAAGCCATCGATATAATTTTATGCTAAAAGCTGTCGATATGATTTTATGTGTTTTATAAATGTATACTAAATTATTTTTTGTATTATTTTACTTTGATTCCAAAATTTTTACCACTGCTTATGGGTGCTTTTAGGTACTGCTGTCGCAGACAAACCTGGACATCATTTTGGCTCCAAAATGGCGATTTTATGCCTGGGAAACCCGGCTGTTTCGACTAGATTTTACTTCGTATGTTAACCCGGTAGAGCATATTCCGTATGTTTTATAATAAATTAAGTATTGTGTGTTTTATAATATATTAATCATTGTGTATGTTTTATAATAACATTCTGTGTTTTTTAATATAAAATAAACTATTTCATAATAAAATAAAAGTAACATGCTGATTTAGCAATCTCTAACCGGTACTTGAAAATGGGATTTTCTCGCCAAAATGGCGCAAAACAAAAATCGCGCCAACCCCGGTGCGTCTGCAACAGCTGTTCCATCAAAACATTTAATTTCAAAATCAAAGCATCGTTTCTAATTTGCACACGTGAAAAATAAAAGCTGGTATTGGCGATTTTAAAAATGCTATTGGCGAGATTTGCGCCCAAATAACATAAAAGTGTTTAATGGTGTTATGTATTTTATAAATGTATATTAAATTACTGTTTTGAACGCGATTGGTCATTAAAAATGATAAATATGATTGGTGATAAACAATCATTTTCAGTGATCTCACTTCCTGGCAAGTATAATACATAAATACCAAAATAACTGATAATTCGTTTCGAAATTTTATTTATTAAATATTATTACATGAGTTTTATTTGTTTACATTCAGCATATGTCAAGAAAAGATACGGAAGGAAGTTGAGTTGTAGAGCACATAATTATAGTAAACTTTGATTGTCTCACTGGTGCGAATTATTTTTTGACACCAGGCAGCGGTCCAAAAAATCATTCACGGAGAACTTGCTTTACGAACGATTACATCCATGGTTTAATATTTTAAACGTTCACGGCGAATGAATGTTTTTTTTTCTTTGTTGTTTACTTTCATGGATAGAGAATTTGAACTGCGAACCAAATTTTAACTGAAATTATTGCAGAATATATACATCATTGAACGTAAGTCATCTCTCAAATATTAATTTATTTTGAACGATCTTTCTAAAAATGTAACTTTCATGCAGTTTTATTTGAAAAAATAATTTTGAATAAAAATGGCCGCCTGGTATATGAAAAAGTGAAGCGGGCATTCCGGAACTGTTGATGACAGTCACATGACTTAGGCTTTTATTAAATAGGATGCAAATTTATTTTAAAAACGGCTCTAACGATTTTGCCGGAATTTTGTATCTTACCGTTTTGGGGCGCCAGAAAACCATTGGGCTAGTTCACATGTTCGAGAAAATTCGATTTGTGGGTCATTTCGAGTCATTTTGGGTCATGGTCAAGCTAATTGTATCTAAAAAACGGTTCAAATGATTTTGACTAAATTTTGTATCCGACCATTTTCGGGCACGAGAAAACTATTGCGCTGGGTCACATGTTCGAGAACTTTCGATTAATGGGTCATTTTTAGGTCAATGCGGATCAAGTTAATTTTATCTAAAAATGGCTCTAACGATTTTGAATAAATTTTGTATCCTACGAATTTCGTTCACGAGAAAATCATTGGGCTAGATCACATGCCCGAGAAAATTCGATTAGTGGGTCATTTTTGGGTCATTGTGGGTCAAGCTAATTTATCTAAAAAGCGGCTCAGACTACTTACACTAAATTTTGCATCCTATGGTTTTCGAGCACGAGAAGACTGTTGGGCTAGGTCACATGTTCGAGAAAATTCAATTAGTGGGTCATTATGGGTCAAGTTATTTTATCTTAAAAACAGCTCAGACTATTTACACTAAATTTTGCATCCTATGGTTTTGGGGCACGAGAAGACTGTTGGGCTAGGTCGCAGGTTCGAGAAAATTCAATTAGTGGGTCATTTTGGTCATGGGTCATTATGGGTCAAGCTATTTTATATTAAGAACGGCTCAGAGGATTTGAACTAAATTTAGTATCAAACAGTTTTAGCAAACGAGAAGGCTATTGGGATAGGTCACATGTTCGGGAAATTTCGATTAGTGGGTCATTTTGGTCATGCGTTATTATGGGTCAAGCTATTTTTATTTTAAAAATGGCACAGACGACTTGAACTACATTTTGTATCCTATGGGTTTTGGGCACGAGAAAAGCATTGGGCTAGGTCCCATGTTCGAGAAAATTCAATTAGTGGATCATTATGGGTCAAGTTATTTTATCTTAAAGATGGCTCAGACTATTTTGACTAAATTTTATATCCTACAGGTTTCGGGCACCAGAAGACAATTAGGCTTGGTCAGATGTTCAAGAAAATTTGATTAGTGGGTCATTTTGATCATGGGTCATGATATTTGAACTCAAAGCTAATTTTGACCGGGCATAGCTCGGTCTTCCCTGCTCGTTAATATTTAATTACACTAGATTATTTTTAACACAATTACTCAAATTGGCAAATAAATCATATGAGTTGTAATTTTCTAACTGAGCGAAAAATGTCCGGTCCGTAGCTGGGTGAATTAGGTTCTCCAGATTTGTCCGGGATAGCTCAATCGGCAGAGGATGGCAGCTTCAGCCAAGAGATGCCTGGGTTCGAATCCTGGCCCGGACATTTTTCGCCCAGTCGGGAAATTACAACTCATATTTAATTATTATTTATTATCTAATTATTAAATAAAGGTTTCTTTATGATGTGTGAGACGTGTTATGTTCAGAAGAAACCGCTGCACGCAGAACTACAAGATTTTGCAGTTGGTACCTGTATGTCTGAAGTTATGCATCCTGAAGCCAGTTTTTGGATTTTTCCATAATTTGCCGAGATGTTAATTAAAAACCATAATGATGAACATTAGAAAATAATGAGCTTCCTTCATTTCGCTGATTGTACCTGTGTTTCTCCGGATTTTCCTCGGATCTTTTCGCAGAAGAAAGCAAAGTGCTCGGTTTTTCAGCATTTTGAAATCCGGATCTTCGGGTTTCCCTTAGAGTTACAATAAAGAAAGAAGAACATACGACAATTTTAGCCGTACCTTCCCTGTTCCAAATATATCTTTTGTTAAAAAAATATATTAATATTTACTATTTGGTTAATATATATATATATAATATTTACATTATAATATTTATATTATAAAATAAAAATAAACATAATTTGAATCAGAAAATTTAATAAAAAGAATTTTTAATAAAATGGGTCTTGTATCTATGTGGTACTTATTTGATTTCAATTATTAAATATATTTTCTGGTTCAAATTATGTTTATTTGACTTGACAAATAAAAAAAAGAGGTCGAAAAAAAGGGGTCAGAAATTTGGAAACCCTATATCCATATATTTTGCTCTAATATGAAATCGCACTAAATTTTGATTAACTGCACTCATAAATTCTGAATAATAATTTCAACATCAATCATTAGAGGTGAAATAAATAAACTGATTTTCCTACTTGTTGAAACTTAAAAATCTTCTTTTGAATTCATTTTTAGGCTTAGCCAGATTTTTGTGAATTTTTCTTTATACTTTGTGTTGTAAGCACCTCTTAATGTTACATTCTTTCTAAATTCTAACAGTGTCTATATATCAAACATAAAATTTCAGTTTTCCTTGAAATATATTGTATTCTAGATCACCTTTGAAAAAATATGTGATGTTCATCTTCAGTTTATCATATTTATTCACAGTGGTAAAGAGCTTTAACATATATATTTTTTATAAACTCAGTGATGTATGAGAGTATGTCAATAAAATGTGTGTAATATCAATAAAAAATGAAAGGAAAATGAGATGACACATGTTTCATTCAATAACACAATTACTAACCTAAGTAATGAAAATTTATATAGAACTGAAATCCAAAATCCACATTTTCGACTAAAGCCCAAGTTAAGAAACTGGATGACAAATTCGGGGTTTTTGTGTCAAGCAAAAAAGTAATAATATGTGTTACTTTCAAAGCAACTCATTGAAAGCTATTTAATTTTATATTTTCATTTTTTTTAATTATAACTGTTTTTAATTAGCGCTGAACTTTATCAATTTTACAATACATTTCTTAGTATTTATTAAATACAGGATATTATTTTGTAAAATGGTGTAAAATCGAACAGTGTAGTAAAATAAAGTATTAGTTTCGACATAAAACAAATAAATATTATAAGTAAAATACTATAAATTTTTTAGGAACCTTTAAATTTTCAAATAGATGATTCCACGCTTTTCCACGTTCCGATTGGTTATCTTTGTTTCCAAAAATTTTTTATGCTAAAGGGTAAAATTGAATTATACCTATCTATGTACATCACTGTTGACGCATGAGCGAGAATTTTTAAATTCAGAATGCTATTAAATTCTGAACAAAAAATATTTCCCTTATTTAAAGATAACATAAATATTACTTTTCAAAAATAGTGGTACCATTCTGAATAAAAAAACAAGAACGAAAAATCTTGCATCAAGCATAGATTATGTAACACTTTCCAACGCTTCCAAAATAATTTTACAAATCATACCGTTTAATAAGCTGAAAGATAACATCTAAGTAAACAATTTGGAAAACGCATAACATAGTTAAAAACATAGTTTCAGGAATTTCCAACATATACAATATTCGGAAAAATATCCGAATACTTTTATTCATCCCTGTATATGATCTATAGATTTGTATATATACTACATAGGATGCTAAATTTTAGTTTAGTTAGGAGACGCGTAGCACAGTTTAAAATTCTCCTTCTGGAGTTTCTGTCAAAAAACGGAAATGTGTTCGCGAACTTTTGTGCTTCCCTGTATAGGATCTACAAAATTTATACACACCACGTAATATACAAAAAGCGAGTTAAATTTAAAATCGCGTTCAGTAACTTCCAGGAATTATTGTTAACAGACAGTAGAGAATTCTTTTGTGTGTCCTTGTAAATGAACGATGACTGCTATACACACAATATTCTGTAGTGAGCCTCTTGTAATGCACCTTAGTGATATATATAAATTTCAATGCGTTTAAAATAGTGAAACATTATTTAAATAAACCGAAGACGATTTTTCTCCATAGACGTAATGTAACGGAATTCTTTTGACTGTCCCTGTAAAGTAACTATAAGTGCTATGCACACCCTATTCCATATTAAGCTTCTTGTAATGCACCTTAGTGATATATATAAATTTCAATGCGTTTAAAATAGTGAAACATTATTTAAGTAAACCGCAAATGATTTTTCCCTATAGACCGCAATGTAACGGAATTCTTTTGAGTGTCTCTGTAAAAAAATTATAAGTGCTACGCACTTCCGTTGAAATAGGGAACATGCTATAGATAGAGAAAATAACATATAAAAATTGCAGAGCAATCCTAGCATATTTACGGGAGTTAGAGCACGGACAGACAAACCGAAGTCATAAACACTTTTCAACAACTAGGTTGGAAAGTGTTAAAAAGCCTCCCAAATTGGTAACACTGATATACATACGAGGGCTGTAAATTAAGTAATGGCAACATAGGTATAAATCAATTTTTAATGAACTTACAAGTACAATTGCATTACATTCCTTCTATGTAATCACCAGCAAAGCTTATAACCTTTTGCCAAATGTCGGGAAACCGTTGTAGACCAGTGGCAAGGTGTTGATTGTTGATGTGAGCGACCGAGCGCCCTACTGCGTTGCAAATCCGCAGTCTCATTCCGACCCGAACGAAATGCTTGAACCCATCGTGCTACTGTCCTATACGGTAAAGCATTTGTGCCACAGGCTTCCACTAATCCTCGATAGCATTCTGTTGCATTTTTGCCACGGGCAGACTCGATTTTAAGCCACGGCCGCTGATCACCTTTAGAAAACATGCTTTAGAGCGATAGAAACGAAACTCCTCACTTTAGCGCCACACAACAACTACCCTTCTAAGCAGATCGACTGTTTTTTGCACTTTACACATCGACAATAGCGCCACCTCACCGCTCCCATATCCTATTTGCGCATGCCCGCCCTTCTGCGAGTTTCAAGGTTAAGTTGCCACTATTTAATTTACAACCCTCGTATTTTTCGAATGCTTGCCATCTGTAAGACCACGGTTGGTGCAAGTGTGTTCATGGAAAGTGTATTTTCAGCATGCGCGTTCTAACAACTAAATTAAACACGGGTTAGATGCCAAAAGCTTCGCGGGAAACAGATAAGTTGTCGGCGGGCCACGTGTTTGACATGCCTGCAGTAAATGAGCTATAAATGCTACACACTTCATTTTCAATACCGAACATGCAATACTAAACCTCAATACCATATATCAATTACATCCGAGTATATTTACGAGAGCTACAGTACGGAGAGACAAACCGAAGTTATCAACATTTTTCAACTATGTTGGAAAATGTTAAAAAGATATCCTATATCTGAAAAAAAAAATCTCGTTTATATGTGATTTTTCCCTTGTACAATACGCAAATGAGATCGAAAGTTGTATAGTAAAATGTGTAATGAATCTTTCATTCATTCATTAGATATCAATCTTGAAGCCTTTTTAACACTTTCCAATCTAGTTGAAAAGTGTTTATGATTTCGGTTTGTCTGGCCGTCCGTCCATGCTCTAACTCGCGTTAAAATACTCCTATTGCCCTGAAACTTTTGTATGTTATTGTTGTTTGCTATAGCATGTTCCCTATTTCAACTGAAGGGTGAAGCACTTATACTTTTTTGACAGGGCCCGTCAAAAGTATTCCATTACATTACAGTCAATGGGAAAAAAATCGTTTCAAGTGCATTTTGATGATTTTAAGCCATTTGAAACATGATGAAATTGATATACAATTATGAAGCGCACTAAAAAATGCTTTTTGTAGAATGTAGGATGCAAAGCATTTATTATTCATTTACAAGGTCAAACAAAAGAATTCTGTTGCACATTGTTCTACGCGGAAAAATCGTTTGCAGTGTAATTTAATGATGTTTCACTATTCCAAACATAATGAAATTTATATGCATTACTGAATTCACTCTAAATTGCTCACTTAAAAGTATGGTGTGTATTGTGTTTATCTATCATTTACAGGGACATACAAAATGTATCGGTTACAGTGCAATAACTACAGTCTGTGATAATTGCGTTTTCAACATTGCGTTTTTAAGTTTAACCAATTTTTTGCATAGTACGTGGTGTGCAACTCGGTTGATCATATACAAGGTTACACAAATAGTATTACAGGCTATGGAAGTGAATTGCTTAGGGTAGTTTTTAATTGTGTTACGCATTTTCCTGCTGAACTATAGTTAGTAGACTTATAGAAGTTTGTGGACAATAAATATATTCATATACAGGGCTACGCAAAGAACAAGGTACATTGTCGTTTATGGTTGGTATTTGCTGGAAATTTGGTTCAAGTTACGTGTTTTTTACCTGAATTAAATTTTAGCTTAATATGGGGGTGAACACAAAAGTCTTTAGATAATATACAGGGTTGTACAAAATATTTCGAGTGCATTTCCATCGATTGACAAAAATTGTTATATGTGAACTTTTTAAATGAACTAAATTTTATCATTTAGTATTTTAATATACATCAAAATCTATAGATCATATACAGGGCTGCACAGAATAATTCGATTATATTTTTGACTATGGAAGGTATATGCTAAAAACTGGACTGTTAAATGTGTTATATATTTTCTACACTGTTTACTTACATATCTTCTTTCACCTTATTTAACGTTGAAGTTCCGTTACAGTTTTCTGGAAAGTGTTTCATAATCTATGCTTGACGCATGGTTTTTCGTTCTTGCTGTTTTAGCTTTCATCTTACTCATTTATTTTTTTAATGAAAGTTCGGGAAAGTTCAATAGTCCCAGAACAAAGGTTGCACGGATATCAGTAGAATTTTGACCAAAGGGTTGTTTTTGTTCCTGTATCCAAAGCAAATGTAGCTGTTTGCATTCCGATTGTATAATTCGTTCCTATTAAATTCAAGATAACGTGTTAAAATACTATATAATCTAAGTAAGATTAAAAAATGTCACTTTCAATCCGAAATGGTCAAATTTTAACGAAATTTGCATTTGGATTACGAACGAGGAGCATATTTGTTTTCATAAAGAGCATTTTTTATGGATTTGAAACTTGTACTGCTGATTACAGGATATCTTCAAATGGGTTCAATAAAGGTTAGTACTTTCAAATGCAGTGTACAATAATGAAAGTAAAAATAGTTTTAAATAAGTATAAAAGTAAAAATAGTAAAAATGGATCACGTGTTAAAATACTGTATAATGTAAGTAAAATTTTAAAATGTCACTTTCATTCCGAAATGGTCAAATTTTAACGAAATTTGCATTTGAATTACGAACGAGGAGTATATTTGTTTTCATAAAGGGCATTTTTTATGGATTTGAAACTTGTACTGCTGATTACAGGATATCTTCAAATGGGTTCAATAAAGGTTTTTACTTTCTAATGCAATGTACAATAATAAAAGTAAAGGTAGTTTTAAATAAGTATATAAAAGTAAAAATGGATAACGTGTTAAAATACTGTATAATCTAAGTAAAATTTAAAAATGTCACTTTCAATCCGAAATGGTCAAATGTTAACGAAATTTGCATTTGGATTACGAAAACGAGGAGTATATTTGTTTTCATAAAGGGCATTTTTTATGGATTTGAAACTTGTATTGCTGATTACGGGATATCTTCAAATGAGTTCAATAAAGGTTAGCACTACTTTCAAATGCAGTGTACAATAATAAACGCAAATGTAGTTTTAAATAAGTATAAAAGTAAAAATGGATAACGTGTTAAAATACTGTATAATCTAAGTAAAATTTAAAAATGTCACTTTCAATCCGAAATGGTCAAATGTTAACGAAATTTGCATTTGGATTACGAAAACGAGGAGTATATTTGTTTTCATAAAGGGCATTTTTTATGGATTTGAAACTTGTATTGCTGATTACAGGATATCTTCAAATGAGTTCAATAAAGGTTAGCACTACTTTCAAATGCAGTGTACAATAATAAACGCAAATGTAGTTTTAAATAAGTATAAAAGTAAAAATGGATAACGTGTTAAAATACTGTATAATCTAAGTAAAATTCAAAAATGTCACTTTTAATCCGAAATGGTCAAATTTTAACGAAATTTGCATTTGGATTACGAACGCGGAGTATATTTGGTTTCATAAAGGGAATTTTTTATGGATTTGAAACTTGTACTGATGATTACAGGATATCTACAAATGAGTTCAATAAAGGTTAGTACTACTTTCAAGTGCAGTGTACAATAATGAAAGTAAAAATAGTTTTAAATAAGTATAAAAGTAAAAATAGCTTTAAAAAATACACTCGCATATAAGCACATTTAATGTTTATCTAAAAATGTTTAAGAAATACAAAAATTAAATTTTTATACGGCGTATGTATAAAAAAATTCCCGAATAAGTAAAATGTGCCCATACACTAATAAAGTCATGTGCAAAATTTCAGCATTTTATCACAAAAAGTCGAAGATATATGTTTAAACAAAGTTGGTAAGGGGTTAATCATAAATTAAAATGTAAATGTTTACAGATAGAGCAGAAATGCATCATAAGCAAATAAAATATGGCTTTTATCTTTAGCTTTATTTACAAAGTTACAAAACCATGCTTTCTGAAAAATACCTACAAATTTTACATAATGAATTACAGAATAAAACTTGGATCGAGTGCACAGAAGTATTATCAGACGAATGCAACTCTGCATTGACATCGGTGGAAAACATTTTGAAGAAGCTTTGTAATATTTGTACAAAGTTATTAGTTCTGCACAGTTTAAATACTTTTGCACCAGTAAATAGCACAATTATTATTTATTTATGCAATCATTCTTTTCTTTCGTAATTTGTGTACGATCCCTGAAACATGATTATCCAACATGATTTTTCCCCTTTGCGAATCATATTCAGGCATCGAAAAGTGGTTTAAGTCAGCATTTATGTATTTTCATATCTTTGCGACTTTTTATGATAAAATGCTAAAATTTTGTACACGACCTTATTAGTGTATGGGGCACATTTTACTCGCTGGAAATTTTTTAAGAGGGTCGTATAAAAATTTAAATTTTGTATTTCTTCAAATCTAATCACCTGAAAATTTTAATCAATTTCATAAAATTCTGTACGTTATTTTACATAGCTTTGTGATTTATAAATAATATATGTCTATGATCAATATTTAAGGAATAAAAGCCAATGTCAATGTGTTTGGGACACCCTGTATATTAGACCAACGTGCATAGCACCAAAATCCGTGTTATTTGTACATTTATAAATGGCAACAGTATATAAACAAAACGCAAGCAAATAAAATATGGCTTTTATCTTTAGCTTTATTTACAAATTTCCAAAATCCGTGTTATTTGTACATTTATAAATGGCAACAGTATATAAACAAAACGCAAGCTACACAGCTACCATGTTGATGTCGCTGCCGCATGTAATAACATTTAATGAATTCATTTTAGGTAGATTTCGTAAGAAATACTACTAATTACATTGTCCCCTAAGTTGGAATTTCTGAAAAATTTTGGAGATTTACGCCGATTATGACTCCCAGAACACAAAACCACCCCCAGTTCAAAACTTTATATCTATCTATCATCTATCTATCTATCTATATTACTTTTTTATGGACAGGATATTTTCCATAATTCTGCCCAATTCCATACTGATACATAAAATTAAGCGGTATAAAATTTCTGTCAAGTTCGTTAATACGCAAAATCGGACCAAGTTGGGGGGGGGGGGAATGGGGCGGAGCTTTTAGTGAAAACAAAAAAACCTCATAACTACTTAATTATAATACCAAAAAAAAAATTATAATTCATATCGAATCCCTTTAAAGTAATTATTACTTCTAGGAAAAGGGCCAAAAATTTATGTATTACAGATTTTTGATACAATTAATAATGGCCTCAAGGGAGGGGGAGGGGCAATAGGGGTTTTCTCTGAACCGGTTCTGAAATTGAAAATGTCCGCTTATAAAAAAAACTGTAACTAAAATCAAAAAAGTAAAAACTAACAACGTTAGGGATCGGCCTCAGCTATTCTATGCAAAAAAAAAAAAAAAAAAAAAAACAAAAAAAAAACATTTAAAAATATTAAAATGCGAGCGAGAAATCTGTCATGAATCTTCCCATAGACTTAACATTAGCTTGAGTGTTTCTTCCCGTGACTAGTGTAGGCTCTTAATGTTTACTGTCATGATTCAGTTTTTTTAAAACGTAGAATGTTGAAAAAAAAAACATATACTCAGGGTTCGTACGCTTTTACCACAATTTGTAGGCTCTTAAGGAAAAAAAATTCTCATTAAAAATTCTCATTCATTTAAAATTCTCAGAAACCGATATATTTTCGAGATTTAAAAATCATTTATAAAAATAAAGTTTATTTTACTGCCACTGATTTGAAGAAACGTTTTCGAGTAGTTTTCATAGTGTATTGATGAGTTTTTATAGTTTATTAATGCAACTAGACTGTAAAGAAAAAAACATATGTTTCTTAATCTAAGGGAAATATAAAATATCCACGAACGAAAATAATTTAAAACATCTTCCAAGTTACTAATGATTTCGAAAAGCATTCTTTATCTTTGAACTAAAATTCATTAAGATACAACTAAATGTAAATATATTGCTTGAAGGTGCGTAAAAACATACATAAAAACATTTAAAAGCACATTAAAGTCCTTTTAAAAATTCCAAAACGTTTTCAACCGAAACCCGGTCATCATCAGTGGAAAAACTAAAGTGTTGAGTTGAGTTGTTATCTCTTTGCGTTTTCTTGCTTGCCCGGAATAAACTATTTTACTTCAAGGGTTTGGAAATAAGGTGGAATGGGAAAGGTAATCAATGATGCATTAATTCATTCCAGACTGCGTGGATATCATATGATAATACATCGTTACAGACTATTTCTTTTTTAGACATTATTTCTAGAGACTCTCTTATGATTGCTTCCAGGTGATTATTTGTGCGGAATATAATTTTGGATCTATTGAAATCAACTTTTATAGGTTCAGTTTGCGCTAATCTTGCTAACGCAGTGTGGGGTCTATTTAATCTCAGATCTGCTTCATGTTCTTTTATTCTGTCCCGAAATTTGCTCACTGTCATACCTATGCACATAAAATCTTTGTTATCTTTTTTGAATGGTATAATATATACCCCTGATCTATTGATAGCCTGGATTGGGTCAATTTTTCTGTTTAACAAAACCCGCAACTTTGGGGGAGGGACTGCGATTAATGTAATGCCAAACTTAAAGAGGGAATGTTTCATACTTTCAAAAACCGTGGGATGTAGTTAACTTTACAAAACTTCAAAATTTTAATTGTACCTGTATTCATGTAATAGGCATATTTTAAAAGAACTTTAATGTGCTTTTAAATGTTTTATGTATGTTTTTACGCACCTTCAAGCAATATATTTACATTTAGTTGTATCTTAATGAATTTTAGTTATTAAACAAGGTGAATTTGCACTGAAATTTTAACTTTTATTTATTTATCTTTGAAATTCTCAGAAACTAATATATTTTCGAGATTTAAAGAATCATCTATGAAAACAAAGTTTCCTTTGTTGCCACTGATTTCAGGAAACGTTTCCGAATATGTTTATAGTGTATTGATCAGATTTCTCAAGCAGAAATATAGGTTTTTCGGATGCTATCAATTCTCAATAAAAAATTTTCATGTTCAACAAGCACAGATAAACATGATAAATAAACAGCATTAACATTAAAATCAATATTATTTTGTTACTCTGGCATGTATAAATTCAAATACGCAGCTGAAAATGTTTAATTGAGAATTGACGGAATCCGAAAAATCGATATTTCTGCTTGAAAAATCTGATTAATGTACTATAAAAACCACTCGCAAACAGTGTCAGAAAAATAAACCTTGTTTTTATAAATACTTCTTTAAATCTCAAAAATATATTGGTTTCTGAGGTTCCTAAAGATAAAGAATACTTTTCGAAATCATGAGTAACTCGGCGAAGGTATTATTTTTGTTCATGGTTATATTATATTTCCGTAGATTAAGAAACATTTGTCTCTTTTTTTACGGTGTACAGAGGTGTACTTTACAGTGTTACAGAGTACAAATTCACATTAAGGACAAATTGTACTATATTGAGCTAAAAGATTCAAACCGGATTCTTTTGTGAATGTCAAAAAATCACCACGAATCGCGAAAAGGCGCTAAAAATCGCATAAAAATATTCGAGAACAAAATCAAAAATCGCTGTACAAATTCCGAGTAAACGTACGACAAAATTTACTATGTTTGGCTGAAAGATTGAAATTGGTTTCCTTTTACTAATGTTAAAAAAAAAAAATCGCTGCAAAACGCGAAAAAAAGCTAAAGTTCTCATAAAAAATAAAATTCGAAAAATTTAATAAAAAATCCAAAAGGTACATAATGTTAGACATACCGGTATCATTCCTGCCAAATCTTGTAGCTATGTGCATATCGGTCTCTTCTGAAGGAAATCCGGACAGACATGCATACAAACAGACACATAAACATCGATCTTTAATATTATTATAGAAAATATTTTTCTATTGCGACTGCACTTTAGCACGAATCTAAAATCTGTCAATAATAAGAGCGACTTTGTGTTATGTTGAACATAAAATTAATTTGAAGTTTGGTTGAATTGATATTAAAGATTCTTTATTTATTTTTCTTTCTTTTTTTTTTCTTTTGCAAGTTTAGAAAATCACTCATCACATGGCATCTAACATTTTTATCATTGTCTCTGCTATGATTATAGAGTGAAAAATTAGAAATCATATTTCCTTTTGTCAACTAAAACATAGATTTCTTCAATAAATAGTCAATTCTCTTGCAACATAAAATACTCTAGACGTCTAGAGCAATGATGCTTCTTACGATTTTATATGTAGTTTCCGCTCGAACAACTGTTTCCGTCTGCCCGTGTCCGTGCTCTAACTCGCGTAAATATAGTCAGATTGTCATGAAATTGATACATATTATTGGGGTTTACTATGGCATGGTCGGTATTGAAAATGAATTGTGCAGCATTTACAGTTCGCTTACAGAGACACTCAAAAGAATTCCATTACATTACGGTGTATGGGGAAAATCATTTGTGGTATATTTTAATGATATTACACTATTTAAAACATATTGAAATTTATATATATAACTGAACTGAACTATATGACGCTTGATGCAGAATATAGTGTGCACAGCAATCATCATTCATTTATTGGGACACACAAAAGAGATTGACTACAGTACTGTCTATTGACAATAATTGCTGGAGGTGCGTTTTCAGTTGTGGTACGTATTTTTTTTTTACTTATTTTTTGAGTATTACTTGGTGTGTATAAAGTCTATATATCGTATGTAAGGCTGCACAAAAGTTATACATTTTTTCGTTTATTGACGGAAATTGCTGAATGGGATTTTTCAGCTGTGATACGCGTTTAACAGAAATAACTTTAATATCTTAGTAATAATCTCAGATTATATACAGGGCTTCACAAGAAATCCGGATATTTTCCCTACTATTGATGGTAATTGCAAAAATTGGGTTTTCAAACACGTAATGCGTTTTCCAAATTATTTAGTCATCGTCTTTCAGTTTGTTAAACTGTGAATTTTTTTTGCAGTTATAAAGCATTAGTAATTTAAGCTGTAAAATTTTATGTCTAAATGACTCACTAATTGTACTAATTGGATGAGAATAAGAGGTATATAATGACTGGTAGGTATATTACTGAGAGGTATATTACCTCCTTCAAAGTTAAACTGAAAGCAAGTTTCCAGATGTGCGCACATAAAACATCTTCAAGAGACTATATTTCTCTATCGCATCCTATGATCTGACAATATAAAGACGTTTATTACACTATAAATTTGTAACACTTGAATCCAGGCCTTGACCATCAAGGACACTAAAAATTCAAACACTCTATATAGAGATATCTTGAGATCTTGATATCTTCTTATATCTTGATATATTGATATATCTTGATATATTCTTTATATCTTGAGATCTTTAGAGGAGATTTAATTTTGTAACTGCTGAGAGCAGTTGGCCAAGAATATATCGCTAGCGAGAGAGAAATATCTTTACGGCAAGATGTTGCCGCAAAAGTGAAATTTTGAGCCAGACAAGCCGGGCATCCTGTTAGACACCTTACAAATGAACTGAAATTAATTGTAAGTCGCTCCATGTTACATTTCTGTGCTGTGAAGTAATTGCTTAATAAATTAATGTTGTGCGCTAACAAGTATTTTAATTATAAGCATTACACAGTATTCTGAAAGTGTTGGAAAGTGTTTCATAATCTATGCTGGACGCATGATTTTTCGTTCTTGTTATCATTGGCTCTGCTATGAGAAAAATTAGAATTAATATTTTCTCATGACACATAAATTTCTTCAATAAATAGTTAATTCTCTCTGTATATAATAAAGTGCTAGAGAGGTGATGTTTCTTACGATATTGCATATACTAGTAGTTCTTTCTGAGACAACAGTGACTATAACTCAGTGATAATATATAGTATTATCACTGATATGTTATGTCTAGAGATAGCAGTGGCTATACGACGCATTTTCAAACAATTCTTAGAAACAGTTTTATGATAATCGCTACACCTTTCTTTGATAGAAGCAAGAAAAAAGATCTTCGCATTTAGAAGAATGTGAATTTTAAGAATATGTTGTTTTGTTATATAATGAAAGCGTGAATAACATTCTAATATGCAATTATTCACGTTTTCGTTATTCAAAAATAAGTGTCAACGTTCTTCTTTCAAAATTATTAAAGAGCTTCTTATGTACACTGAAAAAAAATAAATGTTGATTTTACGGTATCATTTCGCTGGAGAAATTAGTCACTAGAAGAACCTGACAAAGGACATGCTTGGGTCGTTGCAATAGCTTCTTACTTAGTTGCCGAAACGTAAGTTTTTGGTTTCCGTCTGTTTGTCTGTTTGTTTGTCTGTCTGTCTGTTCTGCGATAACTGCCGTAAAAAATATCCGATTAGGTTGATTTTTGGTGGGTATGTTGGTGAGGTACCCGGAATTAGCTGTATAGTTTTTAGTTACATTTGGTTCATTCGTTCGAAAATTATAGAACATTTCTTTTTAGGTCATAATACTTTCCTATGGGAATGCAGACGATTTTCAAATTTCATTTTTAACTGAAATGAAAATCGCATATTTGAATAATGGATTTAAACGTAAAATTACGGAATTCTAAATTTTCGATATGGAGGTCTTAAATATATGCAACAGCCTTGAAATTTTTCCGCTACATCTATTAGAATTTAGAAATGCTAATTAATATGAAAAGTGATATTAAAAAACAATGACTTTCAGAGCTGACGTTGAGGCTCCTGATCTGCAGATTTACTTGTACTAATATCGTGGCAAGATTGTCGAGAGTAAGAGGATTTTTGTACATAGCGATTTTTGAAAATAATGGCTTTTCAAGACGAGATGCTGGTGAACATTTTGCCATCAGAAATGCAATACGCTGTTTAGGAGGTAAAAATTTTACTTATGAAGCAGCTTGAATTTCATTCATATAAAATTTTAGATATTTAGATAAATTATTTTTCAAATTTTTGCTAGTGCAACATTTTTCCGATTATTTTATTTTTCTAACTGGCTGACCCGCCCGGCGTTGCCCGATCCTGTGATAATAGTCTTAAATATATATAAATAAGTGTTGAATTATTTTATATTTTTAAATGCAGAATTTTAAAGTATGCAGAAAAAAAACGGAATTTGCGAAGTGACTAACGAAAAAGAAAGTTTTTGAAAAGGTTAATTTTGATGTTTTTTAAAACTGAAGGCGTGGATTTAAAGGAAAATGAACGTAAATATCGTTTGGTATCTTTGGTTATTTTTCGTATTTTGATTTACGAAGATGATGCAGAATTTTAAACATCACAGAAAAAACTGAATTGAAAAAAGGAGTTTCGAAAACAATTTTTTTTCAGAGTTAATATTTATATTTTTTAAAACAGATTGTGGTATGTATTTGAAAGGAAAATGAACATTATTTAAAAGGATTCAAATTGATATTTTATCGAACAGAAACTTTGAACTTGCGTTTGAAACTTGAAAGTAGAATATTTAATTTAGTGTAATCGTTTTCTTCTTATTTTGAAAAGATACGCCGACGCGGACTTCGAACGGAGGGGATGAAAATCAAAGTTTCTTAATTGATTTTTTGAAGAGGGATAACTTTCATATTTTTAGAAACGGATTGCTCTGTTAGAAAGCTTAAAGAACGAAAAAGTGGTTTGCTGTCTTGCGTTTTCCTGTATTTCGAACGGCTTGGCGGATGCGCATTCCGAAAGAGCAGGGTGGGGAGTGGGGAGATACTTTCGCATTTTCGAATCTTCTCTGCTTCCGCGCTTCTGAACACGTAACGGCGAGACGTTTTTTTCTCTCGTCCTTTTATTTTGGTGGTATTTAATTAATATATTGGCTAATTATAAAAAATGAAATATCTGAGTCTCGGGTGTATTAGGACCTACCTTCGACTATCCTCATCGAAATTTTCACATCTTTACGTAAGGTAGATTTTCCTAGCCCTCGCACAACACACACACACACAGAGGAACAAACTTCTTTTTTGTATAAGTATATATTTGTATTTTAATAAGCCATAAGTACGAGAAAGTTGATTCTTAATAAAGAAATGGTATTCAAATATTCAAAAAATGGATAGATTATAAAACTGCTATTTTGAGACATGCATTGTAAAAAAAGATTAATATTTTCTTAATCTTCAGAAATATAACGCACTGTATATGCGCCATCGGATTTTAAAGCCTATAAATAACGACTTTTAATGATATCCTTATTTAATGCAATGTCCAGTAGTTATACAGGGTGTCCCTAAACTCATGGTACATACGCTAGGCGGTGATAGAACACATCAAGACGAGTAATAGTAAATAGGAAACCAAGAGTCCCAAACGTCTTCCGAAGGAGTTAGGCGCCATTAAAGTTTAAGGTCCAAATTTTCAAAGAATTATAAAAAACGGAAAAATTGGTCGATTCATTTGCGGTTTTCGCTAAAACTATTCTTTATGTCAGTATTTTCTTAAAAATAAATTTTAAAGAAAAAGTTTAAAAAAATGTTGCACAGAGGGCGCTTTAGACTTTGGAGGAACGAACAACTATTTTTTACCGTTATTTTTTGTATCTGATTACATGCTTTCAAAAGCTTAGACTTAAACTTAAATTTTGAGCTTAATATCTGAATCGTTGGAAGTGGTTACGTTGCGCAAACTGAACTGTGTTGAAATTTGAACCCCCCACAACACAATTCAGTTATTCCCGATCTTGGTGTCGTAGACCAGGCAGAAATTACTACCCCCTACACGTAAAATAAACGATAGAGGGATGACAAAATTAAATAAAATAAATTTTAAAAAATAAATTTTAAAGATAAATTTCAAAAATGCCGATAGAGCGTGCTTTAGACTTTGGAGTGATGAACAACTATTTTTTACCGTCAACTCCGACGAGAACCTGGTTGCGAGGATTGCCGTCGTAGCAGGCGATATCCGGCAGATGGCCGGGGTATTCACTAATGTTCGCAACTCCCTCCGCCAGCAGCGTGAGGCCTGCATCGTTGCTGGTGGTCACTCTTTCGAGCAGTTTTTGTGACATCATGCGTATACCATTTTCTACGTGTCAACCTTCATTCATATTGCGCACTACATATCTATATCATACATCTGTATCATACTATACATCAAATTGCTTCTTTTTATTTTGCGCGAAGGAATTGCTCATGTCTGTTATGAATAAATTTTCTGTTTAGTTTTGTCATTACTCTATCGTTTATTTTACGTGTAGGGGGTAGTAGTTTCTGCCTGGATTAATTTTAACACAATTATTCAAATTGGTAAATAAATCATATGAGTTGTAATTTTCCAACTGCACGAAAAATGTCCGGGCCAGGATTCGAACCTGCGATCTCTTGGCTGAAGCTGGCATGTTCTACCAACTGAGCTATCCCGGCATGAACTGGATGAATTATGCCCTCCAGATTCAACCGGGATAGCTCAGTTGGTAGAGCATTGCAGCTTCAAGAGATCCCAGGTTCGAATCCTAGCCCGGACATTTTTCGTCCAGTTGGAAAATTACAACTTATATTGTTTCCGCCTGGTCTGCTACACCAAGATCGGGAATAACTGAACTGTGTTCAGGAGTGGGAGGGGGAGAGGGAGGTGTTTCAAATTTCAACTCCTGAACGCAGTTCAGTTTGCGCTACTTAATCACTCCCAACGATTCAGATTTTGAGCTCAAAATTTAAGTTTAAGTCTAAGCTTTTGAAAGCATTTAATGAGATGCGAAAAATAACGGTAAAAAATAGTTTTTCGTTACTCCAAAGACTAAAGCGCTTTCTATCGGCATTTTTTGAACTTTATCTTTAAAATTTATTTTTAAGAAAATACTGACATAAAGAATAGTTTCAGCGAAAACCGCAAACGAATCGACCAATTCTTCCGTTTTTTATAATCATTTGAAATTTTGGACCCTAAACTTTAATGGCGCCTATCTTCTTCGGAAGACGTTTGGGACCCTTAGTTTCCTATTTAATATTGTTTGTCTTGATGTGTTCTATCACCTCCTAGCGTATGTACCATGAGTTTAGGGACACCCTGTATAAAAGAAATAAACATGAAATTTCTTTTAAAAAAAATTAATTAGAATTAATATAATACGGGTGGCTTGTAGCAACATAGACACGGATGACGTACTCAACGCGCCAACGCCTTTTAACGCTTTCCGGCACAAACAAAGTCTGTTCGTAAAATGAGAAATTGCTGTCTGACACCGGAATTTACAAACGACTATTTTAGAATATACGAACTCCTTATTTTAAGCTTTTATTATAGAAAGAAAATTTTATTAAAATATTCTTGGTGCCGCATGCAAGTTTGGAATTAAAATTAGGTGTGCCCGGAGTGGGACCACTGTGCTGGAAAGAGTTAATGCCTAAATATCAACTTTTGATACTAAAGAAGAATAGTGTCTAATGTCTAGAAGTAGTATAAAAGTAGCAAACATGACATTTATAAAAAGATAATTTAATTAAGAAAGAAAATAGAACAAACAAGCTGATCCGTCCGGCGTTGCCCGGAAATCAGTAACTTTCTTTTGCGGTTTCGATAAAAATAGTCATATTCGGCGCGCATTCTGTTCTAAGCAAACCTCTTTCCGAACGAAACTCCGGCACTCGTCCCGGCTACGACCTTGTATAACAGGCGTGCTACAATGTCATTTAACTTTAATTTCCACCGCTAGGGGGCTCGAAATCCTCTTACTTAATTATCTATATCTTAATTAGTTTATGTTAAGTTGAATGAACCAATTCCCGTTGAAGAAGATTACAAACATTTTATAGAATACTTTGATCGAAATAAGGAAATTGCCCTAGGTAGACTACTTTCAACCACCCTATCTCCCCCCCCCCCACCAGAGCTACTGACATGCAACCACCATAGTGCACGATGGGAGACTGGAGGCTACTACTACACACAAACACCAGTGGTCTGCGCTGGGTAGTTGTGGCTTCAAAGTGAAATATAGGGACACACACGTCTATATCAAAATGCCCTAATGTCGACCACTTTTAACCACCATATCTCCCACACCCCCACAACTACCGACCATGCAACCACCATCGTGCATGATGAGAGACTCCAGACTACTGCCACTCACAAATTCCAGTGGTCTGTGCTGAGTAGTTGTGGCTGCAAAGAGAAATACAGTAAAATCTCGGTATAACGAATTTCTTGAAACCAACGGTTAAATTCGTTATACTGAAAAATCCGTTAATGTGAAATTCCAATATGGCGTTTTTTAAAAAGGGAAATTTGCATGCATATTGAATAAAAATATATATTATTACTACACTTATATCAAATACCGTTTAACATACAAACATGTCAGTAAATAATAAATATACAGTATTAATAAATTGTGAATATCATAATAATATGTATTTTTATTCAATGTGCATGCAGATTCCCTTTTTAAAAAAACACCATATTGGAATTTCACAATAACGAATATTTTCAGTATAACGAATTTAATCAGTAGTCTCCAGAAATTCGTTCTAACGAGATTTTACAGTATTCCATTTCCTGACCAATGAACCCTTTCTGAACAACAATGATGGCAACAGTGGAAGAACCCAAAATCTTTAAAAGCAGACGATATTTCTAACCGCTATACAATCTGAGAAAACAAATGCAAAAATAAATAAAAAAGCACTAAAAGTGAATCGTCTGCTTCATAGCCTTAGGTGTCAAGCACAGGTAATGATTACATAAGTAGCTGTTTTCCACAGTTCATTTTTTTTATTAGTTATGTTGTTTTAGTCGGAAACTCTGCCGAACCTTGAAATCGCTGAGTTACAATTACCGTAAGCAAGTCGTTTTACGTATATAAAAATGGAAGGAGGGCGGGAGAAATTCCTAGGGCAGGAAATATATTAAGCGGTACATACATTTTACCGATTATAATACATCATATATAGTCGATCGCACACCATATATCGTTCAGATCAGAATTCGGTACTGAACTAGTCAGGATTCTTATAAAGGTAAGGGGAATTTGTATAAAGATTTATTATTAAGTGCTTTCGGTGATAATTTATTTTAGCAATTATAAGCAATTATGTAGAAAATGTATTTGATTATATAACCAATTTGAAGAGATAAAATTGTTTATTGGTTATAATTTACTTATAAATGTTTTTTTTTTTTTTAAATATATTAAGCGGTACATACATTTTACCGATTATAACACACCATATATAGTCGATCGCACACCATATATCGTTCAGATCAGAATTCGGTACTGAACTAGTCAGGATTCTTATAAAGGTAAGGGGAATTTGTATAAAGATTTATTATTAAGTGCTTTCGGTGATAATTTATTTTAGCAATTATAAGCAATTATGTAGAAAATGTATTTGATTATATAACCAATTTGAAGAGAGAAAATTGTTTATTGGTTATAATTTACTTATAAATGTTCTTTTTGAGTATTCTGAGATCGCATATTTTAACGTTTGAATCAGTTAGAAAAATATATCGATGGGCGAAAATTTTTGTCTTAATTTCTGTTGTATTTTTATCTTATATAGATTGCTTGTAATGGATTTTTTTTTCGTTCAATATACCTATACAAAATTTTTTGGGGGAAATTTGTAGTGTTTGAGAAAAATATTCGATTTAAAAAAAATGAAGTTGTAATTAAAATATTTTAATCTTGTGCAATTTTTTTTTAATTCTTTAGGAGAAAATTAAAAAGAGATTAAAAAAAAAAAATTCTTATCTTCAGCTTTTACTTTATCGCATTTCAATTGCATGTAATGGCTTTTAATATCGTCAATGAAATGTTTATAATTTTCGAAATCGTCTGCTTTATGTCAAGATTTGTTTTTATTAATCTAATCGAAACTATAAGATATATGTCTCCCCTTTTCGAATTATAATTCGAATAATAATAATAATAATAATTCGAATTATATATATCGATTTGAATTATTATTATTATTATTATTATTAAATGTATTTACAAATTTTTACTCAAATAATTGTTATAAGTGACTGTTTACCGCTTAAGGCCTAACCAATCTATTAAACGATATTTTATGACAGAAAAAGGCTAAAAAAATTTAATAACATAATATTCAGAATAAATTTTAATGAATTGTAGAATTTTTCCTTAATATTCATGAATTGGATTTATATATATATATATATATATATATATATATATATATATATATATATATATTTTTTTTCAAAAATTTTACGGTACATGTCTAGAAATCACACTATTATACAAAGCGTTATCTTTTCTCTTTTACTTCTTCTTCTTCTTTTTTTTTTTTTTTTTTTTTTTTTGTGTGTGTGTGTGTCTTTTAATGTGTGTACTCGCTCCTTATATATATTTTTTATAAAATTAATTTTCTTAGAACTGAATTTCTTTTTTCTTCAATAAATGTTTTAAGAAATGCATTCTATATACTATTCTGTCATTCTATCCATTTTATATAAACGATATGTTATTATAGAAATGAGCTAAATAAAACAATACCGCAATAATCAAACTAATCTTTAATTAAGTTGTAGAATTTTGTAATAATATTCAAGCATCGGATTACTATTAATTTTACAAAATTATTTAATTTGTGGATTTTTTTATGGTACTTGTTTAGAAATCACACTACTAATAAAAGGATAATCCTAATAAATCTGTTAGAAATTATAGATGATAATAAGGATTTTAAACAATAATAAATCTATATAACAATAAATTTGTTTCAAAAACAATAATTCTGTTTTCAACTGAAAGCAAATAAAATCTGAAACACAAAAACGAACTTCTTATCGCTTCTGCTGTGATAGTCCTGTAAAACCGTTTTTGCTGCTGCAATACTGCATTAGAGGGAAAACTTAAAAAGATGGCAACGGATATCAGTTTCAAACGAAGGATCGTGTGTGTTTTGATTCTCGGAAGGTCGCGCGCGATCTGAGAGATCTACGAAGAGTTACTTTTTCCGTTTTACTTTTCTTTCTTCTTTCTTCTTTCTTCTTCTTCTTCTCTTTTTAGTATTTATGTGTGTGCGCGCGTTTTTCGACCGCTCCCTAGATTTTTTTTTCTATAAAATTAATTTTCTTAGAACTGAAATTTTACTATTTTCTTCAATAAATGTAATAAGAAATGCATTCTATATATTATTCTACCCATTCTATATAAATGACATATTATTTTACATGTAAGCTAACAAAAAATTAATACCATATTAATCAAAATAAACTTTAAAAAATTGTAGAATATTTCATTAATTTTCATGCATTGGATTATTTTTAATTTTGCGATTTTCTTTTTAATTTGTAGAATTTTTACGGTACATGTTTAAAAGTTACTCTTTTATAAATAGGATAATCCTTTTAAATATGTTAGAAAATCTGGATATATCTATATTATAAAGGACAAACTTGTCCGTGCGTAACGCTGACGTCATTTTGCGAATGGCAACACTTGACGATGAAATTTCGATTTTGCGATTTTTGCTAGTATATAATTAGTTTAAAATATAATAAATCTTTTTTCCAGTAAATCTGTTGCAAAAACAATAATTCTGTCTATTTAAAAACAAATAAAATCTCGCAAGTTTGCGATGAAACAATGAAAATTGCAACCCCTTATCGATGTTTCTGTGATAGACCTAAAACTGTCTTTGCTGCTGCATTACTACGTTAGATGGAAAACTTAAAAAGATGGAAACGAATATTAGTTTCAAGCGAAGCGTCGTCAGTTTTACCACTCGAAAGGTCGCACTCTATCTGAGAGATCTACGATTAGTTACTTTTTCCCTTTCACTTTCCTTTCTTCTTTTTTTTTCTTCTTCGTCTCTTTTTTTCGTGTATGTGTGTCTGTGTGTGTGTATTTATTAGTGCGTGCGAGATTCGCGACCGCTTTCTAAATTTTTTATAAAATTTATTTTCATAGAACTGAAATTTTACTTTTTTCTTCAATAAATGTTCTAAGACATGTATTCTATATATTATTCTATTAATTCTATATAAACGAAATGTTAATACAGAAATAAGCTAACAAAAAAATTATACCATAATAATCAAAATAAATTTTCATAAATTGTAGAATATTTTATTAATATTCAAGCATCGAATTATTATTAATTATACAAAAAATTTTAATTTGTAGATTTTTTATGGTACATGTTTAGAAATCACGCTATTATAAAAAGGATAATAAATCTAAATCTGCTGCTGCTGCAATACTACTTTAGAAGGAAAACTTAAAAAGATTGGTAACGAATGTCAGTTTCAAAGGAAGGTTCGCAGATTTCAACAGACGCGCGCGATCTGGGAGACCTACGAAGAGTTACCTTTTCCCTTTTACTTTTCTTTCTTCTTCTTTTTCTTTTCTTTTTTTTTAACACTCGGAAGGTCACACCCGATCTGAAAGATTTACGAAGAGTTACCTTTTGCCTTTTACTTTACTTTCTAATTTCTTCTTCTTCTTTTCTTTTTTTCGTGTTTCCTTTTTCTTTTCTTTGTTTCTTTTTTGTTCATGTATTTATATGTGAGCACCCACTTCTTTACCGTTCCCTAGATTTTTTTAATAAAATTTATTTTATTTGAACTGAAATTTACTTTTTTTTCTTTTTTTTAATTAATATATATACTAAAAAATGTATTCTATATATTAGTATATAATTCTATTCATTCTATATGAACGATGTGTTATTACAGAAATAAGCTTAGAAAAAATTAATAACCATAATAATCAAAATAAATTTTCATAAATTGTGGATGCTTTCATTAATATCAGGCATCGAATTCTGCACGTTGTATGAGACATTTACGAAGAGTTACCTTTTGCCTTTTACTTTACTTTCTTCTTCTTCTTCTTTTCTTTTTTCTTTTTCTTTTTTTTTTCTTTTTTTTTCTTTTGTCTTTTCTTCTCTGTTTTCTTTTATGTGAAAATTTATTTTATTTCAACTGAAATTTTACTTTCTTCTACAATAAATGTCCTAAAAAATGCATTCTATATTCTATATATTATTCTATCATTCTATTCATTGTATTCATTCTATATAGACGATATGTTATTACAGAAATAAGCTTAGAAAAAATTAATAACCATAATAATAAAAATAATTTTTCATAAAGTGTGGAATTTTTCAAGAATATCAGGCATTGAATTATGCACGCGATCTGGAAGATTTACGAAGTGTTACCTTTTGCCTTTTACTTTACTTTCTTATTTACTATTTTTTTTCTTTTCTTTTCCTTTCTTTTTTTTCTTTACTTTATTTTTTTTATTTATTTTTTTTTGTGTGTGTGTGTATTTATGTGTGGGCGCGCGCTTCTCGACCTCTCCCTAGAATTTTTTTAATACAAAATATTTTATTTAAACTATTTTTTTTTTTTTTTTTTTTTTTTTTGCAATAAATGTACTAAAAAATGCGTTCTATATATTATTCTATCATTCTATATAAACGATATATTATTACAGAAATAAGCTTAGAAAGAATTAAAACCACAATAATCAAAATAAATTTTCATAAATTATGGAATTTTTCTTTAATATCAGGCATCGAATTATGCACGTGGTATGAGAAATTTACGAAGAGTTACCTTTTGCCTTTTAATTTACTTTCTTCTTCTTCTTCTTTTCTTTTTTTTCTGTTTTCTTTTTTTTTTCTTTTCTTTTGTCTTTTCTTTTGTCTTTTCTTCTCTGTTTTCTTTTTTGTGAAAATTTATTTTATTTGAACTGAAATTTTACTTTCTTCTACAATAAATGTCCTAAAAAATGCATTCTATATATTATTCTATTCATTCTATATAGACGATATGTTATACCAGAAATAAGCTTAGAAAAAATTAATAACCATAATAATCAAAATAAATTTTCATAAATTGTAAAATTTTTCAAGAATATCAGGCATCGAATTACGCACGCGATCTGGAACATTTACGAAGTGTTACCTTTTGCCTTTTACTTTACTTTCTTATTTACTTTTCTTTTCTTTTCTTTTCTTTTCTTTTCTTTTTTCTTTTCTTTCATTACTTTACTGTTTTCTTTACTTTATTTTTTCTTTTCTTTTCATTTCTTTTCTTTTTTGTGTGTGTATTTATGTGAGTTCGCGCTTCTCGACCGCTCCCTAGAATTTTTTTAATAAAATATATTTTATTTGAATTTAATTTTTTTTGTGCAATAAATGTGCTAAAAAATTGCGTTCTATATATTAGTCTATCATTATTTTCATTCTATATAAACGATATGTTATTACAGAAATAAGCTTAGAAAGAATTAATAACCACAGTAATCAAAATAAATTTTCATTAATTGTGGAATTTTTCAAGAATATCAGGCATCGAATTACGCACGTGATCTGAGAGATTTACGAAGCTACCTTTTGCCTCCTACTTTACTTTCTTATTTCTTATTCTTCTTTTCTTTTTTCTTTTTTGTGTGTATTTATATGTGAACGCGAGCTTCTCGAACGTTCCCTACATTTTTTTTTAGTAAAATTTATTTTATTTAAACTGAATTTTTACTATTTTCTGCAATAAATGTACTAAGAAATGCATTCTATATACTATTCTATCATTCTATTCGTTCTATATAAACGATATATTATTACAGACATAATCTTCGAAAAAATTAATAACCATAATAATCAAAATAAATGTTCATAAATTGTGTAATTTTTTAGGAATATCAGGCATCGAATTATGCACGCGATCTGGGAGATTTACGAAGTGTTACCTTTTGCCTTTTACTTTACTTTCTCATTTCTTCTTCTTCTTCTTCGTTTCTTTTTTCTTTTTTTTTTCTTTTTTGTATATGTATTTATGTGTGAGGCTCGCTTCTCGACCGCCCTCTAGATTTTTTTTTATTATTTATTTTTTTAAACTGAAATTTTACTTTTTCTGCAATAAATGTACTAAAACTTGTATTCTTTTTATTATTCTATCATTCTATTCATTTTATATAAACGATATGTTATTATAGAATTAAGCAGAGAAAAATTTAATAAACAAAATAATTATAATAATTTTTCATAAATTGTGGAATTTTTCATTAATATAAGGCATCAATATAAATCAGGCAAACAGGCAATATCAATATAAATTCTGCATGAAAAACCCATTTATCTAAATTAAGGGAGGGGTTAGCCCCCCGTCCCCCCCTTTTTATACTTAACCAATGAACCCCCAAAGCGAATCAGGGAAGCGCGCTTTATCGCAATGAACCTACATGCAAAATTTGATTCAAATTGGATAATTCTGCATGAAAACCCCATTTATCTACATTAAGAGGGATTACCCCCCCCCCCTTTACACTTGACCAATGAACCCCCGAAATTAATAAGAGAAGAGCCTTATCAAAATGAACCTATATACAAAATTTAAAGGAAATCGGATATTTCTATCAAGAGTTATCGCGTTACGTACGTACATACGTACGTGCATACTGAACCTGGCGGGCACATTAACTATTAGGCTTTGATAGCATGTGAGTTAAAAAAATAAGAAATGTCATTATGTAACGATGCATATATTTTAATAGAGTTTAAAAGTGTTCCACTAAGTAACTAAACGTGACACATCTTGTGTAATACTTTATTTTAAAACGCAAGTAGAATATAAAATAAATTGAAGATTCTAACTAGTGGTTGTATTTTCGACTACTAGGTGTTTACTATATAGAATGTTTTGACTGTTATTCCCTGCGGCAATTTCAGGAATATGTGACGAGAATTATAATTCAAGATATTAATTATATTATCATGATACAAGTTTCGAGCTGCTAGAAATTTTTCACTTAATTGTTCTCTAAAGCAAGCAATTGATTGTAAATCCCGTAAATAAAACTTTCTTAAATGCAGTTTCAATCGAATAATACGAGTCCGATTGAATCGAAATGTCTTTTTAAATCGAGTTTTTTAAATATTATCAATTGCATTTAATCAGACAATACTAGATTAAAAACACATATTTATATAAAAAAAGACAATTAAAAAGCTTATGTAAACGATTCAGAGGCTACGATAACCAGGCTATCTCCAAACATGTTTACAGTCAAAAATTTTTCCGGTTAAAATCAAGAAAACTTTACAGAGCTTGAATTATATACTATATGTTAAGGTCGATATGATAAATTCGGTAATTATTCATAATAACCGGTTAGTATGAATAATTATCGGATTTATCATATTGACCGTAACATATATATCAGACGGGGGAAAAAATTCCGTTATTCGAGTTTTTTAAATTCTTTACAAATCGAAACTTTTCCCTTTATTCTTTAGCTCGCCTCTAAAGAATATTAAAATATCTAAATATCGGGTATAGCAAAATTTTGTTCAAAAATTTATAACAAAAAGAAGTTTCTTGGAAAATCTACTTACAGATTACAATTAATTATTCTTTATTTAAGAATGGCTGATATATCAGTATCGAAATAATCATTCAATAAAAAATCAGACTGTAATTGAATCCCAACAGTAATGATTGCAGTTCGACTACAGACCGAGTTTAATGAAAGACAAGTGTTATAATACCGTGTAGGGCTGGCCCTTTTTTTGGGAAGGGGGTGGGGGGAGGAGGTGAATATCAGAGATATTGGACATTTCTTTAACGAAATCTTTAGAAATTTAATTGGCTTGAATAAATTACAGAGAAATATTTTTTGAAACCTACATTTTTCTTTATAGAGTTTTCAATTTATAATTTTCATTAACGATCTTTTTTTTTTCATTCTAAACTCCATTAATTTTTTTATGCGTATTCATGTACATAATTGCCTAAGTGATCATTAATATTGTTACTAGCTGGCTTCGCCCACTAGCGGGCCCCTAATTTACATCGGGGCTTCGAATTGTATAAAACCTCTAATATGACAAACCTCGAACCGAACGAACTTTCGGCTTGGGTCCTCGCTGCCTTCGGCACCGTATACCAGGAGTGCTGCGAACGCACCAAAAAAACCCTTAATTTCCAACTCGATTAGCATAATTCTCTAACCGAACGAACCTGCTTGGGCCCTCGCCGTCTGCGGCACCTTATAGCAGGAGTGCTGCGCACGCGCTGCAAAATCCGTTAGTTTCACCTTCCATCGCCAAGTAGAGCAATATGCTCTATATTGTTATTTCTTATTCCAAGGATCACCTGTAATCTAAAAAATAATGTATTTTTAAATTTTTACATAAATATGTATGCAATATATTTTTAAATTAAATGCATGATATGTTTTAAAGAAATATCGATATTTTTTGTATAAATTGAGTCGGGATTGACCGGTACTGATTTATTTTCTTTTCTTTTTTTTTTTTCTTTTTTTTTTTTTTTTTTTGTTTGCTCGAGTCGGGTCGGGCTATAAACTATGGAATAAAAACGGTCGGGCATAATTTTTATCTTTTATTATAGTCCGGGTTAATAATGTTTTCATACCGGCCCGGATAGAACTTTTTGCTTTTATATCAGTCTGGGCCAAAAAGCTTTACTTACGGGCTGGGTTGGGCCCGAGCCTGGAAATTTCGACCCATGCAGACGGATTTTCAAACTCATTAATTTGTATACACTTCTGAAATAATAAACAAACAAACAACAAACAAAAAAAACAACCTCTATGTTAGCGCTGAAACAGAGCTACAGTTTACATATATGTTTTGAAAAAAAATAAATCGAAAGAAAAAAGAAAGAAAAAGAAAGAAAGAAAGAAAAGGAGATAGGAAGAAAGAGGGAAAAATGAGAAAGACAACGCGCAGTGTAATGTTGAGGCAACAACTGATCTTCAGATTCGCTAGTTTGCATACATTTCTGACAAAATAAACACTTTTCTTTTAAAATATTTTGGCAAGATAAGATAAATTATTCTGACAGATTACCAAAAAAGCGAAACGCATATATTTACGTAATAACACTTTAACATGGAATAAATCCAATTCAACAGAAAAAACTTCACAAGCAAGTGAAAATTATTTCAAAACGCATTATCAATGCACATAAACATCAGAGAAGAAAGAAGTGTTTAGAAAAAAATTGAATTTGACACGAATGTCATTTGCTTAGATTATCTAATAACAAGATGTAACTTTATCAGTCAATGCGATAACTTTTTTTTTCTGAAATCACGAAGTATAACGGAAGGTTATTGAAAGAGAATAGTCTGAACTCTGAATTACTTTTTTGTAAGGTTCGGAGCCGCATATTCCTTTCGCATATTCCTTTATCATGTTATCTACTATCTACTATCTATTTTAATAAAATAAATTTCACTCTGTGTGTCTGTCTGACTGTTGTAGATGGCTAGCGAAATTTACCGCACGTAGAAGTCTGAAAATTTGGATGAGGATAATCCAAGGCAGGTCTTGATGCACCTGAGGCTTAGATTTTTAATTTTTTGATAATTAGCCAAGATGTAAATTAAAAACTCATCAAAAAAGCATTTTTTTTTCAAAAATTGGAAGACGAGAAATATTAATTAAATTATGATTATACGTTGAGAAAATAATTTAGAAATCCCGAACAAATTGTTTAAATTATGCTTATTTTTTCTTTGATGTTGCCATACCTTAAAAACGAAACAGAGCAAAAATTATAATTTTCTTAAATAATTTCACTCTTACGCACTTCCTTTCAAGCGTAAATCAAAAGGTTAGATTTTAAGTAATCGGGGCGCACGCCAAAATAATTTAATTTTTCGGACCTACATGAATTGCACTCATTCGTAAATTTAGGCGTAATTTTTCAGATAAACACTGAATTTTTAAAAAAGTGTATTTTTAAAAAAGAAAATTATTTTTACTTTTATTTTTCTTTCGAAATAATTTATTTAAGTACAATTAAATGACACAAAAATAATATAACAGGCAAATTTGCTTATAGTAGTTACAAATTAATATCGCTTGACAAGTTCAGCTATAATCCAATAGCTCACCAATAGTTCATTATTTTAATTTTAATAAAAGTTCACCAAAACTTCACCAAATACAATTTGCATTTGTAAACATACCTACCTCTGCATGCACATTCATCAGAAATTGAAATGTCACACTATTAAAGATGTATAGATATCCACTTCGGAGTATAAATTTTCGCCTTATAACATAACTATAGTTCTCCCACGATAACTTGGCAAATGAATGGCGTACATTTAGATGAAATATTCGTTTAATTAAAGTGAAAATCCCTATTAGCAATTAACAGAATCTAGTTTTTAAATGAATAATGCATTTCCTGCGCTATCTGTGTCTGTTAGCCACTTTCTTTCCCCGTAGTATGGCGAATTCTTTCAAGGTCATCGGCCAAGTTATCGTGGGAGAACTACAAGGTAGCTAAACAAATAATGCACATCTATACTAGTATAAATATACCGATTACCATCGTTGTGCCTCGACCAAGAATGTAGAGGTCGGCGCGGGCCGAAATTTTCCGGTCCGGACCTGGCCTTGTCCGGTATAAAAACTAAAAGTTCGGGCCGACCCGCCCCATTCGAAAATCAGTGAAAAGATTTTTAGAATACATTTACGAATGTCTAATAGACGGGTGTTTTCAGAAAAATTGAAGCCCAAATGGGTCCAGAAAAAGCGCTCTGAGATTTAAAAGAATAACGGTCGTTAATACATATTAGAGTCCTGCACGGGTCGGATTGAACTCGAACCGAACCCGAAATTTCAGCTTAAAGTCAATCTGAAACCCGAAACGAACCCGACGAAAAATTTTTGTCAACCCCGAAACCCGACTCCAACCCGAACCGGAGTAAAAGAAAAAGGATCATATATTTTAATACAAGTATGGAAAACTAGTCTACAATTATATCTCTAATATTAACTTTTTTGTATACAAATAAACACGCTGATAAATAAAGTTTTTTTTTTCTTTTTCATTTGAAAAATATTCAAGACTTTCTTTTTAAAAATTGGTCTTTTTCAATTTACCCACCACGAAAAAAATTACCGTCGACCCGACGCGTGGTTCTGGTCGGGTAGATTCGGGTTATCCGACCCGAGGCAGGATTATATCCAAATTTTGACTTTCTGCAAATGCATGAGAGGCAGAAGGCCGAACTGGGAAAAAATGTACTGTGTTGTACAGAAGATACGAATACTTTTTTGGAAGAAAAAAATTTCGGAAAAGCGGCTTTTTTTGCAAGTGAGAAAAAAAATCTTTATATTTTTTCGTATTTCATTTTTCGATTTTCACGGTATATATTGCATAATAATCTTCTAGAAACGCCATAAAAGCATAAGATGTTAGTTTCAAGATTTGGTTCCCTTCATCGGGTAGAGTAGACCTGTTTATACAGACAACAAGCCAACGTACACACATTTTTTACAGATGTAAGCATGCTCCGTTACATGTAAATAAGAGAATGGTTAATTAACTCATCTTGATAAATTATTCCTGTGTTTTCTTGATTTTGAGACATTTCAAGGAAGTTGTTACATACTTCTTGTTATTCAAGTTTCAGTTTACTTACACTATCTGGAACAGTTTCTTTAACCCTTAACTGCTGTGAGAAGAGTTGTTCCATAAATGCTGCGAGCAGTCTCTGAGACCACTTGATCGAAGGTTCGATTAACTCATAGGATACTGATACGAAACTCGCACAGAACTGTTCTAATTAAAATTCATCTATTCAGACTCTGCACTGTAAAAAATGACCAATGTTTCTTATTTTATGAAAATATGCTATAACAACGAACGAAAATATAATATAATCTTCTGAGTTATCCGGAATTTAAAATAGCATGTTACATTGTCTTTTGAATCCCCAGAAACGAATACATTTTCAAAATTTAAAGAATAATTTATAAAAACAAATTATTTTTAGCTGCCCGTATTTTTCAGAAACGTTTCCGAAGGGTTTTTATAGTGTATTAATGAGTGTCCTCAGGCTGGAATACCTATTTTTCGAATGTTATCCATTCTCAAGTACACGTTTTCAGCCGCATAAGTTAATTTATACATGAAAGAGTAAAAAAATAATCTTAATTTTAATGTTATTGTTAACGCTGTTCATTTTGAATGTTTGTCTGTTAAACATTTTTTTTAGCATGAAAATGTTTACTTCAGAATTGATAGCATTCGAAAAACAGGTATTCCAGGCTGAGGACACTAATTAACACTATAAAAACCCTTCGGAAACGTGTCTGAAAAATTCGGGCAGCTACAAATAATTTGTTTTTATAAATTATTCTTTGAATTTTGAAAATGTATTCGTTTCTGGGGATTCAAAATACAATGGAACACGCTATTTGAAATTTCGGATAACTCAGAAGATTCTATTATATTTTCGTTCGTGGTTATAGCATATTTTCATAAAATAAGAAACATTGGTCATTTTTTACAGTGTGGCATACTCTGGCCATTTTCTACTACTACTCTGGCAATATAGTACTAGGGCTCCAAATGAAATTTCACTAGCATTTGTAGTTAAACTGAAAATTACTGTGTTAAACTGTGAAAATTGAAAAAAAAAAAAAAGCAGCTATATGTGAGGCCGTTAGCAGCAGCTAAGGGTTAGCGAGATATGAAAATATTGCAGAAGAAATACAAATTGCTTGGTTACAGAAATCGTGAATCATCACTTATTCCATGTCAATATTTTCTAGAGTAAATAATTTATCACGAAAAATGTTCGCATTTTGAAGAGCTTACAAAAAGCGATTGATAGAGTATTGCTGACGTAAAGAGATAAAAGATGTGTCTCTCTGACCTTGATAGTAATAGGCTTAATAGACGAAGGCGTTACGCTTCCTTATCTACTATTGAAAATAGAAGATCTCATTGACAACTCTTTTTGAGTTCTGTTCGGTGAATAGAAAGTTACACAGAGGGTGTTTTTTAAACGATTTTCATGGTACTTTTACAGGGTCCGACTTAGACTATCTTGGACCCCGGGGCAAGCATCATTCTGCTCCCCCCCCCCTTTCTAACCAGGGCTTAATTTGCCCAGCTTCGGTACTCCATCTCTGTTTTTGGTAAATATTTAAATATTGGCGAGAACTCACCGGAGCTCATGAACACTGCGCTCCGGAGCTCAGTGCAATAACGCTTCCGAAAAACGAATCTTAAATTATTACCCTTTCCTTTCTCTCCCATCTCCAATCTTTTGCCTTCTTTTGTATCAAAACACTTATAAGTGACGTAACGTGTCGCTCACGTAAGAGATGGAGATGAAACGGGCTCGATTTTTATATCAGTCGTCGGGTTTGTCAGCTCGAGCTCAGTCTGTCTTAAATTCAAAATTTTATTTATTTCCATTTCAAATCATTTGAATGCTATTTTGATCAGAATAAAAAGCAAACAGAAATAGTCTTTTTCTATACTGCATAGCTGCGAACTATTCATTTTTTGTGTTAGCAATATTTACGAATCATAATCCTGAGCTTATTTAATGCAGAATTCTGCGATCAATTAACATTCAGATTATGCAAAGTTTTCTATTTGGAAGTAGTAATAACTAAAAAGTGGAATAGTTGATAGCTAAGTATAAGCAGATGGATGTATTTTAATTTTTTTTGCTAAATAAAAAAGCAATGCTTTAAACTTTGAAAATAATGTATGAAATATAAATATACAGATTGGAGTGAAGGCGGAGGAGGGGGGGGGGGGCGTACGCTACGGGTGTTAGTACTGCGGAATATTACGACTCCGGTACTTTTTTCCTTAGAAATTAAGCCCTGCTTCTAACTATCCATAGAATCTCTTCATGAATTACGCTGAAGTGAGTAGTACTAAACTTCATACTTGTTGTATGTATACATAAATTTCGTAACAGGTACTATTCCCATCTGTATACAGGGTATTTATAAGAAAGATGGTCAAGATGGAAAAGATGGATTCCCGCTAGTACTTTAAGAAAGAGTACTAGTAAGAAAACTAGTATGAAACTAGTAGAAAAAATGATGGATAGGTTGACGGGAGTATTTGTTTGCAAATTTTCCTTTAATTAATCTACGTTAGTCATATGATGTCTGAAAGAAAAATACCCCCAAATGGTCATCATGAATGCTTTTAAGAAAATAGCAATAAAGAATTTCTTTTGAAAACAATGGACTACTAAGTTGTTATAATAAAACTTTAATCATTAGCAGGGCCTGTTTACTAAACAAGCCCATGAAACACGAGCTTACCCACTGAAATACAAAGGGGCCCCCAAATTTACTTTTCAAAACTAACTTTTAGGGGGGAAAAATTCAGTCAGGGTAAAAAATGTATTTTATCTTCTTAATTATAGTTACTAAATTTTCCCTCGGACTATTACTGACACATTTATACTCTATTTTTTTTTCTGTTGATACAATAAATGATATAAAAACTGTGATTAAATGCAACTTATTTTCATTTTCCTTATGTTTTACATTTTAATTTCGAATGTTTAAGACTGTAATGGGCTAAAAAGAACAGAAAATTTAATCTGTATAATTATATATTAAATATATTCTAAAAGAGTGGAGAAATGATATAAAATAGGGAGAGTAGGTTATTTAAATAAAGGGGAAAGTCATTAGCATTCAGGTGATATCAAATTTCAGTTTATAAAATAGAAGCAAAATTGTGTTGCAGCTAAGCCTAAATTTGTGTAAAATACTTGTTGTCCTGCACTGTTTTTAGCACGGGCAAATCCTGCAATTTGTAAAACATAAAATATATTTTGAAGTTCAAATATTCGCCCCTGTTGCATATTTGTAAATTCATTTACAAAATTAATTTGTTGTATATAATTATGTATATAATAAAATATTTTTATATGTATATAGGTAGTTAGTTTTAGTTTAATATTAAAAGTGTTGTTTACTCGAAATTTTTATGGTAAAATTTCAAATTGTTGAAGCATGATTAGTAGAGGGGGGGGGGGGCTGTGTGACGTCAGGCTTTTCCTACTTCTAAGTCTTAAGCAGGCTCTGAACATTAGTATTCTAATAATATAATTCGTTCTTTTCTTGCGGGAGGGGGTATGGGAAGCAAAAAGGGGGAAAGGGAAGACCGCACTACCTTCCTAAATCTTTTTCGTAAACCTTATTCGGCACACTCTTAATAAAATCCTGATTACTCCCATGGGGGGCAACCTCAAATGGGGGGACCCATGGATTGCATTAGTCAGGCCCTGCTTTTGCAGTACTATTTTACATAAAATATTAGTGTTCTAAATGTTCAATTTGGTAACCCTTGTTCTGAAATGTCTTTCTCCACCATAATTTCTATGACAATAATGCCTTTTGAAGTTTTAGAAGATTTATTTTGGTCTATTCCTCTTGAACTGCTTTACAAAGTCCATGAAGGGTTCTACGTCGACGTTTGAATAACGCTCTAAGTCCAAAAGCGCAAAAATCCATCGTGAGATTTAGCAGGTATATCAGTGAAGGATACAGTCCCGATACTCGTTTCCCGTTCCTTTTTTCCCAGGAAATTAACAGTGGATTGTGATGTGGGGCTGCTTGCTTTATTTTAATGCAGTTCATCAGATTGATGGCAATAGGGGTAAAGAGATGGTATTTCACGTTTGAAGATCGGGTTGTAAAATATGATTCTGATGGTATGTGGAGTTGTTAATCTTAACATTTTTCTCCACTTTCTTTATTACTTACCCATCATACGTTGTATAGGGTAAGTCTTGTAATCGTTTTGAAAATCGAAAACTTTTTTTTTTTTTTTTTTTTTTTTTTTTTATTGACGGATTTACACGTTTCAGACACTGGAGATTCCGAAAAAAATATTTTTAGAAAAAAAAAATTGATTGTCGTCCGTTTGTCCGTGTGTCTGTAAACGCTCTATCTCCCAAACAAATTGAGATAGAAACTTGAAATTTGGTATGTACTTAGTATGTAATAATGGGAAGAAGCTTATTGAATTTCAGTAACGTCGATTATCCGAAACTATTTGTTCCGGACTCTCGAAATATTCGTTATGATAAAAGGTACATAAAATTTTTCGAAATTGTTTATTTTAAAGAGTGGATATAAAAGACAATAAGAAAACATAAATTTTGCATAAAAAAACAAAGTCGATCCGATAATGAGTTGCAGAGCTATTTGTAATCCTATTTTCAACACTCTTCGATTTTTCATGACCCTATATTTCATCCAAAGATATATTTTAATTGGAAATGAGGCGCTTAATCCGACGCAATACACCGTTAGTTAATATGATTAACATTTTTGGAGTTATAAGGATGTTTCTTTTACGCAATTCAGTAATAGAACATTTAAAATTTATGACGTCATAAAGCAACGATTTTATTCGAATTGCAATGCATTTTATATGTAGTTTACACATGTTTCATTTTCATATTTTATATTCTGCATATCCATGATGGGTAAGTATTACGGTGCCCCCCCCCGCCCCCCCCCCCCCAACGAATAGTTTTTAATTTTCCGTTATATGCAAAGCTAGCAACAATCATAAATCATTTGCTAAAACTTTATTTAGACGCATTGGATCGTGTTTTACGATTTTGTTCATCTCTTTCATGAAAATAAATAGATCTATTTTTATTACAATCATTTAAATAGACCCATGCTTCATCTATTGTAACAACATTTTATCATTTTTCTTCGGATAAATGTTTCTCGTAAAGAATTCTGCATTTCAACGATTTAGCAGCAGTAATTTGACTTGGAGGATTTGCTTTTACCATAAAAGATCTTACCTTTACAATATTCGAAGAATTCCTTTTTGTTCTTAGGTACATATTTGGGGAGATTTTTCCGCTTGAAACCAGACATTCCGCGCGGCACCGTATTACTGCTGATTTTACTGTTTATTACGGTTAATTTTACGGCATAATACTGGCAGCTAGGATGCTAGTATTATACTGTAAAATCAACACGTTTTTTTTCCCTGTCTTGTTGACAATATTACAGATATAGAAAAAACATGCCCTTCACAACATTTTTTAGTAACCGTAAACAAATAACTCTCTTCAGAAAGTGCAGAAATCCCTTACAAAAATTTCTTATAGAATTCTATAAAAAATATTTATAGAAAACGCATTATAGAATCCTATAGAATTATGGCCCGTTTTTCTATAAGCTTGTTTAACCGAAAGCTATAGAAATGTCTGTAGAAGTTCCATAGAAATGTCTGTAGAAGTTCAATAAAAATGTCTGTAGAGCTTCTATACAAATATCTATAGAAAAAAAAATTAGAGATTCTATAAAAACATGTATAGCATTTTATATAGAACCAGAGTGGCCACCCTCCCAAGTATTAACCACACTCGATGCTGCTTGACATCAGTGACCGGACGAAGGACCAATACTTTCAGTATGATACAACCATTGACAGTTTCAAAATTATTTTTACACTATTTCAACTTTATTCCCAATCATATATGGTCTTGCAAAAATATTTAAAAAATAATAGATTATTATTTGTTAAAACTGAAACAATTTTTTAAATATTTATACTTCATATTAAAATATTTGAATAAAAATTACAATACTATTAAAGTGAATAAAGTTTATTAAATTATATGAATGGTTTTATAAATTACTAAATGATTATAAAATAAACAAACAAGTTAATGAATTATAAACAAATGAATTAATCATAATTTAATTCAGAGCTTGACTGATATATTATTGCATTGCCAATTGGATCACAATGTATTAGGATTGAATTAAATTATATATATATAATCATAATAAATCTATGAAGTACTATTATATATTAAACAGATGTAACAAAATTCCGTATATTTTTTAATTTTTAATATATTGTTATAAATAAATTACTACACACATAAATTTTAAAAGACAAAAAAATATTTTATTTTTATTAAAAAAAAAAAAAAAAAAAAAAAAAAAAAAAAAATCTATAGAATCATTAGTCTATAGGTCTTAATTCTATAAGGTTTATAGTACTCTATAGAAAAAACGTTCTATAGAGAAAAATATTCTACAGAACTTCAAAGAATTCTGTAGAAACATTTTCTTTAGAAAAAGTATTCTATAGAACTCTTCAAAACTGTATAGAAATATAGCATTCTATAGAATGGCTATTCTATAGAACTTGTAAAGAATTCTATAGCTAATACAGCTCTATGAACTATTTTCGTAAGGGATATAGCCTTCCATCCATCGGTTCTTTAAAAGAAGCATTTCGCATGTAAACAAAATTTTCAGTTGCCAGGCGGGAATTTGTACTTTCAAAAACATGTTAGCTGTGAAAAATAATTTCTCTATGCAGACGATTTTTTTTAGAACTAAACAAACTCGTCTAAAAAATGTGCAAACAGCCACTGTATATTATTGAAATGAAATATTAATACTCTCTCACATTAAAACTGTTCAGTTACTCACATTTCCACATTTTTTGGAGGTTACCTTTCACGTAATACACGGTAATAAAAGACAGATATTTCGTAATCTACTGAAATATAAAACAACCACGAACGGAAATATACAATAACCTCTTCCGAGTTACTCACGATTCCGGAAAGCGTTCTTTATCTACAGAAACCTCAGAAACCAATATGTTTTCGAGATTTAAAGAAGAATTTATAAAAACAAAATTTATTTTTCTACCACAAAATTTTCGGAAATGTTTCCGAATAGTTTTTATAAGGTATTAATCACCTACTTTTCAAAATTTCGGGGTGGGGGGGCGGGGGGGTTACCTTTCACGTAAAAAAATGCATTGTGAAAAAAGACAGGTATTTCTTAATCTACGAAAATATAATATAAACACGAACGAAAATATACAATAACCTCTTCCGAGTCAACCACGATTCTGGAAAGCGTTATTTATCTGTAGAAACCACAGAAACCGATATATTTTCGAGATTTAAAGAAGAATTTAGAAAAACGAAGTTTACCTTGCTGCCACTTATTTTTCGGAAACGTTTCCGAATAGTTTTTATAGCGTATTAATCAACTACTTTTCAAAATTTCGGGGTGGTTACCTTTCACGTAAAAAAGTGCGTTGTGAAAAAAGACAGATATTTCTTAATCTACGAAAATATAATATAAACACAAACGAAAATATACAATAACCTCTTCCGAGTTAACCGCGATTCTGGAAAGCGTTATTTGACTGTAGAAACCACAGAAACCTATATATTTTCGAGATTTAAAGAAGAATTTATAAAAATGAAATTTACCTTGCTGCCACTGATTTTTCGGAAACGTTTCCGAATAGTTTTTATAGCGTATTAATCACCTACTAACCTACTTTACAAAATTTCGGGGTGGTTACATTTCACGTAAAAGAGTGCGTCGTGTAAAAAGACAGATATTTCTTAATCTACGAAAACATAATATAAACACGAACGAAAATATACAATAACCTCTTCCGAGTTAACCGCGATTCTTGAAAGCGTTATCTGTCTGTAGAAACCACAGAAACCTATATATTTTCGAGATTTAAAGAAGAATTTATAAAAACGAAATTTACCTCGCTGCCACTGATTTTCGGAAACGTTTCTGAATAGTTTTTATAGCGTATTAATCACCTACTAACCTACTTTACAAAATTTCGGGGTGGTTACCTTTCACGTAAAAAAGTGCGTTGTGAAAAAAGACAGATATTTCTTAATCTACGAAAATATGATATAAACACGAACGAAAATATACAATAACCTCTTCCGAGTTAACCACGATTCTGGAAAGCGTTATTTATCTGTAGAAACCACAGAAACCTATATATTTTCGAGATTTAAAGAAGAATTTATAAAAACGAAGTTTACCTTGCTGCCACTTATTTTTCGGAAACATTTCCGAATAGTTTTTATAGCGTATTAATCACCTACTAACCTACTTTACAAAATTTCGAGGGGGTTTCCTTTCACGTAAAAAAATGCATTGTGAAAAAAGACAGATATTTCTTAATCTACGAAAATATAATATAAACACGAACGAAAATATACAATAACCTCTTCCGAGTTAACCACGATTCTGGAAAGCGTTATTTATCTGTAGATACCACAGAAACCGATATATTTTCGAGATTTAAAGAAGAATTTAGAAAAACGAAGTTTACCTTGCTGCCACTTATTTTTCGGAAACGTTTCCGAATAGTTTTTATAGCGTATTAATCAACTACTTTTCAAAATTTCGGGGTGGTTACCTTTCACGTAAAAAAGTGCGTTGTGAAAAAAGACAGATATTTCTTAATCTACGAAAATATAATATAAACACGAACGAAAATATACAATAAATAACCTCTTCCGAGTTAACCGCGATTCTGGAAAGCGTTATTTGTCTGTAGAAACCACAGAAACCTATATATTTTCGAGATTTAAAGAAGAATTTATAAAAACGAAATTTACCTTGCTGCCACTGATTTTTCGGAAACGTTTCCTAATAGTTTTTATAGCGTATTAATCACCTACTAACCTACTTTACAAAATTTCGGGGTGGTTACCTTTCACGTAAAAAAGTGCGTTGTGTAAAAACTAACTAGTACTGCTTTCGATCTCTACAGATCATCGCAAGGGGTTTCCCAAACGGATAAACCGGCCGGTGCGGCACCAATCCTGGCCACGCTATGACTAATGGAGGCGCACTGAGAGGATAGGCAGGTTCGGAACGTGAAAATCGATCGTGGCATCTTCGCTATGGGCTTACTCTGGAGCTCATAGGAGCAACCTGAGACACACAACTAGCCAGAATCAACTCCCACGAATATTGCTTTTCCCCGGGCGCTAACAGGACACCTACAAAGGTGCCCCTATCCGTAACACGGGGATAACGTTGTGTAAAAATACAGATATTTCTTAATCTACGAAAATATAATATAAACACGAACGAAAATATACAATAACCTCTTCCGAGCTAACCACGATTCTGGAAAACGTTATTTATCTGTAGAAACCTCAGAAACCAATATATTTTCGAGATTTAAAGAAGAATTTATAAAAACAAAATTTATTTTTCTACCACAAAATTTTCGGAAATGTTTCCGAATAGTTTTTATAAGGTATTAATCACCTACTTTTCAAAATTTCGGGGTTGGGGGTGGGGGTTACCTTTCCCGTAAAAAAATGCATTGTGAAAAAAGACAGATATTTCTTAATCTACGAAAATATAATATAAACACGAACGAAAATATACAATAACCTCTTCCGAGTCAACCACGATTCTGGAAAGCGTTATTTATCTGTAGAAACCACAGAAACCGATATATTTTCGAGATTTAAAGAAGAATTTAGAAAAACGAAGTTTACCTTGCTGCCACTTATTTTTCGGAAACGTTTCCGAATAGTTTTTATAGCGTATTAATCAACTACTTTTCAAAATTTCGGGGTGGTTACCTTTCACGTAAAAAAGTGCGTCGTGTAAAAAGACAGATATTTCTTAATCTACGAAAATATGATATAAACACGAACGAAAATATACAATAACCTCTTCCGAGTTAACCGCGATTCTGGAAAGCGTTATTTGTCTGTAGAAACCACAGAAACCTATATATTTTCGAGATTTAAAGAAGAATTTATAAAAACGAAGTTTACCTTGCTGCCACTTATTTTTCGGAAACGTTTCCGAATAGTTCTTATAGCGTATTAATCAAATACTTTTCAAAATTTCGGGTTGGTTACCTTTCACGTAAAAAAGTGCGTTGTGAAAAAAGACAGATATTTCTTAATCTACGAAAATATAATATAAACACGAACGAAAATATACAATAAATAACCTCATCCGAGTTAACCGCGATTCTGGAAAGCGTTATTTGTCTGTAGAAACCACAGAAACCTATATATTTTCGAGATTTAAAGAAGAATTTATAAAAACGAAGTTTACCTTGCTGCCACTTATTTTTCGGAAACATTTCCAAATAGTTTTTATAGCGTATTATTCACCTACTAACCTACTTTACAAAATTTCGGGGTGGTTACCTTTCACGTAAAAAAGTGCGTTGTGAAAAAAGACAGATATTTCTTAATCTACGAAAATATGATATAAACACGAACGAAAATATACAATAACCTCTTCCGAGTTAACCGCGATTCTGGAAAGCGTTATCTGTCTGTAGAAACCACAGAAACCTATATATTTTCGAGATTTAAAGAAGAATTTATAAAAACGAAGTTTACCTTGCTGCCACTTATTTTTCGGAAACATTTCCAAATAGTTTTTATAGCGTATTATTCACCTACTAACCTACTTTACAAAATTTCGAGGGGGTTTCCTTTCACGTAAAAAAATGCATTGTGAAAAAAGACAGATATTTCTTAATCTACGAAAATATGATATAAACACGAACGAAAATATACAATAACCTCTTCCGAGTTAACCGCGATTCTGGAAAGCGTTATCTGTCTGTAGAAACCACAGAAACCTATATATTTTCGAGATTTAAAGAAGAATTTATAAAAACGAAGTTTACCTTGCTGCCACTTATTTTTCGGAAACATTTCCAAATAGTTTTTATAGCGTATTATTCACCTACTAACCTACTTTACAAAATTTCGAGGGGGTTTCCTTTCACGTAAAAAAATGCATTGTGAAAAAAGACAGATATTTCTTAATCTACGAAAATATAATATAAACACGAACGAAAATATACAGTAACCTCTTCCGAGTTAACCACGATTCTGGAAAGCGTTATTTATCTGTAGATACCACAGAAACCGATATATTTTCGAGATTTAAAGAAGAATTTATAAAAACGAAGTTTACCTTGCTGCCACTTATTTTTCGGAAACGTTTCCGAATAGTTCTTATAGCGTATTAATCAAATACTTTTCAAAATTTCGGGTTGGTTACCTTTCACGTAAAAGTGCGTTGTGAAAAAAGACAGATATTTCTTAATCTACGAAAATATAATATAAACACGAACGAAAATATACAATAAATAACCTCTTCCGAGTTAACCGCGATTCTGGAAAGCGTTATTTGTCTGTAGAAACCACAGAAACCGATATATTTTCGAGATTTAAAGCAGAATTTATAAAAACGACGTTTACCTTGCTGCCACTGATTTTTCGGAAACGTTTCCGAATAATTTTTATAGCGGATTAATCACCTACTAACCTACTTTACAAAATTTCGGGGTGGTTACCTTTCACGTAAAAAAGTGGGTTGTGAAAAAAGACAGATATTTCTTAATCTACGAAAATAATAATATAAACACGAACGAAAATATACAATAGCCTCTTCCGAGTTAACCGCGATTCTGGAAAGCGTTATTTGTCTGTAGAAACCACAGAAACCTATATATTTTCGAGATTTAAAGAAGAATTTATAAAAACGAAATTTACCTTGCTGCCACTGATTTTTCGGAAACGTTTCCGAATAGTTTTTATAGCGTATTAATCACCTACTTTTCAAAATTTCGGGGTTGTTACCTTTCACGTAAAAAAGTGCGTTGTGTAAAAAGATTAATATTTCTTAATCTACGAAAATATAATATAAACCCGAACGAAAATATACAATAACCTCTTCCGAGCTAACCACGATTCTGGAAAGCGTTATTTATCTATAGAAACCACAGAAACCGATATATTTTCGAGATTTAAAGCAGAATTTATAAAAACGAAGTTTACCTTGCCGCCACTTATTTTTCGGAAACGTTTCCGAATAGTTCTTATAGCGTATTAATCAAATACTTTTCAAAATTTCGGGTTGGTTACCTTTCACGTAAAAAAGTGCGTTGTGAAAAAAGACAGATATTTCTTAATCTACGAAAATAATAATATAAACACGAACGAAAATATACAATAACCTCTTCCGAGTTAATCGCTATTCTGGAAAATGTTATTTGTCTGTAGAAACCACAGAAACCTATATATTTTCGAGATTTAAAGAAGAATTTATAAAAATCTAATTTACCTTGCTGCCACTGATTTTTCGGAAACGTTTCCGAGTAGTTTTTATAGCGTATTAATCACCTACTAACCTACTTTACAAAATTTCGGGGTGGTTACCTTTCACGTAAAAAAGTGCGTTGTGAAAAAAGACAGATATTTCTTAATCTACGAAAATATGATATAAACACGAACGAAAATATACAATAACCTCTTCCGAGTTAACCACGATTCTGGAAAGCGTTATTTATCTGTAGAAACCACAGAAACCTATATATTTTCGAGATTTAAAGAAGAATTTATAAAAACGAAGTTTACCTTGCTGCCACTTATTTTTCGGAAACATTTCCGAATAGTTTTTATAGCGTATTAATCACCTACTAACCTACTTTACAAAATTTCGAGGGGGTTTCCTTTCACGTAAAAAAATGCATTGTGAAAAAAGACAGATATTTCTTAATCTACGAAAATATAATATAAACACGAACGAAAATATACAATAACCTCTTCCGAGTTAACCACGATTCTGGAAAGCGTTATTTATCTGTAGATACCACAGAAACCGATATATTTTCGAGATTTAAAGAAGAATTTAGAAAAACGAAGTTTACCTTGCTGCCACTTATTTTTCGGAAACGTTTCCGAATAGTTTTTATAGCGTATTAATCAACTACTTTTCAAAATTTCGGGGTGGTTACCTTTCACGTAAAAAAGTGCGTTGTGAAAAAAGACAGATATTTCTTAATCTACGAAAATATAATATAAACACGAACGAAAATATACAATAAATAACCTCTTCCGAGTTAACCGCGATTCTGGAAAGCGTTATTTGTCTGTAGAAACCACAGAAACCTATATATTTTCGAGATTTAAAGAAGAATTTATAAAAACGAAATTTACCTTGCTGCCACTGATTTTTCGGAAACGTTTCCTAATAGTTTTTATAGCGTATTAATCACCTACTAACCTACTTTACAAAATTTCGGGGTGGTTACCTTTCACGTAAAAAAGTGCGTTGTGTAAAAACTAACTAGTACTGCTTTCGATCTCTACAGATCATCGCAAGGGGTTTCCCAAACGGATAAACCGGCCGGTGCGGCACCAATCCTGGCCACGCTATGACTAATGGAGGCGCACTGAGAGGATAGGCAGGTTCGGAACGTGAAAATCGATCGTGGCATCTTCGCTATGGGCTTACTCTGGAGCTCATAGGAGCAACCTGAGACACACAACTAGCCAGAATCAACTCCCACGAATATTGCTTTTCCCCGGGCGCTAACAGGACACCTACAAAGGTGCCCCTATCCGTAACACGGGGATAACGTTGTGTAAAAATACAGATATTTCTTAATCTACGAAAATATAATATAAACACGAACGAAAATATACAATAACCTCTTCCGAGCTAACCACGATTCTGGAAAACGTTATTTATCTGTAGAAACCTCAGAAACCAATATATTTTCGAGATTTAAAGAAGAATTTATAAAAACAAAATTTATTTTTCTACCACAAAATTTTCGGAAATGTTTCCGAATAGTTTTTATAAGGTATTAATCACCTACTTTTCAAAATTTCGGGGTTGGGGGTGGGGGTTACCTTTCCCGTAAAAAAATGCATTGTGAAAAAAGACAGATATTTCTTAATCTACGAAAATATAATATAAACACGAACGAAAATATACAATAACCTCTTCCGAGTCAACCACGATTCTGGAAAGCGTTATTTATCTGTAGAAACCACAGAAACCGATATATTTTCGAGATTTAAAGAAGAATTTAGAAAAACGAAGTTTACCTTGCTGCCACTTATTTTTCGGAAACGTTTCCGAATAGTTTTTATAGCGTATTAATCAACTACTTTTCAAAATTTCGGGGTGGTTACCTTTCACGTAAAAAAGTGCGTCGTGTAAAAAGACAGATATTTCTTAATCTACGAAAATATGATATAAACACGAACGAAAATATACAATAACCTCTTCCGAGTTAACCGCGATTCTGGAAAGCGTTATTTGTCTGTAGAAACCACAGAAACCTATATATTTTCGAGATTTAAAGAAGAATTTATAAAAACGAAGTTTACCTTGCTGCCACTTATTTTTCGGAAACGTTTCCGAATAGTTCTTATAGCGTATTAATCAAATACTTTTCAAAATTTCGGGTTGGTTACCTTTCACGTAAAAAAGTGCGTTGTGAAAAAAGACAGATATTTCTTAATCTACGAAAATATAATATAAACACGAACGAAAATATACAATAAATAACCTCATCCGAGTTAACCGCGATTCTGGAAAGCGTTATTTGTCTGTAGAAACCACAGAAACCTATATATTTTCGAGATTTAAAGAAGAATTTATAAAAACGAAGTTTACCTTGCTGCCACTTATTTTTCGGAAACATTTCCAAATAGTTTTTATAGCGTATTATTCACCTACTAACCTACTTTACAAAATTTCGGGGTGGTTACCTTTCACGTAAAAAAGTGCGTTGTGAAAAAAGACAGATATTTCTTAATCTACGAAAATATGATATAAACACGAACGAAAATATACAATAACCTCTTCCGAGTTAACCGCGATTCTGGAAAGCGTTATCTGTCTGTAGAAACCACAGAAACCTATATATTTTCGAGATTTAAAGAAGAATTTATAAAAACGAAGTTTACCTTGCTGCCACTTATTTTTCGGAAACATTTCCAAATAGTTTTTATAGCGTATTATTCACCTACTAACCTACTTTACAAAATTTCGAGGGGGTTTCCTTTCACGTAAAAAAATGCATTGTGAAAAAAGACAGATATTTCTTAATCTACGAAAATATGATATAAACACGAACGAAAATATACAATAACCTCTTCCGAGTTAACCGCGATTCTGGAAAGCGTTATCTGTCTGTAGAAACCACAGAAACCTATATATTTTCGAGATTTAAAGAAGAATTTATAAAAACGAAGTTTACCTTGCTGCCACTTATTTTTCGGAAACATTTCCAAATAGTTTTTATAGCGTATTATTCACCTACTAACCTACTTTACAAAATTTCGAGGGGGTTTCCTTTCACGTAAAAAAATGCATTGTGAAAAAAGACAGATATTTCTTAATCTACGAAAATATAATATAAACACGAACGAAAATATACAGTAACCTCTTCCGAGTTAACCACGATTCTGGAAAGCGTTATTTATCTGTAGATACCACAGAAACCGATATATTTTCGAGATTTAAAGAAGAATTTATAAAAACGAAGTTTACCTTGCTGCCACTTATTTTTCGGAAACGTTTCCGAATAGTTCTTATAGCGTATTAATCAAATACTTTTCAAAATTTCGGGTTGGTTACCTTTCACGTAAAAGTGCGTTGTGAAAAAAGACAGATATTTCTTAATCTACGAAAATATAATATAAACACGAACGAAAATATACAATAAATAACCTCTTCCGAGTTAACCGCGATTCTGGAAAGCGTTATTTGTCTGTAGAAACCACAGAAACCGATATATTTTCGAGATTTAAAGCAGAATTTATAAAAACGAAGTTTACCTTGCTGCCACTGATTTTTCGGAAACGTTTCCGAATAATTTTTATAGCGGATTAATCACCTACTAACCTACTTTACAAAATTTCGGGGTGGTTACCTTTCACGTAAAAAAGTGGGTTGTGAAAAAAGACAGATATTTCTTAATCTACGAAAATAATAATATAAACACGAACGAAAATATACAATAGCCTCTTCCGAGTTAACCGCGATTCTGGAAAGCGTTATTTGTCTGTAGAAACCACAGAAACCTATATATTTTCGAGATTTAAAGAAGAATTTATAAAAACGAAATTTACCTTGCTGCCACTGATTTTTCGGAAACGTTTCCGAATAGTTTTTATAGCGTATTAATCACCTACTTTTCAAAATTTCGGGGTTGTTACCTTTCACGTAAAAAAGTGCGTTGTGTAAAAAGATTAATATTTCTTAATCTACGAAAATATAATATAAACCCGAACGAAAATATACAATAACCTCTTCCGAGCTAACCACGATTCTGGAAAGCGTTATTTATCTATAGAAACCACAGAAACCGATATATTTTCGAGATTTAAAGCAGAATTTATAAAAACGAAGTTTACCTTGCCGCCACTTATTTTTCGGAAACGTTTCCGAATAGTTCTTATAGCGTATTAATCAAATACTTTTCAAAATTTCGGGTTGGTTACCTTTCACGTAAAAAAGTGCGTTGTGAAAAAAGACAGATATTTCTTAATCTACGAAAATAATAATATAAACACGAACGAAAATATACAATAACCTCTTCCGAGTTAATCGCTATTCTGGAAAATGTTATTTGTCTGTAGAAACCACAGAAACCTATATATTTTCGAGATTTAAAGAAGAATTTATAAAAATCTAATTTACCTTGCTGCCACTGATTTTTCGGAAACGTTTCCGAGTAGTTTTTATAGCGTATTAATCACCTATTTTTCAAAATTTCGGGGTGGTTACCTTTCACATAAAAAAGTGCGTTGTGTAAAAAGACAAATATTTCTTAATCTACGAAAATATGATATAAACACGAACAAACATATACAATAACCTCTTCCGAGTTAACCGCGATTCTGGAAAGCGTTATTTGTCTGTAGAAACCACAGAAACCGATATATTTTCGAGATTTAAAGAAGAATTTATAAAAACGAAGTTTACCTTGCTGCCACTTATTTTTCGGAAACATTTCCGAATAGTTTTTATAGCGTATTAATCACCTACTAACCTACTTTACAAAATTTCGAGGGGGTTTCCTTTCACGTAAAAAAGTGCGTTGTGAAAAAAGACAGATATTTCTTAATCTACGAAAATAATAATATAAACACGAACGAAAATATACAATAACCTCTTCCGAGTTAATCGCTATTCTGGAAAATGTTATTTGTCTGTAGAAACCACAGAAACCTATATATTTTCGAGATTTAAAGAAGAATTTATAAAAATCTAATTTACCTTGCTGCCACTGATTTTTCGGAAACGTTTCCGAGTAGTTTTTATAGCGTATTAATCACCTACTAACCTACTTTACAAAATTTCGGGGTGGTTACCTTTCACGTAAAAAAGTGCGTTGTGAAAAAAGACAGATATTTCTTAATCTACGAAAATATGATATAAACACGAACGAAAATATACAATAACCTCTTCCGAGTTAACCACGATTCTGGAAAGCGTTATTTATCTGTAGAAACCACAGAAACCTATATATTTTCGAGATTTAAAGAAGAATTTATAAAAACGAAGTTTACCTTGCTGCCACTTATTTTTCGGAAACATTTCCGAATAGTTTTTATAGCGTATTAATCACCTACTAACCTACTTTACAAAATTTCGAGGGGGTTTCCTTTCACGTAAAAAAATGCATTGTGAAAAAAGACAGATATTTCTTAATCTACGAAAATATAATATAAACACGAACGAAAATATACAATAACCTCTTCCGAGTTAACCACGATTCTGGAAAGCGTTATTTATCTGTAGATACCACAGAAACCGATATATTTTCGAGATTTAAAGAAGAATTTAGAAAAACGAAGTTTACCTTGCTGCCACTGATTTTTCGGAAACGTTTCCGAATAGTTTTTATAGCGTATTAATCAACTACTTTTCAAAATTTCGGGGTGGTTACCTTTCACGTAAAAAAGTGCGTTCTGAAAAAAGACAGATATTTCTTAATCTACGAAAATATAATATAAACACGAACGAAAATATACAATAAATAACCTCTTCCGAGTTAACCGCGATTCTGGAAAGCGTTATTTGTCTGTAGAAACCACAGAAACCTATATATTTTCGAGATTTAAAGAAGAATTTATAAAAACGAAATTTACCTTGCTGCCACTGATTTTTCGGAAACGTTTCCTAATAGTTTTTATAGCGTATTAATCACCTACTAACCTACTTTACAAAATTTCGGGGTGGTTACCTTTCACGTAAAAAAGTGCGTTGTGTAAAAACTAACTAGTACTGCTTTCGATCTCTACAGATCATCGCAAGGGGTTTCCCAAACGGATAAACCGGCCGGTGCGGCACCAATCCTGGCCACGCTATGACTAATGGAGGCGCACTGAGAGGATAGGCAGGTTCGGAACGTGAAAATCGATCGTGGCATCTTCGCTATGGGCTTACTCTGGAGCTCATAGGAGCAACCTGAGACACACAACTAGCCAGAATCAACTCCCACGAATATTGCTTTTCCCCGGGCGCTAACAGGACACCTACAAAGGTGCCCCTATCCGTAACACGGGGATAACGTTGTGTAAAAATACAGATATTTCTTAATCTACGAAAATATAATATAAACACGAACGAAAATATACAATAACCTCTTCCGAGCTAACCACGATTCTGGAAAACGTTATTTATCTGTAGAAACCTCAGAAACCAATATATTTTCGAGATTTAAAGAAGAATTTATAAAAACAAAATTTATTTTTCTACCACAAAATTTTCGGAAATGTTTCCGAATAGTTTTTATAAGGTATTAATCACCTACTTTTCAAAATTTCGGGGTTGGGGGTGGGGGTTACCTTTCCCGTAAAAAAATGCATTGTGAAAAAAGACAGATATTTCTTAATCTACGAAAATATAATATAAACACGAACGAAAATATACAATAACCTCTTCCGAGTCAACCACGATTCTGGAAAGCGTTATTTATCTGTAGAAACCACAGAAACCGATATATTTTCGAGATTTAAAGAAGAATTTAGAAAAACGAAGTTTACCTTGCTGCCACTTATTTTTCGGAAACGTTTCCGAATAGTTTTTATAGCGTATTAATCAACTACTTTTCAAAATTTCGGGGTGGTTACCTTTCACGTAAAAAAGTGCGTCGTGTAAAAAGACAGATATTTCTTAATCTACGAAAATATGATATAAACACGAACGAAAATATACAATAACCTCTTCCGAGTTAACCGCGATTCTGGAAAGCGTTATTTGTCTGTAGAAACCACAGAAACCTATATATTTTCGAGATTTAAAGAAGAATTTATAAAAACGAAGTTTACCTTGCTGCCACTTATTTTTCGGAAACGTTTCCGAATAGTTCTTATAGCGTATTAATCAAATACTTTTCAAAATTTCGGGTTGGTTACCTTTCACGTAAAAAAGTGCGTTGTGAAAAAAGACAGATATTTCTTAATCTACGAAAATATAATATAAACACGAACGAAAATATACAATAAATAACCTCATCCGAGTTAACCGCGATTCTGGAAAGCGTTATTTGTCTGTAGAAACCACAGAAACCTATATATTTTCGAGATTTAAAGAAGAATTTATAAAAACGAAGTTTACCTTGCTGCCACTTATTTTTCGGAAACGTTTCCGAATAGTTCTTATAGCGTATTAATCAAATACTTTTCAAAATTTCGGGTTGGTTACCTTTCACGTAAAAAAGTGCGTTGTGAAAAAAGACAGATATTTCTTAATCTACGAAAATATGATATAAACACGAACGAAAATATACAATAACCTCTTCCGAGTTAACCGCGATTCTGGAAAGCGTTATCTGTCTGTAGAAACCACAGAAACCTATATATTTTCGAGATTTAAAGAAGAATTTATAAAAACGAAGTTTACCTTGCTGCCACTTATTTTTCGGAAACATTTCCAAATAGTTTTTATAGCGTATTATTCACCTACTAACCTACTTTACAAAATTTCGAGGGGGTTTCCTTTCACGTAAAAAAATGCATTGTGAAAAAAGACAGATATTTCTTAATCTACGAAAATATGATATAAACACGAACGAAAATATACAATAACCTCTTCCGAGTTAACCGCGATTCTGGAAAGCGTTATCTGTCTGTAGAAACCACAGAAACCTATATATTTTCGAGATTTAAAGAAGAATTTATAAAAACGAAGTTTACCTTGCTGCCACTTATTTTTCGGAAACATTTCCAAATAGTTTTTATAGCGTATTATTCACCTACTAACCTACTTTACAAAATTTCGAGGGGGTTTCCTTTCACGTAAAAAAATGCATTGTGAAAAAAGACAGATATTTCTTAATCTACGAAAATATAATATAAACACGAACGAAAATATACAGTAACCTCTTCCGAGTTAACCACGATTCTGGAAAGCGTTATTTATCTGTAGATACCACAGAAACCGATATATTTTCGAGATTTAAAGAAGAATTTATAAAAACGAAGTTTACCTTGCTGCCACTTATTTTTCGGAAACGTTTCCGAATAGTTCTTATAGCGTATTAATCAAATACTTTTCAAAATATCGGGTTGGTTACCTTTCACGTAAAAGTGCGTTGTGAAAAAAGACAGATATTTCTTAATCTACGAAAATATAATATAAACACGAACGAAAATATACAATAAATAACCTCTTCCGAGTTAACCGCGATTCTGGAAAGCGTTATTTGTCTGTAGAAACCACAGAAACCGATATATTTTCGAGATTTAAAGCAGAATTTATAAAAACGACGTTTACCTTGCTGCCACTGATTTTTCGGAAACGTTTCCGAATAATTTTTATAGCGGATTAATCACCTACTAACCTACTTTACAAAATTTCGGGGTGGTTACCTTTCACGTAAAAAAGTGGGTTGTGAAAAAAGACAGATATTTCTTAATCTACGAAAATAATAATATAAACACGAACGAAAATATACAATAGCCTCTTCCGAGTTAACCGCGATTCTGGAAAGCGTTATTTGTCTGTAGAAACCACAGAAACCTATATATTTTCGAGATTTAAAGAAGAATTTATAAAAACGAAATTTACCTTGCTGCCACTGATTTTTCGGAAACGTTTCCGAATAGTTTTTATAGCGTATTAATCACCTACTTTTCAAAATTTCGGGGTTGTTACCTTTCACGTAAAAAAGTGCGTTGTGTAAAAAGATTAATATTTCTTAATCTACGAAAATATAATATAAACCCGAACGAAAATATACAATAACCTCTTCCGAGCTAACCACGATTCTGGAAAGCGTTATTTATCTATAGAAACCACAGAAACCGATATATTTTCGAGATTTAAAGCAGAATTTATAAAAACGAAGTTTACCTTGCCGCCACTTATTTTTCGGAAACGTTTCCGAATAGTTCTTATAGCGTATTAATCAAATACTTTTCAAAATTTCGGGTTGGTTACCTTTCACGTAAAAAAGTGCGTTGTGAAAAAAGACAGATATTTCTTAATCTACGAAAATAATAATATAAACACGAACGAAAATATACAATAACCTCTTCCGAGTTAATCGCTATTCTGGAAAATGTTATTTGTCTGTAGAAACCACAGAAACCTATATATTTTCGAGATTTAAAGAAGAATTTATAAAAATCTAATTTACCTTGCTGCCACTGATTTTTCGGAAACGTTTCCGAGTAGTTTTTATAGCGTATTAATCACCTACTAACCTACTTTACAAAATTTCGGGGTGGTTACCTTTCACGTAAAAAAGTGCGTTGTGAAAAAAGACAGATATTTCTTAATCTACGAAAATATGATATAAACACGAACGAAAATATACAATAACCTCTTCCGAGTTAACCACGATTCTGGAAAGCGTTATTTATCTGTAGAAACCACAGAAACCTATATATTTTCGAGATTTAAAGAAGAATTTATAAAAACGAAGTTTACCTTGCTGCCACTTATTTTTCGGAAACATTTCCGAATAGTTTTTATAGCGTATTAATCACCTACTAACCTACTTTACAAAATTTCGAGGGGGTTTCCTTTCACGTAAAAAAATGCATTGTGAAAAAAGACAGATATTTCTTAATCTACGAAAATATAATATAAACACGAACGAAAATATACAATAACCTCTTCCGAGTTAACCACGATTCTGGAAAGCGTTATTTATCTGTAGATACCACAGAAACCGATATATTTTCGAGATTTAAAGAAGAATTTAGAAAAACGAAGTTTACCTTGCTGCCACTTATTTTTCGGAAACGTTTCCGAATAGTTTTTATAGCGTATTAATCAACTACTTTTCAAAATTTCGGGGTGGTTACCTTTCACGTAAAAAAGTGCGTTGTGAAAAAAGACAGATATTTCTTAATCTACGAAAATATAATATAAACACGAACGAAAATATACAATAAATAACCTCTTCCGAGTTAACCGCGATTCTGGAAAGCGTTATTTGTCTGTAGAAACCACAGAAACCTATATATTTTCGAGATTTAAAGAAGAATTTATAAAAACGAAATTTACCTTGCTGCCACTGATTTTTCGGAAACGTTTCCTAATAGTTTTTATAGCGTATTAATCACCTACTAACCTACTTTACAAAATTTCGGGGTGGTTACCTTTCACGTAAAAAAGTGCGTTGTGTAAAAACTAACTAGTACTGCTTTCGATCTCTACAGATCATCGCAAGGGGTTTCCCAAACGGATAAACCGGCCGGTGCGGCACCAATCCTGGCCACGCTATGACTAATGGAGGCGCACTGAGAGGATAGGCAGGTTCGGAACGTGAAAATCGATCGTGGCATCTTCGCTATGGGCTTACTCTGGAGCTCATAGGAGCAACCTGAGACACACAACTAGCCAGAATCAACTCCCACGAATATTGCTTTTCCCCGGGCGCTAACAGGACACCTACAAAGGTGCCCCTATCCGTAACACGGGGATAACGTTGTGTAAAAATACAGATATTTCTTAATCTACGAAAATATAATATAAACACGAACGAAAATATACAATAACCTCTTCCGAGCTAACCACGATTCTGGAAAACGTTATTTATCTGTAGAAACCTCAGAAACCAATATATTTTCGAGATTTAAAGAAGAATTTATAAAAACAAAATTTATTTTTCTACCACAAAATTTTCGGAAATGTTTCCGAATAGTTTTTATAAGGTATTAATCACCTACTTTTCAAAATTTCGGGGTTGGGGGTGGGGGTTACCTTTCCCGTAAAAAAATGCATTGTGAAAAAAGACAGATATTTCTTAATCTACGAAAATATAATATAAACACGAACGAAAATATACAATAACCTCTTCCGAGTCAACCACGATTCTGGAAAGCGTTATTTATCTGTAGAAACCACAGAAACCGATATATTTTCGAGATTTAAAGAAGAATTTAGAAAAACGAAGTTTACCTTGCTGCCACTTATTTTTCGGAAACGTTTCCGAATAGTTTTTATAGCGTATTAATCAACTACTTTTCAAAATTTCGGGGTGGTTACCTTTCACGTAAAAAAGTGCGTCGTGTAAAAAGACAGATATTTCTTAATCTACGAAAATATGATATAAACACGAACGAAAATATACAATAACCTCTTCCGAGTTAACCGCGATTCTGGAAAGCGTTATTTGTCTGTAGAAACCACAGAAACCTATATATTTTCGAGATTTAAAGAAGAATTTATAAAAACGAAGTTTACCTTGCTGCCACTTATTTTTCGGAAACGTTTCCGAATAGTTCTTATAGCGTATTAATCAAATACTTTTCAAAATTTCGGGTTGGTTACCTTTCACGTAAAAAAGTGCGTTGTGAAAAAAGACAGATATTTCTTAATCTACGAAAATATAATATAAACACGAACGAAAATATACAATAAATAACCTCATCCGAGTTAACCGCGATTCTGGAAAGCGTTATTTGTCTGTAGAAACCACAGAAACCTATATATTTTCGAGATTTAAAGAAGAATTTATAAAAACGAAGTTTACCTTGCTGCCACTTATTTTTCGGAAACATTTCCAAATAGTTTTTATAGCGTATTATTCACCTACTAACCTACTTTACAAAATTTCGGGGTGGTTACCTTTCACGTAAAAAAGTGCGTTGTGAAAAAAGACAGATATTTCTTAATCTACGAAAATATGATATAAACACGAACGAAAATATACAATAACCTCTTCCGAGTTAACCGCGATTCTGGAAAGCGTTATCTGTCTGTAGAAACCACAGAAACCTATATATTTTCGAGATTTAAAGAAGAATTTATAAAAACGAAGTTTACCTTGCTGCCACTTATTTTTCGGAAACATTTCCAAATAGTTTTTATAGCGTATTATTCACCTACTAACCTACTTTACAAAATTTCGAGGGGGTTTCCTTTCACGTAAAAAAATGCATTGTGAAAAAAGACAGATATTTCTTAATCTACGAAAATATGATATAAACACGAACGAAAATATACAATAACCTCTTCCGAGTTAACCGCGATTCTGGAAAGCGTTATCTGTCTGTAGAAACCACAGAAACCTATATATTTTCGAGATTTAAAGAAGAATTTATAAAAACGAAGTTTACCTTGCTGCCACTTATTTTTCGGAAACATTTCCAAATAGTTTTTATAGCGTATTATTCACCTACTAACCTACTTTACAAAATTTCGAGGGGGTTTCCTTTCACGTAAAAAAATGCATTGTGAAAAAAGACAGATATTTCTTAATCTACGAAAATATAATATAAACACGAACGAAAATATACAGTAACCTCTTCCGAGTTAACCACGATTCTGGAAAGCGTTATTTATCTGTAGATACCACAGAAACCGATATATTTTCGAGATTTAAAGAAGAATTTATAAAAACGAAGTTTACCTTGCTGCCACTTATTTTTCGGAAACGTTTCCGAATAGTTCTTATAGCGTATTAATCAAATACTTTTCAAAATTTCGGGTTGGTTACCTTTCACGTAAAAGTGCGTTGTGAAAAAAGACAGATATTTCTTAATCTACGAAAATATAATATAAACACGAACGAAAATATACAATAAATAACCTCTTCCGAGTTAACCGCGATTCTGGAAAGCGTTATTTGTCTGTAGAAACCACAGAAACCGATATATTTTCGAGATTTAAAGCAGAATTTATAAAAACGAAGTTTACCTTGCTGCCACTGATTTTTCGGAAACGTTTCCGAATAATTTTTATAGCGGATTAATCACCTACTAACCTACTTTACAAAATTTCGGGGTGGTTACCTTTCACGTAAAAAAGTGGGTTGTGAAAAAAGACAGATATTTCTTAATCTACGAAAATAATAATATAAACACGAACGAAAATATACAATAGCCTCTTCCGAGTTAACCGCGATTCTGGAAAGCGTTATTTGTCTGTAGAAACCACAGAAACCTATATATTTTCGAGATTTAAAGAAGAATTTATAAAAACGAAATTTACCTTGCTGCCACTGATTTTTCGGAAACGTTTCCGAATAGTTTTTATAGCGTATTAATCACCTACTTTTCAAAATTTCGGGGTTGTTACCTTTCACGTAAAAAAGTGCGTTGTGTAAAAAGATTAATATTTCTTAATCTACGAAAATATAATATAAACCCGAACGAAAATATACAATAACCTCTTCCGAGCTAACCACGATTCTGGAAAGCGTTATTTATCTATAGAAACCACAGAAACCGATATATTTTCGAGATTTAAAGCAGAATTTATAAAAACGAAGTTTACCTTGCCGCCACTTATTTTTCGGAAACGTTTCCGAATAGTTCTTATAGCGTATTAATCAAATACTTTTCAAAATTTCGGGTTGGTTACCTTTCACGTAAAAAAGTGCGTTGTGAAAAAAGACAGATATTTCTTAATCTACGAAAATAATAATATAAACACGAACGAAAATATACAATAACCTCTTCCGAGTTAATCGCTATTCTGGAAAATGTTATTTGTCTGTAGAAACCACAGAAACCTATATATTTTCGAGATTTAAAGAAGAATTTATAAAAATCTAATTTACCTTGCTGCCACTGATTTTTCGGAAACGTTTCCGAGTAGTTTTTATAGCGTATTAATCACCTATTTTTCAAAATTTCGGGGTGGTTACCTTTCACATAAAAAAGTGCGTTGTGTAAAAAGACAAATATTTCTTAATCTACGAAAATATGATATAAACACGAACAAACATATACAATAACCTCTTCCGAGTTAACCGCGATTCTGGAAAGCGTTATTTGTCTGTAGAAACCACAGAAACCGATATATTTTCGAGATTTAAAGATGAATTTATAAAAACGAAGTTTACCTTGATGCCACTTATTTTTCGGAAACGTTTCCGAATAGTTTTTATAGCGTATTAATCACCTACTAACCTACTTTACAAAATTTCGAGGGGGTTTCCTTTCACGTAAAAAAATACATTGTGAAAAAAGACGCATATTTCTTAATCTACGAAAATATAATATAAACACGAACGAAAATATACAATAACCTCTTCCGAGTTAACCACGATTCTGGAAAGTGTTATTTATCTGTAGAAACCACAGAAACCGATATATTTTCGAGATTTAAAGACGAATTTATAAAAACGAAGTTTACCTTGCTGCCACTTATTTTTCGGAAACGTTTCCGAATAGTTCTTATAGCGTATTAATCAAATACTTTTCAAAATTTCAGGTTGGTTACCTTTCACGTAAAAAAGTGCGTTGTGTAAAAAGACAAATATTTCTTAATCTACGAAAATATAATATAAACCCGAACGAAAATATACAATAACCTCTTCCGAGCTAACCACGATTCTGGAAAGCGTTATTTATCTGTAGAAACCACAGAAACCGATATATTTTCGAGATTTAAAGCAGAATTTATAAAAACGAAGTTTACCTTGCTGCCACTGATTTTTCGGAAACGTTTCCGAATAATTTTTATGGCGGATTAATCACCTACTAACCTACTTTACAAAATTTCGGGGTGGTTACCTTTCACGTAAAAAAGTGGGTTGTGAAAAAAGACAGATATTTCTTAATCTACGAAAATAATAATATAAACACGACCGAAAATATACAATAGCCTCTTCCGAGTTAACCGCGATTCTGGAAAGCGTTATTTGTCTGTAGAAACCACAGAAACCTATATATTTTCGAGATTTAAAGAAGAATTTATAAAAACGAAATTTACCTTGCTGCCACTGATTTTTCGGAAACGTTTCCGAATAGTTTTATAGCGTATTAATCACCTACTAACCTACTTAACAAAATTTCGGGGTGGTTACCTTTCACGTAAAAAAGTGCGTTGTGTAAAAACTAACTAGTACTGCTTTCGATCTCTACAGATCATCGCAAGGGGTTTCCCAACTGGATGAACCGGCCGGTGCGACACCAATCCTGGCCACGCTATGACTAATGGAGGCGCACTGAGAGGATAGGCAGGTTCGGAACGTGAAAATCGATCGTGTCATCCTCGCTATGGGCTTACTCTGGAGCTCATAGGAGCAACCTGAGACCCACAACTAGCCAGAATCAACTCCCACGAATATTGCTTTTCCCCGGGCGCTAACAGGACACCTACAAAGGTGCCCCTATCCATAACCCGGGGATAATTTTGTGAAAAAAGACAGATATTTCTTAATCTACGAAAATAATAATATAAACACGAACGAAAATATACAATAACCTCTTCCGAGTTAATCGCTATTCTGGAAAGCGTTATTTGTCTGTAGAAACCACAGAAACCTATATATTTTCGAGATTTAAAGAAGAATTTATAAAAATCTAATTTACCTTACTGCCACTGATTTTTCGGAAACGTTTCCGAGTAGTTTTTATAGCGTATTAATCACCTATTTTTCAAAATTTCGGGGTGGTTACCTTTCACGTAAAAAAGTGCGTTGTGTAAAAAGACAAATATTTCTTAATCTACGAAAATATGATATAAACACGAACAAAAATATACAATAACCTCTTCCGAGTTAACCGCGATTCTGGAAAGCGTTATTTGTCTGTAGAAACCACAGAAACCGATATATTTTCGAGATTTAAAGAAGAATTTATAAAAACGAAGTTTACCTTGATGCTACTTATTTTTCGGAAACGTTTCCGAATAGTTTTTATAGCGTATTAATCACCTACTAACCTACTTTACAAAATTTCGAGGGGGTTTCCTTTCACGTAAAAAAATACATTGTGAAAAAAGACGCATATTTCTTAATCTACGAAAATATAATATAAACCCGAACGAAAATATACAATAACCTCTTCCGAGCTAACCACGATTCTGGAAAGCGTTATTTATCTGTAGAAACCACAGAAACCGATATATTTTCGAGATTTAAAGCAGAATTTATAAAAACGAAGTTTACCTTGCTGCCACTGATTTTTCGGAAACGTTTCCGAATAATTTTTATAGCGGATTAATCACCTACTAACCTACTTTACAAAATTTCGGGGTGGTTACCTTTCACGTAAAAAAGTGGGTTGTGAAAAAAGACAGATATTTCTTAATCTACGAAAATAATAATATAAACACGAACGAAAATATACAATAGCCTCTTCCGAGTTAACCGCGATTCTGGAAAGCGTTATTTGTCTGTAGAAACCACAGAAACCTATATATTTTCGAGATTTAAAGAAGAATTTATAAAAACGAAATTTACCTTGCTGCCACTGATTTTTCGGAAACGTTTCCGAATAGTTTTATAGCGTATTAATCACCTACTAACCTACTTTACAAAATTTCGGGGTGGTTACCGTTCACGTAAAAAAGTGCGTTGTGTAAAAAGATTAATATTTCTTAATCTACGAAAATATAATATAAACCCGAACGAAAATATACAATAACCTCTTCCGAGTTAACCGTGATTCTGGAAAGCGTTATTTGTCTGTAGAAACCACAGAAACCTATACATTTTCAAGATTTAAAGAAGAATTTATAAAAACGAAATTTACCTTGCTGCCACTGATTTTTCGGAAACGTTTCCGAATAGTTTTTATAGCGTATTAATCACCTACTTTTCAAAATTTCGGGGTTGTTACCTTTCACGTAAAAAAGTGCGTTGTGTAAAAAGATTAATATTTCTTAATCTACGAAAATATAATATAAACCCGAACGAAAATATACAATAACCTCTTCCGAGCTAACCACGATTCTGGAAAGCGTTATTTATCTATAGAAACCACAGAAACCGATATATTTTCGAGATTTAAAGCAGAATTTATAAAAACGAAGTTTACCTTGCCGCCACTTATTTTTCGGAAACGTTTCCGAATAGTTCTTATAGCGTATTAATCAAATACTTTTCAAAATTTCGGGTTGGTTACCTTTCACGTAAAAAAGTGCGTTGTGAAAAAAGACAAATATTTCTTAATCTACGAAAATATAATATAAACCCGAACGAAAATATACAATAACCTCTTCCGAGCTAACCACGATTATGGAAAGCGTTATTTATCTGTAGAAACCACAGAAACCGATATACTTTCGAGATTTAAAGCAGAATTTATAAAAACGAAGTTTACCTTGCCGCCACTTATTTTTCGGAAACGTTTCCGAGTAGTTCTTATAGCGTATTAATCAAATACTTTTCAAAATTTCGTGTTGGTTACCTTTCACGTAAAAAAGTGCGTTGTGAAAAAAGACAGATATTTCTTAATCTACGAAAATAATAATATAAACACGAACGAAAATATACAATAACCTCTTCCGAGTTAATCGCTATTCTGGAAAGCGTTATTTGTCTGTAGAAACCACAGAAACCTATATATTTTCGAGATTTAAAGAAGAATTTATAAAAATCTAATTTACCTTGCTGCCACTGATTTTTCGGAAACGTTTCCGAGTAGTTTTTATAGCGTATTAATCACCTACTAACCTACTTTACAAAATTTCGGGGTGGTTACCTTTCACGTAGAAAAAGTGCGTTGTGTAAAAACTAACTAGTACTGCTTTCGATCTCTACAGGTCATCGCAAGGGTTTTCCCAACTGGATGAACCGGCCGGTGCGACACCAATCCTGGCCACGCTATGACTAATGGAAGCGCACTGAGAGGATAGGCAGGTTCGGAACGTGAAAATCGATCGTGTCATCCTCGCTATGGGCTTACTCTGGAGCTCATAGGAGCAACCTGAGACCCACAACTAGCCAGAATCAACTCCCACGAATATTGCTTTTCCCCGGGCGCTAACAGGACACCTACAAAGGTGCCCCTATCCATAACCCGGGGATAACGTTGTGTAAAAAGACAGATATTTCTTAATCTACGAAAATATAATATAAACACGAACGAAAATATACAATAACCTCTTCCGAGTTAACCGTGATTCTGGAAAGCGTTATTTGTCTGTAGAAACCACAGAAACCTATACATTTTCGAGATTTAAAGAAGAATTTATAAAAAAGAAATTTACCTTGCTGCCACTGATTTTTCGGAAACGTTTCCGAATAGTTTTTATAGCGTATTAATCACCTACTTTTCAAAATTTCGGGGTTGTTACCTTTCACGTAAAAAAGTGCGTTGTGTAAAAAGATTAATATTTCTTAATCTACGAAAATATAATATAAACCCGAACGAAAATATACAATAACCTCTTCCGAGCTAACCACGATTCTGGAAAGCGTTATTTATCTATAGAAACCACAGAAACCGATATATTTTCGAGATTTAAAGCAGAATTTATAAAAACGAAGTTTACCTTGCCGCCACTTATTTTTCGGAAACGTTTCCGAATAGTTCTTATAGCGTATTAATCAAATACTTTTCAAAATTTCGGGTTGGTTACCTTTCACGTAAAAAAGTGCGTTGTGAAAAAAGACAAATATTTCTTAATCTACGAAAATATAATATAAACCCGAACGAAAATATACAATAACCTCTTCCGAGCTAACCACGATTATGGAAAGCGTTATTTATCTGTAGAAACCACAGAAACCGATATACTTTCGAGATTTAAAGCAGAATTTATAAAAATCTAATTTACTTTGCTGCCACTGATTTTTCGGAAACGTTTCCGAGTAGTTTTTATAGCGTATTAATCACCTATTTTTCAAAATTTCGGGGTGGTTACCTTTCACGTAAAAGTGCGTTGTGAAAAAAGACTGATATTTCTTAATCTACGAAAATATAATATAAACACGAACGAAAATATACAATAACCACTTCCGAGTTACCCACGATTCTGGAAAGCGTTATTTATCTGTAGAAACCACAGAAACCGATATATTTTCGAGATTTAAAGTAGAATTTATAAAAACGAAGTTTACCTTGCTGCCACTGATTTTTCGGAAACGTTTCCGAATAATTTTTATAGCGGATTAATCACCTACTAACCTACTTTACAAAATTTCGGGGTGGTTACCTTTCACGTAAAAAAGTGGGTTGTGAAAAAAGACAGATATTTCTTAATCTACGAAAATAATAATATAAACACGAACGAAAATATACAATAGCCTCTTCCGAGTTAACCGCGATTCTGGAAAGCGTTATTTGTCTGTAGAAACCACAGAAACCTATATATTTTCGAGATTTAAAGAAGAATTTATAAAAACGAAATTTACCTTGCTGCCACTGATTTTTCGGAAACGTTTCCGAATAGTTTTATAGCGTATTAATCACCTACTAACCTACTTTACAAAATTTCGGGGTGGTTACCGTTCACGTAAAAAAGTGCGTTGTGTAAAAAGATTAATATTTCTTAATCTACGAAAATATAATATAAACCCGAACGAAAATATACAATAACCTCTTCCGAGTTAACCGTGATTCTGGAAAGCGTTATTTGTCTGTAGAAACCACAGAAACCTATACATTTTCAAGATTTAAAGAAGAATTTATAAAAACGAAATTTACCTTGCTGCCACTGATTTTTCGGAAACGTTTCCGAATAGTTTTTATAGCGTATTAATCACCTACTTTTCAAAATTTCGGGGTTGTTACCTTTCACGTAAAAAAGTGCGTTGTGTAAAAAGATTAATATTTCTTAATCTACGAAAATATAATATAAACCCGAACGAAAATATACAATAACCTCTTCCGAGCTAACCACGATTCTGGAAAGCGTTATTTATCTATAGAAACCACAGAAACCGATATATTTTCGAGATTTAAAGCAGAATTTATAAAAACGAAGTTTACCTTGCCGCCACTTATTTTTCGGAAACGTTTCCGAATAGTTCTTATAGCGTATTAATCAAATACTTTTCAAAATTTCGGGTTGGTTACCTTTCACGTAAAAAAGTGCGTTGTGAAAAAAGACAAATATTTCTTAATCTACGAAAATATAATATAAACCCGAACGAAAATATACAATAACCTCTTCCGAGCTAACCACGATTATGGAAAGCGTTATTTATCTGTAGAAACCACAGAAACCGATATACTTTCGAGATTTAAAGCAGAATTTATAAAAACGAAGTTTACCTTGCTGCCACTGATTTTTCGGAAACGTTTCCGAATAATTTTTATAGCGGATTAATCACCTACTAACCTACTTTACAAAATTCCGGGGTGGTTACCTTTCACGTAAAAAAGTGGGTTGTGAAAAAAGACAGATATTTCTTAATCTACGAAAATAATAATATAAACACGAACGAAAATATACAATAGCCTCTTCCGAGTTAACCGTGATTCTGGAAAGCGTTATTTGTCTGTAGAAACCACAGAAACCTATATATTTTCGAGATTTAAAGAAGAATTTATAAAAACGAAATTTACCTTGCTGCCACTGATTTTTCTGAAACGTTTCCGAATAGTTTTATAGCGTATTAATCACCTACTAACCTACTTTACAAAATTTCGGGGTGGTTACCTTTCACGTAGAAAAAGTGCGTTGTGTAAAAACTAACTAGTACTGCTTTCGATCTCTACAGGTCATCGCAAGGGTTTTCCCAACTGGATGAACCGGCCGGTGCGACACCAATCCTGGCCACGCTATGACTAATGGAAGCGCACTGAGAGGATAGGCAGGTTCGGAACGTGAAAATCGATCGTGTCATCCTCGCTATGGGCTTACTCTGGAGCTCATAGGAGCAACCTGAGACCCACAACTAGCCAGAATCAACTCCCACGAATATTGCTTTTCCCCGGGCGCTAACAGGACACCTACAAAGGTGCCCCTATCCATAACCCGGGAATAACGTTGTGTAAAAAGACAGATATTTCTTAATCTACGAAAATATAATATAAACACGAACGAAAATATACAATAACCTCTTCCGAGTTAACCGTGATTCTGGAAAGCGTTATTTGTCTGTAGAAACCACAGAAACGTATACATTTTCGAGATTTAAAGAAGAATTTATAAAAACGAAATTTACCTTGCTGCCACTGATTTTTCGGAAACGTTTCCGAATAGTTTTTATAGCGTATTAATCACCTACTTTTCAAAATTTCGGGGTTGTTACCTTTCACGTAAAAAAGTGCGTTGTGTAAAAAGATTAATATTTCTTAATCTACGAAAATATAATATAAACCCGAACGAAAATATACAATAACCTCTTCCGAGCTAACCACGATTCTGGAAAGCGTTATTTATCTATAGAAACCACAGAAACCGATATATTTTCGAGATTTAAAGCAGAATTTATAAAAACGAATTTTACCTTGCCGCCACTTATTTTTCGGAAACGTTTCCGAATAGTTCTTATAGCGTATTAATCAAATACTTTTCAAAATTTCGGGTTGGTTACCTTTCACGTAAAAAAGTGCGTTGTGAAAAAAGACAGATATTTCTTAATCTACGAAAATAATAATATAAACACGAACGAAAATATACAATAACCTCTTCCGAGTTAATCGCTATTCTGGAAAATGTTATTTGTCTGTAGAAACCACAGAAACCTATATATTTTCGAGATTTAAAGAAGAATTTATAAAAACGAAATTTACCTTGATGCCACTTATTTTTCGGAAACGTTTCCGAATAATTTTTATAGCGGATTAATCACCTACTAACCTACTTTACAAAATTTCGGGGTGGTTACCTTTCACGTAAAAAAGTGGGTTGTGAAAAAAGACAGATATTTCTTAATCTACGAAAATAATAATATAAACACGAACGAAAATATACAATAGCCTCTTCCGAGTTAACCGCGATTCTGGAAAGCGTTATTTGTCTGTAGAAACCACAGAAACCTATATATTTTCGAGATTTAAAGAAGAATTTATAAAAACGAAATTTACCTTGCTGCCACTGATTTTTCGGAAACGTTTCCGAATAGTTTTATAGCGTATTAATCACCTACTAACCTACTTAACAAAATTTCGGGGTGGTTACCTTTCACGTAAAAAAGTGCGTTGTGTAAAAACTAACTAGTACTGCTTTCGATCTCTACAGATCATCGCAAGGGGTTTCCCAACTGGATGAACCGGCCGGTGCGACACCAATCCTGGCCACGCTATGACTAATGGAGGCGCACTGAGAGGATAGGCAGGTTCGGAACGTGAAAATCGATCGTGTCATCCTCGCTATGGGCTTACTCTGGAGCTCATAGGAGCAACCTGAGACCCACAACTAGCCAGAATCAACTCCCACGAATATTGCTTTTCCCCGGGCGCTAACAGGACACCTACAAAGGTGCCCCTATCCATAACCCGGGGATAACGTTGTGTAAAAAGACAGATATTTCTTAATCTACGAAAATATAATATAAACACGAACGAAAATATACAATAACCTCTTCCGAGTTAACCGTGATTCTGGAAAGCGTTATTTGTCTGTAGAAACCACAGAAACCTATACATTTTCGAGATTTAAAGAAGAATTTATAAAAAAGAAATTTACCTTGCTGCCACTGATTTTTCGGAAACGTTTCCGAATAGTTTTTATAGCGTATTAATCACCTACTTTTCAAAATTTCGGGGTTGTTACCTTTCACGTAAAAAAGTGCGTTGTGTAAAAAGATTAATATTTCTTAATCTACGAAAATATAATATAAACCCGAACGAAAATATACAATAACCTCTTCCGAGCTAACCACGATTCTGGAAAGCGTTATTTATCTATAGAAACCACAGAAACCGATATATTTTCGAGATTTAAAGCAGAATTTATAAAAACGAAGTTTACCTTGCCGCCACTTATTTTTCGGAAACGTTTCCGAATAGTTCTTATAGCGTATTAATCAAATACTTTTCAAAATTTCGGGTTGGTTACCTTTCACGTAAAAAAGTGCGTTGTGAAAAAAGACAAATATTTCTTAATCTACGAAAATATAATATAAACCCGAACGAAAATATACAATAACCTCTTCCGAGCTAACCACGATTATGGAAAGCGTTATTTATCTGTAGAAACCACAGAAACCGATATACTTTCGAGATTTAAAGCAGAATTTATAAAAACGAAGTTTACCTTGCTGCCACTGATTTTTCGGAAACGTTTCCGAATAATTTTTATAGCGGATTAATCACCTACTAACCTACTTTACAAAATTCCGGGGTGGTTACCTTTCACGTAAAAAAGTGGGTTGTGAAAAAAGACAGATATTTCTTAATCTACGAAAATAATAATATAAACACGAACGAAAATATACAATAGCCTCTTCCGAGTTAACCGTGATTCTGGAAAGCGTTATTTGTCTGTAGAAACCACAGAAACCTATATATTTTCGAGATTTAAAGAAGAATTTATAAAAACGAAATTTACCTTGCTGCCACTGATTTTTCTGAAACGTTTCCGAATAGTTTTATAGCGTATTAATCACCTACTAACCTACTTTACAAAATTTCGGGGTGGTTACCTTTCACGTAAAAAAGTGCGTTGTGTAAAAACTAACTAGTACTGCTTTCGATCTCTACAGGTCATCGCAAGGGTTTTCCCAACTGGATGAACCGGCCGGTGCGACACCAATCCTGGCCACGCTATGACTAATGGAAGCGCACTGAGAGGATAGGCAGGTTCGGAACGTGAAAATCGATCGTGTCATCCTCGCTATGGGCTTACTCTGGAGCTCATAGGAGCAACCTGAGACCCACAACTAGCCAGAATCAACTCCCACGAATATTGCTTTTCCCCGGGCGCTAACAGGACACCTACAAAGGTGCCCCTATCCATAACCCGGGGATAACGTTGTGTAAAAAGACAGATATTTCTTAATCTACGAAAATATAATATAAACACGAACGAAAATATACAATAACCTCTTCCGAGTTAACCGTGATTCTGGAAAGCGTTATTTGTCTGTAGAAACCACAGAAACCTATACATTTTCGAGATTTAAAGAAGAATTTATAAAAAAGAAATTTACCTTGCTGCCACTGATTTTTCGGAAACGTTTCCGAATAGTTTTTATAGCGTATTAATCACCTACTTTTCAAAATTTCGGGGTTGTTACCTTTCACGTAAAAAAGTGCGTTGTGTAAAAAGATTAATATTTCTTAATCTACGAAAATATAATATAAACCCGAACGAAAATATACAATAACCTCTTCCGAGCTAACCACGATTCTGGAAAGCGTTATTTATCTATAGAAACCACAGAAACCGATATATTTTCGAGATTTAAAGCAGAATTTATAAAAACGAAGTTTACCTTGCCGCCACTTATTTTTCGGAAACGTTTCCGAATAGATCTTATAGCGTATTAATCAAATACTTTTCAAAATTTCGGGTTGGTTACCTTTCACGTAAAAAAGTGCGTTGTGAAAAAAGACAGATATTTCTTAATCTACGAAAATAATAATATAAACACGAACGAAAATATACAATAACCTCTTCCGAGTTAATCGCTATTCTGGAAAGCGTTATTTGTCTGTAGAAACCACAGAAACCTATATATTTTCGAGATTTAAAGAAGAATTTATAAAAATCTAATTTACCTTACTGCCACTGATTTTTCGGAAACGTTTCCGAGTAGTTTTTATAGCGTATTAATCACCTATTTTTCAAAATTTCGGGGTGGTTACCTTTCACGTAAAAAAGTGCGTTGTGTAAAAAGACAAATATTTCTTAATCTACGAAAATATGATATAAACACGAACAAAAATATACAATAACCTCTTCCGAGTTAACCGCGATTCTGGAAAGCGTTATTTGTCTGTAGAAACCACAGAAACCGATATATTTTCGAGATTTAAAGAAGAATTTATAAAAACGAAGTTTACCTTGATGCCACTTATTTTTCGGAAACGTTTCCGAATAGTTTTTATAGCGTATTAATCACCTACTAACCTACTTTACAAAATTTCGAGGGGGTTTCCTTTCACGTAAAAAAATACATTGTGAAAAAAGACGCATATTTCTTAATCTACGAAAATATAATATAAACCCGAACGAAAATATACAATAACCTCTTCCGAGCTAACCACGATTCTGGAAAGCGTTATTTATCTATAGAAACCACAGAAACCGATATATTTTCCAGATTTAAAGCAGAATTTATAAAAACGAAGTTTACCTTGCTGCCACTGATTTTTCGGAAACGTTTCCGAATAATTTTTATAGCGGATTAATCACCTACTAACCTACTTTACAAAATTTCGGGGTGGTTACCTTTCACGTAAAAAAGTGGGTTGTGAAAAAAGACAGATATTTCTTAATCTACGAAAATAATAATATAAACACGAACGAAAATATACAATAGCCTCTTCCGAGTTAACCGCGATTCTGGAAAGCGTTATTTGTCTGTAGAAACCACAGAAACCGATATATTTTCGAGATTTAAAGCAGAATTTATAAAAACGAAGTTTACCTTGCCGCCACTTATTTTTCGGAAACGTTTCCGAATAGTTCTTATAGCGTATTAATCAAATACTTTTCAAAATTTCGGGTTGGTTACCTTTCACGTAAAAAAGTGCGTTGTGAAAAAAGACAGATATTTCTTAATCTAAGAAAATAATAATATAAACACCAACGAAAATATACAATAAGCTCTTCCGAGTTAATCGCGATTCTGGAAAGCGTTATTTGTCTGTAGAAACCAAAGAAACCTATATATTTTCGAGATTTAAAGAAGAATTTATAAAAATCTAATTTACTTTGCTGCCACTGATTTTTCGGAAACGTTTCCGAGTAGTTTTTATAGCGTATTAATCACCTAATTTTCAAAATTTCGGGGTGGTTACCTTTCACGTAAAAGTGCGTTGTGAAAAAAGACTGATATTTCTTAATCTACGAAAATATAATATAAACACGAACGAAAATATACAATAACCACTTCCGAGTTACCCACGATTCTGGAAAGCGTTATTTATCTGTAGAAACCACAGAAACCGATATATTTTCGAGATTTAAAGTAGAATTTATAAAAACGAAGTTTACCTTGCTGCCACTGATTTTTCGGAAACGTTTCCGAATAATTTTTATAGCGGATTAATCACCTACTAACCTACTTTACAAAATTTCGGGGTGGTTACCTTTCACGTAAAAAAGTGGGTTGTGAAAAAAGACAGATATTTCTTAATCTACGAAAATAATAATATAAACACGAACGAAAATATACAATAGCCTCTTCCGAGTTAACCGCGATTCTGGAAAGCGTTATTTGTCTGTAGAAACCACAGAAACCTATATATTTTCGAGATTTAAAGAAGAATTTATAAAAACGAAATTTACCTTGCTGCCACTGATTTTTCGGAAACGTTTCCGAATAGTTTTATAGCGTATTAATCACCTACTAACCTACTTTACAAAATTTCGGGGTGGTTACCGTTCACGTAAAAAAGTGCGTTGTGTAAAAAGATTAATATTTCTTAATCTACGAAAATATAATATAAACCCGAACGAAAATATACAATAACCTCTTCCGAGTTAACCGTGATTCTGGAAAGCGTTATTTGTCTGTAGAAACCACAGAAACCTATACATTTTCAAGATTTAAAGAAGAATTTATAAAAACGAAATTTACCTTGCTGCCACTGATTTTTCGGAAACGTTTCCGAATAGTTTTTATAGCGTATTAATCACCTACTTTTCAAAATTTCGGGGTTGTTACCTTTCACGTAAAAAAGTGCGTTGTGTAAAAAGATTAATATTTCTTAATCTACGAAAATATAATATAAACCCGAACGAAAATATACAATAACCTCTTCCGAGCTAACCACGATTCTGGAAAGCGTTATTTATCTATAGAAACCACAAAAACCGATATATTTTCGAGATTTAAAGCAGAATTTATAAAAACGAAGTTTACCTTGCCGCCACTTATTTTTCGGAAACGTTTCCGAATAGTTCTTATAGCGTATTAATCAAATACTTTTCAAAATTTCGGGTTGGTTACCTTTCACGTAAAAAAGTGCGTTGTGAAAAAAGACAAATATTTCTTAATCTACGAAAATATAATATAAACCCGAACGAAAATATACAATAACCTCTTCCGAGCTAACCACGATTATGGAAAGCGTTATTTATCTGTAGAAACCACAGAAACCGATATACTTTCGAGATTTAAAGCAGAATTTATAAAAACGAAGTTTACCTTGCTGCCACTGATTTTTCGGAAACGTTTCCGAATAATTTTTATAGCGGATTAATCACCTACTAACCTACTTTACAAAATTCCGGGGTGGTTACCTTTCACGTAAAAAAGTGGGTTGTGAAAAAAGACAGATATTTCTTAATCTACGAAAATAATAATATAAACACGAACGAAAATATACAATAGCCTCTTCCGAGTTAACCGTGATTCTGGAAAGCGTTATTTGTCTGTAGAAACCACAGAAACCTATATATTTTCGAGATTTAAAGAAGAATTTATAAAAACGAAATTTACCTTGCTGCCACTGATTTTTCTGAAACGTTTCCGAATAGTTTTATAGCGTATTAATCACCTACTAACCTACTTTACAAAATTTCGGGGTGGTTACCTTTCACGTAAAAAAGTGCGTTGTGTAAAAACTAACTAGTACTGCTTTCGATCTCTACAGGTCATCGCAAGGGTTTTCCCAACTGGATGAACCGGCCGGTGCGACACCAATCCTGGCCACGCTATGACTAATGGAAGCGCACTGAGAGGATAGGCAGGTTCGGAACGTGAAAATCGATCGTGTCATCCTCGCTATGGGCTTACTCTGGAGCTCATAGGAGCAACCTGAGACCCACAACTAGCCAGAATCAACTCCCACGAATATTGCTTTTCCCCGGGCGCTAACAGGACACCTACAAAGGTGCCCCTATCCATAACCCGGGGATAACGTTGTGTAAAAAGACAGATATTTCTTAATCTACGAAAATATAATATAAACACGAACGAAAATATACAATAACCTCTTCCGAGTTAACCGTGATTCTGGAAAGCGTTATTTGTCTGTAGAAACCACAGAAACGTATACATTTTCGAGATTTAAAGAAGAATTTATAAAAACGAAATTTACCTTGCTGCCACTGATTTTTCGGAAACGTTTCCGAATAGTTTTTATAGCGTATTAATCACCTACTTTTCAAAATTTCGGGGTTGTTACCTTTCACGTAAAAAAGTGCGTTGTGTAAAAAGATTAATATTTCTTAATCTACGAAAATATAATATAAACCCGAACGAAAATATACAATAACCTCTTCCGAGCTAACCACGATTCTGGAAAGCGTTATTTATCTATAGAAACCACAGAAACCGATATATTTTCGAGATTTAAAGCAGAATTTATAAAAACGAATTTTACCTTGCCGCCACTTATTTTTCGGAAACGTTTCCGAATAGTTCTTATAGCGTATTAATCAAATACTTTTCAAAATTTCGGGTTGGTTACCTTTCACGTAAAAAAGTGCGTTGTGAAAAAAGACAGATATTTCTTAATCTACGAAAATAATAATATAAACACGAACGAAAATATACAATAACCTCTTCCGAGTTAATCGCTATTCTGGAAAATGTTATTTGTCTGTAGAAACCACAGAAACCTATATATTTTCGAGATTTAAAGAAGAATTTATAAAAACGAAATTTACCTTGATGCCACTTATTTTTCGGAAACGTTTCCGAATAATTTTTATAGCGGATTAATCACCTACTAACCTACTTTACAAAATTTCGGGGTGGTTACCTTTCACGTAAAAAAGTGGGTTGTGAAAAAAGACAGATATTTCTTAATCTACGAAAATAATAATATAAACACGAACGAAAATATACAATAGCCTCTTCCGAGTTAACCGCGATTCTGGAAAGCGTTATTTGTCTGTAGAAACCACAGAAACCTATATATTTTCGAGATTTAAAGAAGAATTTATAAAAACGAAATTTACCTTGCTGCCACTAATTTTTCGGAAACGTTTCCGAATAGTTTTATAGCGTATTAATCACCTACTAACCTACTTAACAAAATTTCGGGGTGGTTACCTTTCACGTAAAAAAGTGCGTTGTGTAAAAACTAACTAGTACTGCTTTCGATCTCTACAGATCATCGCAAGGGGTTTCCCAACTGGATGAACCGGCCGGTGCGACACCAATCCTGGCCACGCTATGACTAATGGAGGCGCACTGAGAGGATAGGCAGGTTCGGAACGTGAAAATCGATCGTGTCATCCTCGCTATGGGCTTACTCTGGAGCTCATAGGAGCAACCTGAGACCCACAACTAGCCAGAATCAACTCCCACGAATATTGCTTTTCCCCGGGCGCTAACAGGACACCTACAAAGGTGCCCCTATCCATAACCCGGGGATAACGTTGTGTAAAAAGACAGATATTTCTTAATCTACGAAAATATAATATAAACACGAACGAAAATATACAATAACCTCTTCCGAGTTAACCGTGATTCTGGAAAGCGTTATTTGTCTGTAGAAACCACAGAAACCTATACATTTTCGAGATTTAAAGAAGAATTTATAAAAACGAAATTTACCTTGCTGCCACTAATTTTTCGGAAACGTTTCCGAATAGTTTTATAGCGTATTAATCACCTACTAACCTACTTAACAAAATTTCGGGGTGGTTACCTTTCACGTAAAAAAGTGCGTTGTGTAAAAACTAACTAGTACTGCTTTCGATCTCTACAGATCATCGCAAGGGGTTTCCCAACTGGATGAACCGGCCGGTGCGACACCAATCCTGGCCACGCTATGACTAATGGAGGCGCACTGAGAGGATAGGCAGGTTCGGAACGTGAAAATCGATCGTGTCATCCTCGCTATGGGCTTACTCTGGAGCTCATAGGAGCAACCTGAGACCCACAACTAGCCAGAATCAACTCCCACGAATATTGCTTTTCCCCGGGCGCTAACAGGACACCTACAAAGGTGCCCCTATCCATAACCCGGGGATAACGTTGTGTAAAAAGACAGATATTTCTTAATCTACGAAAATATAATATAAACACGAACGAAAATATACAATAACCTCTTCCGAGTTAACCGTGATTCTGGAAAGCGTTATTTGTCTGTAGAAACCACAGAAACCTATACATTTTCGAGATTTAAAGAAGAATTTATAAAAAAGAAATTTACCTTGCTGCCACTGATTTTTCGGAAACGTTTCCGAATAGTTTTTATAGCGTATTAATCACCTACTTTTCAAAATTTCGGGGTTGTTACCTTTCACGTAAAAAAGTGCGTTGTGTAAAAAGATTAATATTTCTTAATCTACGAAAATATAATATAAACCCGAACGAAAATATACAATAACCTCTTCCGAGCTAACCACGATTCTGGAAAGCGTTATTTATCTATAGAAACCACAGAAACCGATATATTTTCGAGATTTAAAGCAGAATTTATAAAAACGAAGTTTACCTTGCCGCCACTTATTTTTCGGAAACGTTTCCGAATAGATCTTATAGCGTATTAATCAAATACTTTTCAAAATTTCGGGTTGGTTACCTTTCACGTAAAAAAGTGCGTTGTGAAAAAAGACAGATATTTCTTAATCTACGAAAATAATAATATAAACACGAACGAAAATATACAATAACCTCTTCCGAGTTAATCGCTATTCTGGAAAGCGTTATTTGTCTGTAGAAACCACAGAAACCTATATATTTTCGAGATTTAAAGAAGAATTTATAAAAATCTAATTTACCTTACTGCCACTGATTTTTCGGAAACGTTTCCGAGTAGTTTTTATAGCGTATTAATCACCTATTTTTCAAAATTTCGGGGTGGTTACCTTTCACGTAAAAAAGTGCGTTGTGTAAAAAGACAAATATTTCTTAATCTACGAAAATATGATATAAACACGAACAAAAATATACAATAACCTCTTCCGAGTTAACCGCGATTCTGGAAAGCGTTATTTGTCTGTAGAAACCACAGAAACCGATATATTTTCGAGATTTAAAGAAGAATTTATAAAAACGAAGTTTACCTTGATGCCACTTATTTTTCGGAAACGTTTCCGAATAGTTTTTATAGCGTATTAATCACCTACTAACCTACTTTACAAAATTTCGAGGGGGTTTCCTTTCACGTAAAAAAATACATTGTGAAAAAAGACGCATATTTCTTAATCTACGAAAATATAATATAAACACAAACGAAAATATACAATAACCTCTTCCGAGTTAACCACGATTCTGGAAAGTGTTATTTATCTGTAGAAACCACAGAAACCGATATATTTTCGAGATTTAAAGACGAATTTATAAAAACGAAGTTTACCTTGCCGCCACTTATTTTTCGGAAACGTTTCCGAATAGTTCTTATAGCGTATTAATCAAATACTTTTCAAAATTTCGGGTTGGTTACCTTTCACGTAAAAAAGTGCGTTGTGAAAAAAGACAGATATTTCTTAATCTACGAAAATAATAATATAAACACGAACGAAAATATACAATAACCTCTTCCGAGTTAATCGCGATTCTGGAAAGCGTTATTTGTCTGTAGAAACCACAGAAACCTATATATTTTCGAGATTTAAAGAAGAATTTATAAAAATCTAATTTACCTTGCTGCCACTGATTTTTCGGAAACGTTTCCGAGTAGTTTTTATAGCGTATTAATCACCTATTTTTCAAAATTTCGGGGTGGTTACCTTTCACGTAAAAGTGCGTTGTGAGAAAAGACTGATATTTCTTAATCTACGAAAATATAATATAAACACGAACGAAAATATACAATAACCTCTTCCGAGTTACCCACGATTCTGGAAAGCGTTATTTATCTGTAGAAACCACAGAAACCGATATATTTTCGAGATTTAAAGTAGAATTTATAAAAACGAAGTTTACCTTGCTGCCACTGATTTTTCGGAAACGTTTCCGAATAATTTTTATAGCGGATTAATCACCTACTAACCTACTTTACAAAATTTCGGGGTGGTTACCTTTCACGTAAAAAAGTGGGTTGTGAAAAAAGACAGATATTTCTTAATCTACGAAAATAATAATATAAACACGAACGAAAATATACAATAGCCTCTTCCGAGTTAACCGCGATTCTGGAAAGCGTTATTTGTCTGTAGAAACCACAGAAACCTATATATTTTCGAGATTTAAAGAAGAATTTATAAAAACGAAATTTACCTTGCTGCCACTGATTTTTCGGAAACGTTTCCGAATAGTTTTATAGCGTATTAATCACCTACTAACCTACTTTACAAAATTTCGGGGTGGTTAACTTTCACGTAAAAAAGTGCGTTGTGTAAAAACTAACTAGTACTGCTTTCGATCTCTACAGATCATCGCAAGGTTTTTCCCAACTGGATGAACCGGCCGGTGCGACACCAATCCTGGCCACGCTATGACTAATGGAGGCGCACTGAGAGGATAGGCAGGTTCGGAACGTGAAAATCGATCGTGTCATCCTCGCTATGGGCTTACTCTGGAGCTCATAGGAGCAACCTGAGACCCACAACTAGCCAGAATCAACTCCCACGAATATTGCTTTTCCCCGGGCGCTAACAGGACACCTACAAAGGTGCCCCTATCCATAACCCGGGAATAACGTTGTGTAAAAAGACAGATATTTCTTAATCTACGAAAATATAATATAAACACGAACGAAAATATACAATAACCTGTTCCGAGCTAACCACGATTCTGGAAAGCGTTATTTATCTATAGAAACCACAGAAACCGATATATTTTCGAGATTTAAAGCAGAATTTATAAAAACGAATTTTACCTTGCCGCCACTTATTTTTCGGAAACGTTTCCGAATAGTTCTTATAGCGTATTAATCAAATACTTTTCAAAATTTCGGGTTGGTTACCTTTCACGTAAAAAAGTGCGTTGTGAAAAAAGACAGATATTTCTTAATCTACGAAAATAATAATATAAACACGAACGAAAATATACAATAACCTCTTCCGAGTTAATCGCGATTCTGGAAAGCGTTATTTGTCTGTAGAAACCACAGAAACCTATATATTTTCGAGATTTAAAGAAGAATTTATAAAAATCTAATTTACCTTGCTGCCACTGATTTTTCGGAAACGTTTCCGAGTAGTTTTTATAGCGTATTAATCACCTATTTTTCAAAATTTCGGGGTGGTTACCTTTCACGTAAAAGTGCGTTGTGAAAAAAGACTGATATTTCTTAATCTACGAAAATATAATATAAACACGAACGAAAATATACAATAACCTCTTCCGAGTTACCCACGATTGTGGAAAGCGTTATTTATCTGTAGAAACCACAGAAACCGATATATTTTCGAGATTTAAAGTAGAATTTATAAAAACGAAGTTTACCTTGCTGCCACTGATTTTTCGGAAACGTTTCCGAGTAGTTTTTATAGTGTATTAATCAGGTCTCTCAACCTTATATATACTTTTTTAGGGTGCTAGCAATTCTTAATTAAACATTTTCAACTGCTGCGTAAATAAATTTGTACAAGCAAGAGTAACAAAATAATATTAATATTAATTTTAAGGTTAATGTTAATGCTGTTAATTTACCATGTTTGTCTGTAAAACATGTTTGTTGAATAGGAAAATGTTTACTTGAGAATGAATAGAATCCTAAAAACCGATATTCCATGTTGAGAAAACTGAGTAATACACTATAAAAACTACTTTTTTAAGAATATCTCTATATTAACAACAAGAACGAAAAATCATGCTTCAAGCATAGATTATGCAACACTTTCCAACACTTCCAAATTAATTTTGCAAATCCTTACCGTAAAGTGTAAGATGATAATCTAACTAAACAATTTTAAAAATTCATAACATATATATTAAAAAATACAATTTCAGGAATTACCAACAATATTCGGAAAAATATCAGAGCTCTTTTGTGCAGCCCTGTTTATGATCTATAGATTTGTATATATACTAAATAGAATGCTAAATTTTAGTTCAGTTAGGAAACGCGTAGCACAGTTTAAAATTTCCCCTTTGCAATTTACTACAATAAACGGAAATGTTCTCGAGAACTTTTGTGCTGCCCTGTCTACAATCTATACAATTTATACACACCAAGTAATAGGCAGAAAATGAGTTAAATTTAAAAACGCGTTCAGCAACTGAAAAAGCCTTCCCAGCAATTATTATTAAACACAGTACTTTAACCGAATTATTTTGTGTGTCCCTCTAAATGAACGATGAAAGCTATACACACAATATACTATAGTAAGCCTCTTGTAATCCATATTAGTAATATATATCAATTTCAATATGTTTGAAATAATGAAACATTATTAAAATAAACTGCGAACGATTTTTCTTCATAGACCGTAATTTAACGGAATTATTTTGAGTATCCCTGTAAAGGAACTGTAAGTGCTATGCACACTACATTCTATAAATAGTCTCTTGTAGTGCATCTTAGTGATATATATCAATTTCAATGTTTTTGAAATTGTGTAACATCATTAAAATAAACCGCAAATGATTTTTCCCCATAGACCGCAATGTAACGGAATTCTTTTGAGTGTCCCAGTAAAAAAAGTATAAGTGCTCCACACTTCATTTTCAATCTCGGACATGCCACAGAAGCCTCAATATATCAATTGCATGACGATCCGAGCATATTTACGTGAGTTAGCGCACGGACAGACAAACGGACAAACCGAATTCATAAACACTTTTCAACTATGTTGGAAAGTGTTAAAAACTAACCACCGCCGTCGCAGCCGCTGTCAATGAAGATTTTGTGCCTTGAGGTTTTTCTGGACTAAATCCAGAAACCTATTGCATATAAAAATGTGAAAATTGTTAGTTTTATAAAGAAATGTTCGATAAATACGTTGAAGCAGACAGTTTTTAAATCAAAGAATTATTTTAAGAGATATTGAATATTAAAGTTGGTCAAAATAGTTCTCTTAAAAAAGTTTTATAGGAACGAAAACTATGCACAGGAATTTTACCATAATTTAAAAGGATATAGTTGACAAGCTTGCGGTGTGCAGAGTGCTATTATTATTATTTTTTTAATTTCAGTAATTTTTGGGGTTATACTTCAATTTTTTATTCAAATTTTTATTATTTTCATAGAGATTTATTTCATATTTCAAAAGTTCATTATTTGAATTGTTGCCAATTTGTGAAATAGCGCACATAATACTATTGCCTTTCAATTAAAAAAATGTATTTACACGTGACTATTGATAACAGAAATAAAACTTTAAAAAAATAATTAAATGATCACGTGTTAAAAGCAGTAATTGTATAAAATTACGTAATAAAAATATACTTGCGCGTGAATATTAAAAAGAGAAATAATTAAATTATTACGCGTTCAAAGAATTAAATGGGAAAACTTACGTCATAATTAAAATGCTCAAATAACAGTATTTCCAAACAGTTTCTATATAAAAATATATTTACACGAAAGATGAATTTGTTTCGACAAAATATTTTACCTGTTATTTCAAATTTTAAAACAGCGTAAATAATAATATTTCCTTTCAATTGAATATTTTTACATTTAATAATTGGAAGAAAACTTTGAAAATTACGTCGTATTGGAAACGATACATTTAAAACGTCTTACTGATAACATTTATCGGTACTTTTCCATTATACCGTTGACAACTTTCCAGTAAAAAAGAAAAAGAAAAAAAAAACTATCGCCAAATTGTTCGCTAAACTCTAATGCCCAAAAAAACAATGAAAGAATGTTACCATTGGAATCTAAAGCCCCACTCACTAAAGTGTCAACTATCAGTAACTTTAAACAATAAAATTTACAATACATTAATGAAAAGAAAAAAAACTAATCTTAAATATTTATTTATTTACAATATTTTTCTTAAATATCCCCCTCGGCTGATGTGTAAGTGTTTATGACGTCAGTTGAAAGTATCTGTTGTGCGTAACGATGCATAGCAACAGTTTTTCAACGCTTTTTCTCTTTTAATGTCATAGCATGCTCCTTAAGGTCGTTATTATTATTTAAATTAATGAAATAACTAATAAATGGGTAAAATATCATTAAAAATACAGATAAATGTCGAATAAAAATCGCTCGATGACATAACAAACACGTGTAAAGAATAACGTAACGCATCTGATGTAAATTGATATGACGCCACGGTAACGCACTTTTGTCGTTAAATCCTATAATTTCGGCGACAGTTTTTTTCTTTTTTGGATAGTGGTCGACGGGATAACGAATAAGTATCCAATTTTTTATAACATCATTATAAAATTCCCCGATGCAGCGACATTGTTTACTTAGCCATTTTATACAAGTTGATTTTCAAATGTTTAATTGATCTTATTTAATCAATCACGAAAACAGTTGTTAGATCTTTCGACAGCACTTGATTCGACCTTAAAATCCCACAGTGAAAGGAAAATGAATGGAAACCCGATTACAGAAGATCCCCACTTGTCTCTTAATTATAATTCAATCTTCCGTAATCATTTTAGAGTTGATCAAATTAGAATTTTTTAGAATCTGCAGTGTCAGAACGGCGGTTGGTGAGCGTAGCTCGTAGGGAGCAGAACCCCCTAGTAACTCAAAAAGTTACTGGACGGAATGAGTTATAATTTTATATCCGCATATTTGAAACTTATAGAAGTCAATCTATGCTTTAAAAATCATATATTATTTTGAAAATAATTTTAAAAAAATATATGAATAGTAAATAATAAATTTCTTAAAAGAAATAGATATCTAGAAACTGCAAATATGCGAATCGAAAATTACAGCTTATTTCGCCGAGTAGTATTCGAGTTATGCTTAAAAAACTACCTGCATTTCAATCTGTTTTGAAAAAAGTAACAAGCTGGAAATTGCACGTCAAACGGGACAAATGAGGTGCGTTCGTATTACTATATAACTAGTTTTATAAATATTCATATCTTGGTGCAATAGCTATTGCACTCTTATGCAAAAATGCAAGAATCGAAATTTCTTTTATGTGCAGATTTTCATATTATAGATATTAATTTTATTTTGTAAAATCAAGTTTCAATACACTTTTACAAACAATTAGTTACAATACTGTTACATTAAAATTATACTATGCGCAAATATCCAATACAAGACAATGCAAAAATATCATCGTTATTATTTCACTGAAAAAAGGAATTATATCGTCTGTTATTATATGTAGGGGTAGTTTCCATAATAAAATAAGTGCATTTTAAGTTGGCAACATTTTATCTTTTGTTGATATTTACTGAAAATTCCAGTTTTGAAAATTTCAGAACTTAAAATCCATATTTAGACTATTTCTCCGGAAACATCTATCCAAAAAACTGTCGGTAGATTATAGGATTGCTATAACTATACAATTTTAGTAATACAAATTCGGTTTTTAAATTCAGTAATACGGAAATAATAGGACTCCATCTTAAATAGGTTGTAATCACCATGGTAACCTAGAATCATTACCTATCATGGGATATCATTGAATTAATTGCATATGATAGGATTTAATTGAATGAAGAAAACTTTTATTAACAGCTTTTTAAGTTTTGATTCGATTTTCATAAAATTTGAAATGACTCAACAAAATTCTGCAGCGATTATATATACAAAATTTCAAACCATTCGGTTGGGTATTTTTTGCTCTCTTATATGCGGACAGACCGACAGACTATAGGTGCTACGTATTTATATAATTACGAACGCACCTAAAAAGGACTGCTATATCGCTAAACTGTGAAAATTGAAAAAAAAAAGTAGCAGCCTGTGAGATCGCTGCAGCAGTTCATGGTTAAATACGAATACCATTTACATTTATTAAATGATGAAACAATGTATAAAAATGCTTCATAATCAGTATTGTTGTGTATAAACTATGAAAAATCTAGTCGAAAACCTTGATAGAAAATTCTTATGCGAAATTTGTTTTGAAAGTCAAAATTACGGAGGATATTATATTGGTCATGCTTGATTTATACTGAATTCAGACTTACTTAGTATATTTTACGTCTCATGATTTATTAGTTATTGCCATGCATGCATTGTTTTTGGTATAAATATTTAAAATTTTAATGCTTAAAACTTTAAGCAATAAATCCGTCGATTTGTATTTAAAAAACGTTTTCTTTTTGTTATTCATCTAACTTGCATTCTAATTGAGCACTATTTAGCACAATTGAAAGCATAATTTTACAGTTAGCCATGCGCAGTTAGTTTGCGTAAAGTATCAGGTATTTCAATTTTATGTTTTCGAAAAATAATACAAGATTATATGTGTGTAATAGTTAAGCAAAAAATTCAATGAATTACAGTGATGAAAAAAAAATTTATTCATATGATACGTAAGTTTAATTTCTGAATTTATTTGCTTTGGTCCATTATTCAAAACCGATTTACGTAAAATAGTTCAGCCATTTCACTGCCATTTATATCTTAGTTTATTCAATTATTTCTGTTACAATGAACTACTATCTCCGGCTAGGTAAGTTTGCTTAAAATAATCCGAGTAGTTAAATGATTAAGGAAATAAAATAAAAGTGATTTAATTTTACTTATTTAATTGAAAACCTGAAAACATTTAAAATGAATCACAATTTATTTATTCCTAAAATAGGTGTAAAATGAAATAAATAAAGATTCTAAAACATTAAAACCATTCTATGATGTTAAAACTTTCGTCGAAGTCCCAAGCGCTTTCGAGTCGCTGTATCCATCATCAAAGGGCGAAAATGAGAAAGAATTTTTGGAGAATATGTTCTCATTTTCGCCCTTTGATGATGGCCAAGTTCTGGTCGAAAATGCTCGGGACTCCGACGAAAGTTTTAACAACTTAGAACGGTTTTAATTTTTCAGAATCTTTATTTATTTCATTTTACACCTATTTTAGTAATAAATAAATTGTGATTCATTTTAAATGGTTTCATGTTTTTAATTGGTATACTAAGGTGAATTTATGTTCCAATATTAGATTTTTTTCTATATATTTAATTTTAGTTATCTGTATACAATAACATAATAGCTTCAGCTCAATAAATAAATTTGCATAAATTGATTAAGACATTTCAATTACCGTATTTTTCGGCGTATAATCCGCGGCTCAAATATTTCAGTTTAAACCCAGAAATTTTATTTAATAATTGAAGTCAAGGGTATTCCAAGTTCAAGAAAGTAGCATTTTATCAAATACAAATTCTTGGTCTAAAATGAATTTTTTGAGCCGCGGATTATAGGCCTAAAAACACGCGGTAAATATTGTGTTGTCCTCTTTAAAAAAAAAAAAAAAAAAAAAAAAAAACTCATTTTTTGAAATTTTCTCTATCTAAAGTCTAATAAAGAATTTTAAAAAATTAAACATGGCTGAATTTTTACAGCTTGTTCTGACTGATATTTTAATGTTAGACATTTTTCATTTTATCACTTTATTACAAAATGACAGCCAATTGAGCGAGAATTTGAGAAAAACCCACTTTTCCATAATTAACCCATGTTACCTGAAAAAAAAACCACACATGACGTAAATCAGCTGAAAATGAAGCATTTTATTACATATTAATGGTTTAACATAAAATAAATAAATAATTAATTATGTGGATCATTCTAAAATTCTATTATAACAAGAAAATCTTTAAAAATTAAGCCCTTGTTTTGCCAGAATTCTGCAATTGTTAATTTAAATTATTTTAAAACTAAATAAGCACTCCTTAGGTATTTTTAACTAATTTTATTATTCTAAATGGTGCAGAAAAATCGAACAAAACAAAACAAAATTACTTTAGTGAAATATTTGATAAAGTACTAAGGTGTTTTTTTTTTTTTTTTTTTTTTTTTTTTTTTGAAACATTTTACTGTGGGTTTTTTTTTTTTTTTAGAGGACAGCACAATAATGTTTTTGTTAGTTGTATTTAGTAATTCTGCGTGTAGTAATATGTAATTTTTTGAACTTATTAAATAAGTTTACTAATAGTAATTTAAGAAATCATATAATCTGTTTTTGTGATTCAGTTGATGATCTGTTATTGAGACGTAACATATTCAGTTCAATAAATACAGAGGGTGTTTGTTCATACATTTTGCAATGATTTTGGAAAAAGTAAAATAAACAAAGATAAGAATTTTATTTTCGAATATGTTAAATCTGATAGCTGTTTTGTTCAATTATCATATTACATCTTGATTTCCAAGATAAAAAAGCTTTTCTTAAAAATCTTTCTAATAATTGTTTTCACCGTTCTACATTTACTGTAATAAGAGTAATAATAAAGTGAATATTATTTATTGCATTTAATTATAATTATCTTGAATTCAAAATTTATATACAAGGTTTGTCTGAACTAGTGTTTTGAACTCCAAGTGGTGATGATAAGACAAGCATCTTTTGTATAGGAAACCATTTATACTACCTATTTAACGGAAAATACGGGTGCGAACAGGTGCATAGCGGATAACCTTCCATTTTTTCCAAGTCAAATGCATATATATTGAACCAGAAATTTTATTTAATAAACAAAATCAAATAAATACCACATAGAAAATAGACACGTTTTATTAAATAAATTTTCTGATTCAAAACAGGTTTCTTTTGGCTTGAAAAACTGCAGAAAGTTTGAAACTATATCCCTGTATTTTTCATTACATATAAGAAGATTGTGGTCAGGGTTTTTCCTAAAGAAATATTTTTTGTCTTGATATATATTGTCACCATTAAAGTTCTGTCCATTAATTGAGATACGCCCTGTATATATATATATATATATATATATATATATATATATATATATATATATATATATATATATATATATATATATACATATATATTTGTTTATTTATATATTAAGTTATTTATGTAATAATTAAAATTTATTTAAGTTGAAGTTATTAAAGCTGATTTTATACATATATTAATTTTAAAGTTGAAAAAGACATGACAAGTTAAAAAAATACATTATAATCAAGATTTTGCTGATTCGGGACCCCTGGCTAATTGAAACCCTTTGGGCGGACCCCACTATCCTCGCTGTAAAGATGGTGCTGCCAACGGTACACAATTTCTGATGCAAAATATCGCAAGTGTTACATATGCATTGATTCCGAAACCGGCCATCGACCAGTTTTTCTCTCATAAATATCCTTAACATAAACAACTATAAGATAAACTCTATCGCGTACATCTAAAAGGGGGGCGCAAAAGCCTCCAAAAGATTTCGAGAAACCTCTCATCTCATTCTTATGCCTTAATTTGCACAATTCATCATCTGACGTCATTAGCAACCTTATCAAGTCCCGAGTCTCCGTGGCGTGATTTCGCAGTTTTTCTTTTAAGTATTCCAGAAAACAACAGTCCAAAATTCAGCGATAGATGGTACAATACACTTATTAATCTTTACAACCCACTAGTGAAGAAATTCAAAATTCGCACCATTCTCGTCACCCGAAATTATCTTCCGTTCCAGGTACTGGACCTGCCATTGTTGTCGTTGCGCCATTTTGTTGATTTTGCGCGATCTTGATGAAACCCAGATAGATTACGGACAGGGGATAAATTCAGGATTTGTTTCGCTTCGTGGCATCACAACGTTCACTCCAACGGCGGGAAGATTTAAGCTAATCGCTTATCAGAGAAGAAGGATAAGTTGCCTTCTGGCTCTTCGCTTGTTTGGTTTCGGTTTTGGTAGAGAGAGACTGGTTGTTTTTTACACATCTTCTTTCAAACATGACAAGCTACGTCGCAACTTCTTACAGTAAGTAGATAGTTTGTGTTTTTATTTTGTGTGAATTTTAATAATTTATTTTTGTGATAGCTAGCTGAAAACTTTTAAGTGTTAAATTTATTTCAGGGTTCCATTTTATATTTTACTGCGACTAAAATGGTTAAATGCCAATCGTTATTGATTTATGTCCAGTCCCCGATGAGTGTATTTTTGGCTTTCTCTTTAAAGAGGTCTAGTTGCAAGAAAATTTTCGGAAACATAAAGGACTTTCAAATATAAATGGTCTTTTAGTGTCATTGGGTGTGGGCCCGAATATATATCTATATATATTGATATATATCCAGTCTTGTTTTTTAATATCTTGGGAAGGGGGATGGGGCTTTTATTTTATAAATCCGCTTCATCCTCCACCTCTTTAGGGTCTCAATCTGGATGATAGAGAAGGGGTGCTACAAAAAAAGGAGGTTTATCCTGGGGGGGAGGGGGAGGGCTGTCAGGGGGGGAGTGAGATTTCAGCTTCCCCTCGCTAATATTAAACCTATGGGCGTGGGATTCATTTTGAAAATATCTGTTCAAAAAATTGATATTTTTAACTTATTTTTCTGTGTACTCTGGATGCTTCTTTTTTTACTTAGTTGTCGAAATATTTCTAAAATATATACTTAATTTTATTTGAAGTGCTAAAATCTTATTCAGTTTCACTAAGATTTTAACACATAAAATTATAAATTAGGTACATATTTTAGAAATATTTTGACAACTAAAAAAAAAAAGAAAGAGACATCCTTTAAGAACACTACACAGGAGCTAGTGACCCCAAAAAAACTTGTGTTCTAATGTTTTATTATAATGAGAACAGAGTCCATTCCTGACCTTTATGATTTCGATTCATAGCTCGCATATTTCTTTGCAATATGCTATCTAATTTTTTCTAGGCATACATATCGTCCATTAATTGATTTCGTATCTACCAGTGCCGAATTAACATTAAAAACTTAGTGTTATTTGTTATTGAAGAGAACTTTTAGAATAAATATTTGAATTTTCCTATCACTGAATTCGTTTGAAGTATACTTTTATTTTTAACGAGTGTTTTCATTTATGAAAATGTTTTTGCTACTGTTTCCTGAAAAGGTTGCAGCCCTGTGTGTGTGTGTGTGCGTGTGTGTATGCGCGCGCGCGCGCACTTCCATATTATGGCAACACTATTTAGTACAGTAGAAATACTTGTTTAGCTTAATTATTGTGCTGTCCTCTAAAAAAACCCATTTTTTGAAAATTTTCTTATATAAAATCTAATAAAGAATCTTAAAAAAATAAACATGCCTAAATTTTTACAGCTTGTTCTAACTAAGATGTTGAGCATTTTTATTTTATCGCTTTATTACAAAATGGCATGCGAAAATTTGAAAAAAAAAAAAAAAAAAAAAAAAAACCACTTTTCTAAAAAATAACCCATGTTACCTGAAAAAAACCGACACTTGGCATACTCGCTGAAAATGAAGCATTTTATTACATATTAATAGTTTAACGTAAAAACAGTTACAAAATTATGTAAATCATTCTAAAATTCTATTATAACAAGAAAATCTGTAAAAATGAAGCTCATGTTTTGTCAGAATTCTGCAATTGTTAATTTAAATTATTTTAAAACTAAATAAGCACTCCTTAGGTATTTTAAACTATTTTTATTATTCTGACTAAATAGTGCATAAAAACAGAATAACAGAAAAAAAATTGACTTTAATGAAATATTTGATGTAGTATTTGTTTAGGAAACATCTCACTGTGGGATTTTTTTTTAGAGGACAGCACAATACTATTTTCAAAGGTATTTAGTTGGAACTAAAGGCTGATCACTTCTATGTGCAAACCATTTGTAAGTCCATAATTTGAAAACATCTCACAAAATTGAATCGGTTATTTCAAAAACCATATAAGTCAAGTTTTTTTTTCAAATATACTTTTTTGTCGCAAATGCTTCCTTACAGTTAGAGCCATGATCTGGGTAATAACCACATAAGTCAGTGTATTCCTTTCTCTTCAGACAATAGCTTCTAATTTTCGTTCATCACTTAAACGACATAAAGTCAGCGACTTAAGTGGTTTTTGCATGCAATACCAGATTACATGCGGATACCATATTACATTACCCTATTACCATTTGCATGCAATACCGTATTAGGACATATAAATGTTCCTGTATAAGTGCTATCTTCATTAATTTTGATAAAAAAATATGTTTAATATGACTGTTTTGTTCAAATTAAATACCACCTAACTTTGTTTCTTGCTAAAACAACATATGTCAGGAACAGTTTTTCTGTTATTCTTCTTTTTATTATTCATAAATTATAAAAATTATTCGCTATTTACAAATTTTGAAGAACTCTGAACTCTATATTTTGTCCAAGCAAATCCATAAAAATCCGTTTACTTGTGAATAATACAGTTCTTTTTTTTTTTTTTCCATTTCTGAAAAGTTCTAATTCTGTGACTTATGTGATTTTTAAAATGACCAATTCAATTGGGATATATATCGCTTTCTTGTAAAATTTAGGCCATAGTAGAAATTTATAATAAACTTTTTTTTTCTTACAAAATATTTTATATATATATATATTACAATGCTAAATTTTTATATTAATGTCTCCATAGAAAAACCAATATTTAAGTGTTCATAAAGATGAAATTAGCTGAATATAAAACTATAATGAGTTGCCATCATAAAAATTATATCAATATTATCCCACTATAAGACTTGGCAATTCTAAATTTAAAGTTAATAAATTTCATGACTAAAAAACTTGTTCACAAATATATGTTGATTTTAAGAGACTACTTCACTCACGAAGAAAACTCCAGCTCGCTAATGTTAATCCTACGGGAGAATTTTTCTAAATATCTCGTTTGCATTTTAATATTTTTAAATGATTGTTTTTGCATTGGATAGCTGAGGTCGATCTCTACAAAGGCCGTTTTCTTACTTTTTCGTTTTTTTTTTTTTTTTCGATTTTGATTGCAGGTTTTTTTTTTTTTTTTTTTTTTTTTTTTTATGAGGATACTTTCATTTTTAAAACCGGTTTCGAAAGAAAAAAATAATAAATAAATTCAACTTTATTGAAAAGTGTTAAAAAGGCGTATTTAAATAATATAAAACGGTAACAGATGCGAAACCATAAAAAGAAGAAAAAACTGTTCACATATTAGTGTTTAATGTTATGTCATAAAACACCTGATAATCTCAATGAAAAGCAAGCAAACAAACAGGATTATTTTATTTGATACGCTTTATTTAACACGAGATACAAAACGCTTCTCGCTTTTATAAGTAAGGCTAAATCTTGTTATGGTTGAAAAAACACCTTGTTAAAACTTATCCAAATCGATAAAAAGCGATGCAATGAAAGTTAAATCTTCTTTCAATTAATTCTTTTAAAATCTCGTGTTCTACAACAACAACAGAAAATTAAAACGTTTTTTATCCAGTTATTAATCTTTTAATTCTTCAGATAGCGGCTATTTAGCGATAATTATTTTATTTACGATGTTATAATTGATTTCATGCAATACTCAATGATAACTATAATTATTAGTATAGATTATAGACTGATTTCTTATAAAAATGTAAAGAACATAATACACCAGATGTCACTCAGGATATAGAAATAAGTACGCATCAATCCTATGCCAGTGTTTCCCTTCTTATAATCATATAGTTAAAACGTCGGAGTTTTTTTTTTTTTTTTTTTTTTTTTTTTTTCAGAATTGCCTATGGTATTTGCCTTTGTTATTATTTTTCATTTATGTTAAGAATTGATTTTTATAATGTTAGATAATCTTTTTAAAAATGAATTAATTTTAAGATTTGAAGTTTTTTCTTAGTTCGAACTTTGTTTCTCTCTGTAAAAACTAGGATGATATCTTTAAGGTTCGCAATAATTATCAACATTTTTATAATGTTAGATAATCTTTTTAAAAAATTAATTAATTTTAAGATTTGAAGTTTTTTCTTAGTTAAAACTTTGTTTCTCTCTGTAAAAACTAGGATGATATCTTTAAATTTCACAATAATCATCAACAATTTTATAATGTTAGATAATCTTTAAAAAAATTTATTTTAAGATTTGAAGTTTTTTCTTAGTTAAAACTTTGTTTCTCTCTGTAAAAACTAGGATGATATCTTTAAATTTCACAATAATCATCAACAATTTTATAATGTTAGATAATCTTTAAAAAAATTTATTTTAAGATTTGAAGTTTTTTCTTAGTTAAAACTTTGTTTCTCTCTGTAAAAACTAGGATGATATCTTTAAATTTCACAATAATCATCAACAATTTTATAATGTTAGATAATCTTTTTAAAAAATTAATTAATTTTAAGATTTGAAGTTTTTTCTTAGTTAAAACTTTGTTTCTCTCTGTAAAAACTAGGATGATATCTTTAAATTTCACAATAATCATCAACAATTTTATAATGTTAGATAATCTTTAAAAAAAATTATTTTAAGATTTGAAGTTTTTTCTTAGTTAAAACTTTGTTTCTCTCTGTAAAAACTAGGATGATATCTTTAAATTTCACAATAATCATCAACAATTTTATAATGTTAGATAATCTTTAAAAAAATTTATTTTAAGATTTGAAGTTTTTTCTTAGTTAAAACTTTGTTTCTCTCTGTAAAAACTAGGATGATATCTTTAAATTTCACAATAATCATCAACAATTTTATAATGTTAGATAATCTTTAAAAAAAATTATTTTAAGATTTGAAGTTTTTTCTTAGTTAAAACTTTGTTTCTCTCTGTAAAAACTAGGATGATATCTTTAAATTTCACAATAATCATCAACAATTTTATAATGTTAGATAATCTTTAAAAAAAAATTAATTTTAAGATTTGAAGTTTTTTCTTAGTTAAAACTTTGTTTCTCTCTGTAAAAACTAGGATGATATCTTTAAATTTCACAATAATCATCAACAATTTTATAATGTTAGATAATCTTTAAAAAAAAAAAAAAAAATTTAAGATTTGAAGTTTTTTCTTAGTTAAAACTTTGTTTCTCTCTGTAAAAACTAGGATGATATCTTTAAGTTTCGCAATAATCATCAACATTTCTTTCCAAAACATTTGCGATTTTTGTTGCATTTCACCCTATTAACACTTAAGCACTATACAAATTTCTTGGAATACAATCGTGTAATATACATAAGGCATGTGTTGTACATTTTTTGGGGTACCAAAGGTTCGTAAATGTCATAATATTTTCGAAAATATCAAAAATCTCCTATATTTATATATATATATTCTATATTTTAATATATATCCAATTTATTTCTTTTAAATGCTAAAATGTGTAAACTAAAAACATAATATACAGTAAAATAACTTTCATTAGACTGACATGTTTCGGCTCACTCCGAGCCATTATCAAAAACAAATGAGAATATTCTATAATTGCACAGTCTTTGAAGTTATTATTTGAAATTCTATCATTTAATTTTCATGTACTTTTTTAAAATTACGCACGTTGTTTTTTATTTTTACTTGGTTGTTTATCTCCATATGTGTAACCATGGAGTAACTCGAGCCACAATTTCGGTAAGTTAAAAGATGCCGCATCGTTACATATTCTATTTTTGCGTGTTACTATCTCTATGGTTTCTCCTTTTATGGCACTGCAAGAGGGAACGTGACTACCTCTGTAGGTTGCTCACACCCCTCGAGCTGTGGTAAAGCAAGAGCCGTCGTGGTAGCTCGACATATGACCTAGCGACCGTCTCCCCCTATGGGGTTTCGCGAACGAAGTCGTTGGGGGTTCCATGGCGGTTCATCAAGGTTTCGTCTCTGCGGAAGTTTCCTCCGAGACGTGGGGTTACTGCCGTGACGACCTATGTCACCAACCTTGGTAAAATGACCTGGGGGTCCGCAGTTGGGGAGCGGCCTCAGGCCGATCGCAGCGCCGGGCGAGACAAAGCCCTGGTGCGATATAAGCCCTTCAGAGGCTTGGGTGCGATGGTCGTTTACGCGCGTCGGCGACCCCCGTGGGCGCCTGACGGCGCAGGATAGTTTTCTCCTTTTATGGATGAATAGCATAGAGTGGAGAGAAAAATTATTTTACCTTCATTGAAATTATTTGGATGGTTTCTTCTTGATATAATCTTGCTAGAGCTGTGGTTTTTCTATTATACTTAAATATGAGCTATATGCTCCTTTTTTCTGTAACTAAATTTCCTGCTTATCATGCCAATATAGTAATTCTTTGATCCGTCTTCTTTAATAAAAGGTATTTCATATATTCCTGACTAATTCTCAAAATTAATTGGGTCAACTTTACTGCAAATGATATTCTTTAATTTCTGAGGAGGTTTGTCTATTAAGCAGATATTGAAATATTTAAGGCTGTATTTTATTTTTTCAAAAAAGCTTGGATAATATTAAAGAGTATAAAGTTTGTATTTTTGCGAATCAACTTTGTTTAATGTTTTTTTATTATTATTATTATTGACGACATACACGATTAATTTATTAATACGGTGTACCTTAAAACCCTTATTACAAGAAATTTTACGAATATTATTTAATTCATTATCCAATTTATTTTCAGTACATACTAAAAAGACCCATCTTATGAAAAATCTGTAGGCTGAAATTTATACGTAGATGGAGAACATATGTTATTTGTTATATGGTACTAACATACCATTTTAAATGCAAATTAATTTTTAATAGCAAAATTTTTGCAAAAATATAAGTGTGTCTGTATTTTTTTTTTAATTATTTTTATTATTCCTTAATCTGCTGTGTAGTTTAAACTGAACAACAACCAGACTAGAAAAGATTGATTCTAATGAAGCTGTATATAACTGATTATCTAAATTACACATATCGTCATTTAATAGCTGTTCTAAGTTCATATTGCCCCACATAATTATTGATTCTACATTTTAAAATTCAGCTTCAAATAGAAAGCTTGGAAAATATTTTTTCTTTTGGCTAAAAAAAGTTACTGCTAGAGGCAAAAAAATATTCTCTACAGAACGGCACAAGTTAAAAAATTGATTTACACTTGTTCTGACAGAAAATAATATATATATCATACTCAATGATATTTTGAAAATAAATGTTAAATATATGAAAATATCGAAAATATCAAACACTATGATATTTCGAAAATAAATATCAGATATATATCCATTATTATACTGTATCTCAAAATTATACAGTATGATAAAATACAATTTCAACATAAATTTTAATAAAAATATTGATTATTTTATGTAATTGCAATGTTAGTATATGGGAGCAGTAAACTAAACTTTTGTTTGAAAAATTATTATTAAAAAAAAAAAAACAGTGACATAAATAAAATAAAATGTTCTAAAATACTTGATCTTTAGAAATTATTTAAACATTTTTAAAGTTAATTTTATATAATACAATTATTTGTAATTTGGGCCTTAAAGATTCCGACTGTGCTGTGCTTTTTAAATATTTTTTACCATGTTTATTTAAAAGAGTTACATGAACTCGACACTGCTTAACATTATTACATTATTAGCGCCTTCATAGTTACAAATTGTTGTTTTGTTATAATTATCTTGTTTACACTGTAACGGTTGAATGCATTTGCGCCGATTTCTTAAAAAGCTGTAATGCATTTTTTAGAAATAAATCGGTGATTATAAAGGAAAAGATTATATTAATAAAAATCAAATGAAGTAACAATAAAGTTAATATTGCGTTACTTATTGCCGTAATTTTAAAATCAGAAAGTGGAAATTTCTGTAAGTTTTGCAGTTGTTACCCCTCCCCCCCTCCAAAGTAATGTCATCTAGTGGTAAATGAGGCTTATTTTTATTTTGGAGTCAATTTATTCACCACTAGAGGGTCTAGAACATATTCAATGAGGAATAAACTTTTTTGAGAATACAAAAAGTGCCATTTTGAAGCAACCATCTTATTTCTAAAATTAAGGAAGTATTTTTCTAATCTATTTGTAATGCAACCATACTAAACTTTTTTAGTAGAAAGTCTAACTAGTAGAAATTAGCTTAAAGATGCATATGATATATTAGGGCCATGATTTAAGGTTTATAGTTATTTAATTTAGCTGAATGGGGGGTGACAGTTATTAGTACCTAGAATTTCATTTCACCAGTCCCTGACAGAGGTGTTAGTTATTGTTTCTATTAAAGAAAGTTGAAATTTATCATTTGAACTGTTTAAAAAGGCAAATAATAAATTAAATTTATTAAAATTTAAGGGTGTGCTCAAATCTAAACTGCTTATTTTGTGACACATTTTTAAATTCCTTTTTGCTCTAAAATGCATCCAATTGGCAGGTTCTCTTATTCAGAAACTTTATAATGTCCGTATTGGTCGATTTTTTGATAAAGGCAGAATATATTTCAAAAAATGCTGTCAAAGCGGACATTTTGAACCAAATTTCTCGAAGCAATAGCGCTGGAAACAAAAAAAAAATATATATATAACGTACTGTGAAAATAATTGTTTGTAAATCAATTTCTAATTAATTGAACGAAAATTAAAAACACTTGTCCCTTATAAATCTCTTCATAAATCACGCCGCCAAGTTTCATGTTTTTACTTTTAAAAATAAGTCTGAAAATGTGTCAGAAAACTTTGAGTTGTTGAGCGTGAATTTTTTTTTTTTTTTTTAAATACCGAATTAAGTTGTTTTACCAGTGTCTAACACTAATTGTCAGTTACTCGTTCATAAATGTCAGTTATTGGATATCTGCATTACTAATAATGTATAGTACTAACTATATACTCTTACTATATACTCTGCATTACTAATGATGCAGTACAGCTTACTAAATCCCACTTTTATAATAAATATTAATGTATTTTGTTTTTGTAATAAAGAGTAAAGTTTTTTTTTTTTTTTTTTTTTTTTTTTTTTTTTTAATCATTTTAATCTTTTAAAATAAAGTGTCAATCACCGGTTCCCTTTGTGTCATTTATTGGTGTTTCAAAATTGGGATGGTGTGTCAGTTGTTGGAGTTTTTGACCCTATTTATGAATAAAATTAATTTTTAATAGTAAAATGTATAATTTTTCAAAATTTTGCCAACAATAATTTTTTAATTTATCTCTACTATCCTTTCAAGAACAAAGGTAAAATAGATTTAAGTTTTTGTAATGGTGATTTTAGCCAGAAAGAATCCTTAGAATGTCAGTTACAGGGGGTTTCACCCTACATGTTTTTTTATACTATTTTTTAACATGTTAGATATCACAGACATTTAATATCATGGGAAATCATTGATAGAAAAAGCCATTAATAAATGTCACATAATAATTTACAAGGTCATTTATAAATTACGATATCGGGTGCAATCTTTCAACAAATAATAAGATTTTTTTTTTTTTCAGCATTTTGCTACCATGACAACAAATATTTTCTTAAAATGATAAACATGAGTTATTATGTTTTTATCACTCAATATTATCATACGCGCATTGTAAAAGATATTATACAAATCTATAGTAAATGAATGGGTTTTAAGTGGCATATGTTTCGTTTTATTTCCCGATGTGTTAACTATAAACGACTGATAATGCAATGATATGATTTTCTTTTAATCTTTTGAGGAAAATTAAATTCATTTTTGGAAAGAAAAAATATTTTTTTTTTAAAGGGAGTAATGTGGGTACATTACTAACATACAGGGTGTTTCTAAATGAATATCGGGGTTTTAACGCATTGTAGTATCTATTATATAAAACTTAAAATTATACTTAATACATAAAATGAAAGAGCAACTCAAACAGTTTGTTGGTACCTGTGCATGCACATGCGTAGGCAATGTTTCTTCCGTGATCCGTCAGAAAGCGCTAATACCGAAAATGGCGACTAGTGAACAGAAAGCATTTTGTGTTCTGCAGTTTGCAAAGACCAAATCTGTAGTTAACCGTGCAACATGCGTTCCGGATAAAGTACAGATGTGAACCCCCAGCCAGCTGTTGCAACAATTACCCCACAAACACTAATTAACGTTTTGGAAGAAATGAGCTATCGACTGGATGTGTGCCGTGTGACGAAAGCTATTGGAGTGTTTCTATATTAAGTTTCTATATTAAGCTATATTAAGTTGTTCACATTGAACACTTGTAAGCTTGTAGGTAAAACTGTTTGAGTTGCTCTTTCATTTTATGTATTAATTATAATTATAAGTTTTATGTAATAAATACTACCAAACGTTAAAACTCCGATATTCATTTAGAAACACCCTGTACTATACTGTGAAGCAGTCTGTATTAGAGATCAGCCCGAGTTCGAGCGCGTGCCCGATATGGGCTCGGGCTCAATTTCTATACCAGTATAAAAAAAGTAACAAGTTGAACATTGTACGTAAAACGTAACAAATGAGGTGCGTTCGTACTATAATAGTTTTATAAATATTTATATCTTGGTGCAATAGTTGTGGCACTCATATGAAAAAATGCATGAATACGAAATTTATTTTCTGTACGGATTTTCATATTATAGATATTAATTTTATTTTATGAAATTAAGTTTCAATACACTTTTACAAACAATTAATTACAATTATGTTACATTAAAATGATACTATGCGCAAATACAAGACAATGTAAATACAATGTAATACAGGATGTAATACAAGACAAGGTAAAAAAATCACCGTTATTATTTCACTGAAAAAAAAAATTGAATCATATCGTCTGTTATTATGATATGAATAATTTCCGTAATAAAATAAGTACATTTTAAGTTGACAACATTTTATCTTTTGTTGACATTTACTGAAAATTCCAATGGGAAACTTAAGCTAAGCTTTAAAAAATTCAGAACTTGAAATCCATATTTAGACTCTTTTTCCTTTTAATATCTATTTCTCCGGAAACATCTATCCAAAAAACTGTCGGTAGATTATAGGATTGCTATAATTAAACAATTTTACCTATAAATATCAAATCCATCACCACCTGCATTAAAAGATATATTTTTAAAACAAATATTTGAGTTTTACACATTATCTACCATTTTACGCAGATGGTTTGTGAAACATTTTTTTTTCTTTGTATTTTTTTTCTTCGTTCGTGTTTGTAATATTTAGAAGTCAAAGGCTAAGGATTTCTTGAAAAAGAAAACTTTAAATAAATATAAATCAATCAAAAACGTACTTTGATTATTAAGGTACTGAATCACCACATATTGAAAAGATTCTTTCAAATTTGGTGTTAACAACTTCTTTCAAATAAAAAAGAATTTTAAAAAAAAATCTTGTTTACTGCAGTAATAATATATCGTAAAAAAATCCTTTACTCTCAACAAGATTTCTTATTTTTTTCCCCCTCTTGTTTGTAATGTTTATAAATCAAAGTCTAATAACTCATTTAAAACAAAAAAAAATTATTTGTAATTTTTGTAAATTTATCTGTAACAAATAAATAACAAATAAATCAATCAAAAACGTATTTTGTGTGTTCAGTCACTGAATATCACGCATTGAAAAGGATGCTTTTAAATATGGTGTTCAGAATTTATTTCACGTTAAAGAATTTTTTTAAATGTCTGCTTCAATGATGATTTATTTTTCAAAAATCTGTGATTTTTCATTAGGATTAATGAAATTATTGTTCATAGTATAAACGATAAACTGTTGTTTTATTTTACAGGGCAACCACGACCTGGTCGCAGAATGTCGGAGGTTAAAACTCATTACGTCATGGACGCTGTTAAAAATATCCTTAGCAATACGGTAGGTCTTACTCATATTTTCTAATAATGTGTAACCCTTTATGTGAAATGGCTCTCAAATTCTTAAATATCATGAGAAAATATAAAAAAAATCCGATATTTTGATATAGGTATATCCGATATTTTCAAACTGGTCAATTTAATGCTGATTATGAATATTTTCATACTTAGTATAAATAAGAAATTAAAACATATTTCACGTAACATGAAAACTTAATAAAACAATATTCTAAAATGTATTTTTCTATCTTTTTTCACTTTCATAACAAAATTAAAGATTAACTAATTGAAAACAGAAACAGTTTACTTTTTACATTCATCAAAAAACAAATTTTAGGATTATCAAGCATCAAGTATCAAGAAAAATTTATGTTTTATACAACAAAATTTTAAATACAAAATACTTTTTTTTAATTGAAAATTTTAAACATAAATACAAAGATTGTCTGCTTTTTCATTCCCTAATCTGTTGTGCAGTTTAAACTGAACAACAACCAACTAGAATATAGATTATTTTCTAATAAAGGTGTAAATAACTGATTATCTAAATTAGACAGTTTATCTTTCAATGGCTGTTCTAAGTTAATAATGCCCCACATGATTATTGGTTCTGAAATTAAAAATTCAGCCTCAAATGTATATTGTATAACCTAGAATTTATTTATTTTGGCTCTAAAGGTTATTGCCTGAGGCAAAAGTACTTTCGCTAAACAGTGACGCAATCAATACGATGCGTCTTTTAAAGACTTAACTAACTACTTAACTAAAGACTTTTTAACTTACGAACTTTTAAAAATTTCATTTATATCTGTTTCGACTGAAAATAAATATCGAATATATAAAAAATAAATAAATAAATAAATAAATAAATAAATAAATTTAAAAAATTAAAAAAAAAAACTTGATATTTTGAAAATAAATATCGGATATATATCATATATATTATATATTATGATATATATCATTCAATTATATCATGACCATTAAACCTGTGCGAAGATTTCGCATTGCAGTCTAATATTTTTTAGATGCAGGTTTAAACTTATTTTTAAAAAAAAATAAGGACTAAAAATATCTGCAAATAACATTAGTCAATGTAGAATATCGTCTCATTTATTCCATCAAAGTTACAGTAAAAACTGATCGCATATAGATACGGCAAATAAAAAGAAAATTATCGGTCGTGTTTTAACTACATTAGAGGATGACATCATCTGTTTCGGGAAAAAACATAGGATAAAGAAAAATATGTTGAACATTTGAATTTAAATTTTGCTTTTTAATCATAAATATAAAATAAACCCGTGCAACAACAACGTCGCACTTCATTTTTATTTTACATTTTTTTTTACATATATAATCATTTATGAGCACGATATACTGCGGTATTTTATTTTTATGGCAACACTGATTTGAGAAAAAACTTTCTTTTCATTTATGAAAACAATTCCGATTTAATATTTAATTAATAACAATTTTTAATCAAAAACATGTTTTAACGAAATATAAGTGTAATATGTCAGAAGGCGGTTCAAAATCCTTTCACATGGTATCTCATTTATCGTTGGGCGTTTTATATTTGCTTAGAAAAAGAGATGTTGACAAAAGAAATAATATATATGGTGTGTATCGCCGAGCCTTATGGTCGAAATCATTATGACTGGAATGAAATTTGCTTAAATTTATAATTCATATTAATTGGTAATTTTATTTCATTTCTTCTTATTTGGTTTAGTGCAATTTAACCCTTAACCCATTTTAGGCCAAGCATAGAAATTTTATAAAATGTGGTATTATTTGCATTGAAATTTGCTTAAATTACATTCATTAAGACACCAAAAAAAAAGTTCGTGCATGAAAAATAATATTTTATTTAATTTGACGTTACCATTATTAATTTACCATTAATAATATCCCATTAAATTTAAATAAAAAATGTTAAGTTTTCATACGACATTTGTTTTATTTTTATTTTTTTTTTACAGAACTTGCAACTTTACTCCATTATAAAAGCATATGATTAATCTCAAGTGGAATAATTATACATTTTCAAAAAGTCGAATTTGTCAATAACCGTTTCAAGTAAAAAAACAGCGTATTTTGAAATTTTTTCAACAGAAAGTGATTATTTCAATTGAATTACTAATATTTTATAGATGTCTCCAGAACCCTTAAAAATAGCAAAAAAATAAAATTAATGAAAAATATACGTCACAGTGTTAATAAAAATATATTTATTGAAATGGTGCGTTTACACACCTTTGGCCGAAAATGGGTTAAAGAAACAAAAAATTTTCCTACGCAACACAATGCCTTTTATACACACAAGTGTTAGATTTTTGTAGTATTTCAAGTTCAAAATTCCTAAATGAAACATATTCTTCTTCTTTATAATTTATTTTTCCAGTTTTCTGCTGAAAAACTTGAAAATTTAATAACTAGCTGTTTAGTAGCAACACAATGAGTGAAAATCCAATGCATTGCATGAGATTTTTAAATTTTCGGTAGAAATAAAAAAAATCTGTATTTATTCTACATTTAGAAAATATTAATAATATTATTTTATTAAATTTTTTTTCATAAGTAGAAAAACATATTTATAATGTAAATTAAATGAAGATCTCAGGATTGTGATGCAACTACAACAAGACGTCATAGTTTTATCAATGTAAATACACGTTTCCAATCATATTACTTTCACAGGTGAAAGCATTTCGTTCTTTGAAGATTTTATCTCTAATTTTGAAGCAGTGGAAAATAATAGTCTGCGTAAAATGACCGCATTTTCATTCAATTATATATAAATCAAATATATTTCAGTTTATTATTTAAAATGCATTCATTTAAAATGATTTAATCGATGAATTAATTCATGTTTTCATTTTAAAATGATTGTCATTGTCAAGAACAGGCTTAACCATCATCATTTAAAATTTAAAATGATTTTTGCTTTAAATTTTATTTTAAAAAGGTAGCAGCAAATAAATTAATATAATGAGAAATTATTTCAAATTTCAAGATTTCGAGAATACTATAGAATTTTTTTCGGGGTCTTACGAATAATTCAAATTCGTTTCAACTTGCCATTCGTTATATTCTCGGAGAAATCGGTGGGAAATACATTCAAGCAGTCATATTCTAGTAGGTATCAGGTCGGGTAACCGATTTTACTCAAACTCAAGCCGAGTCGGGTTGACGCTAATCTTTTTCGTTATGGGTCGGTTTCGGTTTAAGTTTTGACTCCTTCGGATTGTGTTCAAGTTGATCTGATTTTTCAAACGAAAGCTCTAAATATTTTTAAAATGAAAAAAAAAACTATATATTTCATTGTTAATGAGTGAAAATGTGTTTATTTTTTTAAAAATAATAATAGTATTGATATTAGAGATATAATTGTAAATTATTTTTCCATAATTGTATGATAGTATGGATTAATTTTCTTTCACTTCGGGCTCAGATTTGAATATTTTGGTTTCGTGTTGAAATGTATCAGTTACGGGTTCGAGTTTACGTTAAGCAGAAAAGTCGGGTTCGGGTCGGGTACAACCCGACTCATGCAGGCAGTGTTAAATTCAGATACTTTTCTCCGTGAGTAAGTTCTGTGGCTCTGGGGGGGGGGGCATAATAAAGTTCCGGGGGGGGAGAGGAATTCAATTTTTTGACCATTGAAAGCATAAAACCTCAATTCTTTCGGGGGGACATTTCAGTGCTCTGGGGAGGGTCGCCCCCTGAATTGAACTCTGCATGCAGGGCTCTAGTATCGATAAACAGATAGATATTAAACAAAGAAATTTATCACATCCAAAGCATAATTTAATTGTGCGATTGAAATAGTGTTCTTTAGTTTTCCCATAAGATCCTTTACTAGAAAAATAATTTTATCCTAGATACAATCTCTAAAATTCACCCTTTCTTTTTTACACTTACACAGCAGTAAAAAATTTCTTCCTGTACTTCAGTGTTATCAGTTGACGGGTACTCAAAAAAAGTGCAACAGTTATCTCTGTTTTAACTCGGAGTTTTGGTTTAAAAATATTTACGATCGTTTTTACTACGATGCTTTGAACTTATATAATACCTGATAATACAACTTGTAGCTGATAACGAAGAGAGTAAAAAATTATGTAAAAATATCTTTAAAACATTCAGTTTTATTAATCTTTCAACATATTCTTCAAATGAACATAAATCTCACAGATATTGTGTGATAATTGATAGTATACGTGATAATAATTAAGAGTTGAAATAATGAAATCTTAATTAATGAATTACTAAATTATTAATTAATGCAAAAATAATGAATGAATCGTAAGGCTTATTAGAATACAATCACTACATAGTATAAAACAAAGTCGCTTTTTCTGTCCCTATATCCCTATGTACGCTTAAATCTTTAAAACTACGCAACGGATTTTGATGCGGTTTTTTTTAATAGATAGAGTGATTCAAGAGGAAGGTTTATATGTATAATAACCATATGTTTTGCTTTGTAATTTCAGATAAATCACTACATAGTATAAAACAAAGTCGCTTTTTCTGTCCCTATATCCCTATGTACGCTTAAATCTTTAAAACTACGCAACGGATTTTGATGCGGTTTTTTTTAATAGATAGAGTGATTCAAGAGGAAGGTTTATATGTATATCCATTAAATAGTGGAGAAATACTGTTATTTTTGAGGTTTTTAATGTGATGTCGTAAATAATTTCATTTTTTCCGCTTATACATTGCAAACGCAGGCTGAACTCTACAAGATTTATCAAAATAATGTACTAACTAGGGGGCTCAGCCCCCTACTCGCTAACGCTCGCCAACCCCCCGTGAATTGCAAAGCAATTCACATTGAGACGGCTTCGCTCGCTCGCCCCTTTATATTTTTCTAGTAATTCTAGCCGCTGGAATAAGTATTACAATAAATTATTTGAACATATGAAATTGACAATTTTTTTAATGTAAAAAAGTAATTGAAAACTCCGTTGAAAACACAACTAAAAATGCATTTAGTTGATGCTACTAATGGACATATAAACCATCTAAATACTATGAAAAAAAAAAGATCTTGGAAACATAATTAGTTTAAAACTTATTGCACCTATAATATTGTACAGCACGGCTTAAATTCATAAAAAAAAAAAAAAAACACTACGTGGTAGGAAGATAATTTATCCTCAATGATTGTTTAAATTTCGTTCGACATTTTATTATTTTAATTGATTATAGATTTCTGCAAAGGAAATTATTTTTACTTCAATAAAACAGCAATAGATGGCAGCAGGGGCATTCTAGAAAGTTTATATTTTATTATCTCTGATTTTTTGTGTGAGTGAAATTCATAAGTAAATTCTAAATAAGAGTTGAGAATTCATTTGAAATTAACAATATTACTCATAATTAAAATGAGGAATCATCTCAGACGCTTTGGATTACGTTCATATTATTTTATTTTTAATAATTGCTAGCTTGAGTTTCACTGGTCTGACACTGACCGCCATATTGGAGGCGGGGCTAACACAATCTTGTCTGTTCATTGGTCTGAGCTATGGAAACTACGGTTGTTGCCAACGATAAGGTAGAAATTCAGCCCTATTTCCGCGCCACGTAAGACAAATATATATATAGATTATTGTACACATTAAAAAGGTCTACAGAAAACACAAAGAGATGAAGGTTTTCAAGGTTAACCCGAAGCAAAGCGAGGGAGGGCCGCTAGTAATAAATAAAATGCTGTGTGGATATACAAAAGATAGCTTTAGAATGAGAGTAGATCCCGAACCGAACCCAAAAATTCTTATAAAGTCAACCCGGATAATACAACTTGTAGCTGATAACGAAGAGAGTAAAAAAATGTGTAAAAATATCTTTAAAACATTCAGTTTTATTAATCTTTCAACATATTCTTCAAATGAGCATAAATCTCACAGATATTGGGTGATAATTGATAGTATACGTGATAATAATTAAGAGTTGAAATAATGAAATTTTAATTAATGAATTACTAAATTATTAATTAATGCAAAAATAATGAATAAATCGTAAGGCTTATTCGAATACAACAATAAATAAAATGCTGTGTGGATATACAAAAGATAGCTTTAGAATGAGAGTAGATCTCGAATCGAACCCAAAAATTCTGATTAAAGTCAACCCGAACCCGACAAAATAAGTTCGTCAAACCTGATAATACAACTTGTAGCTGATAACGAAGAGAGTAAAAAATTATGTAAAAATATCTTTAAAACATTCAGTTTTATTAACCTTTCAACATATTCTTCAAAGGAACATAAATCTCATAGATATTGGGTGATAATTGATAGTATACGTGATAATAATTAAGAATTGAAATAATGAAATTTTAATTAATGAATTACTAAATTATTAATTCATGCAAAAATAATGAATAAATCGTAAGGCTTATTAGAATACAACAATAAATAAAATGCTGTGTGGATATACAAAAGATAGCTTTAGAATGAGAGTAGATCTCGAATCGAACCCAAAAATTCTGATTAAAGTCAACCCGAACCCGACAAAATAAGTTCGTCAAACCTGATAATACAACTTGTAGCTGATAACGAAGAGAGTAAAAAATTATGTAAAAATATCTTTAAAACATTCAGTTTTATTAACCTTTCAACATATTCTTCAAAGGAACATAAATCTCATAGATATTGGGTGATAATTGATAGTATACGTGATAATAATTAAGAATTGAAATAATGAAATTTTAATTAATGAATTACTAAATTATTAATTCATGCAAAAATAATGAATAAATCGTAAGGCTTATTAGAATACAACAATAAATAAAATGCTGTGTGGATATACAAAAGATAGCTTTAGAATGAGAGTAGATCCCGAACCGAACCCAAAAATTCTTATTAAAGTCAACCCGAAACCGACAAAAAAAAAATTTCGTCAAACCCGAGTCCCGACCCGAACCTGAAGTGAAAGAAAATTAATCCGTATTTTAATATAATTATGGAAAAGCAATCTACATTTTTGCTGACTAATGCTGACCAATCGAATACGAAAATGATGACCTTTTAGGTAGCTTTCAATACAAAAAAGTATAAAGCTACCTATTTCAGCCGTTCGGAGGAAAGCAATTCAGGAAAATTTCGATATATTTTCACCGATCATGACCCCCAGACCCCAAAACCACCTTCCGTTCAAATGTTGATTTATATATATATATATATATATCTGATCTATGTCATACGATAACGCTCGTATTTATAAATTAATTTAGATGAAACTAATTGTGTGTTTTAAGCTCACCCATGCCTCGACTGAGATCGTTGGCCAGCTTGGTCCGCCATCTTGTTTCAAGATGGCGGCCACTGAAAATTTTAAAACTAAAATAAATATACAAAAAAGTTAAAAATTCAAATTTATTTTTTAATTAAGTGTTAGGCCTTGATACAAGGATTCCAGAGCATTTTTTGTTTTACCTCTATCTTAAAAAATGGCTGAGATAGAGCAGTTTGAAATTCTAGGGTGACTGACATTTTGAAACAAAACAGCACATTTCATTGTTGTAATCATTTTCCCAATCATACGTATAAAACTATATAATCATATCCTTTATTGCCAAATTTTAGCCAAATTTGGCGACTAAAGTAAGTCTTCATAAATGAAGCCAACTTGGCTATAGCTCAATAATTTGGCGAATTTCTTATTAAAATTCAGTATTAACGAATCTTTTGTAGTCGGTTTCTTTGCATTTTAGTTTGCCGTTAACTAGTAGCATTAGCTAAAATTTTAAAACGAAGATACAGGAAAGCTACCTTTTCTTGCCGGTTCAGGCCGGAAGGACTTTTTTCAAATGGGTTTTAAATGAAATTGTCGGAGCCTGAAGATAAAATTCATGTTTTTTTCTACACATTTTCTAGAATTACTAGAAAGAAAATAACAATAAAAGACAAGGAGTGACACATGCAAAAAATCACAAGATGTTATCAGGATTGGGTGGAGATTAAGCCAACAAATAATCAATCAATTACTAAGTTCAGGCATCATTTTCGTTCATTTTATGCGGATAGTCTATTTTATTTTTACACAAGTCTCTCTTTGTAAAAAAAAAAAAAAAAAAAAAAAAAAAGTTTAGTTTTGTTTTTCTGTTTTCAATTTAAGTTTCATATTTGCGTTATCCGCCATTAGTAATGTAATTTTCACGTGCCCCTAAATATTCCACCACGAACCCCCAGGGGTACGTGGTTGTCCAATTGGTGGTACGTGAAAATTACATTGGTAATGGCGGAAAACGCAAAAAATAAAAGTTAAAGTAAACAGAAAAACAAAACTCTAAACTTTTCATTTACAAAGAGATTTGTGAAAAAATTAATATAGGCTAATCTCATAAGATGAAGGAAAATGCCTAAACTTAGAAATTGGCTCATTATTTGTTGCCATTACCTTCGCCTTTTCCTAATAATATCTTATGATTTCGCAGGTGTCCGTCTTTTTCTTTTATTGTTCTTTTTTTCTAGTAATTCTAAAAATATATAGGTAAAACATCAATCGTATCGGAGCTTCTGGTTTCAACGATTTCATTTAAACTTCATAGTATTCAATTGGACTTCATTAGCATAAACTCATTAAAGTGTATTAATGAGTCTAGCTTCATTCCTTCTTTGCGAGTTCTTAATTTGATATGCAGGGTGTTTCTAAATGAATATCAGGGGTTTAACGCTTTGTAGTATCTATTATAAAAAACTTAAAATTATAATTAATACATAAAATGAAAGAGCAACTCAAACAGTTTTACCTACAAGCTTACAAGTGTTGAATGTGAACACCTTTCGTCACACAGCACACATGAAGTCGATAGCTCAGTTCTTACCAAACTGATATAGTCATAGATTAGTGTTTGTGGGGTAATTGTTGCAACAGCTGCCTCAATCCTGTTTCTTAGGTTGGGTAGGTCAGCTGGTAGTGGAGGCACATACACTCGATCCTTTATGAACACCAACAGGTAGAAATCACAGGGCGTCAGATCGGGTGAGCGTAGAGTGGCGTATGGAAAGAACTGAGCTATCGACTTGATGTGTGCCGTGTGATGAAAGGTTACTTAAAAATAAGGTTACTTAATGTTCACATTGAACACTTGTAAACTTGTAGATAAAACTGTTTGAGTTGTCTTTCATTTTATGTATTAAGTATAATTTTAAGTTTTTTATAATAGATACTACAAAGCGTTAAAACCCCGATATTCAATTAGAAACACCCTGTATTTAGCTAATATTTAGTGTATTGAGTATGTTGATATCGTTTTGTGGCTCAAAAAGTATAAGTGGTTGTAAACTGGAATTCTAAATAGCATGCATCTAACATTGCTAACTAGCATAAAGAAATTACCAACGAACGAAAACAAAAATATTGGGGACGGATTTATGCGAGAAGGGGTAACGCACAAATGAAGCAAGTGGTACGTGTGAGAAAAAAGTTTGGGAACCGCTGGTCTAGAGCAACATGGTTTAGTTTCCCAGTGAGAATCTGGAAAGAACAAAATGAATTTTTTTTTTCATAGTCGAGATAAGTATCACTTTCTCTAAGACTGTTTCGATAAGTCATTACTCTTTACGTAAAGGTCATTTTATTTTCTTCTTCCTGATGTGATGAAAGAGTGTTACGACTTCAATTTGTTTAACTGCTTACCGTTACTCGCTTTCACTTTCGATAAAATATTCCAACTGGCCCTAGATTTATGAATGTATAATATATTTTGGGAAATGTTATATGTATGGTGTCCAAATTCACCACAGCTCAATATTTTATGTTTCATTTTATTTTATAATTATATTTTATCGCTTTACTAATTAATTTTATTATTGTTTGTATCGTTTTAGGGTACAGACCAGCCATTTTATGTGGCGGATTTTTCAGATGTTGTGTACAAATATCGGTACTGGAAAAACAAATTGCCGAGAGTTGAACCATTTTACGGTAAGTTGGTGTGCGCTCATGCCTAATTAATGATTTCAAGGTTTTTAACACTTTCCAACATAGTAGAAAAGTGTTTATGAATTCGGTTTGTCTGTCTGTCTGTGCTCTAACTTTCGTAAATATACTCGGACTGTCATGAATTTTTTATACATTATTGAATTTTACTATAGAACGTTCGGTATTTAAAATGAAGTGTGTAGCATGAATAGTTCATTTACAGGGACACGCAAAATAATTCCATTACATTATAGTCTATGGTTGAAAGTCGTTTGCGGCGCATTTTATTAATGTTACGATATTTAAAACCTAATGAAATTAATATGCATTACTGAGGTGGACTACAACATGAGTATAAAATTAATATCGTTTATAGTTCAATTATAGGGACGTAAAAAATAATTCCTTTACATTATCAATTGTGGACAAAATCATTTCCGGTGCATTTTGAACATGTTATGATACTTCCAACATAATGAAATTGAAAATGAATCACTAAGGTTCAATGCAACTTACTTTTGATAGATTATGGAGTGCGTAGGATTTATCGTTCATATACAGAGACGTACAAGAGAATTTGGTTAAAGGTTGGTTGATTGGTTGGTTGATTTATGACGGCCGATTATCCACTCGAGAGATATAGGCCCTGGGGGGGGGAGTGCAATCCGTGGGGATCTTTCTAAAGGATCCTAACCCGTATTTATGGCAAGGTTCGAAGAAAACCACGGAAAACTCCGAACGGTTAGATCGACGAGCGCGACAGGGGTTTGAACCCAGCACCTCCCGTCTACCAGCTTTGAGAGCAGAACCTCTCAGCCACTGGTGGGGCAATTCGGTTAAAAGACTGACTACGATCGGTAATTGCTAGACGTGCTTATTCCGCTGTGGCATACAATTTTATGTAATTTTAGTGTAGTTGTTTACAAAATCTGTAGATCGTGTACAGGGTTGCACGAAAGACTTCGAATGTGGGCAGCGATTGCTAAAAATGGGTTTTTACTGAGTTATTTATTTTTTAAATATCTTATTTATTAGACATCTCATTTCATCGTATGAAATAATTAAATTTCTTAATAATATTCTGTCAGTGTTAGAAAGTGTTTCATAATCCATTCCGGATGCATGGTTTCTCATTCTTGTTCTACTCTAAGAACAATTAAATCCTCTTTAAGCATTTTGAAAGACGTTTACTGCTTTCAAAGGGAAAACATCTAACCTCGAATTTTATTAACGAAATCGTTTGATAACTTAAAATTTTTGCCAAATATGTTTTTCAAAATTATTTTCAATGTCTATAAACTAATTGAAGAATAATTACATGGATAAAGCTGTTATGAAAATAAAATTAATATTTAAATATTAATATAATTATTTTAATTGCTAAAAGGTGTAAAATAAAAACTTTATAACCAGTAAAATAAGTTTTATTCGACCGTTGACATGTTTCGGCTCGAGACGAAACATGTCAACGGTCGAATAAAACTTATTTTACTGGTTATAAAGTTTTACGCTTTTTATCAATAATTAAAAGAAGTATATTATTACAAGATGTTATAATTTGTTATATTTTTGTTAATTTACAGTTTTAAAATAATGTGGCGTACATATAACTTCATCCTTTTAATTATGCAATTGGTTAAACTCTTTTGATTTTTCTCTCTATTTCAGCTGTTAAATGTAACTCAGATCCCATGCTACTTCGTTTGATGGTTGCCCTGGGAATGCGATTCGATTGTGCCAGCAAGGTAAACAAAAATGTCTTCTATAGCCATTTCTTTTCAGATCATAGTTTTTAAGAGGAGTATATGGTTAAAAGCTTCCCCATTATGTATTTAAAGTTTTTAAATTAAGTTTTTAAGAGGAGCATATGGTTAAAATCTTCCCCATTATGTATTTAAGAAAGTATTAATTTTTTTAATTAAGTTTTTAAGAGGAGCATATGGTTAAAATCTTCCCCATTATGTATTTAAGAAAGTATTAAATTTTTTAATTAAGTTTTTAAGAGGAGCATATGGTTAAAAGCTTTATTTAAGAAAGTATTAAATTTTTAAATTAAGTTTTTAAGAGGAGCATATGGTTAAAAGCTTTATTTAAGAAAGTATTAAATTTTTAAATTAAGTTTTTAAGAGGAGCATATGGTTAAAAGCTTCCCCATTATGTATTTAAGAAAGTATTAAGTTTTTAAATTAAGTTTTTAAGAGGAGCATATGGTTAAAAGCTTCCCCATTATGTATTTAAGAAAGTATTAAGTTTTTAAGAGGAGCATATGGTTAAAAGCTTTATTTAAGAAAGTATTAAGTTTTTAAATTATGTTTTTAAGAGGAGCATATGATTAAAAGCTTCCCTATTATGTATTTAAGAAAGTATTAAGTTTTTAAATTAAGTTTTTAAGAGGAGCATATGGTTAAAAGCTTCCCCATTATGTATTTAAGAAAGTATTAAGTTTTTAAATTAAGTTTTTAGGGGGATAAATTGCTAAATATTCTTTATGATTACAACTGTTTGCGAGTTACAACAAAATGGAGTTAATTATGCGCCAAACCAAGCTCGCTGAATTAGGCTAACTGGCTGTTATACCGTAAAAACAAAATATTTTACACACTAAAAAGTAGAAAATAGCATATAAGTAAAAAACTAAAAGTGTAATATTTTTTAAATACGCTTGTATCGATTAATAGTTTAATACTAATTCAATTATTATTATGCGTTGTGAAAACAGTTTAGAAATCCTGAATAGATAGTTTAAATAATAGATTTTTTTCCCCTTTCCTGTTGTCATATCTTAAAACAGAACACAGAGCAAAATTTATAATTAAAAAAATTAATTGACCGTTTCGCGCTTTTTATCAAGCGTAAATCAAAGCAGTAAATTTTCCATAATCGGAGCCCAGCCCAAATTAACGGAATACAGCTGAAATTTTTCAAAACAGCATGAATTAAAGTCATGAAATTAAGCGTGATCATCAAGTTAAACATTGAATGATTATAATTTTTTTTCCATTATTTTTATATGTATTATCCAAATACTTTATAGTTTTTTTCCTTGATCAGGGTGAAATTGATGCCGTTTTCTCTGCTGGCGCTGAACCCTCCGACATCATTTATGCCCACCCCTTCAAGTCCAACTCTTTCCTCAGGTACGCAGCGTCCGTGGGTGTGGATCTCATGACATTCGACAGCGAAGGAGAACTGCACAAGATCAAAAAAGTCTTTCCACATGCGAGGTAAATAAATACAGACATGCTTATTTAATCTCACCGTTGTCAGTTACGCTGTCAAAAAAACCCCTCAGAAACTAATATATTTTCGAGATTTAAAGACGTACTTATAAGAATAAAGTTTATTTTGCTGCCACTGATTTTTGGAAAGTTTCCGAGTTGATTCTATAGTGTATTAATCACACTCAGAAAAATGACACTTTCAAATCTGAGTAAATGGATGTTTTCATTTTGTTCTGACACTTTTTGTTTCAAATAGGACGACCCAATGCTTTTAATTCTGAAATACCAGAAATACCCAGAATATTGAAACATGGACATACTCAAAACGGAGTACATAGAGGTCAGTTCATAGACATTTTTTAAACATGGACATACTCAAAAATGATTAGATTTGTTCATACTTATTTTTGAAACATGGACATACTCAAAAATGAGCACATAGAAGTCAGTTCATACTCATTTTTGAAACATGGACATACTCAAATATGAGTACGTGATGTTTTATTCTTGAGTGTGTGCATGTTTTCAGAAGTGAGTATATATACATGTTTCAAACTTGAGTCATTTTGATTCGGAGCCATTTTGACTACGCGACATACTCAGATTTGAGTACTTTTTGCTCGGTTTTGAAAATGTCGTTTATAAAGTGCAGTTTTCTCAACCCGAAATATAGTTTTTTCGGATGCTATCCATTATCAAGTAGGCATTTTCATGTTCAACAAACATGTTTTACAGACAAACATGTTAAATTAAAAACATTAACATTAACACTAACATTAATATGATTTTGTTAGTCTCGTGTATAAATTTAATTACGCTGTTGAAAATGTTTAATTGAGAATGAATCTTAAAATCTGATATTCCGGTTTGAGAAGACTGATTAATGCACTACAAAAACTACTCGAAAACGTTCCCGGAAAAGAAACTTTGTTTTTATAAATGCTTCTTTAAATCTCGCAAATATATTGGTTTATGCGAATTTAAGTGAACTTCAGTTTCATGAGCATTTTTATAAAATGCAGGAAAAATTCCGGATACTCCTGAAAAACATTTCTAGCTACTATTTTGATTTGAAGGTGCCCCCTGGAAACCTGCTGGGTCTTGGGCCCCAGACAACGTTAATCAGACTCTAATGATGCATGCAATCGGAGAAGTCGCGGCAAAACATTCGTTCTGCATTAAATATTCGAAGTAGATTTTTAAAACTTTCCAATGTTAGTTGAAAAGCGTTGATGAATTCGGTTTTTCCGGCCGTCTGTCCGCACTCTAACTCTCTTAAATATAGTCGGATTGCCATGTGATTGATATATTTTATTGAGATTTACCATGGCATGTTCGGTATTGTAAATGAAGTGTGTAGCAATTACAGAGTCATTCAAAAGAATGCCATTACATTATGGTCTATAGCAAAAAAAATCGTTAACAGTGTATTTTAATGATGTTGTACCATTTCATACATATTGAAATTGATATATATCACTGAGGTGCACTACAAAATGCTTATTATAGAAAAGGGTGTGAGTAGCCTTTATCGTTCATTTACATGGCCACACAATTTTTTTTTATTACAGTACTGCCTATGAACAATAATATCTAGAAGTGCTTCTTAGGTGCGTTCGTAATTATATAAATACGTAGTACATTATAGTCGTCATCCGTCATATAACAGCGCAAAAACTACCCAACCGAATGGTTTGAAATTTAATATATATAATCGTTGCAGGAGTTTGTCGAGTCATTTTAAATGTTATGAAAATCTAATCAAAACTTAAAAAGATATTAATAAAAGTTTTCTTCATTCTATTAAATCCTATCGTACGTAATCTATATAGTAAATGCGCAAGTCATGTGACTGATGCAAACAAATACGGTCTAACCACATATTTTTGCATATGCCAAGCGGTAATTTTTATTTCAAAAAAGTTTTTCGAATAAAAAATAATTTTTTTTTCGATTCTTTTTTTCTTGTTTTATCATTATTATTATTATTATTATTACTTATTTATTTTCAAAATGCCGATATTTATGGAACCTTTTTACAATATCGGCATGCATTAAAACAGCTCTCTGTTCAAGTCATTAAAAATCAAAATTATAATTATTGCTTTCGATATGTATTTATTTTTCATTTTCAAAAATGTATATTTTTTCTTTTTACAGGCTGGTCCTCCGCATCGAAATTCCTAACGTGCCTGCCGCTTTTCCACTCGGCCGCAAATTCGGTTGCCAGATGAAAAGTACACAACAGTTGCTGCAGCTAGCCAAGAATCTCGATTTAAACATCGTGGGTGTAAGGTGAGTGAAATGCCATAGCATATCCCGTAATAAAAGATGAAAGGTATTAATTATTTTGTGAAAAAAAAATGGAAATGATTTTTAAATTCATTGATTTAATTTATGTTTTAATTTTAAGAGAATATAGGGTCCTAATTCTGATCAAAAGTAATTTCGAATAATTAAATATATATCTTTTTAATTAAGCTTTAATGAAACATTTTAATAATTTTATTTACAAACTTTGTGGTGTTATCATACGAAAATGAACAACGCAAATTTTAATTTTAAAAGAATGCGTGTTTTAAATCTGATCAAAAGCAATCTCAAACATTTCAATATTTTTAAAATTAAGTTTTAATGAAACACTATAATATATATATTTTTTTCAAAATTTTTGCTATCATACTAAACGTATATCAACAATGCAATAAAAAAATTTCCAACATTTTCAAATCTGCCAAATATGCATTGTTTTATCAGAGACCACGAAACAATATTTCAATTTAATTTGGTGGTGACATCTAGAGTTAAATATTGTAAACAATAACCTGCGTTTGACATTTTGCTAACAGATGGCAGCACTATTTTTTTTAAACTGTTAAACGATTGCAAAGAGTTCCTTGAAAATCATCCAGGTTATCATTAAATCGGGGAACACATTAGATAAAATTAAACTGCATAAAACTTAGAATTTAAAACTTCATTAAAGAGTTTGTTTATATTTTCTTTTTGACGCATTAAATATTTATATATTTTTTTTTCTTCTTTCAGTTTCCATGTCGGCAGCTTATGTGAACAACCCTCTGCATTCGCCAGAGCCATTGGCATGGCTCGCCAAGTATTCGATTACGCAGAAAATTTGGGATTTCACTTCACTTTGCTGGACATCGGAGGAGGTTATCCCGGAGCTTCCAAAACATACGATGTCTTTGATAAGGTGAGTTGCAGTGTTGCCAGATTGGCAAAAGTCAGTTTTTTTTTTTTTTAGAACCGCCTGAATATTATGTCTATTATGATTTGCTTCCAAAAAAATAATAAGTAAGGAACTGGATTTGGGAAATGCAGAATAGTCTTCTCTCTTCATTAACAAAGAAGGTCTCCATAAGCGCATACTCACAAATATTTGAAAAAATTACAGAATTTTCTTCTCATCACTATGAAATAAAAGGAAAACTAGCTAACTCCCGCCCGGCGTTGCCCGGGCCCGTGATAATAAATTTAAAAAGAAACATCATTTTTATATATATATATATCTTTAACCGGATTTTGTATGAAATTATATTTTAAAATAAAAAGTTCGCGAAAAAATATTGATATTTAGTAATAAAAGCGCTCATTTTCTTGTTTTTTTTTTTTTTTTTTTTTTTTTTGCGTAGGGTCGTTTCATAGTTTTATAATAAAAAGTTCTTTTTGTCCGAACTCTTTGAACTCTTTATGGGTGATAAATAAAACGGTTTTAAAGCCCGTGTAAAAATTTCTGGAAAAACTATTGTTATCTAGTTGTAAAAGAAATGTTTTCTTCTCACCTTTTTTTTTTTTTTTTTTTCGCGTCAGCTCCTTTAACATAGCAATAAAAAAATAGTTCTTATTTTCCGAACTCGCTGACATTTCAATCCGTTATAAATATATGTGTCCAAGCTCTCTTTAAAATTTTGCGAAAAAATATGCATATTTAGTAGGGGAAATATAAGTTCTTAAAAAAAGCTTTAGCTTTCAATCTCAGATCAAAAATATATTAGAAGGTCTATGCTTTCAATGCAATGGTGACTCCATTCGTTTTCAATCAACCCTTTTCAATCACCCTAGGCTAAACAGGTGAGGACTAATCCATCAGGTTATCCTTCAAAAAACGTTGGCGTATGCGCAAAAAGACGATATTCGTGTGGAAAATTTGACAGAATGCGCTTTTCGTTTTAAATATATAGATACTGTTTTAGGAAAAACTTTTTCTACTCTTTCATACGGAAATGGTTTAAGTAAGTTTAACTTAAATAAATACACTTTTATAACTACGGTTTTCACATATTTTGCTTGTATATATAATGAAAATGAACGATCTACTGTTTAGAACAAAATTTAAATTGACTAAAAATGTTTCAAACTAAAAATTAAAGTCCGATTCTGAGCAAGTTGACTTCGATATTGTTAGTGTCGGAGAAGAGAAGAGAAAAGTATTATTGTCATGGAAACAACGACTCGCTCAATATTGAAATTTGAAATGTGTAATGAGCGCGTTCTTAATCGGGCAGTTACTGTTAAAATAGACTCAAAACTTATCCAGCCGGTGAAACCATATAAAATTAAACAACTTTAACAACACGCAACTTATATGTACTCTGTAAAAGCTTATAGAAAAGATAACAAACTATTTAATCGTTTAAGGTTAAATTCCTAAAATACTGCACATTTAAACACTCATTTAACCTGAATTTTTCAAATACATCAAAATCGCTTGCATTTGGCGAGGACAAAGTGTTACTCGCCAAATCGTGTCTTTTTGCGCCAAACACTCGAAAGTGTTTTATATTTTTGCAGATTTTCTACTGGGTTTCCGCAGCTAAATTTGACTGATCCTTTATTACGTACATGAGTAGTTTCATTAGCATTTTTTTCAAGCTATTCTGAGTAAATAAAGTTTCTGCAAATCTCAGTAAATAAATAAATTATCAAAGTTTCAGATAGAAAAAGGCAAGTTGTTATAAGCTTGGTTGTGCTTAAAACGTTCCCTTAGGATGGGGCCAATTTTGATTTGCTGAAAATGAATTTAAACAGAAAACTGATCCTAAACTTGTAAAATTGCCTTCTAAACTCAGAGGAGTGATTCTAAAACTGTGTGTCTCGGCACACCGGTGTGCCTTGAGGAGACTTTACATATGCCGAGAAAACTTACAATATCACTGAGGTGCACTTCAAGATGCTTACTGTATAATATGGTGTGCCTAGAATTTATCGTTCTTTTACAAAAACACACAACATAATTCGGTTACAGTATTGTCTATGAGAGACAATTGCTGGATGTGCGTTTTCAATTGTGGCATGCGTTTTTAAATTTAACTAATTTTTTGCGTATCACTTGGTCTTTATAAATTCTATAGATCATATACACTGCTGCACAAAAGAATTCGAGTAGATTTTCGTTTATTGACGGGAAATAACTTTGTTATGCGTTCCTAACTAAACTAAATTTTATATACAGAAATTTTTAGATCGTATACATGTATCTTCGCAAAATAATTTAAATACTTTTCTGATTATAAATGGTAATTGATGAAATTGGGTATGTAAATGTGTTACGCGTTTTAAAAAATGTTTACATCTCTCACCATACTACACTGAGAAAAATGACATTTTCAAATCTGAGTAAATCGATGTCTTCATTTTGTTATGAAACTTTTTGTTTCAAATAGGACGACCCAATGCTTGCAATTCTCAAATACCAGATATACTCAGAATATTGAAACATGGACTTACTCAAAACGGAGCACATAGAGGTCCGTTCATACTCATTTTTGAAACATGGACATACTCAAAAATGATTACAATCAGTTCAAACTCATTTTTGAAGCATGGAAATACTCAAAAATGAGCACACAGAAGTCAGTTTATACTCATTTTTGAAAGATGGACATACTCAAAAATGAGTACATAGAATTCAGTTCATACTCATTTTTGAAACATAGACATACTCAAAACTGAGCACATGATGTTTTATTCTTGAGTGTGTGCATGTTTTCAGAAATGAGTTTGTACATGTTTCAAATTTGAGTCATTTTGATTCGAAGCCATTTTGACTTTGCGACATACTAAGATTTGAGTATTTTTTGCTCAGTTTTGAAAATGTCGTTTTTAGAGTGTAAACTGTGAAGTTTTGTTGCAGTATTCTGAATGTGTTGGAAAGTGTTTCATAATCTATGCTTGCCGCACGATTTTTATTTCTTGTTCTCATTTAATTAGGCTAAAAATATCTACGATTCAGATTTCACAAAATAAGTTTTTTTTTTCATATCAAATGAATGAGGTAACCTTTTCCTAATATGCATGTGTTCTTCTTCACTAGATGTGCTATTATATCAACGGAGCGTTAGCAGAGCACTTTCCTGAAGATTGTGGCGTGCGTATCATTGCAGAACCCGGCTGCTACATGGTGTGCTCCGCTTACAACCTCTGCACGAAAGTGTTGGGCCGAAGAATCCAAGAAACAGAAGCGCAGGATGATGGTAAGCTTCACTAATGATCTTTTACTTACCCATCATACGTAGTCTTTTAATCGTTTTGAAAATCGAGAAAAAAAATTGACGGATTTACACGTTTCAGACACTGGAGATTCCGAACAACATATTTTTAGAGAAAATAATTTGCTGTCTGTGTGTGTGTGTGTGTGTGTGTGTGTGTGTGTGCGTCTGTGTGTGTGTGTCTGTAAACGCTCTATCTCCCGAAAAAATTGACTTGAAATTTGGTATGTAATAATGAGAAGAAGCTTATTGAATTTCAGTAACCTCGATTATCCGGAACTATTTCGGACTCTCGAAATATTCGTTCTGATAAAAGTTACATACAAATTTCCGAAATTGTTTATTTTAAGGAGTGAATATAAAAGACAATAAAAAAAACATAATTTTTGCATAAAGAATGAAGTCGATCGGGTAATGAGTTGCCGAGATATTTGTAATCTTATTTTCCACACTTTTCGATTTTTAATGACCCTGTATTTCATTCAAATTTCAATTCAAAGATATATTTTAATTGGAAATGAGACGCTTAATCCGACGCAGTAAACGATTAGTTGATATGATTATCAATTTTGGAGTTATAGAACATTTAAAGTTTATGACGTCATCAAGCCATGATTTTATTCGAATTGCAATGCATTTTATAAATAGTTTACACATGTTTTATTTTCATATCTTATATTATGCATATCCATGATGGGTAAGTATTACGACGGTGTCCCCCAAAGACTAGATTTTTGTGGCTCTAAGAATGTTGCTGATTTATTTTTATTAACTACATGTACACTAGGTTTTAAATAACTACTTCGCGGTTTATAAAAGTTATCTCTTTAAACACCATTTCATGGCTACAAATTGAACACAATTACCTACTTTATCTAATATTACACTTACATTTGTGTCCAAAATTTAAGCAACAAACAAAAAATGTGATTTTCAATTTTGTGAGTACTCAAGATAAAGATAAAGTGCAAGTGTAGCAAATAGGTACTACCCTAACACCATAGCCAGTCGATGTGACGTCTCCTTGACGTCACAAATGGTTACAAGTGTGACAGTCACCGCAGTGAACGGGATTAATTTTTCATTCACTTCATTATCACTCTCAAGTGACCGTTATTTGGTCACTCCACTGAAAAGTCACCGTGACTGCTACTTTGTAATGTGTCACCAAGTGGGAATACAATGAAGTCACCTTACGACTCTCATGTGACACTCACTTAAGGTTTTCATTGTAAATTTACCGTGATAATTATTTTGTGACGAGTCCTCAAATGACAGCAAAATGAAGTCATCTGGTGACTTGTCACACAGAACCGCTCATGGTAACTTCATACTAGTCTCCAAAGGTCGGTTACCTGAAACTAACCAATGTGACTTCATTGTGACATTGTTTGTGGCTCACCAACAGTCATAGTGACGTTTCAATGGAGTCACCAAATGATGATCACTTTAAAGAAATAATGAGACGAATGAAATATATCACATTTTGGTTCAGCATAGTGACTGTGGCAGTTGTGACCATTTGTGATGTCACAATTATTGGCTGTGCTGTATGGTATATCTATTTGCTACAACTGACGTTTATATCCTTTTCTGTTCAGAATAAACTTTTATTAACATTTTGCGTTTGTTGCTCAACTTTTGGACACCAGTGTACATTTAAAGATTTTAGGGAAATTTCTTCGTCAAACAAAATGAAATACTGTGGATGAGGATATTTTTAGTAGCTTTTGACACTGAAACTAATCTGTAATTAAAAAAAAATAAATTCAGCAAAATTTAAATCATACTTAGAGTAATGAGAAACATAAATAACATTTAATGTATTCTAAAACATTTGTTCGTTTAAACTTATCAGAAATAATGAAGAGGAATGTATATTTAACTAGGTAAATTATATCCAATGGTTGGAGTATCATAGTTGAAATTTTTTCAACAGACGGCCCAGGTTCGAGTCCTGGTCCCAGCATATTTTCGCTCTGTTGGAAAAATCTCAACTATGATACTCCAACCATTGGATATTATCAGAAATATTTTCTTTTCACATTTCTTCAAAAATAAAAATTTATTTGGCAACGAATATTGTTAAATTTACATCCCATTGCTTTAAAAAAAAAAAAAAAAAAAAAAAAAAAAATCTGAACAAACTTCTGCACGCCAGAAAAAAAAAAAAAAAAAAAAAAAAAAGCCTGAACAAACTTTAGTAATGTTTTCAATGAATCAGAACATATTTAACAGAAAGAGTTCCATTATAAATTCATCTTTTTTCTCTGACCAAATCTTTAAAAAAATATGATTTTGCTAATATACACGTGTTTTCTAATAAAATCCTTTAATTTTACTTATAAAAATAATTCTTTAAGCTCGATATTTAGTGAATGAAATATTTCCGTTACTTTCCCCTCATCATGATTTTTCTCTTTTCCATTTCAGATGGTTACGGCAAGAAGAAAAAAATATTTTACTACCTCAATGATGGCATTTACGGTTCATTTGCTTACGGATTTGAAAAATATGGATTCCAAATTACACCACTATTGGTAAGTTATGTCTTTATTCCCCTTATTTCGTCGTTTTCGAAACATCATTTTTAGACTTCGGAATTATTTCATTAGTATTTAATTAAACCATAAATATTTGAGATAAATTGATAACACTGGTTGGCAATAGATGAATATAATTACTCTTGAAATGCTATTGCTTTGATAAAACCTGGAATGTATCTTTTATGCTTAATACATTCGAAAATCTTTATCTTATTTTTTTTTAATTTATATTACCAATTTATTATAAGACATTATTACATATGGTTTTTCTGGCGATGACTACGAGCTTGATTTTCAATGTTATTTCGAGAAAAGTTAAAGTAATATGTTATAGTTCATAATAATGTATGAAAAAGACAAATCTATTTTTTATTCTATCAATACACATACAGTCTCTTTTTAGGTGCGTTCGTCTATTGTCGTCGTCTGGTCCGTCCGTCTGTCTGTCCGTCCGTCCGTCCGCATATAACAACGCAAAAACTATCCAACCGAATGGTTTGAAATTTAAAATATATTATCTTTGCAGAATTTTGTCGAGACATTTCAAATGTTATGAAAATCGAATCAAAACTTTAGAAAATATTAATAAAAACATTTATTAAAAAATTTGATTTTTTTAAAAAAAATACGGTGCTTTCTTGTTATAGTAGCTTCCGAGGTTTAACGGTCAAGCGACCGAGATACTTATTTTATGACAGAAATTAATCTGCAGACGATAGAATTCATTTCACAAAATTAAAAATCATCAAGATCTGAATATTTATATAACTAGCTACAGTACGAACGCACCTCATTTGTTGCGTTTGACGTACAATTTCCAACTTGTTAACCTTGACATAAACTTTATGGCTTAAAGTTTATTTTACTTAATTTATAAGTTTATATTAATTCGTTTATACGTATATAAGTTTATATTAATTACTTTAAAAAAATTGTAGACTTTCGTTAAAATGGCTATGCCGAGTCTCTCGCACTGGGCAGTTAACTTTCTGTATTCATAAATGAAGATCTTTAAAAAAACAATCAATCAGATTTTAGGTTTAAAATCTTCTACTATCGTTAGGATTATTGTACTGTCCTCTAAAAAAACCTACAGGGAAATATTTCCTAAAAAAAAACCCTATTCTAGTACTACATCAAATATTTCATTAAAGACTTTTTTTTCTTTATTCTTTTTTTATGCATTTTTTTTTCTTTTATTCTGTTTTTATGCACCATTTATAATTATAAAAATAGTTTAAAAATACCTAAGTAGTGCTTATTTAGTTTAAAAATAATTTAAACTAACAATTGCAGAATTATGGCAAAATACGAGCTTCATTTTTACAGATTTTCTTGTTACAATAGAATTTTAAAATGATCTACATACATAAATTATTTTTTTTATGCTTAACCATTAATATGTAGTAAAATGCTTCATTTTCTGCTGATTATGTCAGGTGTGTTTTTTTTTTTTTTTTTTTTTTTTTTTTTAGGAAGCTTTTTTTTTTTTTTTTTTTTTTCAAATTTACGTTTAATTGGCTGCCATTTTGTAATAAAGTGATAAAATGAAAAAGGCTCAACATTAAAATCTTGGTCAGAACAAGCTGTAAAAATTTAGCCATGTTTAATTTCTTTAAATTATTTTTTAGACTTTATATAGAGAAATATTTTAAAAATGAGGTTTTTTTAGAGGACAGCATAATAATTGGTCAGTCTTTTAAAATATGTTAAAAAAATTTTACAAAAATAGCTCAAGTATTAAAAAGATAAAGAATATCTTTTTTTTTTTAAATATCTTTATGTTAATATGTTTTTCTTTCCCTTTCAGAGCAAATTTGAACTAGCCAGCAGGCCAGTGTGCGTCAGCAAACTGTGGGGTGCGACCTGCTGCAGTTCTGACTGCATCCTCGACGACTGCCTGTTGCCGGAGCTGGAGATCGGAGACTGTCTCCTCTTCGACAATATGGGTGCCTACACCCAGTGTCTCACCACACACTTCAACGGGTTTTCCCTGCCAGTCACACACTACATATTCCCACCGCAATCAACGTACGTATATCCATTTGTCAATACGCACACTGTAAACCAAAAAAAAAAAGCTTCTTAGTGTAGTTAGTTTTATTTTAAATGTTAAACTCTTATTTCCAACTCGTCAACTTCACTTGTATTTCAACACTTAAAATACAGGGTGAGCACAATGTCTTGCCCTGATCATAAATATTTATTGTGCGAAAAGTACGAGGGAAAGTCATTAAGTAAGTCACAAAAGATAATTAAATAATAACTTGCAATGATATTTACTTCAAAATTATTTTTATTTCTCAACATATTCTCCACCAATATTTATGCACCTATATCACCGTTTTATCAGTGCCCCAACACCAGCTGCATAACATTCTTTGGGTTGTTGTCTCAGCCACATTAGGACTTCAAGTTGAACCTTTTCATCATCTGTGAACATCATCTTGCTTCCAAGATGGTGTTTTACTGGACTAAACAGATGAAATTCGCTTGGAGCTAAGTCGAAGCTGTATGGTGGATGTTGAAGAAGTTTCCAACCAAACTTTTGAATTGTCTCCTGTGTCCAACTTGAAGTCCCAATGTAGCTGAGACAGCAACCCAAAGAATGTTATGCAGCTGGTGTTGGGGCACTGATAAAGCGGCGATATAAGTGCATAAATATTGGTGGAGAATATGTTGAGAAATAAAAATAGTTTTGAATTGAATATCATTGCAAGTTATTATTTAATTATCTTTTGTGACTTACTTAATGACTTACCTTCGTATTATAATTAGACATATGATTGTTTGGGATACAGTGTAAATACTGTGATAAAGTTTTTGATAATACCACATACTTCAGGAAATATCAACGTGTGTTCCCTTGTTAGCTCGGAAAATGTCAACACGGTATTCTAGTCCTCGCCAATTGTTCGCTAACATGTCTTCTGTAACACTACACATAGCATCTTTTATCCTAGCCTTCAGCTCGTCAACGTCAGAAGCTGGTGTGGCAAAGACTATGTCCTTAATATAGCCTCAAAAGAAAAATATCAAGAGGAGTAATGCCAGGAGAGCGTGAAAGCCATGGTATTGGTCCATTCCTTCCAATCCACCAGCTTGGAAATGTTTTGTCTTGCAAATCATGAATTATGGAACCCCAGTGATGGGGTGCTCCATCTTGCTGATAAATAATCCATGATTGAAGCGAACATTTAGCGAGAACCAGAATACCGCGTCAAAACATTGTCATGTCACACATAGTGTAGGTCCATCCCTTCCAATCCACCAGCCTGGAAATGTTTTGTCTTGCAAATCATGAAGTATAGAACCCCAGTGACGGGGGGGGGGGGGGTGCTCCATCTTGCTGATAAATAATCCATGATTGAAGCGGACATTTAGCGAGAACTAGAATACCGCGTCAAAACATTGTCATGTCACACATGGTGTTGGTCCATCCCTTTCAATCCACCAGCCTGGAAATGTTTTGTCTTGCAAATCATGAAGTATAGAATCCCAGTGAGGGGGGGGGGGTGCTCCATTTTGCTTACAAATAATACATGAATGAAGCGAACATTTAGCGAGAACTAGAATACCGCGTCAAAATATTGTCATGTCACACATGGTGTTGGTCCATCCCTTTCAATCCACCAGTCTGGAAATGTTTTGTCTTGCAAATCATGAAGTATAGAACACCAGTGAGGGGGGGTGCTCCATCTTGCTGATAAATAATCCATGATTGAAGCGAACATTTAGCGAGAACTAGAATACCGCGTCAAAACTTTGTCATGTCACACATGGTGTTGGTCCATCCCTTCCAATCCACCAGCCTGGAAATGTTTTGTCTTGCAAATCATGAAGTATAGAACCCCAGTGCGGGGGGGGTGCTCCATCTTGCTGATAAATAATCCATGATTAAAGCGAACATTTAGCGAGAACTAGAATACCGCGTCAAAACTTTGTCATGTCACACATGGTGTTGGTCCATCCCTTCCAATCCACCAGCCTGGAAATGTTTTGTCTTGCAAATCATGAAGTATAGAATCCCAGTGAGGGGGGGGGGGGGCTGTGCTCCATTTTGCTTACAAATAATACATGAATGAAGCGAACATTTAGCGAGAACCAGAATACCGCGTCAAAACATTGTCATGTCACACATGGTGTTGGTCCATCCCTTTCAATCCACCAGTCTGGAAATGTTTTGTCTTGCAAATCATGAAGTATAGAACACCAGTGAGGGGGGGTGCTCCATCTTGCTGATAAATAATCCATGATTGAAGCGAACATTTAGCGAGAACTAGAATACCGCGTCAAAACTTTGTCATGTCACACATGGTGTTGGTCCATCCCTTCCAATCCACCAGCCTGGAAATGTTTTGTCTTGCAAATCATGAAGTATAGAACCCCAGTGCGGGGGGGGGGTGCTCCATCTTGCTGATAAATAATCCATGATTAAAGCGAACATTTAGCGAGAACTAGAATACCGCGTCAAAACATTGTCATGTCACACATGGTGTTGGTCCATCCCTTCCAATCCACCAGCCTGGAAATGTTTTGTCTTGCAAATCATGAAGTATAGAACCCCAGTGACGGGGGGGGGGGTGCTCCATCTTGCTGATAAATAATCCATGATTGAAGCGGACATTTAGCGAGAACTAGAATACCGCGTCAAAACATTGTCATGTCACACATGGTGTTGGTCCATCCCTTTCAATCCACCAGCCTGGAAATGTTTTGTCTTGCAAATCATGAAGTATAGAATCCCAGTGAGGGGGGGGGGGGGGTGGTGTGCTCCATTTTGCTTACAAATAATACATGAATGAAGCGAACATTTAGCGAGAACTAGAATACCGCGTCAAAACATTGTCGTATTATGTTTACTCATGGCTTGTTGTTCGTGTATGTAAAATATTCTTATTGATCAACTTTTTAGCTCCACATGGTGCTTAATTTGCGCCGAAGCTCACAGGAGTTCAGCTCCAGTACTTGTTTATTTTTTTTTTTTTTTTTTTGTGAATACTCAACTATTAGTCGGAACCCACCTGAGCTTATAAATACTGCGCACCGAAGCACCGCTTGTGTTGTGTTTTGTTAGCTGATACAATGAAATCTTAGGATTTTCTGAAAATTCTGCACTTCTGATTCAAATGTTTTTGCTCTGTTAATTTATTAGATTTTATTATGTATAGATACATATAAATACTATAGTCAATAGATATTAAAAATTTTATTTTGCTGCAGACGAAATTGCTTTAAATTTTGCAAATAATGTATGAAATATAAATATGCAAGTGGAAGGGAGGCTTACACTATGGTTGTTATTAAAGCAACATATTAGATCTCCGGTACTTTTTTTAAAATTAGGAATTATGCCTTGTTAGCATATTAAAACTCAACAGATAGTAAGGAATAGCCTTGAAGGAAATATTTTTTTTAATGTTAGCTTTGAAAAATAGGGATTTTTAACGTACCACGCAATGGTTCCGCGAGATGTACAATTCTAATCCTTAAAAATCAGGACGCCTGGCTATTTCTGATTGACCCTTCTGTAAACGGTTTCTAAAGATAAGGAAAATATGAGGGAAAGTCATTAAGTAAGTCACAAAAGATAATTGAATTATAACTTACAATGATATTCACTTCAAAACTATTTTTATTTCTCAACATATTCTCCACCAATATTTATGCACTTATATCACCGTTTTATCAGTGCCGTAACATCAGCTGCATAACATTCTTTGGGTTGCTGTCTCAGCCACATTACGACTTCAAGTTGAATACAGGAGACAATTCAAAAGTTTGGTTGGCAACTTCTTCGGCATCCACCATACAACTTCGACTTAGCACTTCAATTTTCGTCTGTTTAGTCCACTAAAAAGACATCTTGGAAGCAAGGTAATGTTCACAGATGATGAAAAGGTTCAACTTGAAATCCTAATGTGGCTGAGACAGCAACCCAAAGAATTTTATGCAGCTGGTGTTGGGGCACTGATAAAACGGTGATACAAGTTCATAAATATTGGTGGAGAATATGTTGAGAAATAAAAATAGTTTTGAAATGAATATCATTGTAAGTTATTATTTAATTATCTTTTGTGACTTACTTAATGACTTTCCCTCGTATTTTCACAATTATGGATAATTATTAACATTAAACTTTCGTAAACATTTGTGCTATATAAAGAAATCTTTTCTGCCATTTTTTTTTCATCTGTGTAAATCGAAACTTTATTCAACGACATTTCATATGAACTTTAACTGTATCATCATCACCATTACCGTTATCTTTACTTATAATTCTTGTTATTATTTCAGATATCGAAACAACGAGAAACTACCTCCCTATGAAGACTTCTGTCGTGAACTGGGGTCCAGTCGCCTCAAGACCTTCGTCAAAATCCAGGAATTCATCTGCCACGATGACTCAAACGATGATCTCTTCCGCAAAGGATGAACGATCACATAAAGTGTATCACTAGTTTTTAATTGTTCATTCATCATTCACGTTTAACCAGTTTCGTCCTTTGTTTTTGTTCGGGGCACAAGCGAGCGCACAGGAGGTGACCAATGTCTACTAAAGTAATTTTCCCGGTACGGTTACAGGATCCATTTTAGAATACGAAGGGAGTAGCAGTGGACGCAAGAAGCAGATGTCTGGCTGTTGCCATTCTGGACTGATAAAAAAAAATCTTCTTTAGCGACTCTGCATCTTGTTTTGTTATTCTGAAAATAAAGATATTTTATTTTCTTGATATTTGTGATTTTTTCTTGTTTAGTTCTTAATTTTATGCACTTTGGACACAAAATAAATCAAACATATTGGTTAAATTTCCTTAAACAATCAAATTTTCTTAATCAATAGGTAAGAGTGATTTCAATGTTATTTAAATCATTCTAATAAATTAAATCTGGTACTTACGTATTAACGCCCCCGCAGCTACAGATTTGGCGGTTTTTAAGTGCCGCCAATCTTTCGTAGCACTAAAAAATGGCGTCAAAAATCAGCAAACCAACAAGGCAACAAGGAATCCAAAAGATAACTGCGTGCGCGTGCGAACAACAAGATTGCTTTTTATTGGCGCATTAGCACAACTTCTGCTGCGGTGGCGTTAATATACGTAAGTACCTTAAATCTCTTACCTGCGGGTACGTGATGAGATGCACGATGTATATATCTTCATCTTTATCCATAAATATTAGACTCACACATTAAAATTCAAAGTCATGATAGAAACTCACACAAAAACATTTAATACACGAACATAACAATTAACATTTACATCTTTTTCGTATCGTCTCACCGACGCAACTGTCTAAACTCTCTGCAAAGAGAAGGGAAAAAAATTATATTAGTCATCAAAAATCAAAATTGCAAAAATGGGGAGTGTTTATAAAAGGAACAAAAGTTTTTCGAGCAAAATGTAACTGCATAGTTTGTGGTTTATATTGTTCTAACTACAGAGTTCTTTTTCACAATATTCCTCTTTCTTCGCCATAATCAAGATGAAAGGAGAAAAAAAAAAAAACAATAATAAAAAAAAAAAAAGAAAAAAAAACTGCCTTTTTTGTCAGTTTTATTTATACGCTGGAGTGGCAAAGTTTAATTTTTAAAATAATTTTTAAATTATGTTGGACTTTCCATACTTGCATAATCATTTCCTTACATGTATGTATGAATTTGTGAATATTATAACAACTTAACCACTATATTGACTAGTAAATCTACAGATAAGAGGCCTCAACGTCAGCTCTACAAATCATTGTTTATAAATATCGCTAATTTTTAATGTAATCTGCATAGAATTTATTATCCTACAATCCGTTTTTTTTAAGTTACTAGGGGGCCCTGCCCCCTGCTCGCTACGCTCACCAACCCCCGTTCTGATTTCACAGCCTCTTAAAACCTGGTAATGTATCCTGTTTTAAAAAGATGATGATGATGATATCACGAACGGCGACTATCTTCTGTAATCAGGTTATAATGCTTTCTCATTTAACTGGTTATAATGCTTTTTTATTTAATTCATCTTTTTTATTTTTAATATTCATGTGCAAACACAATTTTTATGAGGTAATTTTCTTTATTTCCTGCTATCAACACGTGATCATTTAATTATTATTTTAAACTTTCACTAGATGGAACCCGTCAAAACTTGACGCAAAAAAAATACTATAGCAATATCAGTAAAATAAGCTGCTTCATTATTTATGAAAGGGCGCGTATAAAACAGTCTTTCAAATATTTTATTTAATTTTTTCCCCAGTCAAATACAGTACTATTTCCGATGCAAACTCCAAACAAACAATCCGTAAATAACTGTGTAATGCAAATCAGTTTGACATTACCACCATATTCCCCACGGCAAGAAAAAAAATTCATGGACCTATGAAGTATATACAAATAGTATATTCCTACGTTCATATCATATTCAGTAAATAACAGAACATAGTAAATAAAGCACACATCTCCCCCCCCCCCCCTGTGATAAGGCAACCGAATGAGCTCCTATGCGCATGTGCATTGCATCTGCCCAAAAGCACCATCGAAATTCGACGTTAAAAATGTTTTAAAATGATTAAATTAAAAGTTTTAAAATGTCCTCTTTAATCATTGTTCGTTTCAAATCCATATCTTCTAAAACGCATCCATTGTTTTAAGCTAATCAATTTTTATGCAAAGATTAAGAAGTTTTTTACAGTAATAAATCTGTCTGCAGATGAGGGAGATTTTTAATGTTTTCAAGTGTAATTTATTTGTATGGTTTCTTCGGTTCCTTGACATAATCAGGATTATTATCCCTTTTCCATCACAGTCGGGGATATTTTTCCTCTTATACAGTTGGCAAATGTAAAAAAATAAAAAAATGCGATTCCTAGCATATCCTGATATCTGATGGAACATATTCATCAACGAATTCAACATATCAATTTTATGTTCAACATAAACTAAAAGTAGTCTTTTTTTTTTTTTTCTGACAGATTTTTGTTTAGCGCCAAAATGTTCTATCTTATGGATAATATGATCTTATGATTTATCACCTTTTTAAAAAAAAAAAATTATTATTCACTTTTTATGATGGTTAGGGAAATCTATTTTCAATTGTGGCAACTTTCCCAGGGGCTATTTTACATTATTGAAGTAAACTGGTAGTCATTGATAAGATAGAATTGAAAAACTTTTCATGCTTGAAAATTATTTAAAAAGTCGTTAAATTAATCGGCAGTTTTCAAATAAATTTCAATCGAAAGCTAATTTTTTTTCTAATTGATGATGTAAGAATTGAAATTGTAAAATGCAATAAAAAATAGAAATTTGTAGTATTTCGAAGTGATGTAAGCGCGATGAAAGCTAAAGCGACAGCGCCTTTGTTGTCACAACTGTTGTACATTTCTAAAAATTGCCACTGTATTTTGGCTGGCGTTCAAAAGAGGAAAAACATTTTTTGACATCGAAAGAGAAATTCACAGTGAAAGAAATAGGACTTTGCGCTAATAAGGAACTGTTAAATGAACTTATAAAAAATCTACCAAAATAATTACTATGAAATATTAGTCTTACATTGTTTATTCTAGCTAAAAATACAATAATTATTTCAAGATTTTTTGCTACCATATCACTATTTTTAATAACTTTAAATTTCCTGAAATCCTTTACTTTTGTGATTTTTTTTTATTAAAAAAGGAAATCTTCTATCCTATAATTAAAAAAAAAGCAATTGGTAACATGTAATCAAGGTATGCAATCAAGATGAAGAAATCAATGACGGCTCCAATTCTAATCTTTATAATTATGAATGCAAAAATCAGTAAAATTATGTCATGTTAACACAATCATACACATTTTGCTCTTTAGTTTTATCACTGTTAAAATGCACTTCAAGCTAAGCAGTACGTCATTTTCACCTGCGCAAACTTTTCACACGTACTTCATATACCTTACATTAATGCTTAAACATCATGCACACAAATATAAATATAGTTTGTATTTAATTGTAATGAAAAAATGGCATCAACAAAGTTATGCATAATGATAAAATAAACCCAATGGACAATATTCCCGTGACGTCACAATAAATATGAATTTTTATTCGCTTATAAAACACGCGGATAAGTATTTTTACCGAAATTTAACTTGCAAATTAACAAATTCGGCCTTAAAACCGCGTGCTTTTAATATTTATTATTTCTCTTTTATTCAACCACAGAGTTTAGAAATAAACTCTGTGCTTCGGAACAGTAGGCGTTATCCGATTATGACGCCATTAGCAGACGTAAAAGTTTATTTGAAAATTACGGTTAATTAATTAAATTTTCGAACAAACGAATGCACGATAACAAATCTGTGTCCAAATATCTTTCCTTTAAAAAAAGAATGATGTAATTTGATGCAGTAGTTTGTTCTCACGGATTGTCGAAAGAAATCGCTTAGCGTTTTAAATATATAGATTATTGTTTTTAATAGTCTCGCGCAAATACATTTTTTATTTGAGATAAAACATAATCCTTTGCGCTTATTTAGAAATTGGCAACAATATAAAAAAAATGACTTTTTCAATAAAAGATTTTTTACTCGTTTTTTAAGAATTTTTTGAGTTTTTATTGTCCGACCGTGATAATTTTTTTAATTTCTGAAAGCTTGTTATATTTCGCGTCTGGTGGTATGATTTTCGAATCCGTAGGATAGCTAGAAAAAAAGTAATAGCTCCTCAAAAAAGTCCCTAGTAAAAAAGCGATGAGAATAACCCGGAATATCTGCGCAGAACTTGATTGGTCCATTTCTAAATCGTTTTTGGCTCAGTTCCAGATTACTTTTTTTTAAATATAGAATGATGTGTGCATTTATAAGCATATATAAGATTTATCGAAAGTTCCGAAAATTTTAGAAGTATCACATTGAACACAATTTTATGCAATGGTATGATTAACTACTTTTTTTTTTTTTTCAGAATAAGTATATATTTTTTCAGGGGGCTCTATCGTCCTGAACACTTTCACTTAAATTTTATGTTCTCAATTTCCAGTAATTATGCTGCTTCATTATTCGAGTATATGTCTGAATGCTTTTATTTCTTCATTAGAATAACCATCTCCTTGTGCAGGAGATTTTATCCTATCCTTAAAAGAATACTTATTTTTAAACCACTAAACATCATCATATGTTGCTGAAATTGGATAAAATTTCGGGTAATAAATATACTTATACAAATGTAAATTCCTCTTATGACACTTGTATTCAATTTACGCATTCAACGCTTTTATAATTTTCGTTTGGAAAACCGTTTTGGTCATCTTTCTTTAGTAGTTAAAATATATCCTCTTCTATTCCATTAGAAAAAGCATATTAAAAACTAAAATCATCCGAAAATTAGCTATTTTGTTAATAAAGGTTTGTGTCAAAATAATGTGATTTATCTGATTTTTTTTTTTTTTTTATATTCTTTGAAATACAGTTGCTAGGCAACACTTTAAGGAAAAAAAGAAAAAAGAAATGCATTGAAAACTTTTGTAACAAGTTGGAAATTGTACGTCAAACGTTACAAACGAGGTGCGTTCGTACGCACGTTTTAGAAATAAATTCATGATATCCTGTGCGTAGAACGGGTTAAACAGCTAGTTAAGTATATATTTTATGACACTGTTCATACAAATATCTTAACTAGTTATATAAATATTCAGATATATATGTATCAGCTAGTTATATAAATATTCAGATCTTGATTATTTTTAATTCTGTGAAATGAATTATATCGTCTGCAGATTAATTTCTGTCATAAAATAAGTATCTCGGTCGCTTGACGATTTAACATCCATCGGAAGCTCGTATAACAAAAAAGCACCGATTTAAAAAAAAAAATTCAAATTTCTTAATAAATATTTTTATTAATATCTCCTAAAGTTTTGATTCGATTTTAATAAAATTTGAAATGTCTCGACAAAATTCTGCAAAGATAATATATTTTAAATTGCAAACCATTTGGTTGGGTAGTTTTTGCGTTGTTATATGCGGACAGACAGACAGACGGACGGACAGACAGACAGACGGACGGACAGACGGACGGACCAAACGACGACTATAGGTGCTACGTATTTATATAATTACGAACGCACCTAAAAAGTGAGAAATTAAAATGTTTTATATCTCTCAAATTGATGCGTAAAATTTCTCAATAATTTATACAATTAATTTCGAAATTCTGATAAATATATCGGCAAATTTTCAAAGCGATGGGATTAATTTAAGATCTCCATTTTGGTAATTTCGCATCCATAATTTAGCATTTACAAATATTCCAATGCGTCATTTTTCTTTCGATGGATGTTAAAATTTAACAAGTGGGTAAGTGTGATCGAAGATCGCTCGAAGGGTTTCGTTTAACATTCCTTTCAAAACACTTTATCCTTTCTTTAATAAATCCAAATAATTTCATTTAGCAACCAAAAAAAAAAGAAAGAAAACTCATGTTTTTTGTTTTTTATAAAGTAAAAATTTACCGGTCTATTTTTTCGTTTTTTCGAGTATCCAAACCGCCCGATAGCGGGCGAAGCCGGTTATTATATTCTGTCATAATAATATCTGTCACGTGGACTAAATGCGGTATTTAATAATAATTTCAAAATTAAACATGCTGTACACCTTCAAAATGTTAAAATATGCGAATATTTCCATAATCGGATTTTTATCATGATTCAATATGTTTCTCAATGTCATATATTTACTATTCTTTATTACTCATATTGATACTCGCTTTGTATTATTCTCAAACATCTGAAAAATTCCTTAAACTTCCAATATGACGTCAGATTTTCTTTTTAATTCTTTATTGACGTGATATTAATCTGCTTTGTGTACATACACATACTCATACTCCTTGTATTATTGAGAAATCTTTGAAAATGTCCGTTTTATTACCACTATGACGTCAATCATTTTTATTTCATATTAATCTTTTTTCAATTGGTGAAACTTTTTATTTCATTTTCATTTTTCACGTGGAAATCGTCTGATAGAAAATTAATTATTGTAGAAAGAATTTCATACTGGATTTTTAATTTTTGGCATCTGCTATAACGAAAAATGTTTAAATTTAATAGGAAAAGGCTGTTTGAATGTTGGTTTTTTATCTCTGTTTATTAAAATAAAACGAATTTTTCAAATTTTAATAGTTTGAGCTCTTTATAGCTGGTATTCAGCTATATACACAAAGTTTCAACTCTGTAAGTTACATTAGTTTCTGAGAATAGCTCTGTGACAGACAGACAACGGAGCGGGAGTAATAGGGTTTCGTGAGATGAACGAAACCCTAAAAATCGTCTGACTTCCCATTGAAAAGCATTATGACTTAAAAGAAAATGTTCTATTATTTTTCGAACGAATGAACCAGATTTAACCAAAAACTACAGCTAATTCCGGGTACCTCGCCAACATACCTACCTAATTACAGGCTAAAAGGATACTTTTTTCGGTAGCTATCGCGATACATACAAACAGACAGACAAACAAACAAACAGGCACCAAAACTTTTCGGGCCGTAAGCCTCAATTGACATTACGGCAATTACATTTCATTTGAAGACAATAACAAACATTTAAAAAGATACAAAATACGCAGAAATAAATAATATGTATCGTTGGATAGTGGGCATTGAGATGCATATAGCAATTAATAGTAAGAAATTAGTTTAATTATGTGTGTCTGTGTGTGCTTGTTTAATATTTTTATTATCTTCATGATGTGTTACGAGTAACTGTTACTACAATGACTTTTATAATTGCCTTTCTTCTCCTTATTAACATGTTAGTTACCCAATCATACATAGTATAGTGTAAGTCTTGTAATCGTTTTGAAAATCGAAAAAAAAAATTGACGGATTTACACGTTTCAGACACTGGAGCTTCCGAAAAACATTTTTTGAAAAAAAAAAAATTGCATTACGTCTGTCTGTCTGTGTGTCTGTAAACGCTCTATCTTCCGAACAAATCGAGATACATTACTTGAAATTTGGTGTGCACTTAGTATGTAATAATGGGAAGAAGCTAACTGAATTTCAGTAACCTCGATTATCCGGAACTATTTTTTTTCGGACTCTCGAAATATTCGTTCTGATAAAAGGTATATAAAAATTTTCGAAATTATTTATTTTAAGGAAGGAACATAAAAGACAATAAAAAAACAAAAATTTTGCATAAAGAATGAAGTCGATCGGATAATGAGTTGCCGAGATATTTGCAATCCTATTTCCCACACTCTTCGATTTTTCATGACCCTGTATTTCATTCAAATTTCAATTCAAAGATATATTTTAATTGGAAATGAGACGCTTAATCCGACGCAGTAAACCGTTAGTTAATATTATTATCAATTTTGGAGTAATAGAGCATTTAAAGTTGATGATGTCATCAAGCCACGATTTTATTCGAATTGCAATGCATTTTATAAATAGTTTACACATGCTTTATTTTCATATTTTATATTATGCATATCCATAATGGGTAAGTATTACGGTGGCCCCCAACGACTAGTTTTTACTTTTTTCTATCTTTACAAGAGGAAAGTATTGGATTCCTGAAAAGATTTTATTTCAGGTTTTTAACCGATTTATACATTTTAGAGAGTTCTGAACACGATTTGACTGTTTTTAGAAAATGTCTGTCTGTGAGTCTGTCTGTCTGTATGTGACAAAAATTTTGTGGGAACTCTATCTCAAGAACTAATGCACGGAATTTAATAAAACTTTAGATTCAGTTAGTCTCTGATATAAATGGGTGCTGATTATTTCTTGGTGTAAATCACTGAAAGGTGGCGCTGCTATGCTACATTTTTCACGATTTTCACGATAGCTATATCTCAAGAACTAATGCACAGAATTTCCTCAAACATCAGATTCTGTTGGACCTTGACATAAATAGACGCTGATTACGTTTTGGTGTACATAGCCCGCGCTGCTACGCTACTTTTTCATAATTCTCAGAATAGCTATATCGCAAGAAGTAATGCCTAGATTTTCATCAAACTTCAGATTCACTCAAACGTTGACATAAGTTGTTGTTGATTAGGTTTGGATGCAAATCTCCCAACAAGTGCTATGTTGGATTTTTTTAGAGATCTTACATAAGAGAGATATTGGGCATTGAACAGAAATGGCGGACATTTCTTATTCAATAAAGTGAAAATACACTAATATTTGCATGGTTCTCTGAAGGTATATAAAAGGAATTTTCCATGATTTTAATAAAATTAAAAGAGTTAAATGCTGAAGAAAATAAATTGCGTTCTTCGGCGATCAATCTTTTTTTTGAACAAACATGGCGGACATTTTGTCAATATCCAATCTCTCTCTTATGTAGGATCTCTAGCATTTATCAGGATTTAAACGATTTCAGCGATAGTCATATCTCAAGAACTAATGCACAGAATTTAATAAAACTTCAGATTCAGTTAGACCTTGATAACACATCGGCTGATAAGTTCCCGGTCGGGCACACAGATGGCGTTGCAATCCCCTAACCGATGCTTTTTTTAGTAAATACTAACCTTTAAAAGGTAGCAGAAAAAAATGTCATGACGATTCGCCGCGTGGATAAAACGTTAGAGTGGTTTCAGTTGAACAACTTTGTTGATAAACAAAAAAATGGATTAACAAGAATTTCAGGAATTGTTATTGGATGGAAAAAAATACCGTTCAAACAAAAGCTTAGCTTGATAAGCGTTATCCGAACACTGCGCCAGGTAAATCATCCATTATTGACTGGTTTGCTGAATTTAAACGTGGTCGTACGGACACCAGTGATGCACCCCGCAAAAGAGTTGGTTACTCCGGAAAACATAAAAAAAGTCCACAAAATCGTTTTGGGGAACCGTAAAGGGAAGTTGCAGGAGATAGCTCAGACTCTGAAGATATCCAAGGAACGTGTAGGTTTTATTTTGAATGAACATTTGTCTATGAAAAAGCTGTTGTCAAAGTGGCTGCCGCGCATGTTGACTTTTGACCAAAAACAGCAACGAGTCGATGATTCTGAGCACTGTTTGGAGCTTTTTCGTTATAAAATTATGTTATTTATTTATTAAATTATTATTATTATTCATTTATTAAATTATTATTATAAAATTATTATTAATAAATTATTATTATTATTATTAAATTGTTATTATTTATTATTAAAGTTATGTTATTTATTAATGTTATTAAGTTATAAAGTCATAAAGTTATAAAGTTTTGTTAAAAAGTTGTGTTTTCTTTATTAGACCGGGAACTTAACATCCCATGTGTTATAAATTGGTGCTGATTCATTTTTGGTGTATGCGAAACCTGTGTGAGATAGAAGAAAGTTTTGGGATTGGCTCATCTGACTTTATATACTTTAGGCATAAAATAATAGTTTCTAAAATCCTTGCATCTGAAAATGGTGAATTTTGTAAAATCCGCTTCCGCTTTAGAATCCTTGCTTGTTATAAAAAACACATTTACGACATTTATCAGTTACGCTTTATACGATTTCATGTCCATTAAAATCAACGTTATCACTAACGTTCCTGTTGAATTTCTTAACATATTTATGAGCATGAGTAGTAATAAGAAAAATGTGTTTACAAGGAAGTTCGCAGAGCTAATAATTTTATCGCGGACAACATTTGTACTTTATTTCCTTTTTGACATTTTTGTTGGGTAATAATATTCAGTGACGTACAGTCGACACCTGACAAGAAAAAAAAAACGAAAAATCTAGCGTCAAGCATGGATTATGTAACACTTTCCAACACTTCCAAAATAATTTTACAAATCTTTTCCGTTTAATAAGGTGAAAGATGATATCTAAGTAATTTTGAAAACGCATAATATATTTAAAAACACAATTTTAGGAATTACCGACAATATTTGGAAAAAGTATTCTAATTCTTCTTTTGTGTAGCCCTGTATAGAATCTATAGATTTCTATATATACACTACATAAAATGCTAAATTTCAGCTCAGTTCGAAAAAGCATAGCGCAGTTTAAAATTCCTCTTAGGGAATTTCCGTCAATAAACGGAAATGTACTCGAGGACTTTTGTGCTGCCCTGTCTAAGATCTAGAGAATTTTTACACACCAAGTAATAGGCAAAACATGAGTTAAATTTAAAAATGCGTCCAGCAACTGAAAACGAACTTCCAGCAATTATTGTTAATAGACAGTAACAGAATTCTTTTGTGTGTCCCTGTAAATGAACGATGAATGCTAGACACACAATATTCTATAGTAAGCCTCTCGTAATCCACGTTAGTGATATATATCGATTTCAATATATTTGAAATAGTGAAACATTATTAAAATAAACCCCAAATCTTCATGTAACAGAATTATTTTCAGTATCCCTGTAAAGGAACTGTTAGTGCTATGCACATCTTATTCTATTAAGTAAGTATTTTGTAGTGCACCTCAGTGATATATATCAATTTCAATATATTTGAAATTGTGAAATAGCATTAAAATAAACCGCAAATAATTTTTTGCCATAGACCGTAATGTAATAGAATTCTTTTGAGTGTACCTGTAAACAAACTATAAATGCTACACACTTCATTATCAATACCGAGACTTTTTGAGTGTCTCTGTAAAAAAAAATAAATAAATAAAAAATAAAAAAAAATAAAAAAAAAAATGGCACTCCGGGAGTGCCGACAGAAGTGAAAACTTGAACAATTACGTGTGTATTTTTTGAATCGTCAGGAAACGTTTTATTGCGCAGGAAATACTTTTAAATGAAGTGTTTTTTTTTTTTTTTATTCATTATTATAAACTACTAATACAAAAATTATATTACAATTTTCATTTAATACGCTATTGTACATGAAAAATAATGCATATTATTTTACATGCAAAAATTGCAATCTATTGCTTAAAACGTAAATTTACAATTAAATGAAATATAAAATTTAATTAATTGGTATTCTTTGAAATGAATACCAATGAAACTTATGAATTTACATCCACAATTTAAGCAACTCTCAATACATTCATCATTTCTTCCATGAGATTTAGTTTCATATCTTTTGTAATAACATTTATTTGCAAAATAGGGTTCCCGCTTCCTATCACTCCAAAAATGACTTCTTTGCTGCCTGTCTTGTTTATGGTATTCGTGAACATTATGCTTTTTTCTATCTTCATACTGCGCGTATTGTTTGCGGTATCTATAATTTCTATCAACATCAACAAACTTTTCTTTTCTATAAAATGATTTCACTTCATTTCCGTATCGGTAATCACGTTTCTTAAAACTTTCGTGAAAATTTCCTTATTTTACTTTTTACTTTTTATATTTCTTCTGTCTATTTTTTTTCTCGTGCTCGTTAAATTATAATATTTTCCGTGTTTTGTTATTTCATTTTCATCTTTTGATTTGGTCTCGCGAGTTGAGTCCCTTTTATCTGTTTGTACCGCGCGTGCTAAATTTATCTTGAAATTATTTTCTGAATTATTTTTATTCATAATACCAATCATTTCGCTTTCTGCACGTGAACTATTTCCTTTTGATAGTTTCGCTTCATTGTATGAATTGGCAACATATACAGTGGTGTCGGTAACAGTGTCGCGAATTCAGTGGTTTTTTCCCATCTCAAAAAATGCCCAACGCGCCTAAAGAAGTTTTCACTTCAAAAAAATATTCTACGCACTTAATAAATCTACAGAAAACATTCTCTAGTACACCTCAGTAATGTATATCAATTTCATTAAAATACACTGTAAATGATTTTTCCCGATATATATTAATGCAATGCTTTTGTGCTTCCGTACTCCAATCGATTTTTCTCCATAGACCGTAATGTAACGGAATTCTATTCACTTCCATAGGACACAAAAGTGTGAACTTTTCCGCGTTCCTGTGAACGATTTTTCCCTATAGATATTAATGCAATGGAATACTTTTGCGCGTTCCTGTAAACGAATTATAAATGCTACTTACTGTATATTTTATATAAGTCATGTTGCCACCCACCTCAGTGACACATATAATTTTCCTTATGTATGAAACTGTGTAACATCATTAAAATGTATTGCAAACCTTTTTTCCTCATTAACCATAATGTAACAGAATACTTTTTGGCACATGCCATAATAAACCTCAATAACGTATGTCAATTGCATGACAATCCTAATATTTTTACACGAGCTAGAGCACGGACAGACAGACAGACAAACCGAATTCATCAGCACTTTTCAACTATGTTGGAAAGTGTTAAAAAGAACACACCATACATTTTATCACCAAATTATCTCAGAAAAAAAAACGAAAATGGCCATTCAATTGGAAATGATTTCTTTTTTTAACACATTCCAACATAGTTGAAGTTTATGAATTCGGTTTTTCTGTCCGTCTGTCTGTCTGTCCGTGCTCTAACTCGCGTAAATGCAGTCGGATTGCCATGTAATCGATATATGTTATTGAGGTTGACCATAGCATATGCGGTATTAAAAATGAAGTGTATCATTTGGTCGATTACAGGGACAATTAAAAGTATACCGATACATTACTGCCAATGGGGAAAAGGCGTTTCAGTGCATTTTAATAATGTTGACTATTTGAATCATAACAAATCTGATATGCGTCAGTGAGGTTGACAACAACATATTTCCTATAGAGTATAGAATAAGAAGCATTTATAAGTTGTTTACAGGGAAGTTCAAAAGTATTCTGTTACATTATGGTTAATGAGGAAAAAACGTTTGCAATACATCTTAATCATGTTACACTGTTTCAAACATAAAGAAATTTATATACGTCATTGAGGTGGATGGCAACAGGATATCTATATAGAGTATACAGTAAGTAGCATTTATAATTCGTTTACAGGAAAGCACAAAAGTATTCCATTGCATTAATATATATAGGGAAAAATCATTTACAGGAACGCACAAAAGTATTTAATTGCATTAATATATATGGGGAAAAATTGTTTACAGGAACGCTCAAAAGTATTTCATTGCATTAATATATATGGGGAAAAATTGTTTACAGAAAAGCACAAAAGTATTTCATTGCATTAATATCGATGGGGAAAAATCGTTTACAGCGTATTTTAATGTAAATGATATACATTACTGAGGTGCACTAGAAAATATTTTCTGTAGATTTATTGAGTGCGTAGAATATTTCGTTTTTTTACAGAGACACTCAAAAAATCTCGGTTACAGAACTGACTATGAGACATAAATGCTGGATTTAAGTTTTAAGCTGTGATGTGTATTTAAGATATTTATTTTTAGAGTATTTTGAGGTGTGTATTTCATTTACAGTGTAGCACGATATAGAATTTGCACGCATTAACGGCTATGGACAGCAATTCCTAAAAATGAATTTTTACTGCGTTGTAGTTATTTTTAAATGTTTATTTAGATATCTCATTTCATTGTAATGAACAAAAATTACATTTCTTAACAATATTCCGATAGTGTTGGAAAGTATTTCATAATCTATGTCGTTCTGGATGATTTTTCTTTCTTGTTAACACTTTCCAACCTAGTTGAAAAGTGCTTATGACTTCGGTTTTTCTGCCTTCTGCCGTCTGTCCGTGCTCTAACTCCCGTAAATATGCTTCGATTGCCCTGAAATTTAGTCATTACCACTGTTAAATGACCTTTTTAACACTTTCCAACCTAGTTGAAAAGTGTTTATGACTTCGGTTTGTCTGCCGTATGGCCGTGCTCTAACTCGCGTAATTATACTCGGATTGCCCTGAAATTTTTGTATGTTATTGTCGCTTACTATAGCATGTTCCCTATTTCAACAGAAGTGTGTAGCACTTATATTTTTTTTACAGGGACAGTCAAAAGTATTCCGTTACATTACACTCCATGGGGAATAATCGATTCAAGCGCATTTTGATGACGCTACGTCATTTAAATAATAATGAAATTGATATATAATTATGAAGCGCATTAAAACCTGCTTTTTGTAGAATATGGGGTGCAAAGCATTTATTATTCATTATTATCGTTATATGAGGAAAATCCACGTTTACAAATGTGATTTTTATTTATACCAGACAGCGCTGCAAAATTCACCATGGAACTTACCTTTGTAATGATTATCTCTATGGTTTAATACTTTTATGACTCCTAATGAACGAATCTCCTGTGTTTATTTACTCTAATGGATTGAGATATTCCGCGGTTAACCTAATTTTCACTGAAGTTATCTCAGAATCTACACATTTTTTAATGCAACTGATCTCTCAAGCAGACAATTTTTTTGAACGATTTTTTTTAATGTAACTTTTATGAAATTTTATTCGAAAAAATAATTTTGAATAAAAATGGCCGCTTGGCATATGAAACAAGATGTGGTTAGCCCGTGTTTGTTTTCCTCAGTCACATGACATCCACTTTTATTATATGGATTACGTATGTTAGGATTTAATAGAATGAAGAAAATTTTTATTACTATCTTTTTAAGTTTTGATTCGATTTTCATAAAATTTGAAGTGACTCGACAAAATTCTGAAACGTTTACATATATTAAATTTCAAATCATTCGGTTGGGTAGTTTTTGCGCTGTTATATGCGGACGGACAGACAGATGGACAGACCAGACGACGACTACAGATGCTACGTATTTATATAATTACGAACGCACTTAAAAATGAGATATCATATTTAAAAATATAATATTTCCATCTTTACCCCTCTATTTGTTTTCCCAGGCCACTGAGCGTTGATGCATAATTTAAAGAAAAACATATCACTTAAAATTTTTTGTTATCTTTATGACGGTATTTTTACACCTGTTAGTTTCATTTTGGTCCTTCAGATAAAGGCTTCAGCATTACTTGAAAAATAAGAATCTTTTAAGATAAAAAAATAACATAAAAATTATCGTGGGAGCATGTCCTTATAAATTGAAGAATCATTTCAACAGGAACATCAATCAAGGACATTCTCTTCTTGTATACATAATTTCTTAAAAGTTCAAATTTACAATTCAATCATGAAATTCTTGGCAATCTTTCTTGTAGCTGGTGTTTTGGTGGCCGTCTGCTCAGCTAGGGGTAAGTTGTGTATCGAATAATCAAAAGTTTTATTTTACTTTTAAGCTGCTGTTGAAAACCAAGTTACTCATGTTGAATATACAGTCTGATCTGGTTAAAACGCTCACAGTTAATACGCGATCCTGCTTAACCCTTTCAGGAGCAAAGTACTTATGTTTCTAAAATATTGAAATCATTGGATCACACCGGGATTTAACAACAAATTTATTTCCAAATGAAGAAAAGCGTTTCTTCACGTATATTATAAAAGCACAATTTGATTCGAAAGTTCTGGGTGTCATTGTGACGTTTGGGAATTAAAATTAAGTGGGATATATTATATCCTACCGCCCTTCAAAGGGTTAAGGGGGTACTTCACTCAGTCAAAAACACCCGCTTGCTAATGTTAATCCTATGGGAGAAATAATTTAGGATATCTCGTTCGTATCTCAATATTTTTAATTGGTTTTTTTTTTTTTTTTTTTTTTTTTTTTTTTTTTGCATTGCATATCTGGCGTGAATTTCTATCCACGCTCTTTTGTACTTTTTTGATTTTGATTAGAAGTTTTATTTATTAAGATACTTTCACATTCGGAACCGGTTTCGAAAGTGAAAATATCCTGAATAAAACAAACTGCAACAAATATCGAAAAAGTACAAAGGAGCGTGCATAGAGATTGACCTCAGCTATCCAATGCAAAAAAAAATAATTTAAAAGTATTGAAATGCGAATGAGCTATCGTAAATTATTTACCCCATACGATTAACATTATCCAGCGGGTGTTTTCGCCTGAGTGAAGTAGCCTCTTAAGGGGCCAGGTAATCTTAAAAGTGTCAAAAATTCAACTTTTTTTTATTCGCTTATAATTAAATATGATTGTTTAGGAACATTTTAAAATAAACCCCATGCAAAAATTCACTTTAGTAGAGGAGTTATATCTAAAACAGTCTGAGCTCTTTTTATAGGATCAAGGGGTAATTTGATCTTTAAAGTCAATTTTCTCAAAACGGCGATTTTGATCATTGCGCTCACGATTTCTGAAAAGTGGTTGGTTAGAATTTCATGAAATTTTGATTAAATGTCTTAACCATACAGATGCACAAAATGACCTATTATTATGTTTCTCAAGTAACAAGTTTAGAATTCATGACTTCTTTTGCTTAAAAAAAGAAAAAAAACTTGATATTTTGAATTTAAAAAAAAAAAAATCTCAGGATCTACACATTTTGTTTTTTTTTATCGTATGTCATTTTTAGAACACATTATATCTGTATTCATTAAAAAAAAAAAAAAAAAAAAACGGCTAGTTTTAGAAACTTAAATGTGAAAAATCATGCGCGCAATGCATGCAAGAATAATTCTTTCGTAAAAATTGTATTATATTTTTAAATTAATTTAAAAGCTTTTATATGAGTGTATACATTTTTGGAGAATTTTAATTTATAAAATAAACCTTTATGAATATGTGTTTTAACTTTTATAATTCAAAGTTAATTAGCTACGGAGTTATTGCAATTCTTATAGAGGTCTCTTTTTCATGTATTTTGTGATTCAAAGGTTGTCTGACCCCTGCTTAATACTCGGATTTTTTCAGGTCCCTTGAACATCGCCCATAAGATTAAAGGAAAAAGATCACGTTTAATACGCAATCGGTTATTACACTATCCCGCTTAATACGCCCACTGTATTGCCTGTATCTTTCTGAGTTTTCAAGATATTTGACTGGTCTTTTTATATGAGTAAAATTGACAATAGAATTGACTATCAAATCATGAAAAAAAAAAATATATTTCGTATACTTCGTGCATGCGCAGTTAAAAATGATTTCATACAAATGCCCATATCTCATCCAATATTTAATTTTTTAATTGCAGTATACTGTTTCTACTGTTCTTGAAGTCAAACATGTGCTTTACATCCTTGAATTTCAAGAACAATTTGTGAAGAATTTCAGTAGATATTCGACAAATCGTGTAAAAACGAAAGCGTCCGGTCACTGCCCTTAATTTTTTGACAGCAGTGTATAAGTGTATGCTAGGTTGGGCCGAGAAAAACTTTTTTTTTTTTTGATTCGCTATACCGCGGAAAACTTGGCTTTAGGGTTGCTTAGTAAAATAAAATGAAAAAAAAAATTAATTACATTTTTATTTTAGCGGCAGAGCAGCTCAAATAAATTTATTGAAAAGCAATAGTTTTCTTTCTTTTTTTAAAGCTATAAAAGAAAAAAAAAACCGCTATAGTGAAAAATTTTTAAAAGAAAGATATAAAAATACATTATAATAAAAAAAGAAGCAAAATTACTTCATTTGAAGTAGCACAAAGAATTTAAAAAATCCTTAAATTAACGCAATCAAGTTGTATTCACTCAGGGAATGTTGGCCGGATTGTGGGCCGGGTCTTTTTTTCTGTTTTGATTCGCTAAACCGAAAAAGACTTGTGTCTAGGGTAGCTAAGTAAAATGCAGAAACAAAATAAATAAAATTTTACTTCTGGTGGTAGCGCAAAAGGCCTGAAATTTGAGAAAAAAAAGCAAGTTTTAGGCCAAATTTTCTCAAATTTTAGCCCTTTTGCGCTTCCGCCAGCAGTAAAATTTTATTTATTTTGTATTTTGCATTTTACTAATCTACTCTAGACACAAGTCTTTTTTGGTATCGCGAATCAAAACAGAAAAAAAAGACCCGGCCCACAATCCGGCCAACATTCACTGAGTGCTCAACTTGATTGCGTTAATTTAAGGATTTTTTAAATGCTTTGCGCTACCTCAAATGAAGTAATTTTGCTTCTTTTTTTATTATAATGTATTTTTATATCTTTCTTTTAAAGATTTTTCACTATAGCGGTTTTTTTTTTCTTTTATAGCTTTAAAAAAAGAAAGAAAACTATTGCCTTTTAATAAATTTATTTGAGCTGCTCTACCGCTAAAATTAAAATTTAATTCATTTTTTTTTCATTTTATTTTACTAAGCAACCCTAATGCCCAGTTTTCCGCGGTATATCGAATCAAAAAAAAAAAAAAGTTTTTTTCGACCCACCCTAGTGTGTATGTATGTATGCTGACACATTACTTTCGGGAGGTTGCATGGACTGTGATAATAGTATTTTGTTTAATTGTGTGTAATTTTTAGTTTCCCTGATGGTCCAATATAAACTTTATTATAATTTAAAAATGCATGCCTGATCGATTGCTTATTTGTCTCATTTCCTGTATTCTAACTTTTGTGAAAATACCGCGATCGACATGAAATAATGATATATTATTATTGGTAGATAACAGTATTTGTCCTTTGATAACGATATATAAATATATATATACAGAAATAAATGAAAATTTTGAATCTAATTACCTAAGGTCATTGTAAAAATGCTCAGATTGTTTTGAAATTTAATTATATGCAATATATGAAATGCAATTAATTTAATTGTGTTTATTTTTGACAGAGACAATTCGCATTTCACAATAATTGGCGTACATCTCGGTCCCTACACTGTAAAGTTAGACAAATGTTTCTTTATGTTCGAAAATATAATATACCCACGAATAACAATATACAACGATCTCTTCCCAGTTACACATGATTCAGAAAAGTTGTCTTTATCTTTAGAAACTTCAGAAACCAACATATTTTCGAGACTTAAGGAATCATTTATAAAAACAAAGTTTCTTTTGCTGCCATCGATTTTCGGAAACGTTTCCGAGTATAGTTTTTATAGCGTATTAGTTTTCCTAACTAGAAATATCAGTTTTTAGGATACTATTAATTCTCAATTGAACATTTTCAGCTGCATAATTGAATTTATACATGCAAGAGTAACAAAATAATATTAATTTTAATGCTAATGTCAAGGCTGTTAATTTATCAAGTTTGTTTTGTTGAAAATGAAAATGTTTACTTGAGAATGGATAGAGCCCGAAAATCCTATATTCTGGGCTGAGAAAACTGGTTATAAGGACTACTTGGAAACGTTTCTGAAAACCAGTTGCGACAAAAGAAACAGTGTTTTTCATAAATGCTGCTTTATATCTCGAAAATAGAATGGTTTCTGTAGCTTCTAAAAATAAAGAACGCTTTCCGGAATTGTGGGTAATTCGGAACAGGTTATTGTATATTTTCGTTCGTGGTTATATTATATTTCTCTAAATTAAGCAACTTTTGTCTTTTAGGGAGCTTCCAATACAAAAAGCAGTCGTTCGGAGGAGAGCAATTCCAAAATATTTTGGCATATTTTCACCGATCATGACCCCCAGACCTCCAAACCACCCTTCGTTCAAATGTTGATTTATATATATATATATATATCTGACATGTGTCATGCTGTAACTCTCTTATTTATGAGCCGATTTGGATGTAACTGAGTATGTGCATAGGATATACCAAGGTCTCGAGTGAGTTCGTTGGCCAGCTTCATCCGCCATCTTGTTTAAAAATGGCGGCCAGTTAAATTTTTAAAAAATTTTAAAAGTTCAAAAACATGTACAAAAAAATTATAAATGGAAAAAAATTGTTTCTGTTAAGTGTTAGAACGTGATACAAGAATTCTGGAATTTTTTTTGTTTTTGCTATATCTTAAAAAATAACTGAGATATGGCAGTTTGAAATTCTAGTTTTGGATGAGATTTTGAAATAATCTGATAGTTGTTATGCTGTAACTCTCGTATTTATGAACCGATATGAATGTGACTGATCATGTGTACAGAACATACCAAGGTCTTGACTGAGTTCGTTGGCCAGCTTCATGCGCCATCTTGTTTAAAAATGGCGGCAAGTTAAAAAAAATTTAATTTGTTTAAAAATTCAAAAAAATGTATAAAAAATATAAATTGAAAAAGTTGTTTCCATTAAGTGTTAGATCGCGATACAAGGAATCCGGAACGTTTTTTGGTTTGGCTTTATCTTTAAAAAAATGGCAGAGATATGGCTGTTTGAAATTCTAGGGTGGCTGACATTTTGAAACAATCTGATTTTTGTTATGCTGTAACTCTCATGCTGAAATTCGCATTCAAATTCAGTATTAACGAAAACCGGGCTTGAATCTTCTATAATCGAATTCCATGCAATTTTGCTTCAGGTGTTTGAGTAAAAATGAGTTGAATTTTTAAAAATATGGACTATGAAAGCTACCTTTTCCTCCTGGTGCAGGCCGGAAGGACATTTTTACATTGTAGAATTTTACTGTACATTTTACGGCACACGTGAGGTCCTTTCACGACGCACTAATGTGCCTTGGCCCACCGATGGAGAACCATTGGTCTAAGCTGAAATCATGTTCATTTTGTTCTGTATTAAATGCCGGAAATAATTGGCTGCGTATATTAATTACAACATTTCTTTCACACGATGATGATTTCAATCAGAGAACATCTGCGATGAAAAGTATATTAGTCGACATTTAAATAAAAATTTAAACATTCATTTAAATTTAATTTAAATATTCGTTTATAAATATTCTGTTTTGATATTTAAGTACTGCATGAAAAATTCGTACGCAAGTACACGCGAATTTTGAATTATTTTTATATGTGTACGTATTCATTTCTAACTCAATTATCAGAATCTTTAGAAAAATTCTTAATAAAAAATAATTCTTGATAAGCAATAAATAAATTTTAATCATTGAATCGCCTTTTAAGTTTTTATACAAATATAATATTTATCCAATGTCATATACTTTTTTTTCTTTTAGTAGCTTCGTGATAAAGTTTGACAATTGGTGCAATAATGAATCATTAATTATTATTGAAAATTCAAAGTTGGTACAATTTTAATAATATGTATATTTCAAAAATTCCGTTCATATTCGGAAAGTAGACACAATTCCCACAGTCGTATGGTACATCTCACATCTGTTTGCGATAATTGGGAGGTAAAATAGCATGGAATGGTAAGACTTTTTTTCCTGGACTGTACGTCTACATGTTATGTCATTCTTTATTTAATAACTTTTCAAATAAAGCTGCTATTTTAAAACGGAGAAAAAACATTAATCTATCTATATATAAAAATGTGTGGGTGTATTTTCTTTATAGAAATCTACAATTTTTGAATAATTTGTACGAAATATGATATAAGTATGTTTTGGAAAATACAAATATGTATAAATATATATAAATATGTTTTGGACAAATTGCGAAACGCTGTCCGGCAGCCTGTGTTTTTCGTTAGCCTCCATAAACTTCCGAGGCTAACGAAAAAAACAGGCTACCGCGGTGCATTCCACTTATCTTTTTTTACAGACCGTGGGAGTCACGTGATGCTCTTTTCGTACACCTGCATTGGTGCATTCGAGCATCACGCGACTTCCACGGTCTGTAAAAAAATATACGAGTAAAAGCACCGCGGTAGCCTGTCTTTTTCGTTATCCTCGATAAACTTCATAGTGACGCCACGGGGACTCATTTTTGCATGATGTGACGACAATGTGGGCAGTAAGAATTGCATCTGGGTCGTGCTGCCTCCAAGTTTTGGCCACATTCGGGTCACGGTGCTATTAAGGAGGTTTCCAATGCATTTTTCACTTAATATTTCTGCACCTCAACTAATTACTTTTTTTTTGTTTTCTAGCACGCTCAGTATGTGACAGTGACAAGGGAGAAGAATTCACGACATGTGGCTCAGCTTGCCCAGACACTTGCGACAACTACAATGAAATCCGTCCTTGTACAATGCAGTGCGTTATTGGATGCCATTGCCCGAGTGGAACCGTAAGGAGAGAATCTGACGGTCACTGTGTAGACATAAAAGACTGTTAAATGATATCACAAATAAAATAAATTATCTTTTATGGTATAAACTGTTGGATAATGCAGATTTTGGTTCATTGATTGAATAAATTTACACATGTAGTTATAGAGGGTAACACAAAAATCAGGAACTTTTGAAATGCATAGTACAAGCATTGCAAATAAGTACCTTAAACTGCAGACAAGCTCACCATTTAGTAATCATGGACCAGTGGAATGGTGCCTTTTTCGTGTCACCATTGTATTTTTAAAATGCTTTTATTATTGTTTATAAAGGTCTAGAAAAAAAGTATAGAGAGTAGAGAGGAGAATATTTAAAATGCTTACACTGAGAAAAAAGACACTTTCAAATCTGAGTAAATCGATGTTTTCATTTTGTTATGAAACTTTTTGTTTCAAATAGGACGACGCAATGCTTTCAATTCTGAAATACCAGAAATACTCAGAATGTTGAAACATGGGCATACTCAAAACTGAGCACATAGAAGTCAGTGCATACTCATTTTTGAAACATGGACATACTCAAAAATGAGCACACAGAAGTCAGTTCATACTCATTTTTAAAACATGGACATACTCAAATAGGAGCACATGGTGTTTTATTCTTGAGTGTGTGCATATTTTCAGAAATGAGTATATACCGCTGTTTCAAACTTGAGAATTTTGATTCGGAGCCATTTTGATCATGCAACATACTCAGATTTGAGTTTTGAAAATGTCGTTTTTTGAGTGTATTTGTTAAAATCATTCGTTTTGTAAGTAAGTTGTAACAAATAGAAAAAAAATTAAAAAACAAACTAGTAGTACTTTTTTGGTGAAAGCACGCGGTTCACCGTTTCACTGATCCAGATTACTAAATGGCGAAGCTGTCTATAACTCAAAGTGACTGCTCTGCAGTGTTGGTACAATAGCCCATCCTTGATGGGAAAATGAAAATTTTCTACTAGCTACCCTCACTGGTAGAGTATATTTTTTACCAACCACTTACTAGAGTCTACAAACCAATTACCGATAAAGAAGATAATAAAATGTTTGTAACCACAATTGAAAAACACCTCAAAATTTGATTAATTATAACCTATCTGAATTTTATTTTATTTATACAAAATATTTAGAAATTATTATTTATGTAACATTATCGTATTTATGTACTTTATCTCTTTATCTGTTTTCCTTCTTTTTTTCTTTTTTTCACCATAGAGTTACATAGTTGTATGTGTGTTATGCTCATCAATAGGTATTCCGTTACTTTTCATCATCATTAAGTCACCTATTATGTATTCTTTGATTGATGAATGAAAAGCTGATTTAGTTACTTTCTTTGCTTAAAATCTTCGTTCCAACATAGCTGTGCTAACACGGCTTAGTTGAACCAATTCCATCAGTTTTACAATTTGAATAATTCTTCCGATTTGATTTTCTTGTAGAATTAAATAACTTTATGCGCGCTATCTGGAGTCGAGACTAAAATTCGTCCACTAGCGGTATTTACATTTGAGTATTAGCATAGATCTCTAGAGAGTATTAACGTTATTAAAATGTTTATTTGCTAAAAAAAATGCCGCAAAGAACTTTATTGCTGTAGCATACGATGCTTAATACATTGTAATACAAATTCAAAATGTCATTCTGTATCCGAGAACATTAAATTTGCAAAGTTTCTGTTTAACTTTGCGCACACAACCTGGGTCAAGGATAAAAAAAATTCGTCTGCTGATGGTATTTGCGGCTGCACTATGTCATTCTGGCGCATCAAAATACCGCCAGCTCTGGGCTCTGACGTCACGTGCATAGAGTCCATAGATTATATAAAGAGATAAAAGACGCTTCGTTTCCATTGGTTGTGGCTAGGCTGTGTGTGTAAGATAATCAAAATAAAACATTATTAGAGTCAACAGTTGTACAACTACTTCAGATAACATAGGACATACAACCTCAAAAAGAGTAATGATAACTATAAAAAATCATTCAGCTTACAGACATTATATTACAATTACATAAAATGTTAAAAACAGTAAAAAAACATTTTAAAAAGGACGTTTCGTATTCCATAGAATCCCTTATCAGCAAATTTTTAACGTAAGTCATAAAAAGTTGTAAAAAATCAACACACAGAAAATATTGCATCAGAATGTCAAGGCGAAAGTTACAGTTGTATTAACACTGAGTATTCTGTTGGAATTGATCAGGCTTCGTTAAAAGTTAAATTGGTAATTCTAGTATACCATGCTTCTAGGAAAGTTCGACCTCTAGAAGCATGGTATACTAGAATTACAAATTTAACTTTTAACGAAGCAGGAATAATATAAAAATATAAATTCTTATTATATTTTTTTAAATCTTTCATTTTTATACATATAATGTGCACCTGTAAAATATACACAATTTTCTTGTTTCAAATTTGCGTGTTATACGTTGGAATGTACGGTACACCTGTTATATCATTATAAAGGATTAATAGACAATGAATATATTGGAGAAATGAAAATATACATTTATATAGTCCAATAGATAATTCAAGTCATACGCAAATCAATATAAAATTCGCTAAAATTAAAACTTTTATTCAAAAAACCTATTTTGATTATTAAAAAAAACTAGTCGTTGGGGGCCACCGTAATACTTACCCATCATGGATATGCATAATGTAAAACATTAAAATAAAAATGTGTAAACTACTTATAAAATGCATTGCAATTCAAATAAAATCGTGGCTTGATGACGTCACAAACTTTAAAGGCTCGTTTACTGAATTGCTTGAAAGAGGTTTTTCCTTATAACTCCAAAAATAATAATCCTATTAACTAGCGGTTTATTGCATCTGATTAAGCGTCAAATTTCCAATTAAAATATATCTTTGAAGTGAAATTTGGATGAAATACAGGGTCATGAAAAATCGAAGAGTGTGGAAAATAGGATTCCAAATATCTCGGCAACTAATTATCCGATCGACTTCATGCTTTATTCAAAATTTATATTTTTTTATTGTCTTTTATATTCATTTCTTAAAATAAACAATTTCGAAAATTTTTATATACCTTTCATCAGAACGAATATTTCGAGAGTCCGAAAAAAATTGTTCCGGTTAATCGAGGTTATTGAAATGAAATAGGCTTCTTCCCATTATTACATACTAGGTACATACCAAATTGCAAGTCTCTATCTCAATTTTTTCGGGAGATAGAGCGTTTACAGACACACAGACACACACACAGACACACAGACGGACGGCAAATTTTTTTTTCTAAAAATATGTTTTTCGGAATCTCCAGTGTCTGAAACGTGTAAATCCGTCAAAAAAAATTTTTCGATTTTCAAAACGATTACAAGACTTACCCTATACTACGTATGATGGGTAAGTAAAAAACACTTGAATGCGCATGTTGAGTTTTCGTGTAGTTATATAATTAACTATTACTTATAAGTTACAATAAAAATAAACATTCAAAAAGCAACATGGCGCAGCGTGTTATACGTCGGAATATTACGGTACACCTGGTATATCATTATAAAGGAGATTAATAGACAATATGAATATATTGGAAAAATGAAAATATACATTCCAATAGATAATGCAAGTCATATGCAAATCAATATAAAATTCGCTGAAATTAAAACTTTTATTGAAAAAACCTATTTTGATTTTAAAAAAATAAATAAATAAAAGAAGAAGAAGACACTTGAATGCACATGCAGAGTTTTCTCTTAATTATATAATTCACTGCTGCTTATAAGCTACATTAAAAATAAACATTCAAAAAGCAACATGGAGCAGCGTGTTATACGTCGGAATATACGGTAAACCTGGTATATCGTTATAAAGAATTAATAGACAATATGAATACATTGGAAAAATGAAAATATACATTTATATAGTCCAATAGATAATGCAAGTCATATGCAAATCAATATAAATTCGCTGAAATTAAAACTTTTATTGAAAAAAACCTATTTTGATTTAAAAAAAAAAAAAAAAAAAACCACTTGAATGCACATGTTGAGTTTTCTGTTAGTTATATATTTAACTATTACTTATGAGCTACAATAAAAATAAATATTCAAAAAGCAACATGGAGTAGCATGCTTATAAATCAGAGTTGTTTGCTTACCCTACTTAACCCCTTCGTGACAAGCGGCACGTACACGTGTCATACGATACGTTGACATACATACGTGGAAACGATAGTACTCATCCTTGGATTTGGACACCAGCATTTTTTAACAGAAATTTTCATTTTATTTAATCACAGTTTCAGCGATTAAAAAATATAAAAATATCTATTCAGAAAAAAAAAAGTTGTGCCGAAATATTTTTAAAAGCATACATTTAAAAAGCATTCAAAAAACGTAAAATGTACAGTCAGCAAGTTGCTAAAACACCCCTGTGATTCGAAAAGATTTTTCTGACATTTGAAGAAATTTACGTTTGTTGACTAGAAAGTTACAGGAGATTTTAAGCTTCGGTTGGCTCTTTTTTCGTGTTTTGAGGACAAAGGACGTAAAAATTGTGTTTCTAAAACGAAAAAGTAGCAGGCAGCAAATTTGCCGGAAACACACCTATGATGTGGTAAAAATGGAGTTTTAGAGTAGATTATTTTAAGTAATTTTTATATTTGACACAGGACACGATTGTCAAAATAATTACCTTTTCAGATTTGGTATTCTTGAAAGTCCAAATTGCCCTATTTGTGGAGAGGATGTAATCTTGAATGCAGAGCATTTACCACTGTGCCCCACACTATCAAGTAACAGTATATCTGGCAGATATTGGGAGGCCAGGAAACTATAATGAGGACCTCAGAACATCAGCCTAATTGATTGTATTCCCTGTTTACAGTTGACTTTTTGTTTTCTCTAAAGTCTCTATATGTCACTCTTGTTTCGTTTGTTGTTCTGTTTATTCTTCAATTGATTTGGTGGCATATAATAGTGTTTAGATGTTTGTCTAAGTGCTATTGCTTTAAAATATATATATATATATATATATATATATATTGTTGTGAGCTCGGGGTTCGAAAGGACTGATGCCAATATATAAGAACAATAAAAAGGCTTTATTCACTATAAACAGTGCAATACGATCACAAATATCTTCTGAAAATTACAAGATATTCAGTAATCTTCAAATCCAATAAAAGCGCAGCAAAATTTCACACAGAAACAATGCGTTCAATACGACGTATCAACGACAAAATCGATCCGAGTAACACAGTTCTCAATGCAAAGCCTCTCGTATGAATTCAATCGCAGTTGACAGACAACTAACTGAACTGAACTGTCGGAGGCCCTTATATAGGCTTTAAAGATAACTGTAGAATTTTCCAGAGCCTTCAGATGCAAGAAATTACCAGAAAGTGCTTTAACTTTCGATAGAGAACCTAAGCGAGAAAGGATCCCAATGTACAGGTATAAGGGGGGGTGGTTGCACATATATATTATGTAATCTTCAAATCCAATAAAAGCGCAGCAAAATTTCACACAGAAACAATGCGTTCAATACGACGTATCAACGACAAAATCGATCCGAGTAACACAGTTCTCAATGCAAAGCCTCTCGTATGAATTCAATTGCACAAAAAGTCGCCAAATCCGTCGCCAACTTGGCGACATTTGGCGATATATCGCCAAATTTGGCGACTAAAATAAGTCGCCAAAACCATCGCCAACTTGGCGATAAACCCATTCCTTGGCGATTTTTCCATAGACTTCCATTATAAAGATGAGGGTGTAAGGTTGTTTTCCTTGCAAACCATCTGAGGCCTTTAGCATTGAGTTACATGATGCTCAATAGGAAATACATTAATAATACTGCAATTTTCACAATAATAAAATAAAATAAATTTAAACAAATGGAATATTTACAGATATATACAAAATTCATAACATTGCCCCCCTCTCAAGGTCCCGGGCAGTTCAACCTTTGATCGGAAAGCAAACTCGTTGTCAACAAATGCTATACTATTCAAAACACTTAAAGCAAACATGCAAAATAACCATTAAACACATTCATAATGCTGAATTATACAAAATATACATACAAGTATTTAAATAATAATAACATTAATAATGATAATGCTAAGCAAAAGAAATTTTTACATTAACTTATATACAAGACCATGGTCATACTAATTTACATTATTTACATTACACTATTTACAATCAATGAACTAAGTACTATGGCCATAGTATGGAGCCAGCCTATCGTAATGAACGACTCTAGGCTTCGAACTTGGTGACTTACGGATCCGAATTACGACATCGTTCAGTCTGTTTAGGACTGTATAAGGACCGTCCTAGTGCGATTGCAGTTTGGGAGAAAGTCCTTTACGTCGAGTCGGATTATAAAACCAAACCTTGTCACCTTCTTTGAATTGATGTCCCGTGGCTTTCGTGTCGTACCTGGTCTTCATCTTCTGCGTCTGTATATTGATCCGCTCTCGAGCCAAGTTGTGGACGTCTTCAAATCGTGCCTGGAGATTCTGCACGTATCCCTCTGGCGATGAAGGCGCATCTGGAGGGCGACCAAAAATCAGATCACAAGGTAGACGAAGATCACGACCGAAAAGCATCTGAGACGGGGAATAGCCGGTTGTTTCATGGACGGCGCTGCGATAGGCGAGAAGAAACAAGGGAAGTTTTTGGTCCCAGTCTTGTTGGTTTCTTGAGACTAGCAGTGAGAGATTGTTGAGGATGGTACGATTGAATCTCTCAACCATGCCATCCGACTGTGGATGTAAAGGCGTCGTCCTAGTTTTGTCCATTCCGAGAAGTTGACAGAGACCCTCAATCACAGCAGAGATAAAATTTCTCCCCTGGTCCGAATGCATTTGGAGAGGGACTCCATACCTTGATATCCACTGGTGTACCAAGGCATCCGCAACCGTAGAAGCTTCTTGATCAGGGATGGCATAAACTTCAGGCCATTTTGTGAAATAGTCCATGACAACAAGGAGGTATTTGTTGCCATCAGCACTTCTTGGCAGAGGACCTAGGATGTCAAGGGCGATGCGTTCAAAAGGTGCTCCTACATTGTAGAGATGTAGTCTTCCTCGGCTACGTTTCTTTGGTCCTTTCCGAGCTGCACATGCATCGCAAGATTTGCACCATTGTTCGACGTCAGCTCTCGCTTTTCCCCAGAAGAAGCGCTCTCGGACTCTGTGTAATGTTTTCATGACTCCAAAATGGCCACCAGTGGGACTGCCATGTAATTCTTCGAGGACCTCTGGGATTCGAGATCGAGGAAGTACCAACTGCCACCGAGATGTTTTCCCATCTTCCGATTCGAATTTTCGGAACAGGACACCATTCTTGACGTGGAGGGAGTTCCAAAGAGCCCAATATTGCTTTGTCGTAGGACTGTAAGTCGAGATGTCTTTCCAACTGGGCTTCGTGCTAGAAGATTCTAATAACTCCAAGATTGGTTTGATGTCAGAGTCTGCCATTTGATCTTTTCGAATCTTCTCATCACTCCAGGGATCTGGTGGCGTTGATAGTGAAGTCTTCGTTTGGCGTATGACATGTTCGGGATTATACTTGTTCTCCGCTCTGGAACAATAGCGACAACTTTCGGGACACGGTCTTCTTGATAAGGCATCAGCATTTCCATGCGATGGGCCTTTACGATGCCTGATGTCAAAGTCGTATTCCTGGAGTCGTTGTATCCATCTGGCTACTTGGCCCTCTGGGTTCTTAAAATTCATCAGCCATGTTAGGGATGCGTGATCAGTACGAAGGAGAAATTTCCTGCCATAGAGATAGTGATGGAAGTGTTCTATGGCTTTTACTATAGCTAATAACTCCTTACGAGTGACGCAATGATTCCACTCTGGTTTCGATAAACATTTGCTCCAGTATGCTACGACTCGTTCTTGGCCATCTATTTCTTGGGAAAGTACAGCACCGACACTTTCATGACTAGCATCCGTGTCCACAATGAATTGTTTGTCGGGGTGTGGATAGGTTAGGACTGGAGAGGATGTGAGAGCTTCTTTCAGCTGCTGGAAGGAATTATCGCATTCTTGTGTCCATAGAAACTTCTGCTTGCTTTCAGTGAGCCTATGCAAGGGTGTTGCGATGTTGGAGAACCCCTGTACAAACTTTCTGTAGTAAGTGCATAGTCCCAGAAAGCTTCGCAACTGATGGACGTTTTCCGGACGCTTCCAGTTCTTTACTGCAGACACTTTTTCAGGATCTGTTCGAACACCTTCAGCTGAGATGATGTGTCTTAAATAATTTACTTCGCGTTGGAAGAACTTGCATTTCAGAGGGTTCAGCTTTAAATTCGCCGCTCTTAGCTTCGTTAAAACTTTTCGAATATTTCCAAGATGTTCTTCAAACGTGCGGCCACCAATGATGACGTCATCTAGGTAGATGAGACAAGCTTCAAAAGTCAGGCCTTTTAACACTGTCTCCATGAGGCGCTCGAACGTTGCTGGAGCATTGCAGAGCCCGAACGGCATAACTTTAAATTGCCAAAGTCCTTGTCCAGTAGTAAATGCAGTCTTCTCTTTGTCATCAGGATGGATCTCTACCTGCCAATATCCACTCTTCAAATCCAGTGTGGAAAACCATTTATGTCCTGAAAGAGTATCTAGTGTGTCGTCTATTCTTGGTAGCGGATAGCTGTCCTTCTTCGTGATATCGTTAAGTTTTCGATAATCCACACAAAACCTTGTGGAGCCATCTTTCTTTCGGACCAACACGATGGGAGAGGCCCACGGACTTGATGACGGTTCGATGATGTCACTATTCTGCATCTCTTGTAAGAGCTTAGTAACCTCTTCTTGTTTTGCGAACGGCAAGCGTCTTGGATGCTGTTTAATCGGTGGATGGTCGCCAGTATCAATTCTATGACGTGTCAGAGAAGTGCGACCTATATCATTCTCGTTTTGTGAAAACACATCCTTAAATTCCTGGAACAGTCTTTCTGCGGCATGTCTCTGCTCAGGAGATAAATTCTCATTTCGTCCAATTTCAGGTTAAACTTGTAGGCGGCTCCGACAACGTCAAGCTCGGGTCTTTGCAAACACAGGTGACTGGAGCACAGGTAGCAAGCACTTCACCCTTCTGGATAATTCTAGACTTTTCACTTACATTCGCCATCCTCACGTGTATCACATCTCTCGACAGATCTACCAGCGCTGATGCTATTAGCACTCCTTTTGGGCTCTTCTCAGGATATCCAACCAAGCCACATTGAAAACTACTTTCGTTCTCAGTTAATCCAGGTATCATCATTTCGGTCCGAGGAGGGATGATAACATCTCCCTTGGCTGTGATCCGTTGAATAGACCCGGACTCATTTCCAAGTTTGAAAATAGTGACATCTTCTTGAGCAGAGCGTAACTCATTCTTCTTAAAATCCAGTGTAAATCCATGCTCTTTTAAAAAGTCCAGTCCGAGTATGAAAGGGTCTGAAATATCGGCCACATAGACTGTATGATGGTAAGCGGCGTTCCCAAACTTTATTTTCAGTTTCATTCTTCCATGTATGTCGATCATATCCCCGGTCACGGTTTGAAGGATAACACGGGGCGGAGTCCAGAGGAGTTTTTCTTTTAGCCGCAGAGCTAGATCTTTCCAAACGATGGTCACATTGGCTCCTGTATCGATGATCATATTACAGTGCAAATCATTCACACGCCCGACTATAAAAACTCCATTCTCGCCGCAACTTCTTGCAGAAATTTCACATACTTGAAAATGAGGCTTCTTAAGATCTGGAAACCTCCGCCCCGCAAGATGGTCAATAATCAGTTTTCTTGCTCCTCCGTTAGCGGGTGAGCTATTACCTTCGGTGCTGGGTCGTCTTGGGCAGTCGATTTGGATATGGCCTTCTCCACCGCATTTCCAGCACTTGATCTTCCTGTAAGGATGGTGGCCATTAGGGAGTTCATCTTTCTCATTATGTCATTCATCTGCTGCTGTAAGCACTCCACAGCTCTATCCGACGTCTGAGGCAGGTTGGCTGCTCGCACAAAGTGTCGATCTTTCCTAGTAGCTTGCTGGGCTGCCTCGAATTTCAGAGCGTAAACCAAAGCCCCTTTTGAATCATTGAGATCTGCAATCCGGAGTGCTGTCTGGATCTCAAAGTCACTCACACCATCGATGAAATGTTGCAGAGCTAAACTTTCTCTAGTTTCAGTCGGGCAGTCAGGATAAGCAAGATGGGAAAGTCTCTCGACATCCGTAGCAAGCTCTTGCAGGGATTCAGTGGATTTCTGCTGTCGAGATTTGAGCTGGAGTCTGCTATATTCCTTCATGCATTTCTCGCCAAAGCGCAATTCTAAGGCACTGACGAGCGTTTCAAGATCCAGCGGTTCATTTGCAGGCAAAGTCTGTAGGACGTCGGCAGCATCAGCTCGTAGAGAAACAGCTAAATGGCAAGCCTTTGTCTGGGAATCCCATCCATTGGCGTCCGCTACGATCCCAAATTGTGTCTTAAAAACTGGCCATGAGGATTTTCCGTCATAGGTCGAGAGTTTAATAGAGGCCCGGGGAAGCATAGCTTGATACTTGACATCTTCGGGATAGTTTTCGGCAGTTATCTTTTGTTTCTTCACATTTTCCAACTCGTTTTCTATACTCTCTATCCTTTCTTCTACGGTATTGGCTGTCTTTTGAACTTTTTCCTCTATTTCCAGAAATCTTCCTTCAAATTTGTTTTCCACGCTGTCAATTCTTTCATTTAAAGATGTTATTTTATTATCTATTAATTCTTTCAACTCACCAAGGTTGGTTGACATATCCTTCTTCATTTCTTCCGACATCTCTTTCATTTCAGCCTGGTTTGCGGTCATTTTCTCATCTATCGCTGACATTTCCTTCTTCATTTCTTCTGACATTTCCTTCATCATTTCTTCCGACATTTCCTTCATTTCAGCCTGGTTTGCAGTCATTTTCTCATCCATCGCTGACATTTCCTTCTTCATTTCTTCCGACATTTCCTTCATTTCAGCCTGGTTTGCAGTCATTTTCTCATCCATCGCTGACTTATCCTTCTTCATTTCTTCTTTTAACTCGCCAAGGTTCGCAGCTAATTTCTCCAATAATTCTTTCAGTTGACCCTCCAATGCTCTGGTGATCGGCATTCAACCCCACTCCTGACACCAAATGTTGTGAGCTCGGGGTTCGAAAGGACTGATGCCAATATATAAGAACAATAAAAAGGCTTTATTCACTATAAACAGTGCAATACGATCACAAATATCTTCTGAAAATTACAAGATATTCAGTAATCTTCAAATCCAATAAAAGCGCAGCAAAATTTCACACAGAAACAATGCGTTCAATACGACGTATCAACGACAAAATCGATCCGAGTAACACAGTTCTCAATGCAAAGCCTCTCGTATGAATTCAATCGCAGTTGACAGACAACTAACTGAACTGAAATGTCGGAGGCCCTTATATAGGCTTTAAAGATAACTGTAGAATTTTCCAGAGCCTTCAGATGCAAGAAATTACCGGAAAGTGCTTTAACTTTCGATAGAGAACCTAAGCGAGAAAGGATCCCAATGTACAGGTATAAGGGGGGGTGGTTGCAACTTGGCGACATTTGGCGATATATCGCTAAATTTGGCGACAAAAATAAGTCGCCAAAACCATCGCCAACTTGGCGATAAACCCATTCCTTGGCGATTTTTCCCATAAACTTCCATTATAAAGATGAGGGTGTAAGGTTGTTTTCCTTGCAAACCATCTGAGGCCTTTAGCATTGAGTTACATGATGCTCAATAGGAAATACATTAATAATACTGCAATTTTCACAATAATAAAATAAAATAAATTTAAACAAATGGAATATTTAAAGATATATACAAAATTCATAACAATATATATATATATACATTTGATTGGGAATTTTCTGTATTTTGGGGAGAGGGGGGGGGGATTTTCCTGTATTAACGGAAAATAATTAACGGAACTATTCGTTCAATTCACAGGTATTTTTGAGACTGTATTTTACGCTTGTCGCGAAGTAATTTGACATTATACTGAGGAATTAAAATTGCTGACTAATTATTTCATGATTAAGTTTCATTGTGACCTACAAATAGTAAAAAAAAAATCTGTCACTAAAAATACTAAGAATAACAGTATATTTTTTAAACAATCATTGAAAAAATAGAAAACTGAAAAGTACCCTAGGAAAGAATTCTTGTATCCTACAAGAAAATTTGTATAATTAAATAGTTTCTATCTTAATATCCATTGAAAGTAATCTAAAATATTCCTGAAGTTCAGAAACACCTCAAGAAGAAATTCCTGAAACAAGAAGACATTCCTACATGCAAGCACACGTTAATGTAATTACGTTGGTAGTTTATTACATATGCAGTAGGTAGATCACATATATTTATCTATAAGTGATGCTGCTGACATGGACGATAATTTGCAAAAAATAGATACAAACTAGCTGTTTAACCCGCTCTACGCGCGGGAGTTCATGAATTTAATTCTAAAACCAAAATTAAAAATAAAAATCAATACAACCAAATGTATCTATGTAATATGTAGAGAAAAAAATTTCTACTGCTGTGCAATTTTCTTTTATGAAATTTAATTTATCATGTTGCTATGGCAGCAGACGATAAAACGATATCTTTGGAATAAGGGAATAAATAGAATAAAAAGTTTTGTTGATGTTTGTGATGAAATGTTTTTCTTTATTTTTTTAAAAAAGGCAATAATTAAACGATTACTTAAAAAATGTATTAATTAAACAATCTCTAATTATTTGCATTCGAGGTAAAAGAATTATCGTGATACCCGCTTACAGCTTCTTAGCATTGTAGCGTGGCGTACGTAATATGTATATCTCACATTGCAGTAAACATTTAGAACTGGCTAGAACTCGCGCGATTACGCGTTAAACATAAATAAAAGGCAAACATTCGTCAAAAACATAAAATTAAAAAAATATATTTTAAATTTTCGAATTTTTTGCTTCAATCGTTCATGGGCTTCCTACCAGCAACCCGTGTGCCAAATTTCGTAGCCCTGCGCCCTGTGGTTTCTGAGTTTTTGAGGTATTACATAGATAGATACGCGCACGGATTTTAGTAGGGTAGATATCTATTGTTAATAAAGAGTGTACTTGAAACTTGGGGAATAAGATCGTATGCATAGTTTGCAGCTATTGAAGAATGCAATCGTTCTTGGCACTCTGAAAAAAATAATATTTTAAGACAGATGTTAGAATAAAAATAAATATGAGAGCGCAGACAGGGTATGGTAAGAAGTTTAATGGTAATTTATTATCATATACTGCTGATTTGGCCAGCCATATTGTCATCTCTTTACTACATATTCCTGAATAACTAAGCACCCAGTGGAAAAAGAAAGATATAAAACTGTTACTCAATCATATGTTGACACATATAAACGTCAAACGTGACAAATGAGGTGCGTTCGTACTATAGCTAGTTCTATAAATATTCAGATCTTGATGATTTTTAATTCTGTGAAATGAATTATATCGCCTGCAGATTCATTTCTGTAACAAAATAAATATCTCGGTCGCTTGACGATTAATCCTCGGAAGCTCCTATAACAAGAAAGCACCGATTTTTTTAAAAAAATACAAATTTCTTAATAAATATTTTTATTAATATCTCCTAAAGTTTTGATTCGATTTCCATAAAATTTGAAATGTCTCGACAAAATTCTGCAAAGATAATATATCTTCAATTTCAAACCATTCGGTTGGGTAGTTTTTGCGTTGTTATATATGGACAGACGGACGCCCCAGACGACGACAATAGGTGCTACGTATTTATATAATTACGAACGCACCTAAAACAAGGAATATTTTATGAAATCTTGTGAAAATTCAACAAAAATTAAAACACCCGAAAAATTTTAAACGTGCCGAACCCGACAGGAAAATTAACTTTGAGAAAATATCATTTAGAGTGTTTATTTAACAAAAAAATTAAATATCTTTCAATACCATCAAAATTGTTTTTTATTGGCTAATAATAATTGTGTAAAAACATTTTATTTTAATTGAAAGCTGAAGAATTAAAATCATTTTTTGAAAGAAAAAAAATCAATTAAATGACTTATTACTTACCCATCATACGTAGTATAGGGTAAGTCTTGTAATCGTTTTGAAACTCGAAAAAAAAAAAAAAAAAAAAAGAACGGATTTACACGTTTACACACGGAGTTACACTGAGATTGCTAAAAGCATATTAAAAAAAAAAAAAATGTCATCCGTCTGTTTGTGTGTGTGTCTGTAAACGCTCTATCTCCCGAACAAATTAAGACAGAGACTTGAAATTTGGTATGTACTTAGTATGTAATAATGAGAAGAAGCCTATTGAATTTCAGTAACTTCGATTATCCGGAACTATTTTTTTCGGACTCTCAAAATATTCGTTCTGATAAAAGGTAAAAAAAAAAAATCGAAATTGTTCATTTTAAGGAATGAATATAAAAGACAACAAAAAAAAACATAAATTTTGCATAAAGAATGAAGTCGATCGGATAATTAGTTGCCGAGATGACCCTGTATTTCATTCAAACTTCAATTCAAAGATATATTTTAATTGGAAATGAGACGCTTAATCCGACGCAGCAAACTGTTAATTAAAATTATTATCATTTTTGGAGTTATAAGGATGTTCCTTTTGCGCAATTCAGTATTAGAGCACTAATGACGTCATCAAGTCACGATTTTTTTCGAATTGCAATGCATTTTATAAATAGTTTACACATGTTTTATATACTTTTTTTTTATATTATGCATATCCATGATGGGTAACTATTACGGTGGCCCCCAACGACTACTTTTTCTGAGTCAGAAGGTTCACTATCGGCTTAAGATTTTAATGAAGCAAATATAACATGAACGCTCATATTAATACAGTGGATGGAGAAGGATTGGTTTTTTTTCTTTCTTTTTATGTCAATATTTTTCCACCTGTCTCGTTTCATAGTTCCTCTTCAAATAGAAATTTCAGCATTACCACAAAAATATTTATCTTTTATGATAAAAAAATAACATTAAAAAGACATTGCGAGCATATCGTTATACATTAAAGCGTTATTTCAAAGAGAGCATCAGTCAAAGAAGGTGGTTATTTTTACTTCGTTACTTCGTTTCTGGGCATAATTTTGATATCAAAATTGCAATTATAAGTCATGAAAATTTTGGCAATTTTTCTTGTAGCTGCTGTTTTTGTGACCGTCTCCTCTGCCAGAGGTAATTTAGGCAGTTAACCAGTGTTTCTCTACTCATCTGCATCAGTGACACTTTTTGACTTTATTAAGAATTTTGCGATATATAGGGTTCATACAGTCTTCAAAAGAAAAAAATCCAAGGAGTCTAGAAAATTTCTAATGAGTCCAAGAATTTTAAAGAACTTACCGTATTTTTTCATGTATGCCGCGTGCTCCTGTGCACCCTAGCTTTTAACACATTATTTGGAGAGAAAAAAAAAACAGATGAAAAGCATTTGAAACAAATTTTGCTCTATCAAAATATAATAGTTAGTGTTAAAATTACACAGTATTCACAATGTATTGCGTACTGGTTTCATAAATTCGGATAAAAAATTGCCAGCCAACTAACTATTTTATGCAGTGACCCAGTGGCGTAGCCAGAGTGGAGGTCCAGATCGTATATCGATCTGGGCCAGTATTTTGTTTTTTATGGGCCGGACCTGGCCAGCATTTTTTTTGTCGGGCCGGTCGGGCTCGGGCCGAATTTTCCGCTTTTATACCGGGCCGGGTTGGGCTAATCACTTGTTTTACACGGGCCGAACTTTTAGCTGTTATACCGGGCCGGGCTCTGGCCTAAATTTTAACTTTTATACCGTGCCTTGCCGGACCAATAATTTTTTTGTACGGATTGGGCCGGGCCTGGAAATTCCGGCCTGTGCAGATCTCTGGTCCAGATGCTCTGGATACCACTAATTTTGTAAAATTTTCTTTGCCTTATATAATCGGAGGACTTTCTGCGATAATCAAGGCGAAGAAAACTTTACAATATTATTGGTATCCAGAGCATTTGGACCCCCTCCCTGGCTACGCCACTGCAATGACCAATGGTCGTATATACAGAGGCCAGTCGAATCCCTTTTAACTCATCATGTATGACATGCACCTAGTTTTTATAGTAAATTTTGAAGGGAAAACATAACGTGGCATACACAAAATATGCGGTAACTTAACTTCTTATTTATTTATTTGAATGGCAGTAATGAATTGAACATTATCTCTGTAAACAGGCGAATATTTTTATTATATTTCCTTAAAAGCTTAACCCTTTCCGGCACAGTGGTCCCACTCCGGGCACACCTAATTTTAATTCCAAACTTGCATTCCACACCAAGAATATTTTAATAAAATTTTGTTTCCATAATAAAAGCTTAAAATAAGGAGTTCATATTTTCTAAAAAAGTCGTTTGTAAATTCCGGTGTCAGTCAGCAATTTCTCATTTTACGAACAGACTTTGTCTGTGCCGGAAAGGGTTAATGTTTTTCATGCCATACATACTTAACCCCTTGCCTCTGGAATGTATTTGAGAAAAACATGCCAAAAATGGGAAAAAAATTCTCTCTAACCCCTTGCCTGTGACGCCCAACTCACTTCGGGTAATGCAAATGCGCCAATTTTTGAACGCCCGACCTGAGTTCGGGCAAGAGAAATATCGGTGTTTCAATTCCGTGAAGCCCGAACTCAGTCCCTCCAATGCATAATATGTAATTTACCATTTTCTCAATAGATGGCGATACTTTCCCGTGAAAAGTTCGGCAGTTTCGCGCCATTTGTCGGATATTTGTAATTTTGCGGTTCTTTCTAAATTTTATTCAAACCACATTATGTTTGACAGGCGGGTATATAAATTTTTCGCAAGTTAAAAATTTCTTTGCGTTGTTTTTAAGCATTGGACGAATTGAGTTCGGGCTTAGCGGAATTGAAACACCGATATTTCTCTTGCCCGAACTCAGGTCGGGCATTCCGGAATTGGCGTGTTTGTGTTGCCCGAACTGTGTTCGGGTGTCACAGGCAAGGGGTTAAGATTATTTTACAGGCACAATTATTCATCGTGTAATATATGCTAAACTCCATTTCCAACTCTTGTATATTTCAATTAAGGCTGTTGTCAAATCCAAAACCTTTTAGACATATTTTTTAATTCATTTTCGTTCAGAGACTCATGAAATGGGCAGGTGGTCTTATTCAGAAATTATGTAATCGAAACACGTTTTCCAATTTTTGGTAAAAGCAGAAGAGCTTTCAGAAAATACTGTCAAAATCGGCGTTTGGCACTGAATTCCCGAAGCGGCAGCCCGAGAAGAGCAAAAAGCAGGTCATCACGTGACACGGATCACTTATAACTCGATAAGTAATCTATTTATCAAAAAATGGAAAATTTCATTTCGATTAAATCGCTTCCATAGTCAGACCTGCCAATTTTATGCCTTTGCGTTTAAAAATGAGTCAGAAAATGTGTCAGAAAGTTTTGCTTTGTTGAGCATGTCATTTAAGAACAACCTTAAATCATTGAAGTCGCTAAATTTAGCCTTGCGATTTTTATGAGTTTTTTATGAGGTTTTAATGAGTATTTTGGGTTTGATCACCCTCTGAAATTTTTTCAAGATGACTATAAATAAGCCATTAAGTATCAATCAAGAAAGTCAAAATAAAAAAATCAACTACAATTAAAAATCTTAAATAAAAATTCTATGAGCTAGCATCTCTTTTTTTTCTTTGATTACGTCAGCATGTTGAAAAGATGAATGCAATTGAAGAAAATAGGCAATAAACAATAAAAAGTTTTAAAATTCCTATTTTTTTTTTTTTTTTTTTTTTTTTTTTTTAATGGGACTGTGTAAAAGCGGGATTTCCATGCTATCAAACAAATTGGTGGACTATTCAAATAAATTCTCCAACTTGTTTAACTGAAACGCTTGAAGAATACAATAAGCGTCTAATTTCAAATATCTACAAATTGGCAAACGTAACCGTTTTGACATATGGTCCTGGGAATGCTTTTCTGACAAAATGCATTTTAAAACATATGTAAAAAGCTTCAGAAATCGTTAATTTGGTTGACACTTTTGTTGATACATTAGCGAAGTAGAATCACCATCAAAACAAATTTAAATTATAAATTTCTTTGCAATAAAAAAAAAACTCAAATATTCAATTTTTTTTTTTTTTTTTTTTTTTTTTTTTTTTTTTGTGATAAGTATCGGTTACTTGAATTCACAATAGATAACTTTTAAATAATTTTATCTTTATTAAAGTATTACAAAACAAATATAAAATACGATAATAAGATTAAAATTTTGAACCTACAAATCCTCTTCCGAAATATTTTTCTGGTTATGATCTTGTATGCAATAAAAACTTTCAATAGCAAACATCTACTGCGGATTTTGCACGTTATTCGTTAGGTGTCCGCTTTTGAGAGGTAAAAGTATACAAATATGTATGCATTGCGGATTGAAAAAGGTGTTCACTAAATAGAGATGTCCTCTATTCAGGAATGTCCGTTATGCAGATTTTGCTCTAAATACATACAGCAGGACCTCCATATAACAGACACTCCCGAATAGCACACAATTCTATTTAGCTAACCATAAACAAGAATTGGATTATAATTATTTTTAACACAATCAACTGATTGGTAATTAATTCATACGAGTAGTAATTTTCCCATTTGAGCGAAAGTAAAAAATTATTATAAAATCAGCATTGTTTCGATTAATTAACTTTATTAAAAAAAATTATAATTTCTAAAATTATTTAACTTTGTTAGAAAGTAATATTACTAAATCTACTTTACTTTGTTAAGAAAAAGACATCGTTAAAAACTATTTAACTTTGTTCAAAAATTAACTTTGATTAAAAAAATAAAAAAAACTAATATTGTTAAAAAAAATTAACTTTGTTGAAAAATTAACATTACTAAAATTATTTATTTTGATAAAAAAAACTAACTTTGTCAAAAAAAAATAACATAACTAAAATTATTTTACTTTGTTAAAAATAGTAACATTACTAAAATTAATTAACTTTGTTTAACAAATCAACATTATTACAATTTATTACCTTTGTCAAAACAATGAACTAAAATTATATACTTAACGGAAATGTATTTCGGTAGGTCAGTCGGTAAAATGATCAACCACCTGAACCACTGAAATATTTTTACCCAGAGTGCGAATCCCAACCCAAACTTCAGAAAAATACATTATCTTAAGGGTGCTCGTCAGTTAAATTTCCCTTTTCCGTTCTCCATGTTAATCCAATGGGGATAAGTTTCCTCACTTTTCTAAGGATATCTCATGAAAAAATGGACTTTTTTAAATTTTGTTTTTTGCATACAATTCTTAAAACTTGTCGTTCTTTACCCCAGTTTTCATTTTTTATTAAAAATAATTTTAAATACTTGATTCCATGTGAAATAATCTGAGTATGATCAAAATAATTACTATGCCTCAGTAAATTGGAATTTCTGGCAGTTCTAATAGGTTGTTTGAAAATTTTTAAAAACGCGGAAAAAACTAGTGTTTCTGATTTATACATTGATATAAAAATATTTTATTTTAATTTATTAGGGAAGTAGCTATAATTAAAATAAAATATATATTTCTATTTTGATCAGTTCGATGCTTTCCCCCAGCTAGGCAATCTATCACTCGATATATGAAAGGATTCCCCGCTCTCTTTGTTCGATTTGATTAATGAGTTAGGTAGGGGAGATGTTTCAGGGGTTAGTATTAGGGGGTAAAGGAAAGAAATTTTCAAGCTAGTATAGGGTATTTCTTATCCAGAATTCTGTTTTTCATAAGCACAGTTTATTTCCATGTTTTTAATTTGATTATTTTAAATCTTTATGTAGTTTATTTCAATAATTTTCAAATATATTTTTAACACTTTGTTTGCATTATAGTTAGTTTTACATAATTTGTAACATTTGTTACATAATTTGTTACTGTTTTACGTAATTACATTCACTTTTAGAATTTATATAAGGTAGACGAGTTATTATACTTGAAATAATACATCAAATGATATTTAACATCAACATAAAAAATAATTATTTTTATTATTATGTTAATTCTTATTACATTTTTTTAAGCACAAATTTTAATTCTAGCCTCTGTATGTTCTTTCGCAAATTTTTTTATTAAAAGATGAATTAAAATTTTTCACCTGTGTCAAAGTAATTATATATATAGTCTCTTCGTTACTACTAATGCAATCATGAAATAACATTTTTTAGTTTTTTGAAACACTGCCGTCAAGCGTTATTACTATGCTGTATACTATTTGGAAATTGTATGTATATTTGTATTTGGCAAATGACTATTACTTGAGCATAATGCGAAATATTATGGAATTTATATATTATGGAATTAATATTATGGAAAATATATATTATATTTTAATATAATTATAAATATATATTAATATTATGGAAATTATATTATATGCGAATATGGGGGGTACCGCTATTTTCGACAGCATACACTCTCTAATTTGTAGGATTTTATATATTTTTAAATGAAAATCTATCGAAACGAACTTTGATTTAGGGGCAAAATCCCCCGCCACGCGCGGCAACTAGGAACTGCATGGCTTGACAGTTTCAGAAAATTTAATTAAATAAATATTTACGCATCTACAATTTTTCATATATAGACAGACGTCTTTGCTTGTTCTTGAACCCTAAAATACAAAATATCGAAATGCTTTCATCAATAAGATATAACAGGTACTTTTATAAGAGAAAGAGTACGTTTATACGTACTCTTTCATTCACAAATTTGAAAAAAAAAAATTATACAATTGCGTCAAAATCACGTTTTTTTTTTTCAAGGGCATTTGGCTTTACCTTTTAGTGTTTGCACCCTCTTATCATGATTTATCCAGGGTCTATCGCTTTATCTTATGATATGCTTATTTCCATTTAAAATACCTCTTCGAAACTCGTAAATTTAGAACCTTTTTTTTTAATATGAAATTTCGGAGCTTTCTGGCACTAAAACTAGAAAATATTATTACCGGAAATACTTATTGGCGTTTTTATTGATGAAAAGATTCGAAATGTCACAAAATTCATAGCATCAAAACTCAGTTAATTTTGCATGCGGGATATTGAAATTTTTGCTATAGTACTTGACATAGCATAAGTACATTGGTAGGCCGAACTTATAACTTTTATACCGAGTCTGACCGGGGCCTCCGAGATGTCGCTGTGTGTCCTTAACCGGGCCTGCTACAAGTGACGTCACAACCTGCTGACGTCAAAACAGTGATCCATACTAACTTAAAATTTTTCATGTACTTTGTTCGTTTGTACGGATTGTTTACGATAGTATTTTGATTTTATTTATTGTTTTATATAGTAATTAATAATATTTTTCAGTGTATTTAGGTTATAATGCTATCAATAATTATTGATTATAATTATTAAAGAAAGTGTAGATTATATCTATAAAATAATGAGAAGAAAATGTTGTGCTCCTAGTTTCTAAATTCGCTACTGATAATGAAAAGAAGAAATTTTAGCTACGAAAATTACCTTGTGATAATTTTATTTACATTTCAACAGAAGTGGTCTGCATTAAATGTTTCGATATACGTTTCATAATTCGTGAAGCTAAAATTAATATGATGGTATTGAACTTACTGTGCTGAGAAAAAAAAATAACCCTAACAACGAATGTCCATCCTACTGTAATGGAAATATTCCGGCATATTTGAATGAATTTGTACTTCCAAATCAAAAAGAGTCAAATGATCTTTAGAAAAAAAAAGAAGCAGACGATAAACAGTTTAAAAAATGTTTTAGAAGAAATACTGTAATAAATTGAATGAAATCTGGATACATTTAGTTAGAAGTGAGTGTGCTTTGTTTATAAAATTAAAAGTAACTGATTTACACAACTTAGTAGTTCTACGTAGTTCCATTTAACATTTTAGCTAACTTAAGTGTACAAATATATTATGAAAATAAATATTTTGTTAAGTTAATTTGAGTGGTTATTAGGTCCTAGACCCAAGTACAATAAATAGACAATTTTTTAAATATTACAAGTCAGTTACAAAGTTAAGATAGAAAATTGGGTACTTTTCGGTTAGCCGGGCGCCAGTGATATACACACACACACACACACACACATATATATATATACACATATCTACACACACATATATGTATGAATTAATATATATATATTTATATATGTACATGTATCACTGGCGCCTTGCTAACCGAAAAGTACCGAAAAAGGCTTATGGCGAGAGAAGGAAAGTTGGCAACATATTTTCTGGCAACCTATTCGTAGTTTCATATAAATAAGTATTTATTTCAATATTTATATAATTTATTTAATATAAAGAAGCCATTTATCTCTTTTTATATGCAGGTAGAACAGAATTGTATATATAAATAATTTTATATATATAAATAAACATAAAAGTTCATTAGGTTTGTTTTCATAATTGTTTATATAATTTAAAAACATATCTAACTTTCTGAAGCCCGGATTACGCCAAAGCGATAAAAAAAAGTGCCAAGGTCTCTATAGTTAAAAAATGTCGATTTCTCTATTTAAATTGACATTTATTGTGTTTTGGTGGTTAAATTATGGTATGTAAGTTGTAAAAGGGAGGAATGGGATTTATTTTGTAAAGTTTTTGGTAGATTTATTATATTTTTTTGTACGTATATTTATTGTAAAATAATGTGTTTAGGAAAAGGTAAGTCAATGGGTTCAATCTGATTTATTAATCTTAGCATTTTTTTTAATTTAAAACTTTTAATTTCCTTTAATAAAACAAGTGTATTGATTCCCTTTTATTTGACGATCATGAAATTTAATATTATTTATGTAATCACAAATTATAAGAGCGGAAATGCTTTTTTTATTACATCTTTCTGCTGCGATACATTGACCAAAGTGGATCACTATTGTGACGTCACTAATACTTGTAGCAGGCCCGGTTAAGGACACACAGTGACATCTCGGAGGCCCCGATTGGAGTCGAAGTCCTGTTTTCACAACTGTGGAAAATTAAAAAAAAAAAAATCGTGGTCGACTGGAAAAAAATGTTCGTTATAGACGATTCTTAAGATTTCGGAGGTTCGCTATAAAAGAATAAATTAGCATTAAATACAATAGGAAAACGATGGGACCAAAAATTTCGTTCGTTATATCCGTGTGTTCGTTATATCCCGGGTTCGCTATAACGGGGTTCGACTGTATTTGTGATTTATTTTCTACTTTTTTAGCCTTTAAAATGTTCCATTGTTGCAGTTTCACAGCCATTTGGACTATTTTGCGCATAATTAAATCCATTGTTGTTTACACTCGTATACAATTGCACGAGTTGCAGAGAATATTTGGCAATTTATCACCTGTGATGGGATAATAGAAAAAATGCCTTGAAACTAATGTATTAATCTACCCTATTAAAATCCGTGTGCGTATTCTCCTATCTAACCTCGAAAACTCGGAAACCACAGGGTGCAGAGCTACGAAATTTGGCACACGGGTAGCTGATAGGTGCCTATGAACGATTGGGACAAAAAATTCGAAAATTTTAAATAGATTATTTTTTATTTTATGTTTTTGACGAATTTTAGCCTTTTTTATGTTCAACTCGTAATCGCGCGACTTCTAACTAGAGTCCTTCATCGGGTCGGGTTACCCGCTTTTGCCCTTATCCGACCCGACCCGTGATTCGGGTCGGGTCGGGTTGGCACTATATATTTTTGTTACGGTTCGGGTTCAGGTAGGGTTGGCTTCTACTTTTTTGTTGCGGGTCGGGTTGCGGTTGAGATATTGCGGATTCGGATTGACCCGCTTTTCCAAAAGAATGTATATAATATTTTTGCAGGTTAAAAATATGTATACAATAAGACATCCATAGTGAACACTCTGGAAAATTGACCGTTTACGCTACTTGGAAAGAAGGAAAAAATGCCATTCTTCTAATCACTTGATCATAACTCGCTTTTTTTAGGTAGATTTCGTAAGAAATACTACCTATTACATTCTCACCTTAGTTGGAAATTTTGAAAAATTTTTGCAGATCTACGCCGATCATGACTCCCAGAACCCAAAACCACCCCCAGTTCAAAAGTTTATATATCTATCTATCTATCTATCTATCTATCTATCTATGTCACTTTTTTATGACCACGATAACTGGAAAAATTCTGCATAAATCTCTTCCAAACTGATACATAAAATCAAGGGTCATAAAATCTCGGTCAAGTTCGTTAATGGGCAAAATCGAACCAAGGGGGGGGGAAATAGGGGGCTTTTTGTGAAAACAGAAAAATCCTCATAATTTCTTTATTATTATACGTATCGAATCCGTTTAAAGTTATTATTACTTCTAGGAAAAGGGCCGAAAATTTATGTATGACAGATTTTTGATATAATTAAAAATGGCCCCAAGGGGGGGGGAAGGGGGGTTTTAGAAGAAAAAAAATCATAGCTTCGTCAATTCACAAGATATCAAATCCGCGTAAATTTATTATTAATCCTCTTAGTATTATCTAAAACTTTTATATTGACAAGTTTTTTATAGGACCAACCGTTATAGCAAAAAAAATTAAAAACAAAAAAATCCCTGCCGGCTCCGCCTGCAAACAAGTTATTTTTCGAAGTAGGCGGTTCCAACTCCCGCATCTTTTCGAAACTGATACATAAAATCAAGGGGCATAAAATCTCAGTCAAGTTCGTTAATGGGGGCTTTTGTGAAAACAGAAAAAAACCCATAATTTCTTAATTATGATACGTATCGAATCCGTTTAAAGTTGTTATTACTTCTAGGAACAGGGCCAAAAACTTATGTATGACAGAGTTTTGGTATAGTTAAAAATTGCCTTAAGGGGGGGAGGGAAGGGGGGTTTTAGAAGAAAAAAATTCATAACTTCGTCAATTCCCAAGATTTCAAATCCGCTTAAATTTATTATAAATCTTCTTAATATTATCTAAAACTTTTATATTGACAAGTTTTTTATAGGACTAACCGTTATAGCAAAAAAAAAATTAAAAACAAAAAAATCCCTGCCGGCTCCGCCTGCAAACAAGTTATTTTTCGAAGTAGGCGGTTCCAACTCCCGCATCTTTTCGAAACTGATACATAAAATCAAGGGGCATAAAATCTCGGTCAAGTTCGTTAATGGGCAAAATCGAACCAAGGGGGGGACTTTTTGTGAAAACAGAAAAAAACCCATAATTTCTTAATTATGATACGTATCGAATCCGTTTGAAGTTATTTTTACTTCTAAGAGAAGAGCCGAAAATTTATGTATGACAGATTTTTGATATAATTAAAAATTGCCTTAAGGGGGGGGGGGGAGGGGGGTTTTAGAAGAAAAAAATTCATAACTTCGTCAATTCCCAAGATTTCAAATCCGCTTAAATTTATTATAAATCCTCTTAATATTATCTAAAACTTTTATATTGACATGTTTTATAGGACCAACTCTTATAGCAAAAAAAAAAAATCCTTGCTGGCTCCGCCTGCAAACAAGTTTGGTTTCGAAGTAGGCGGTTCCAACTGCCGCATCATCGCGAAAAGGTCATTTCTTCCGCAATTCCCGACAAACAGGCGCCCCACGTTCTGCGTCTTCGAAATCTACCTGTGCCTGTAGGCCGAGCCGTCAGGGATTTTTTTTTTACAAACTGTGTTCTGTGCAACAATTTGCGAATGTCAGCGACAGTTGCAGTCTCATAGATTTTTCCATTGACTTTTGCTGATAAAACAAAACAAATTGCTAACTCACGAAAATAATAAATTTTCTTGCGGTTAACAATACTCTTTATATACTAACGCATTATTATATCTAATGTTTTAATACCGGGTATCTTCTTTGTGGACTACTTTTAGGTAGATTTCGTAAGAAATTCTACCTATTACATTCTCCCCTAAGTTGGAATTTTTGAAGATCTACGCCGATCATGACTCCCAGAATCCAAAACCACCCCCAGTTTGTTAAAAAATTTATCTATCTATCGATCTATCTATCTATGTCACTCTTTTATGCACACGATAACTTCAATAATTCTGCAGAAATCTCTTCCAAACTGATACATAAAATCAAGGGGCATAAAATCTCCGTCAAGTTCGTTAATGGGCAAAATCGGGCAAAATTGAACCATTATTACAATTTATTAACTTCGTCAAAAAACTGGACATTACTAAAATTATATACTTAAATGAAATGTATTTCAGTAGATCAGCTGGTAAAATGATCAACCACCTCGCCCACCGAAATATTCTTACCCAGAATGCGAATCCCAACCTAAACTTCAGAAAAATACATTATCTTAACCAAAACAATAATTGTGACACCGAAGAGAAAAGTGAGTATACCCAGCAGCAGTTAAGACGAGGTCTCTCCTCACTACTGTCTCCTCTTGCTGGGATGAAATTCTCTTTTAGGTAGATTTCGTAAGAAATACTACCTATTACATTCTTCCCTATGTTGGAATTTCTGGTAAAAATTTGCAGATTTACGCCTGTCATGATTCCCAGAACATAAAACCACCCCCAGTTCAAAACTCTATCTATTGATCTATCTATCTTTCTATCTATCTATCTATATTACTTTTTTATGGACACGATAACTTTAATAATTCTGCACAAATCTCTACCAAACCGATACATAAAATCAAGGGGCATAAAATCTAGGTCAAGTTCGTTAATGGGCAAAATCGAACCAAGGGGAATTGGGAAAGGGGGGGGGAGCTTTTTGTGAAAACAGAAAAAAAAACATAACTTCTTAATTATGATACGTATCGAATCCGTTTCAAGTTATTATTACTTCTAGGAAAATGGCCGAAAATTTATGTATGACAGATTTTTGATATAATTAAAAATGGCCTCAAGGGGGGAAAATGGGATTTGAAAGAAAAAATTCCCAACTTTGTCAATTCCCAAGATATCAAATCCGCTTAAATTTATTATAAATTCTCTTAATATTATCTACAACTTTTATATTGACAAGTTTTATATAGGACCAACCCTTACAGCAAAATAATAATAATAACAATAATAAATAAAAACAAAAAAATTCCTGCTGGCTCTGCCTACAGACACAGGTAGATTTCGAAGTGGACGGTACCAACTGCCGCATCATGGAAGAAAGGTAATTTCTTCCACAATTCCCAACAAACAGGCGTCCCACGGTCTGCGTCTTCGAAATCTACCTGTGCCTGTAAGCCGAGCCGTCAGGGATTTTTTTTCATAATTGTATTGAAGTATGGATTAATTTTTGGTTCCGTCGGATTCGGGTATTTTGAGGTTCGGGTCGGTTTCGAGTTCACTTTAAGCAAAATTTTCAAGTTCGGGTCGGATACACAACCCAACCCGTGCAGAATTATAATTCCTTGTCCTTAATTTCGAATGTAAATTGAATCTTTAGACAAAATCTAAAAGTAGCGAAATACTGACTACTTTTGAAAAGTAGTTTGTAGTCGCTACTTTTTAAAACAAGTATAGTTGTAGTTGCAGTTGTAGTTAACTACATTTTTGATAAAGTAGTTGTAGTTCGCTACTAAAAAAAAGTAGTTTTTCAGACCCTGAGTTATTCACATTCAAATACGTATCTATTTTCATATTAGTTCTGTTCAAACTTTTTGTGAAAAACCCAACAATCGGACATGATAAAACCTAAATATGAGCCAGAAGAATTATTCAAGGTTGAACCTGACTTGCAGAAAGAAAATAAGTCAAGACCGGAAAAAATAAATAAAAGCAACCCGACCCGCTGCAGGTCTCTATTCAACGATCTCGAGGTGTCCGCTATTCCGAGGTTTCACTATATTTGAATATTAAAGAATATAGATTTGTCCATTTTTCTATAGACAATATAAAATTGGTATTAGAGATATAATTGTACGTTACTTTTCATTATAGCATTAAAACATGATTTATTGTCCTTTCATTGCGGGTGCGGGTCGGGTTGCGGGTTGAGGTATTGCGGTTTCGGGTCTGGTTGCGGGTCCAGAATTTTTTTTTGTCGGGTTCGGATCGGGTTGACTTCAAATGAAATTTGCGAGTTACAACCGTTTTTTCGGGTACAACCCGACCCATGCAGGACTCTAGCTCTAACCAGTTCTAAATGTTTACTGCAATGCGAGATACACATATTACGTACGCCACGCTGCAATACTAAGAAGCTGTAGCGGGTATTATGATACCTTTACCTCGCATGCAAATAATTAGAGATTATTTAATTGCGCTTAGTTATTACCTTTTTTAAAAAGTAAAGAAAATCATTTTATCACAAACATCAACAAAACTTCTTATTCTATTTATTCCAAAGATATCGTTTTATCGACTGCTGCCATAGCATCATGATAAATTAAATTTCATTAAAAAAATGCATAGTAGTAGAAAAATATTTTTTCTACGTATTACATTGGATACATTTGGTTGTACTGATTTTTATTTTTAACTTTGGTTTTAGAATTAAATTCATGAACTCCCGTGCGTAGAACGGGCTAAACAGCTAGTTTATAATTAATTTCTAAAAATATTAAAATATTGTATTGTCATTGGAAACACAGATGTGAATATATTTTTTTTATTTAATTCTACCATATCAGGAAATGGGCGAAAAATTTATTACCAATTTCCATCTTAACATACACAGGTTGAGCTAAATAAAATAACGCAATAAAACATTAGGCAATATTAATAACATATGATTGCTTTTCCCCAATCGCAAGGAAGTCGTGGGTTAGGAAATTCGCTTTTATTCTCGATTTCATTTTCTTGTTTTGTTTTAGAATTACTTGTTCTCTGTCTGACAGTGTTTTTCAAACGAAGATTCCATCATAACGAAAAACAAATATGATTGCTTGTCAAAGATAAAAATTAACGTCGAAAAATTTTGCAATCATATCCTTATAAATTGCAGCATTATTTAAAAAAGAATTTCAATCAAAAAAGTTCTCTCTTCGACATAACTTGGAAAGAAAGTTCATAAAAGTTCGAAATTTATTTCAGTTAAGCCATGAAAACTTTGACAATCTTTCTTGTAGCTGTTGTTTTGGTGACCATCTGCTCTGCTAGAGGTAAGTTATAAAATAAGGGGACGGCGGGAAATAATACGGTTTTTTTTCGGTTATTAACTTGTAAAAATTAAATATATATATATATATATTGTCAAAATATATATTCAGATAGTGTATTTTCAGACTTAATGAAAATAACACATCATAATGTATTTCAAATGCATTTTTCTGAAAACGATTTTTTTACAGTCTAAATATCTTCAAAAGGCTTCATTCGTTTTAATTTTTGTTCAACAATTTCAATATTTCTAAAGGAAAGTTTGATGCATATTACAACAAATCTGTGCTTTCGTTTTGGAAAGTTGGATTTTTACAGTCCTCAAATTAGTAATAAAGTCTATTAACCTGTAAATTTTTATTAATGAAAACTGTAAATTTTTATGAATTCGGCTTGTCTGTCTGTCTGTCTGGCCGTGCTCTAACTCGCGTAAATATACTCGAAATGGCATGTAATTTCTATATGTTAACTAGCAAGCTATGCCCGCTGCGCTGGTCAATTTTCCAAATCAACCTTGAATCAAACAAACTGGTGAATTCGACCATGTATTTTCAAATAATATGGATCTTCACCTGGAAAGTTCTTCCACATTGCTAAATACGATGCGAATGCCATTGCGCTATTATCTTATTTTATGCGTTATACAAAATTCGGGATATTAAAAAGCAATTCTTTAATTTGATGATTTATATTAGAGTTTGGTAGAGAAATGTGGCCGTTGCGACCAAGATAAATTAAAATGTTCTCTGATTCGCCACACTACTAAAATAGAGAGCATTACAAATCATTGCAGAGATTGACCATTGGACTTAAATAATGTTCCGGTTATTCATTTTTCGTTTGTTAGTTCTTGAACTCCGGGCCTCTCAGTTTGGTGCTATATGTGGAGTTCTCGTAGCTTAAATACAATCTCACTCTAGGTTACATTATATTTCGTAATGTACCCATTTTCTGTTCTGGCAGGTCTACTACAGTTTTCTATCTTTGGATTCCAGCAGATAAATACAGTGAAAAATGTAATAAATTATTTGGACACAAAGAACAGTGTTTAACTTTCATATTTAAAAGAGATGTGAATCATAAAATGTGGGTTTTTAAAGCTGAATTGTTTGGCTAAAATTAAAATAACGTTATTTTCACTGCCTTTTCATTTTATATACCAACTGCAATCATGGAACCATTAACCTGGAAAAAAACCTCGACAACTGATTCTGATAAAAACAAGATAATAATCCTCTAATATGCATCAAATAAAATATTCCTAATCTTCCTTAATGGGGTCCACAAGTAAGTTTGAAGTCAGACATTAGAAGTTTATGCAAAGATATAGTTACAAATGTACCAGAGTTAACTAAAAAACGAAGTTAATTACGCGCCAAACTACGTTCCATTAAATAATGTTAAATTGGTATCTACTGAATTATTCTGAATTCCCTGACTTGTTTTCTTATCTAGGTTAAAATGATAAATCAGCAAATATTGTTCCTGGGCCACCATTGGCATTTCAAAGTATTTTTCTTACATTGCAAGTATTTCTTTTTTGGTGATGGTAAAATAATTGTAGATGGAAAATATCTAATATTAAATATTCTTTTGTCCGTTTGTTTGATAATGAAAAACCATAAATTTACTAATAGCTGAGTACAAATTCGCTGCAATCGGATTGACCATCAAGAGCCCCCTTCAAATATAAAGGAAATTTCCAACAGTGTAGTAAATACGCCAATTGGCGGGTGATCCGATTACAGAAGATTAGTGTAATATGTTTAAAAACCTTTAAAGAGAAGAAAAGATATGCAAAGAAAACTAAAAAGAAATGAATGGTGAACAATGTTTTAAATGCGTGATAATAATTAGTGTGTCGCAGAAATTTACACTAAAATTTAAATATTTGACTCTATTTTTATAATATTAACTGTTATTTATATAATTTACATTTGAATATAAAAAATCACTCCAAAAATGTTGTCGTACACTTGAAAAAACACAATTATTATGAACGTGCATTATTGTACCATTATTGTGATCGATGTCATGCTTATGCCTTTTTTGGTTTAAAATCAAGTTGTTTGGCGATCAAAAGTGAAATCAAAATCGTAAATTTAAAAAAAAAAAAAAAACATGTTACTCAGTATTACAGTCATTTTCATAATTACATCTGCCAGTTTCTACTGTAAGTCACATGACGCAGGAGTTAGATAAAAATAAAAAATAAATTAAAAAATAAAGAACAACTCAAAAAAAAATGTGACTCAGATTTTATCTAATAAAATTTTCAGATGCATTTTTCTTAACCTTACGCAAACGATAAGTTGCCAAATATGGTTTCAATTAGAATATTACACATTGGATAATTTTTTAAGCATTGCGAACATTCCCTTTCACGTATAAATTAAATATTTTCGTTTTATAACATTATTTTTCATCAAAATTGTTTTGGTTATTTTATTTTAAATAAAATTGGTAAGTTTTTCTTTTATTTTTGAGGTGTTTGTCTTATTTTCTAAATGATATGGCCGTTTCAATTCTTTCACCAACGATATAGGTCGCCAAAAAATAACCTGTGGTAACCTTTTCGTCCAAAATAACAGAACTTTCCATCATAATTCTATAACTAATTTACGTAGAACGTTGTGTTATATACTAAAACCTTCTCAAAAAAATATCTATCGGACATCGATCCATCAAAATCCATTCAGCGGAACTCGAGTTATAAAGGAACGGAACGAAATTTCCGTTTGTGTTTTATATATATGGTAGAAGACGTTTACTATAGAATGTTCGCTATTGAGAATGAAGTGTGTAGCACTTGCAGTTTGTTTACAGGTGCACACAAAATTACCCCACCATTACATTATGATCATATTGGGAAAAATCGTTGATGATGTATTTTACTTAAATTGCTTATTTGGATATCTCTTTTCATTGCATGAAAAAAAAAATCTTAATAATATATTGTTAATGTTAAAAGTGTTTCATAACCTATGCTCGTGGCATGATTTTTCGTTCTTGTTGAAATATTTATTGAAATCGTGATACAGAACTCTTTTTTGAATAACATTGGATAGTGTTTGCTTTTGTAAAAATATTAGTGATATTGTACATTTTTTTAACAAAATCTTCCGAAATTAAATTCGTTTAATAAATTACAGAGAAATATTCTTTTAATTAATTTCTACTCTTTTTATCGAGCCTTAAAAATATGACTTTTTTGCCATCTTTTTCTTCCATTCTAATGAGTCTTCCTCTATTTTCTAATGAGTCTTTATCATATAACTGTGTAAGTCAGTGCCTCCATTCTTTTCCTCGCTGAGAGCCAATCAGATCATAATGTATGAAAAAATGGCTCATCATTTACAATTGAATGTAAACTCGTGTCCAAAAGTTAAGCAACAAACACAAAATACTGATTTTTGATAACAAAACTTAAAAGTATTCAAAAGAAAATAGTGCAAACGGCAGGTGGTAGCAAACAGGTGCTGCCCTAATCAGGGCTGCGGAGTCGGTGAGAAAAATGACCGACTCCGACTCTGACTCCGACTCCGGGATGGCTAGAGCTCCTATAATAGGAGTCTTAGGGATGGCTAAAGTAGTAGTATTGCCTGTTGATTCTTATTGAGATTGCTTCATTGCTGTCATTTGTTTTGAAATAGTAATAGTCGCTTTATTAAATTTGTCGTTAAATAAAGGAAATATTACTATTTTTTAAAAAAGTGGCAGCAATCAAGCAATCTGAATTAAAAAAAAAAAAACTCAACTGGCAACACTGCAACCTGCTGTTACATTCCAGTTTGACCTCGAAGCATATGATGTGCATATCAACCCAAGGATCGATGCAGGTTTTTTTTTTTCTTAGGGCCCATTTTGTGAAAAGTATAGGTTATTTTTGTGATATTTATTATATTTCTTGTGAAAAATAGCATCTTGTAATGAACTATATACTAATATAAAATTTAAACTAGAGATTTCAATTAAAAACAGTTTTCATATATGCTTTATACTGGACAGTATATTGGGTCTGTTTAACTTGGGTTTCCTTGATGTACATATAGTCCAAATATGAAAATAATAATCCTGTTCATAAATTTAAAATTACATACAATAGGTTTAATTTCACTTCAAACTGCTTAAAAAACAAGCTGGAGTCGAAGTCGGCCTGTTTTTTAGTGACTCCGACTCCAACTCTTTTGCCCAAAAATAGGCCTGACTCCAACTCCACGACTCCGACTCCGACTCCACAGCCCTGGCCCTAACAGCATAGGCAGTCAATGTGACATTCCCCTTAACGTCACAAATTGTCGCGAGTGTCACAGTCACTACTGTGAACTGAAATGTCATATTTTTCATTCGTCTCATTGTTATTCTCTAGTGGTTCTCTTTTGGTGACTTATCTGTAAAGTCGCCGTGACTGTTGCTTTGTGACCATGTCATCAGGTGACGTTATAATAAAATCACCTTTTAACTCTTATATAACTGTCATTTAACGACTCCAACGACAAAATGATAGTTGCTTAGTGACGAGCCCCTATTTGACATCAAAATGAAGTCATTTAGTGACGTCACAAAGCAGCACTCATGGTGACTTCACAGTAGAGGCTTCAAATATCCGTCACCTGAGAGTCCCCAAGTGATTTCATTGTGACGCAATTTGGTGATTCTTCCTAATAATGACAATGGTCATAAGCCGTCCTCAGCGAGGACGACTTAAAGCGAGGCCTGGTGCAGGGATTTTGCGAGGCCCTTTCCTTCCAGATTCTTAACATAATCTTATCTACACTATCAATAAAAAAGAATGGTTTTCACCTATATACTATAACCCGGGTTCGATCCCCTAGCTACTATAAAGAAGTAGCATTTGTTTGTGCGTTTGTAAGGATAATTTCTGGAACTACTAAACCAATTTCAAAAGTAATGGTGGCAAATTGAGGGTGAAAGAACCTCTTCCAACACAGGCTATATTTTATGTCAAGACCACTATCTTTTCTTAACTAAAATCATAAATTTATATTAAAGATTTTCTATTATACGTTCTTCTTTTTATTAAAGAAAAAATATTTTGCGTCTGGGTGCGAGGCCTCTTTAGGCGCGAGGCCCTGTGCGGCCGCACCTGTCGCACACCCCTAAGGACGGCTCTGATGGTCATGATGATTTCCCAATGACGATCAAATGAGAATCACAAGGAGACTTCATCATAACGTCATATGGTATCTGGTCACAAAGCAACGGTCACTGCGACTTCTTTGTGGAGTTAACCGAAGGATGGTGGCTTGTAATAATTAGGCGAATGAAATATGTATATTATCTTTGGTATGCACTGGTGGTCAAATGTTAAGAAGAAAACACAAAATGTGAATTTTCGAACACAAAAGTTATTTGTGAGTGCTCAAAAGAAAATTTTATAAATGGCAGGTGTAGCAAATATAGGCAGGGATCGGAAGTAGCGCGCTACAAGTAGCGAAACTACAGTAGCCGCTACTTTTTCTAGTAGTTTGTAGTGTAGCGCGCTACATTAAAAAAAGTGTAGTGTAGCGAGTAGCGCGATACAAAATATCAGTAGTTTGTAGCGAGCATCGACGCTACTTTTGACGCTACTTTAGGAGAGAAAAACAAGGGCCAATCTTCAAATCACGTGATCATAACTCGTTTTTTTTGTGCGAAATATGTTCTCTGCTGCAATTTGCGAATGTCAGCGACAAATCTCAGTTGCAGTGTCATAGATTTTTCCATAGACGACGGGCACGGTCACAAATTAACTGTCATTTTCACAGTTTGGGTGTCAGAAACTTCGTGCATTGTCATTTAAATCCATGGAAATCGTTTCATTATAATGTATTTTTATACGATTACGATTGTTTTTACCAAAATATAGTCGTCTGGCTAAGTTAAGTCTTTATCTGACTCTAATTTCTTCTCCCTTTTGCCTCCCACCCCCAGCAAGGAAAGAAATGTAAAATCTTTATTTTTAAAAAAAGAAAAAGAAAAAAACCGGATTCATCTAAACATAAATCATCTAAAGTATCCATAACCTTTCAAATTCACGCTTCCCCCTAGTAGCATATAAAGGAGTTTAAAATATTTTAAATCTTTATTTTTATACAAAAATAAAATCTTTCACTCCATTTATTGCTCTCTAATAACAGTAAATAAAAATTAATTCCTTGTCCCCAAAATTTACACTTCCTTTTTTGCACCTCCTCCAGCATATACAGTTTCAAATATTTAAAATTCTTTATTTTAAAAAAAATGGCCACATTCGTTTCTACCTAATAATAATATATAAGTAATCGTCTAAATTGTCCCCTGACCTCCCATAATTTACTCTCTCCCCCCCCCCCCCCCAGCATACAAATAAATCTAAAATCTTGAAGTTATTTTTATTTTTATATAAAAAAAAATCTTCTGCCCTAAATAGTGCTCTGTAATGACTATAAATAATCAGTAATATAAATTATCCCCCTTCCCATAAAATCTCCTCCACCTCTCCATATTCAAAATTTAAAACTCTTTTTTTTTAGTTCCGTATTCTTTGCTGTCTCGTATCATTAAATAAATAATCAATCATCTAAAATCTTCCCCTTCGAACAAAATTTCTGCTCGTTTCCTGCCAGTTTAAAATCGTTAGAACTCTAATTTAAAATATATATATATTCGAAAAAGCACAGAAAAAGAACAAGTATACCATTTTATTATTAGAGAAAAGTGCACTAGGAAGGAATGATTTCTGCCCTTCAAACAAACTGGCAGCTGAAACGTAAAGCGTCAGCTAGAGTCCTGCGCGGGTCGGGTACAACTCGACCCAAACCCGCAAATTCCATTTTAAGTCAACCCGCAACCCGACCCGAACCCGCAAAAATAATTTTCGATAACCCGCAACCCGACCCGAACCTGAGTAATTTCAACCCGCATCCGACCCGAACACGTAATATTTAACCCGTAACCCGAACCGAACCCGCAATGTAAAGACAGTAAATCAAGTTTCAATGCTACTATGAAAATTAATCAACAATTGTATCTTTAATACCATTTTTATGTTTTACATAAAAAAATGAACAAATCTATATTCTTTAATGTTCAAATATAGTAAAACCTCTGAGCACCTTGGGATCGTTAAATAGTGTCAAACATCGGGTCGGGTTATCCCGAATTTTATTTTTTCGGCTTGGAATGAGTATAATTTTTTTTCTGCAGGTCTGTAGAAGAATTCTTTCGGGTCATATACAGGTTTATTTACCACTCAGGTTGTTGGGAGTTTCACAAAAAGTTTGAGCACAACTATGTTTCAGAGGAAAATAAATACGTATTTGAATATCTAGAACTATATGTTCAATTTACTGCATGAGAAATAAAGTGTCTGTAAGAAATGCGATAATAGATTATTCTTTCTTTAAGAACCACTTTTTCTTCTTTCGAAATATTAAAAAAGTTATCAACATTTCGTTTTTGATACACACAAAAACAGAGGTATCATATTATTGATAGTTTATGTACACATACACATGTTACGTGTGTCTAGATTGAGAGGTGCCCGCTATTCAGAGATATAAGCGTTCAAATAAATAAATTTTAGGAATTGAAAAAGTGTCCGCCTTTCGGGAGAAAAACCAGAATGTAGGTCTTATTGTATATAGATTTTTAACCTGAAAAAATATTTTGGACATTCTTTTGAAATTCGGGTCAACCTGACCCCGACCCGCTAGAGTCAAAACCCAACCCGAAATCGACCCGAAATCGAAACAATAAAATTCAGCCTGCTCCGCAGTAAAACAGTGGATGTCAACCCGATCTGAATCCGACCCGCAACAAAAAAATCTTGAGCCAAACCGAACCCGGGTCGGGTCGGATGCGGGTAACCCGCCCCAATGCAGGACTTTAATCGGTATAAAACTAAAAATCTAATCTTTAAAAATACTTTAAAATTAGTTGCGGTTTCAAAACTTCCACTTATAGCGAAATACAATACGCAGCAAAACACTAAATGATCCTTCCTGTCTTCTTGTAGATCACACAGTAGTTTTTTGTCATAACAAAATTAGAAGTATCAAGAATTAGAATTGTAACTATTCAGCAGAAATGCAGAAGCAATGCAGAAGCATTCGCTATAATCGTTATCGTACCAGTAGTTGAAAAAGTATGTTAATACATAATTAACTTCCTGAAACGAATTCTAAGACTAGACAAAACAGACAGGCACGCATTTTGCTTTTGTAAAACTTTGATCTGTGGTTTATATAGACTTTTAAAGAGAAAAAATTAATTTTCTTGCTGACAATCCTTTGTCTTCTTACTCATTATTAGATCTTATGAGATTCTGCTTTTGAGATTGATGTAATATAATGACAGACAAAAATAGTATAGAACTGCCCTGGTCGGCATATAATGAATATGTTGAAGTTATAGAACAACAAGAAAGTGGTAATTATTATGTAACATGTGAACTTTGTCCAATTAATAAGAAGTTTTCAGTATCAAAATCATCTGCATACAAGCTGAAATTTCACATAGAGGTGAGTTAGCATTTTCTTTATTAATAATAATTACAGGATCGCATCTCGCACCGAACATCTAAATCCTTATTCATGAAAATTCATAAATCATTAAAAAGAGTATTTTCGAATTAAGATCCCTGCTTCAGAAAATATTCTTATCGAATTGTTTATTATCGCAAAAAAATATTTTATTAATACGTCTTTTGAATGTTGTGAAATATTTGTCCAATGTATGCATACAAATTAATTTACTACATGTTTCTCTTTGAAGATTTCAATAGATAAAACAAAGATGGTTGGAAATAGAAATATATTACTTTAAAAAATGTAAGAGAATGCTTAATTTTATTTTTATGGCTATATTTATTTTTACTTTATTAGCTGCACAGGTTTTTTATCGCTAAAATAATTGATTTGTAATGTTTTATATTTAATTTGATATTGGTTAGCTTGGTGTTTTAATGAAATATCTTTGTCTTCAGAATGAATCTAAAGCCCATTATGTTGAAATTCGGGTTTTCAAAGGGAAACAAACAAAAAGAGATAGAAAGGAAAAGTAAAGCTAGGATTTAACTTATGCAAGTCTATATGATCTTGTTCAATTTTTAAATTGCTTTCTGGAACTATATTTAAATTGTAAAGAAATAGGACTATTTAGCTGTATTTTTAAAAAATAATGTATATTCAAATTTACCAAGGGTTATCCGCTCTTAAGGTTGTTCTCAAATCCAAACTGGCTACTTTATGACATATTATTTAATTCATTTTTGTTCGGAAACGCATGAAAATGCAGGTGTTCTTATTCAGAAACTTTGTAACCGAAAGACGTTTTCCATTATTCTTTATTTTATTTTATTTTTTGGTAAAGATAGAAGATTTTTCAGAAAACACTGTGAAATTCGGTGTTTTCAACCGAATTTCCGACGCCGCGGCAGAGGAAAGGGAAATAACGTGACACGAATCACTTAAAACCGGATAAGTAATTTATTTATCTTAAAAATGGAAAACTCATTTCGGTTCCAAATCGCTTCCATAGTCAGGCCTGCCAATTTTATGCCTTTGTGTTTAAAAATGAGTCAGATAACGTGTCAAAAAGTTTCGCGTTGTTGAGCAAGGAATTTGAGAACCACCTTAAGCGGCACTGTGTTATATCACTCACATAAATTTGTAAGATTATTACAATTTTTGTTTTCAAATTTCCTCTTTTTAACACTTTCGAACATAATTAAAAAGTGTCTATGAATTCACTTTGTCTGTCTGTCTGTGCTCTAACTCTCGTAAATATACTCGGATTGCCATGAAAGTTTTATATGTTATTGAAGTTTACCATAGAATGTTCAGTATTGAAAATGAAGTGTGTAGCATTTATATCTCGCTTACAGGGACATTCAAAATAATTCTGTTACATTATGGTCTATGTGGGAAAAATCTTTTGCGGTGCATTTAATTAGCTTTAGGATATTTCAAGCATAATGAGACTGGTATACATCAATAATGTGGACTACGTCATACTTTCTCGGGAGTATTGAATAAGAAGCAGTAATATAGTGTACAGGGACGCACATAAGAATTCAACTATATTATGATGTACGGTGAAAAATGGTTTGCTATGCATTTTAATAATGCTATGAATGATACGATGTTAAGATGATAATTAAAATAGCGAAAAGTAGCGAAGTAGTGACTACTTTTGAAAAGTAGTTTGTAGTCACTACTTTTTTTAAAACAAGTAGTTGTAGTTGTAGTTAACTACATTTTTCATAAAGTAGTTGTAGTTGTAGTTCGCTACAAACAAAAAGTAGTTTTTCCGACCCCTGCAAATAGGTATTACGGTAAAACCTCTGAATAACGGACACCTCGGGAGCGCGGAATTTGTCCGCTATTTGGAAGTGAAAAATATATAAATACAGAGGAGTTGGGGATCGAAAAAGCTTCCGCTGTAAATAGAGGTGTTCGTTATTCAGGAGTGTCCGTTATGGAGGTTTCTACTGTATTCTCACTCCACAGATAGTCGATATCATCTCACTTTGATATCACAAACAGTCACTAAGGTGAACCAAAAAGTGATATCTTTCATTCACCTGATTATTACTCTCAAGTCATAGTGATTCCACACAGAAGTCATCGTGACTGTTGCTTTGTGACGAGCCAATAGGTGACGTGTCAATGAAGCCACCTTATGATTCCTAAGTGACCGTCATTTGAAGTCTCCGTTTTTTAAATCATCATGGCCGTTGCATTGGGATAAACCACCAACTGGTGTCACAATGAAGTTACATGGTGACTTTCAGGTGACCAACATCTAGAGATTCTACTGTGAACTTACCATATTACCATAAAGAACTTACCAGAAGGCGCTGCTTTGTGACGTCAGTCACCAAACAACGGTTAGATAAGAATTACTTCATTGTAACATCACTTAGTGGCTCGTTGAAAAGTAACAGTCACGGTGAATTCTCAGTTTAGTCACCAAATAACGGCCACTTGAGATTTGAGAGTAATAATGAGACGAATGAAATATATAACATTTCAATTCACAATAGTGACTGTGACATTTGCGACCATTTGTGATGCCAAGCAAAGCACAAGTCACATTGACTGACTCTGTTGCTAGGGAAGTACCTATTTGCTACATCTGGTACATTAAGAAGCTACTTCACTCACCGGAAAACACTCGCTCGCTAATGTTAATCCTATGGGAGAAATTTTTTAAGATATCTCGTTTGCATTTCAGTATTTTTAAATATTTTTAAATGTTTTTTTGCACTAATAGATAGGATCGATCTCTACGAAGGCCGTCAAACAAAATTTTAAAAAATGAGGTACACTACAAGATGATTACTATAGAAAATGGCGTGCATGTAGTTTATCGTTCATTTACAGGAACACACAAAATAATTCAATTACAGAACTGTCTATGAGCAATACACTGAAAAAAAAATTTTGCCACTGGCATCTAGAAAATAAATTGTGGCTCTAGAAAAAAATAGTCCCATGTCATCCTTATAAATTCTAGTTCCCTTTGCTATAGAATTCTAGTCTTCCCTATTCCAATTCAAGAGCGTTTTCCTATATTATTGTGGTCAAACTTATTTTAAAAAAAACTCTGCAAATAAATGTGAACACAAAAGGTTAGTTTTAGTAACTATAATTCTAGTTTATGAATTTTTTCCAGAAATCAAGTCATAATTTCTCGCAATTCCAACGATTCATAATATAATGTATTGTTTCATCACTTAGATAACTATAGACTAGAAATTCTGGATCATTTCGTCTATTCAGTTTATTTGTTTACCTTATTCGCATAAATCGGAAATCTATATTTAGTCCAGGCATTAGGGGCTAAAAAAGGGCAAATAAAGGAAAGTTTTGGTGTAGTTTTGATATTTAGTTTCTTTATGTTTTTTGGGTCGCTGAACACGAATCTGAGGTTTTCCAACAAAATTTTTACCGGGAAATACTTTTTTTTTTTTTTTTTTTTTTTTTTTTTACAAAAGCCTGGAAAAAAAAAACGGACTTTACTCAGTTTTTGCAAAATTACTCCAAAACTATGCATTTTACGTGAAAGTCGTCAGTATATGAATTAAAAAGAATAAAATTTACTACATTTTATGTATGGGAAGTTTTTTTTCTCTGAGCAATGATTTAGCCGTGAGAGTGCCGCAAAAATGGGTGTCAAAAACAAAAAACTGTAAAAAAAAACGGGAACTACGGCACTGTACATCGATGTAACATGGAAACTAACTCTTTTATGCAAACTTTAACCATTAATGATAATAAAGATTATATGATTGACTATATTTTATGCATTTGAGGTAGAGGAAAAGTGCGGATCTGGCACCAGGAGAAGGTGAGAGCAGTGGAGCAGCTCCACCTCCTCTCATGAGTCAAGAGTCTTCCTCCTCCGTAGAGCTCGTACACTAAAAGGGGATAAAATTGGAAGGGGTAAAAGTCAAAACCTGTAAAAAACGGGAATTACGGTCTGTAAGTCGATGTAACAAGAAAATTAACCATTTTAAGCAAACATTGACTATTAATGATTCTAAAAACTATGTGATTGACTACATTTTACAATACAGATGCCTGATAATAAATACGACGACTCATTATGAATCATTATTTAATTATAAATAATTATCTACAATAGTAAAAAATCAAAAATCTTATTTCCACATTCTGTTATTTGAAGGCCCGTGCTGTTCATCGACATCTACAACATAGAAAATAGATGTATGGAATTAGTGGGTTTTTTTATTTACTACCAATATTATAAAAATAAATGTTTTCTGAATGGTAAATATTTCATACATTGTGGCATGGCTTGTTCCACTGCCATTGGGTCCACGGATTCAATGAGGGGAAATCCATCTCCAACTCGGTTTCAAGGTATAACTTGTCTTCTTTCACCACTGAGATGTTGTTGCAGTTCCCTTCGCAGTTGAGGCACATGTTGGAACAACAAAGACCTGCTTTCTTGCACCCACAATTTTGTTGGTCGTTTTTTTTTCTACTTACAGGATACAAGCTTCAATAAAGCAGAGGGAGCAGGGGTACTACAGTAAATACAGGCTCAAGGCCAATATTTGCTTTCTCCCATCCCCACTTTTCAGCATTTTTTTCAACTCCGATCCATTGCTACCCTTGGTGATGTACTCTTCAGGAGTGCTGTCGTGCTACAGCTACGGATGGTGGTAAAGAAGCAATATTAGAGCTGTATTTAACCCCTTAACGGTAGCGCGCCCGATAAGTGTAAACTACTTTTTTTTAAATTAAAATTGCTTGATTGCCCCCCCCCCCACACCAAAAAAAGGGGGTAGAAGTATTCGCCTTATTCTTCTTAGAAGTATTCGCCTTATTCTTCTTAGAAGTATTCACCTTATCTGAAGTAGAAATATTCACCTTATTTAATAGCCGATAAAATAATGAGAGAATAAAGCCAATTGCATTGTTTCAAAAAGCTGGTAGGAATCAAACAATCTGAATTTTTAAAAAGTATCTTACACAGCCCGTGAATATCACGGGCGCGAGAGTTACGGGGTTAAAGACTGAATTCTTGCATGAAAATACCTTAGGTGGTTCAGCGAAGGCATATTCGCCCCACTATAGCCAGGGCTTGTTTACCGAATAGACCCGTGAAGCCCGAGCTTACCCACTGAAATACAAAGGGCCCCCAAATTTACTTTTCAAAACTAACTTTTAGGGGGGAAAAATTCAGTCAGGGTAAAAAATGTATTTTATCTTCTTAATTATAGTTACTAAATTTTCCCTCAGACTGTTACTGTCACATTTATACTCTATTTTTTTTCTGTTGATATAATAAATGGTATAAAAACAGTGATTAAATGCAACTTATTTTCATTTTTCTTATGGTTTACACTTTAATTTCAAACGTGCTAAAAATAACAAAATTTAATCTGTATAATTATATTTTGTTGAGATTCATAAAGAGTGGATAAATGATATTAAATATGGAGTATAAGAGTTATTTAAATAAAGGGGAAAGTAATTAGCATTCAGGTGATACCAAATTTCTATTTATAAAATAGAAGCAAAATTGTGTTGCAGTCAAGCATAAATTTACGTCAAATATTTATTGTTCTTAGCACTGGCATATCCTGCAATTTGTAAAGCATAAAATATATCTTGAAGTTCAAATATTCGCACCTGTTCTATATTTGTAAATTCATTTACAAAATTAATTTGATATGTACAATTATGTGTATAATAAAATAATTTTAATATCTATGTAGGTAGTTAGTTTGAGTTTAATATTAAAACTGTTGTTTACTCGAAATTTTGATAGTAAAATTTCAAATTGTTGAAGCATAATTGGCAGAGTAAAAGGGGGCCCCCTGTGTGACATCGGACTTCCCCTACTTCTAAGTCTTAAGCGGACCCTGACTATAGCCGTACAGCGAGACAAAGAAACATTGCCCAGCAGCTGCAATTATCTCCTGAGTAGCGTTCGAGTCTTTGAATACTTTAACTGCGTCAGCAACAACACAAGAGTTTCTTCACAAGAGCTTTAAGGAACTTCATTTTTCCTTGCATAAACGGTGCTCACGTTGTATCGCACCCACTCGTAGCATGTAGGAAGAGGGTGTTTTCCACAACCGCTGAACTCCCACACAGCATTATAATTGGAGAAGGTTTTAAAAAGAAAACGTTTTCAACCCTGCAGAGATCTATCAAAATGACCAAAAGCTCTATATCCTCCCCAACTATAATCACCGTCACATTTGGTGGAGCCAAGAACAAAACAGCGTTTACAATCAAGGTGCCTGCGTCTTCTTTTGCTTGCTTGCATGTAATATCTGCTGATGAGAACTTGTCACTCATCATAGATATTAATCGGCCCTTGTTTTTTGGGTTAGAAAGAAACTTTTCTTTGGAAATGGTAGGTATCATTGGACCGTCAAACAATATGTCAGTTGAAGAATGTTGCCTTGCTCGTCTCATACGCTCAGCAGTTTTTGTACCACTTTGTATGTTGGGTAGCCATTAAATATAACTACTGCTTGCAGTTGGTATTTTGACTGCACGTACTCAACATATTTGTTGCAGATTGTTGAAAAAGACTGGCTCCAGACTGTAAGGCTTTGACTGACTTTGACTGTTAGGCCAAACAACCCCACGCAATAAAAAACCACCATCAATGACGAATTGAATGATGCCGCTGAACCGCTTATTTGGTTTGAATGCCTTGTAGAAAATAGATTTGGTTTCTTTTCTTAAGCCATTGTTGAATAGGGATAAGGAATAAGGGCTTAGATCGTATGTCAAAAACTCCTCAAGGTCTTCATCCGAATGCTTTACAACCGAAATTCGTTGAAACAAAGTTGTGAGATTAATAGGAACCAACTCGTCGTTTACTATATAATGGTTCATAATGAGTAGTCGTATTTATTATCAGGCAACTTCATTGTAAAATGTAGTCAATCACATAGTTTTTAGTATCATTAATAAAATAGATAGTTAAAATAAAATAGCTTAAAATAGATAATTTTCCCTGTTACATCGACGTACAGGGCCGCAATTCCCCTTTTTTACCCCCTTCTAATTTTAACTCCTCTTAGAGTACGAGCTCTCTGGAGGAGAAGCACCCTCGACTCCTGAAAGGAGGTGGAGCTGCTCCACTGCTCCCACTTTCCTCTACCGTCAGATCCGCATTTTCCCTCTACCTCAAATGAATAAAATATAGTCAATTATATAATCGTTAGTATCATTAATAGGTAACGTGTGCGTAAAATGTTTAGTTTCCATGTTACGTCGACGTACAGTGCCGTAATTCCCGTTTTTTACAGTTTTTTGTTTTTAACATCTATATTTGCGGCACTCTCACGGCCAAACCATTAATCAGAGAAAAAGGCTTTCAGTACATAAAATGTAGGAAATTGTATACTCTTTAATTCATATATTGTCAACTTTCATGCATAGTTTTGGAGTTATTTGGAAAAAACTGAGAAAAGTCCGTTTTTTTACACATTTTTTGTAAAAAAAAAAAAAAAAAAAAAACGTGTTTCCCGAAAAAAAATTTGTTGGAAAACTTTAGATTCGTGTTCAGTGACTCAAAAAACATAAAGAAACCAAATATCAAAACTTTTCTTTATTTTCTACCAAATGACTGGACTATATTTCTAGTTTATGGATTTAGAAAATGACTACTTATTTGTTCTAGATGAAGGCGGTTATAAGTTTTCTTTCAGTGTAATTGATAGAAGTGAGACTTCAATTCGGATATGCGTTTTTAAATTTAACCATTCTTTTTTTATATATTATTTTTTGTGTATAAATTTTATAAACAGGGCTACACAAAAGAATTCGAGTACATTTCCGTTTATTGACAGAAATTGCTGAAGTGGAATTTTCACGTATGTTATTAGTTTGCTAACTGAAGTAAATTTTAGCATATTATGTGGGATCTTGGTCGGCGTCTAGAGGAATGAAAAATAAGTCCACACTGTTTTCAAAGTTAATTACATTGAGATTTAATGTCTTGGTTAGAATATAACTATATAAAAATATTTACAATAAGAATTTAAACTGGTATGACATTGTCCGACCGTCTGTCGGATTTATGTATTAGTTAATTGCGCGATCCACCGACTGGCATAAAATTTACAAAGAGAAACAATCTCGCGGTCCATCTGACCGGAACGAAAGCTCTCGCTCATCTGCTATCTTCTCACGATGAAAATGCATATCTCATCAAATTTCTATTGTGCGGGAGTCATAGAACTTAGATCCCAAATCACAAGCCTCAGTAAAATATTTTCTGTGCCTTACAGTCCAAAGTTCGGATTAAGAACTATTGCGACCACATATTATGTAGTATATACTATATACAAATCTTATAGATCATATGCAGGGCTTCAAAAAAGAATTCGAATACTTTTCCAACTATAGACGATGATTGTTGAAATTAGTTTTTAAAGAGGCTCCGGGACACAAAAATCTTTGCCTTTTTGAAAAATATTTAATTGTATTAAAAAATCTCTGGGTTTTTTTCGCTTAAAATGACGTTTAAATCATGCTTATTTAGAACAAGGTATATTATTTTTTTGTGTTCAAAATCTAGCTTTCGGGTAGTGGTTGTCATGGAAACATTTTTGAGTTTTTCTACATGACGGCTTGTTTCGCCAATTCTCGTATTTAAATTGTAATAAGTCAAGAACCATTAAAGATAAATGGTTCAAACTTGGAACGTGTCTTTTTCAATTAATTTTGATCCGGCAAATTTGAAAAATATATATATATTTACTTTTGAAAATATGATTCCTTAAAAATAAGTTACATCATTTTTTTTTTTTTACTTTAAATATTTTTAATTTTTTTTTCAAAATGTTGACTCATAATTAAAGTTTATATGTTTCTGTTTAATTAAAAGATTTTTTTTTTAATTTGACAAATAATATTTCGAGTTATAACAATTTTAAATTAACCCACTTAAAAAAAAAAATTAAACTTTATGAAAAGTTTTATGATTTGATTTTGTTTACAAATCATATGGTTAACCATCATACTAAAAAAAAAAAAAAAAACCCTCAAAATTCTAATTTAATAAATGAAAATGTTTTTAAAATGTGTTATGTGTTTTGTATATTGTATACTTATAGACATGATCTGTCACCATATTAAACTGTAAGATTTTGTTACAGTATTCTAAATGCGTTGGAAAGTGTTTTATAATCTATACTTGACGCATGATTTTTTTAAAACTTTTATTCATTTAATTTTTCTAAACCTCCACTAATAAATACTTTTTACTTTGCAGCACGCCCATAGTGTGACCTTGAGGGAGAAGAATACAAATGTGACACAGCTTGCCCACTCACTTGCGACAACTACAACGATAACTCGATGTGTAATATTACAAGGAAATGCGTCGCTGGATGCTTCTGCCTAGAAGGAACCGTCAGAAGAGAATCCGACGGTCACTGTGTAAAACCAGAGGACTGTTAAATGATGTCACAAATATAGTGTCATAATTTTTAACTAGATGGAACCCGTCAAAACTTGACGGAAAAAAATATTATAACAATATCATTAAAATAAGATTCTTTATTATTTAAGAAGAGTGTAAATGAAACAGTCTTTCAAATATTTTATTTTAAAAGTTTTTTCCTCAGTGAAATACAGTACGATTTCCAATGCAAACTCCAAACAAACAATCCGTAAACAACTGTGTAATGCAAATCAGTTTGACATTACCGCCATATTCTCTACAGCAAAAAAGAAAATTTCATGGACCTATGAAGTATCATACAAATAGTGTATTCCTACGTTCATCTCATATTCAGTAAATAAAAGAACATAGTAAATAAAGCACACATCTCCCCCCTCCCCACCACCTGTGATAATGCAACCGAATGAGCTCATATGAGCATCATGTGCATTGCATCTCCCAAAAGCACTGTCGAGATTTGACATTAAAAAAAGGTTTTAAAATGTTTAAATTAAAAATTTCTAAATGTCTTCTGTAATCATTGTTCATTTCAAATTCATATCTTCTAAAACGCATCCATTGTTTTAAGGTAATCAGATGAAGAATTTTTTTTTACAATAATAAATCAATCTTCAGATGAGGGAGATTTTTAATGTTTTCAAGTGTAATTTATTTGTATAGTTTCCTCCGTCCCTTTACATAATCAGGATGATTATCCCTTTTCCATCACAGTTGGGGATCTTTTACCTCTTGTACAGTTAAATACCCAATAGATCTTTTAAAAAAATACAATTCGTAGCATATTCTGATGCAACATATGCATCAGCGGATTCAACATATCAATTTTATGTTAAACAAAAACTCAAAATATATATTTTTTCTTTTTTGCGACAGATTTTAGTTTAGAGCCAAAATGCTCTATCTTATGGATAATCTGATCTTATGATTTATCAGGCTTTATTATTTTTTTTTCACTTTTTATGATGGTTAGAGAAATCTATTTTCAATTGTGGCAACTTTCCCAGGGGCTATTTTACATCATTGAAGTAAACTGATGGTCATTGTTAAGATAGAAATGAAGAACATTTCATGCTTGAAAATTATTTAAAAAGTCGTTAAATTAAGCGGCAGTTTTCAAATAAATTTCAATCGAAAGCTAATTTTTTCTTTCTAATTCATGATGTAAGAATTAAAATTATAAAATGTAGTAGAAAATTGAAATTTGTAGTATTTAGAAGTGATGTAAGAGCGATGAAAGCTAAAGCGATAGCGCCGTTTGTTGTCATAGCCGTTATACATTTCTAAAAATTGCCACTGTGTTTTCGCTGGCGTCCAAAAGTAGACTACCATTTTATGACATCGAAAGAGAAATTCACAGTGAAAGAAATATGACTTTGCCGCTAATATGGAACTGTTAAATGAACTCATAACAAACCTACCAAAATAATTTCTATAAAATATTAGCCTTGCACCGTTTATTCTAGCTAAAAATACAATAATTATTTCAAGTTCTTTTTTTCTACCATAGCACTATTTTTAATAATTTTAATTTTCCTGAAATCCTTTACTTTTGGGAATTTTTTATATTAAAAAATGAAATCTTCTAACCTATAATTAAAAAAAAAAAGTAATTGGTAACATGCAATCAAGATGAATCAATCAATAAAGACTCCAATTCTAATCTTTATAATTAAGAATGGAAAAATCAGTTAAAATTACGTCATGCTGACACAATCATATAATTTTTTCTCTTTAGTTTTATGAATGTTAAAATGCATTTCAAGCTAAACATAACGTCATTTTCACCGGCGCAAACTTTTCACACTTACTTTGTATATGTTACTTTTATGCGTAAATACCATGCATACAAATCAAACTATATTTGTATTTAACTGTAATGAAAAATGGCATTAACAAAGTTATAATGCATAATAATAGACGCTTTCAGTCGTGACGTCAATCATGACGTTTTGCTTGGAAACTGACTCTAAACAAACGGTTGCTATGTTGCATTTTCTATTATATTTTATATATGTAGCTATATCTTATAGCTATATCTCACGGTAAAGTGTTTCAATAAATTATATGCAGCGGTAACATTTTTTTACGATTTATATTTAATAAGAAATAGCAACCGTTTGTTTGGAGTATCCAACCAAAACGTCATCACTGACGTCACACTGAAAGCGTCTATAAAATAAACCCAATGAACAATATTCCCGTGACATCACTAATAAATAAGAATTTTTATTCGCTTATAAAACACGCGGATAAATATTTTTACCTAAATTTAACTTGCAAATTAAAAAATTCGGTCTAAAAGCCACGTGCCTTTAATATTATTTCTCGATTATCTCGCAACCACAGAGTTCAGAAAATAAACTATGTACCTCGCAACAGTGGGTGTTAAGTTTTATTTTCATATTTTATATTATGCATATCCATGATGGGTAAGTATTACGGTGGAACCCAACGACTAGTTTATTAGATATGTCTGAAATCATGCTGAAATATTCCTGCAATGTTATGGAAGGTAGCAAAATGACTGAGTACAATTGAAATTTTGCACTCAAAATAATGAATGAAGATGACAAACAATAAACAAATTCCTAATAAATATTAAATCCAAGCCTGTCCATGTCCAATATTAAAAGATACTTTTATGTTAGCCAGGCACCAGTGATCGCCAAAAAATTTTTTATCTCCCTAACCATTTTTTTTTTTTTTTTTTTTTTTTTTGTCAATCTTTTAACATTAGCTAATAACAACTAGCCAATATTTTAATATTGCAATATAATACCTTTAACACTTTACTTAAAAATAGCTAAAATATAATCATAATAAAATATGTAAACAAAAACATATCAATAGAAATAACAAAATCTCACGTAAAAGGTTGCAATTCAAATGATGCCAATTGAAACAAGATTTGGCGATTTATCACTGGCGCCAAACTAACATATAAGTACTTACTAAAAGTATGCAGTATGAAAGAATTTATCGTGGGAAGTAAGTTCAGGGGGTGATTATTGAGAAGATGTCAGAGTTGGCGAATCCTTTGAAAAGATCTAAAGGATTTACTTGTACGGAGTGAAACAATTTGTTAAAACAAGAAGGTATAGTGGCACTTGGTTGTTTTGGCAATCCGCAGAGTGCGTTTCCTGGGTACTGAAGTACTGAACCGGAGTGTAGTTTTTCCTTTTATTTTGTATGGTGAAGCAAGGAAGACGAAAATCACATCACTAGAGTTAATGTTCTTTAATTGGAGAAAGATGTCACACTTCACAATCTTCCATAATAGTAATATTTTGATCAATCAAAGTTTCAGATTTTTTTAAATGAATCTGATGAATATTGGTGAGGTGACATTTTAAATTTAAAGTCAGGGGTGGAGAACACAAACATAATCCAAAGAATAATCCAGAAATGCTGTTGAACGGGTCCGATCAAGTTCACGTAATCCAAAGAGTTTTAAGAACATCAAGGTGATTTTTCGTCATAAAACCAAAGGGTGGCCAAAGGGGCCAAGACATTTTTAGATGTTTATGAGATGAAGATCAGAGGGCAAGTGTTCTATCCGAAATGAAAGTGGGCGCAAGGAAAAACACGCCAAGCGAGATACATTTCAAGCCAAGAGAATCGCATTTTTTTGCGTGGGAAATGTAACCGTTACTTATATACATATCAACTTCATAATTGACGTCATTGGAAGAGAAAAATCTTTTGGCGAAGATTGCACTTTGGCTAAAAAGAGAGATTAAGAATTTTACCGTTAATTATTGTTTTGGGAACAGGGCTTTCGAGGAATGCAGCAAAGGCGCCGTTTAAATGTTATAGACATCTGGAACAATATGCGAGACAAAGCTGACCATGAAAAGGAAAACATTTTATGCCTTGTATAATTTCATTTCTTTTGATATGTGGGAGACCGAATAAGTACGTTAATGATAATTTAAAAACAATATGCATGATTTTGACTAAAAGTCTTTCGTTGAAAGAGAAAGATAAAAAGGGTGCGCTTTTTAACAGCCGGGAATGTATATGAATTACGATTATGCAGAAAGGGGAAAATATATTTGATAAAATACATAAAATATAGATTGCTTTAATTTTTTGAAAGGAATATATATGGTATCTTTACCATATATATATCACCCCTTCACAAGATTTTGAAAAATTTAGAATGTCACCCTGTAAATATAATACAAAATATCAAAGCAGAAAATAATAATAAAAATAAAATAAGTATGCATACAATAATGTAAATAATAATATGTAGTACTACAATAATATCTTCATATTAGCATGATAAATGGCCATACATTTTTCAAATTGCAGCAAAATATACTTTTAAAGTCTTTGAAAAGTCTTTTATCCATATTAGAACTAATGTTAGCTGCAAACATATTTTTTTTTGTTTGTTTTCTTGCAAGTTTATTCATTTTACAATATGATGGTGCACCTATTTAAATAAACTCTTAATTGTTCATTTTTTTTTTTTTAACACAGTCTTTAAAAAGAGTTCAAGAATGAAAAATTACAGCTGCATTTTTCTTTGAAGGTTTTCTCACGTGATTTTATTTATCAACAAACATGAGCATGATAAATGAGTCTTTAGTGCACAAAATTTTTTTTGTATTTGCTTAAAAAGTTCACAAGTTTGCACTAGATTATTAAAAATCTTAAATGAAATGTAAATACAAAAATTTCAAAATAAAGAAACACAATTACAATTATACAATGATAATATAGAGATTATAAAGATTATAAAGATACATATATAAAATATTAAACGTAAAAAAAGTTTTCGTGTAAAGACACAGGAGAGATAATAATGATGCAAGACATGGGCATCGATAAAAATATCTCCCCTTAAACTTGTTGTAATAACAAGGAAGAGACCGCAGTTTAGGACATTGGTCATATTCGGGACAGGGCGTATTTAGGGAGAAGGGTTTATTTTTGGTAAACCCCTCTTGCTCCGCACATATTTGGAAACTCCGCCTATGATTGGAGCGACTCGGGTTCATCTACGGGTTTGAAAAAATAGTAAAATTGGGTATACCAATTTTAACAAAGTTTTGCTCTCATACACAATGGAATAAAGACCCCCACATGGGTAATAATTTTGAACGGGGCTTATTCCGCAAGGGCGAATAAAAACTAAAAAAAAATGCAAAATAAATCAAAGTTTTTTTTGTTCAAAAACCTAAAAATCCTTCCATAGACACGTTCTAGAGTGAAGAGAGCATAAAGTCACATTCGGGATAAATATATATTGTTTCGAAAATTAAATTCTCAAAATAATTCATTTATTTTAAGTTATTTAAAAATTCAAAGATTAAATGAAAAGGAAAATGAGTATTAAATTCAAATGAGATAATTAATTTGATTTTTTTTTTTTTTTTTTTTTTTACAAAATGCTAAGTATACTTACAAATGCAGAGAGTGTTAATAGAATTATCAAATGTTTAAATTTATAACAATACCTATTATTCTTAATTTATATTATCTATATATTTTATTTATTTATTTATTTATCCATTTATTTATTTATTTATATTTTTATTTTATTTTTTTAACAGGATTTTAAATTATACGAACTTGCTAAACAAGAATATGGGTGGAAAAAAAAATCTTTTGCCAAATAAACAAGTTCTGCAGTACTGCTACATAACACATAAACAATGGACCAGCCATATCACAATAAAACAAATAATACAATACTACATAACATGCATGCATAAATACACCTGTTACCATGGATAAGGAGCATTTATGAATCTGGCAACAGAAAATTTTATATTCATATTAATATTTTATCACCTTTCGAGGACGTAAATTATAGGAATGAGCACTTTGTTCAATATTGTTATTACTAGGAGTATTGTTATGAACATTATGATAATTTAAGTCAAATAAATGGTTATTTCTAGGAGGTGCAAGTAAAAGTCTGTCTATATGAACTCTGAAAATTGAATTGTTAATATGAGAATTCAGTTGTTGAATTGAAAAAGAAACAGGTGAGTGTTTCTTTACAACTACATAAGGTCCTGTATACCTTGGCTTAAATTTATCTGATGATTTTAGGTATACAATGTCTTTCTCAGTAATTGGCCTGAGTTTTGCCTTTTTTTATGATATTCGTTTCTTTTAATTTGAGATGCTTTTATGTTGTCATAAGCTTTGTTGTAAATACCATTTAAATCATGAAGGAGATTGTAAAAGTCTACATTTTGGTCTAGAAAGGGTTGATTAGCATTTAAATCATATGTATCAAATATTAGAGATAATTCGCGTCCAAAATGTAAAAGATTCGGAGAGAAAGAAGTAGAAGAATGTTTAGAACCATTATAGAGATTTTTATGAATAGCAATGGCATTTTCAAAGGAATGTCCTTCTTTCATTAAAGTATTGATTGAGTATTTAAGAGATGTGTTTATCCTCTCGCTTATAGAATTGCTAGCTGGGTGTGAGACAGAAGAGTGATTTATTTTAATACCTAGAGTATTATTTAAAGTATTATACACATAAGAACGAAATTGGGGCCCAAGGTCTGATAATACGCAGGCAGGGCGCCCGAAAGTTGTCATATAGGCAAATAAACACTTTACAATTTTAGGTGCAGTTGTATTGTAGAGAGGGTACAGTTCAATATGTCGAGAAAAATGATCCGTAACTGTGAGAATAGTTTGACCGTTTTTAAAAGGACCAACAAGATCAATTGAAATGGTGTTTCCTGGTTGTTTAGGGGTATATGTTGGTTGAAGTGGGGCATTAGGTATACGATGATGTTTAGCCTGAAGACATAATAAACAAGAAGATACATAATTTAAAGTATCGGTGTACATACCTTTCCAACAATACCGTGAAGAGAGGAATTCATATGTTTTAGCTAAACCAAAATGAGATAGATGGGATATTGTTAAAACTTTAGGTTTTAAAGAATTGGGAACCATAATTACATACACGAAAGTATTATCCGCAACATTACTTTTTTTTAACATTAAAACTTTAGAATCAGGATGAATGAAATAAGATGGAAATTTTTTTGAAGAACCTGATTTTAAAATCTCTTCATATATTGGAGCTAATTGTGAATCTTTTAATTGTTCTTGGACAAAAGTTTCATTAGAAATTTCAAGCAAAGCATCTTTTTTATTTTTACTATTAATGACTAAGCAATTCACAATTTTGTTGTTGTTATTTTCCTCAAAATCATTTTCAACAATAGGTAATGCCTGTTTATCTTCAGAAATGAGATTAGGATTAGAATTCAAAGTTTCAATATTTTCTTCAGTAAATTCGCATCGGGATAAATAATCTGCTAGAACATTAGAAACACCTGGAATATGTTTAAAAGTAAAAGTGAATTTTGATAGCTGCATGAGCCAGCGAGTGGTGATATCTGCCGGATTAGTGGTTTTTTTGTATTTATCAAGAGGTTTACTGTCCGATAAAATTATGAAAGGACGATTATAGATATAGTAATTGAAAGCATTTACAGATTTTACAATGGCCATAAGTTCTAATTTTACAGCTGGATATTTCTTTTCGGAGGGTTTGAGAGATTTTGAGAAGTATGAGACAGGAAGCAACTGATTATTATGCTCTTGTAATAATACACCAGAAATAGCGATACCCGAAGCGTCCGTGTTCACGTAAAATTCTTTGTCCCAATCTGGTAGACGTACCATTGGTGGTTGAAAAAAGATTTTTTGAATATTATGAAACACATTTTGATGCACCTCTGTCCATTTAAAAGTTGAGGATGGTTTTGATAAGTCTATGAGGGGCTGAATAAGTTTAGAAAATTCTGGAATTAAACTCTTATAAAAAGTAGCTAGTCCTACAAAACTTCTTACCTGCTTTTTTGTTTTTGGAACAGGAAATGACTTAATTTTTAGAATATTAGCTTGAATTGGAGAAATAGTGTGGTTATGAATATGAAAACCAAGATAATCAATATTATTCTTGTGAAAAGAACATTTAGAAGGTGACAAAGTCAAGTTGTATTTTCCTAAGATTTCAAGAATTTTTGTTAGTTTATCGTACGTTTCCTGAAATGAGTTAGAGCCAAAAATTAAATCATCTTGATAGGCATAAATTCCTTCTAACTGCATTTCATCCAATAAACTATCCATAAGGGCTTGAAAATATGCACTTGCATTTTTTAATCCAAAACAGAGTCTTTTATATTTAAATGAACCGAACATAGACGTGAAAGTGACCTTATCCTGATATTCTGAAGGAAGGTCAATTTGATGGTAGGCCTGTTGGAAATCAAGGGACGTGAAAAATTTATATTTAGATAAGTTGGAAATAATATTTTGTATTTTAGGGAGAGGGTATGAAGAAGATTGCACAACTGTGTTTAACATCCGTAAATCCAAGGCAAGACGAAATTTTTGTGTACCTGATCCATCAGGTTTTTTTCTGACAAGAAGGATTGGACAAGACCATTCCGAACATGAGCGTTCAATGATACCTGCATCGACTAATTGGTTTATTTGTGTTAATGCTTCTTTTTGAAGTGCTTGAGGAATGGGAAAAGGAAGTGTTTTAATTGGGAAATCATTAATAAATTTAATGTTTGGTTTAAATTTATCAGTGTGACCTAATGTTTTCATAGATTTTGAGAAAACAGCATAATTATTTAGTAATAACTCTTTTAATATTTTAGCCTCTGTATTCGGTAAGTGTTGTAAATTAAAGTCATCGTGTGAGAGATCAAGTTTTCGTTGATTCAAAATATCAGTAGAAGCCTGAATGAAGTTTACAAAATGTTTGGTTTCTTCTTTGAAATTACTTTTAACAGCCTCTAGCTGTTGGGCATCTTCCACAATCTGGTCAATTGGCGTTAAGAAACCAATATTTGCTCTTTTATTTACATGAACATTTTTAGTTGTCATATTTTTTACATAAATTTTAAATTCATGTGGGTTTGATTTATCAGTTTGAATAATCGAATCAAAAGCAAGAATGTCTTTTACAAGCATGTCATTCTGAAATAAATATGGGGTATTATGAGAAATTTGTTTTGCGCGTACAGAAATACATTTTACCTCATTTGGAGAAATAACCAGTTTGTTTACTAGACAAACATTATGAGAGATATCAGTTTGTACATTTACGTTATGACATTCCGCTGATTCTGAGTTATCATCTATGTAGATAAAGGGAATTCTCAGATTATCAAGTTGCATTATTTTGTTACCTAGATCTAATGTGATGTTAAATTTCTCAAGAAAATTTAATCCCAAAATACCATCAAATTTATACTCTTTAGGAATGTCAACAATGTAGAAGTAATGCGAAAAGTGTTTTTGTTCAATTTTGAATGAAATTCGAATACATGCTGTAAAATCTATCTTAGAATTAACTGTAGTTAAAGTTACATTAGTCCCTAAACGTTTATACTTAAGCACATGTTTAAGTTTATCAAATAACTGTACAGATAAGAGGCTAGTTGTACTTCCAGTATCCACAAGTAAAAAGGTATCTTGTTTTGCGATGGAGGCCCTTATAAGGGGAAGTGTGGGAGAGTACTTATTGACATTCAAAAGAATTTCATGAAAAGAATTATCGGTCGGTGCTGTATCAGTGACACTGTGAGAATCAATAGAATTTTGGGGAAGATCAGTTTGCACTGCTGTCGAATTTGCAATGGAAATATGCTGAGAAGTTTGAGAACCTGTTGAATTAACCAGTCTCTCAGCCGACAATTTTGGAAGAGAATTATCAATGTAAAAACATTTATCACTGTGTGCTGACTCATTTTCACATGCAGACATACACTGGTCAGCCTTAGCATACGTCTCTAGGGGTTTAAATTTTTGTTTTGTGGAAACCTGTCATTTCTATCACTGTTATATTTACAAAATTTTTGATCATAACGCGCGTTCGCTCTTTGCCATCTGAAACATTTCTGCGCTATATGCCCAAAACGAAAACATAACTGGCAACAATCATTATTTCTGGCCCAATTATTTTGTCTAGTTTGTGGCGCTCTATGAAATTTTGACTTATAACGAGCCTGAAAGTTTTGTCTGTTGACATGTTTACATTGTTTTGGAGACTCCGATTTTCTTGATGTTTGAGCAAAATTTAAGTTATTAATTTTCTCCGTTAATTCCTTAATTTTACTTTCTAATTGACTGCATTCTACATGCGCCGAACTGCTAGCAGACAAAACATTGTTATTTATGAAAATCTCTTGTAGAGATTGTGCCCTGTCAATTGCTTTATCATATGTGTTGACGCCTTCTTCTTGCAACTTAATTTTAATGGGCGAAGGTAAACAAGATATTAATCTAACGTATTTTATTTTATTCAATGCATCCCTGTCATGAATGTCGGGATATACCTTTGATACGAGGACATTGAGTCTATGAGCAAAATTTTTTACTGTCTCCTGTGGTAATATTGTTAAACAATTTAAATCATTTAAAGTTGTAGCCGAAGAATTCTGTGAAAAGAATTTTTGAATGCGATCGCGAATGAACTCAAAATCTTGTGCGTTATAAAGTACAGGGTCCTCCAAATAATATTTTTTTGCGGGACCTTTCAGTTTAGTTTTAAGATAATCGACGGTTTGCTCGTTATTTATTTCCTTAATTTTTTGATAAGTTAAAATTTGGTTAAAGAAATGGTTAACAAGTTCTGAGTCTCCGTAAAAATCATCAACAATATACTCAAAATTTTTAGAATTAGCCATGATGATATCACCTTAAAAGTTTAATTATTATTATTATTATTTTTTTTTTTAGACACAGGTAAAATATCATAAAATAAGCAAAATAAAAAAAGCAACAATTTTAAACAAACCACACTTGATAATTTATTTAAAAATCATTAAATATTTAATCTTAGAAGTATTAAAGAAAAATTAACTATAAATCATAAATAGTGGTTTCAACTACAAAAATAAATATAATATACCAAAATATAACACGGAGAAAAATATACTTTTCTGTCATGAAAAATTTTAGCAATAAAATGCAATGTTTATAAATAACAAAATTTGAAAGTCTATGAATGTTAAAAAGCCATTCTGTCTTACCTGAACACAATTATACCTTTTTACCTTTTAAAACCTTATTATTATTTTTTAAACATCTACAGCAAAAAAATTTTTATTAACTAAATAAAATTCAATGAGTGCTAATCGTTTAAACATATATTGCTCATATATATTATATATCTAGATCCTCTTAAAAATATAAAAACATTACTTGATACTATACGGAAATAATATTTTATCAATGTAAAAGTTCTAGCAAAATTGAAAATTTCCTTTTTTTTTATCAACCTTTTACAAAAATAAAGACTTACCTCTATAAAATATATCCATAGCGCTTTTTTTTTTTTTTTGCAAAACATATTAATAGAAAAAGAAAGCACAAAATACTATATTTAAATTAATATGTCGGATCCTAATCGATAAACCTTGAGTCACTGGAAGAACTAACAAAAACGAAAACAAAAATTTTCTATGTGGTCGCTCATTGAAAAATATGTTACTTTCCTAACGTGAATTTTATCTTGTAGCTGAATTAATTAGGATTGTCTAAAAACAAAGTTCACAAGAGTTCGCTAAATTGTGGCACTCAGCTAAACACTAAAGGTCAGAAAGCAGCATTGAATTAGATGCAGAGAATATTTATTTCTTGTGTTTTAATTGTTGAACGGCGATGAAAATCAGTTTTTTCGATGACTGAGAAGAAAATAAATAAAAGAACACAGTAGAAGTTCACGATAAAATAGGATATTGAATGTAGGTGCGGGCGCAGATTTTATGAATGAAAACCTCACTCATTGAAGAAAAACCACATGTTGAAAATCACAGATTGCATTAGGGCTTTTTGAATATCATTTTTCAGAGAACACGATGCAGCCTAAAACACAGAGATGAAATAATTCGATGGTGCTCCGACGCTGAATAATTTGCGACGAATAATTAAATTAATTTACTTCGATGAAAATCACATCGCATATCTCACACAAAAATGGTTAAGTTTGAAGTTAGCAACTTTCGATGATAGGTAAAAACCACAGTCACAGGCAGGCTCCAACAAAGCATTCTCAGAATGAAAAAATATAGTCAGAAAAGTTGCAAATTAATAGGAATTTTTTTTTTGGTTTCGTGGCCCCAATGACACACCCTTTAGAAATTGCCATGCGAAAAAGATCACATCCAGTTTAAAAGTCAGGCACCATTAATTTAATATGGGGAAGTTGTCGTGTTCCTTTATGCATATAGAAGAGTTATCGTGGGAAGTAAGTTCAGGGGGTGATTATTGAGAAGATGTCAGAGTTGGCGAATCCTTTGAAAAGATCTAAAGGATTTACTTGTACGGAGTGAAACAATTTGTTAAAACAAGAAGGTATAGTGGCACTTGGTTGTTTTGGCAATCCGCAGAGTGCGTTTCCTGGGTACTGAAGTACTGAACCGGAGTGTAGTTTTTCCTTTTATTTTGTATGGTGAAGCAAGGAAGACGAAAATCACATCACTAGAGTTAATGTTCTTTAATTGGAGAAAGATGTCACACTTCACAATCTTCCATAATAGTAATATTTTGATCAATCAAAGTTTCAGATTTTTTTAAATGAATCTGATGAATATTGGTGAGGTGACATTTTAAATTTAAAGTCAGGGGTGGAGAACACAAACATAATCCAAAGAATAATCCAGAAATGCTGTTGAACGGGTCCGATCAAGTTCACGTAATCCAAAGAGTTTTAAGAACATCAAGGTGATTTTTCGTCATAAAACCAAAGGGTGGCCAAAGGGGCCAAGACATTTTTAGATGTTTATGAGATGAAGATCAGAGGGCAAGTGTTCTATCCGAAATGAAAGTGGGCGCAAGGAAAAACACGCCAAGCGAGATACATTTCAAGCCAAGAGAATCGCATTTTTTTGCGTGGGAAATGTAACCGTTACTTATATACATATCAACTTCATAATTGACGTCATTGGAAGAGAAAAATCTTTTGGCGAAGATTGCACTTTGGCTAAAAAGAGAGATTAAGAATTTTACCGTTAATTATTGTTTTGGGAACAGGGCTTTCGAGGAATGCAGCAAAGGCGCCGTTTAAATGTTATAGACATCTGGAACAATATGCGAGACAAAGCTGACCATGAAAAGGAAAACATTTTATGCCTTGTATAATTTCATTTCTTTTGATATGTGGGAGACCGAATAAGTACGTTAATGATAATTTAAAAACAATATGCATGATTTTGACTAAAAGTCTTTCGTTGAAAGAGAAAGATAAAAAGGGTGCGCTTTTTAACAGCCGGGAATGTATATGAATTACGATTATGCAGAAAGGGGAAAATATATTTGATAAAATACATAAAATATAGATTGCTTTAATTTTTTGAAAGGAATATATATGGTATCTTTACCATATGCAGTAGAACATTTTAAAATTGTTTCAAGATTAAATTTTTCATTTAAAAATCTCTCCATATATAGAAATAAGTATTTCTAAATACTTCCCTGTAAGAATGTTTTGTGATTTTTATACCCCTGAAAATCTATTTAAAATAGCAAAATTGTTATTTATACCCAATCATTGGCCAGACATCTACAAAAGTCACAATCCTTATTATTTATAAATATCATTGTACAACTATAGCAGAAAGACATGAGTTCTATTTTCCAGTAATTCTAGGAAAGGACTTCAATCAGAAAGTGACACTAGACAAGGGATATCCCACAACTTCTTCATGTTACTAACACAGACTCTGTCAAGTCTTCAGAATCAGATAAAATATTTATCTTTTTATCTCATAAATAACAATTAAATTCACATTCAAACTGGTTTTTAGTGGATTATAAAACAAATTATTCTTGTTTCTGAAATAGCATATGGGAAGTTCCCCCCTGCCCATTTTTAAATGCATTCATATATAAATATGTAGTCCTACAGTCATCGTCTGCTCCGTCCATTCGCATATAACAGCGCAAAGCTACTCAACTGAATGGTTTGAAATTTAATATATATACTCGTTGCAGAATTTTGTAGAGTCATTTCAAATTTTATGAAAATTGAATCAAAACTTAAAAAGATATTAATAAAAGTTTTATTCCTTACATTAAATCCTATCATATGTAATCTACATAATAAAAGCACAAGTCATGTGATTGAGAAAAACAAATATGGGCTAACCACTTCTTTTTTCATATGCAAAGCGGCCATTTTTATTGAAATTTTTTTTTTTTTTAATAAAATTGCATAAAATTTATATTTTTAGAAAGATTGTTCAAAGAAATTGTTTCCTTGAGAGATGAGTTACATTAAAAAATGCATAGATTCTGAGATAACTTCAGTAGAAATTAGGTTAACAACCGAATATTTCGATCCATTAACGTAAATAAACACAAGAGATTCGTTCATCATGAGTCATAGAAATATTAAACCAAGGAGGTAATAATTCGCAAAGCATGATCTCCATGGTGAATTTTGCAGCACTGTCTGGTGTAAAAAAAAGGCAAGCTTATTTTGCTCATAACAGATGATATAATTCATGTCACTGAAATAAATACGAGGATTTTTTTTTTTACTTTGTAAAACTAGTTATAGTAAGAACGCACCTCATTTGTCAAGTTTGGTTTAACATACAATTTCAAACTTGTTTCAATTTGTGAATAAATAAAATTTGTACTTTGTGTCTGAGCCCAAAGGTTAGTGTAAAAATAGAGCCTGTCCCATCTCTAACTCCTAACACTGCAATGTTATTCCAGCAAAAGGTTTGCTATGAACTTATGCAACAACCCTAACATAAAAAGTAGAATTACATACAACTTCAACAAGACAAGTATAATGAAGATGATAAGACAAGTAATGAGGAAGATTTATAATTGTTTTTCTAGGCAATTAAATTCTTCTAAAAGACACTTTAATAATGCAGCAAAAGATTTAAAAAAAAAGGTTGGTTAATTTTTCTGATTATGCAATGATAATGATTTTTTTTTATAATTTAATCATATTTTAACAGATATTTATACAATAAAATGAAATGTATGCATACATGATTGTTTTTATTTCTTCTTCTTCTTAAAAATAATATTTAAAAAAAATCAAATTTAAACTAACAAATATGCAGGATCTTTGAATCGAAATAAATTTGTATATGAGTCTTGGATCCCATAAGTTATATTTAGAAAAACTTTTGTCATGCTCTGACCAGTAAAATAGTAAACATTCCATTTTTGTAAGTCCAAAACTTGCTGAATTGTGATACTTTAAATTTTATGGATTTTGAGCCTTTTCTAGCACTAAAAATGCATAATTTTTTGGTTTTACTCGTTAGAGCATGGAGTTCTAAGTATAACTTTAGGTGTAGGCACTGTATAAAATTTTTTATAACTTTTAAAAAAATAAGTATTTTGATGTAAATGGAATTTCATATCATGAAGAACAACTTTCGAAACATTTTTACAATTAGAACTATAGCTTTAAAACTAACAGTTTAGGAGTTAACCATTGGTCAATGATAAGGGACACCCTGTATACTGAAATATAACTATTAATGAGAATTGAAACAACAAACACACAAAACTTTCTTATATAATATACAAGATATACTGTCACAACATTTTTATTCAGTTTGAAAAAATATACAAAATGTCAGCATTTACATCATTTTCAATTGTCAGAGTTGAAAAACATATACAAAACGCAATCATTTATAAAACAAAACTGGATGTTTAAGAGTATCACAGATTTTTTTTTTTTTTAAATGCCATGAGTATTCACAAAGTTTTAAAAGACATTATACATTTACAGGTAATTATTTAGAGATAACAGGTTAATTATTTAGAGGTATAATTTACAGGTTAATTATTTAGAGCTAAGGATTCTCCATGCCTCTTATATAAAATTACACAGGGCTGTTACTCAAACAGGAGAGTGAAATTCCTTGACTCTTCAAACGTACAGTTACAAAAAATTACAATTTAGCAGTGTAGTGAATGCTGGTGGTAAAATAAATACAGTAGAGTACCACTAATCTGCAAACCTGTAATTCGGCATTGCCTGTAATCCGCACTGTATAAATGGATATAAACAAAGAATTTTAATTCTTAAAAAATAATTTCTCAATGGCAAAAATTTTTTAGTTTTGATACCCAGCTTTAATTTTAATATGATACATATGTTATCCTACATCAATTAAAATTATTTTTTAGAATTTAAAATACACATAAAAATATTTTATTTATTTGATCATTTATATCATAAATTTAAAAGAAAATTGTTTCCTTTTAAAAAGGATCAGTGTCCATAAGCCGTGTTTTTGGCCCATGAAATAAGACTAAAATTTGATTTTGTTATACTGATTTAATTATTTCACTTTTTAATATTAGAAGGTTTATCCTGTACGATTTCAACAATAGTTTTTGCATTTTGTTCGGATTTATATGACTTACACAAGCTCAAAGTTCGTATTATTCGTAGTTTTTGATGAAAAATATACGCAATTTTGCCTAATTTTATCTCAATTTTTAATACATTTTTAAATATTTTACTATGAGCGTATCTTTGCAACACTTTTATTTTGACATATATTGTACATTTTGATGTATTTTATAATATATGTAAAGAAGAAAATGTTGCACAATTACGCTCCTATAAATAATTGAGGCAATGTTAGGAGAATTTGCGTATTTTTCATCAAAAACTACGAATAATACGAACTTTGAGCTTATGTAAGTCATATAAATCCGAACAAAATACAAAAAACTGTTGTTGAAATCGTAAAGGATAAACTTTCTAACATTAAAAAGTGAAATAATTAAGTCATTATAGCAAAATCGAGTTTCAGTCTTATTTCATGGGCCAAAAACACGGCTTATGGAGCCTGATCCTTCAAAAGGAAATTGTTTCCTTTTAAAAATTTATTCTTAAAAAATATTTGTATTAATAAAAGATGGTTACTTGGACAATATATTTGATCTCTTATATATAGAAAGAATTACAATTTATAGAACTGAAGATAAAACAGTTTATACTGAAACCAAAAAATTTAATTCCTTGAATCAGGGTTAATAAACATAAATATCAATAAATTCATATTTAATACTAATACATGTATTTACAATAAATTATTTCTAAAAGGATTCTTACTTAACTCATGTATTGAAATGTATAATTTATTTATTTTTGAGCATTGACAATCAAAAATTATCCAAAATATGAATAACAAAGAGTGTAAACAAAGATTAAACGGACATGACCTGTAATCTGCAAAATGTCTTAAATCCGTAAAGTGCTTGGAACTAAGCTGTGCAGATTAGTGGCCTTCTACTGTATTATATTAGTCGAAAACACATTTTTTTGTTTTTTAATACAGAAGATGACGTTGAGTAAAAAAATCCATAAAAACTTGTTCTTTCAGGACTATAGTATAGGAATTGCTCTCTTTAATAACATATGACTGATTATTACAAACTTTCAAATAAAGATTTTTTTTAATGTAAAAACTTGCTGTATAATATTTGTGTACTGATAAATTTAAGCAACTGTATGGCAAAATCACTAAACTTCAGATAAACTTTATTTTTAAACAGACATTTCAGTTGGTAGATGATGTATTGTAAATTCAAAATAATAAACACTACTGAAAAATGTGTATTAATGAGTTTTGAAAATTTTAAATGCATTCTTTTTAGGGGAGGAGAGAGTGGGGGAGCAGGGGGGGGGGGGGGTAAGGGAGGAAGGAGTAGAAATTTTGAAAAGGGGGACAATTTTTGATTATTATTATTTTTTTTTTAATATGGAATCTGCCAAAACATGAGATTTTCACCTCTGGTGGCCTAAAGATCATAAAGAAATTTTATGACTCCCTGACTTTTCCTGATTTTGAGAAAAATATTGAAATTATACATTATATGTATAGTTAGATAATAGTTCTTTGGGGATTACAACTGTTCTGTGACATGTGTGATTTTAGTCTAAAATGATTAATTTTGTAAAGTCTATTTTTAACGACATAGGTTGGATTAACAGTTCCAAAGTTTCTCAAAAAGTTTTGTGAGGGGTCCTATTTTAAGATGAAAAAAATTATGAAGGTCCTTTAGAGAATCTAAATTCTTCCTAAAAATTCCCTGGAAATAAAATCCTGAAAACCTGGGAGCATACCTGCTATTATTGGCAATACGAGAGATACAGGTTACATACTTTACAATAATTTAAAAAATGATAACTTGATAAAAAATGTTTTAATATCATAGAACTTGCTTATCCATTTAAATAAAATTAAAAATTTATCTCCATAATTAATAAAACATTAAAAAAAATACTTCAGTGAAATTATATTCTTATTACATGCAATATTTAATTCAAATTACATCTGAAAATAAAGATGTGCAAGTTAAGTTTGGTTTTCCCAACTGTATTACATGAGGAGAATTTTCATGAAATAAAATATTATATTATAAATGTGTAATATACTGTAAGTTTATCAAAATGGAATAAATAAAAACTAGTTCTAAGATAAGACTGGAGAACTGATTAATGTTCTTCAAAAACTTGTTTATTCTGATGTTCACTGAAATATTTTTTAACTTAAAAATCTAATATAAAATAAATAAAATATACAGTATAAATCTAATGTTTCTCAACCTCTTCTACACTGTTCCCCCACAAACAAGAAAAATTAGTTATGCCACTTCCGTAGCATACCCGTTAAAGCTGAGTTAACTAATGTAGGGTTCATACCAACTTGAGAAGAAAAAATCCCAGTAATCTAGAAAAATTCTAAGGAGTACAAGAATTTTAAAAAACTTACTGCATTTTTTCATGTATGCCGTGCCCTCATACAACAGGCAGGAGTTATCAAGCAGGAGTATTTAAGGAGTACAGGGGTCGAGGCAGGTTTTTTTTTCTTGGGGCCCATTTTGTGAAATTTATTATATTTTTGTGAAAAATAACATTTTGTAACACAATTTGAAATCCAGTTAATCAAATTCGAAGCAAGTATTTATAAACAAAAACTTTTTTTAATCATTTTGCCCAAGTTTTCCTTTTTGGTGAACTCGTTTGTTTACAAATTACACATTTTAAAACATCACAAAATAATAATAAAGTAAGATTTATGGAATAGAATTTTGTGAAGGGACCCATTTTATCAAATTGATTTTTGTGAAGGGACCCATTTCATCAAATTGATTTTTGTGGAGAGGCCTGTCAGGATCCTCTTACAGCTGCAAGAGTTGAAAGCTATTCTTAAGGGATTAGCGTATTGTATCTGTATCTATTGTGTACCGTTAGAGGCTGGTTTAAGAAGAATCTTAATCCGAAGGGGAGCGACTCAGAATATGAGTGGAAGGAAGGTGGAACAGAATGAAAGAAGTATTTCCATTGCAATGTGGTCTCTCATAGATAAGAAAGCTATTGCACTCTTTTGTTTAGGAAGACAGATCCGTCAAGAGGGAGGAAGGGTTGTCAAGGACCCTTGGAAACAGAGGAGAAACCCCGTAGAAAGGAGGGTGCTCTGCAGTTGACGAGAGAGAGAAAGTTAGTTCGGACGTAGCAGCGAAGTGTGAAGGTTGCTCGGAGAATGAGCGCTGAGACCTGAGTGAGTTGGAACGCAGGACTGGAGCGTGTAGGTTGGTTTTCAGAGAGCAGCTCTGAGCACGTGTATGGAACGGGATCTCTCGAAAGGAAGAGAGATAGCGTGTGTGAGATTAAGAGAAATCTCGGTTCGGAGTGAATCAACGTAGTCTAACGGTACACGTAAAGCGTTTCTGTAATTATTTTGATTTAATATTAAACCGGATACTTTACCTCCGAGTTTAAGTGTAAATATTGTTAATAAATTGTTACTTTAACTTTAATTGAAAGAGTTAAGTTTTTCTTGAATATACATCAAGTATCGTGCCCGATATCACGTATTCATATCGGTGGTGGCAGCATATCAAAAGACCGGATCTATTTCGAAATTGTGTGGACGGAGAAGTGGAATCCGACAATGTTGGCAGCGACGGGATCTGAATCACCGAAGACCAGTGCCAGTTAGCCGTGTTACAGAGAGTTTGTGCCGGATCGCCCAGCGGAAGTGTTCGTGCCCTATCGTTGTAGACTAGTGCCAGCTAGCCTTGTTACAGAGTGCCTTGCCGGCTCGTCCAGTGGAAGTGTTGGTGCTGTGTGTAGTGTTAGTTCCAGTGTTTGTGTGTAGTGTTTGTGGACACAGTGATTCAAGTTACAGTGATTGTTACCCGAGAGTGCAAGATTTACCCTGTGGAAAAGTGAGCAGAGAATTGCCCCAGCGAATGAAGTACGAAGTAAGGTGTTTTGATCATTTTACTCTACTGACATTCTCGAACCTACTTTTTTTTATTTTATTGTGTATAATTGATGGTGATTTAAGTTAATGTTGTGGTTAATTTATGATAATTTATGTGCAATATAATAATTGGTCTAAATCAAATGAGATATTAACAACCATTTTACACTATTGTTTTAAGAAAAGGATCTTACATTAATTACTAGAAGTAATTTTCTAATTGTTTTAAACGGATAGGATTAATGATTAAAATTAATGCATTGTGTTAATAGTTGGAAGGAATAATTGAAATTTCTTAAATTTAAATTATTATCTTTATCTCTATAATAAAACCGTATGTCATGTGACTGTCCTCAACAGTTCCGGGATGCCGCTTCACTGTTTCATATGCCAGGCAGCCATTTTTATTCAAAATTATTTTTTCTAATAAAACTGCATAAAAGTTACATTTTTAGAAAGATCGTTCAAAATAAATTAATATTTGAGAGATGACTTACGTTCAATTATGTATACGTTCTGCAATAACTTCAGTTTCAATTAGGTTCGCTGTTCAAATTCTCTATCCATGAAAGTAAACAACAACAAAAAAAAAAGATTCATTCGTTGTGAACGTTTAAAATATTAAACCATGAATTTTTGGACCGCTGCCTGGTGTAAAAAAAAATAATCAGCACCAGTGAGACAGTCAAAGTTTACCATAATTCTGTTCCATACAACTCAACTTCCTTCGGATCTTTTCTTGATGTAAGTTGAACTCCGTGGTTGAACTCATGTAATAATATTTAATGGATCAAATTTCGAAACAAATTGTCAGCTTTTATTTTTCGTGTGTATTAATTACAAACGATATTTTAATTTTGAAATCAAATGTTTTGATTTATGATAATATTTCTTATTTATCTATTTTCTATTTTAAAGAAAAATGTGAACGTCATGTATTTTAAATTGGAACAGCTGTCACGGACGCACCAGGGTTGGCGGAATTTTTGTTTTGCGCCATTTTGGCGAGAAAATCCCATTTTCAGGTACCTATTAGAGATTACTAAAACAGCATATACTTTTATTTTATTATGAAATAGTTTATTTTATATTAAAAACACACACACAATGATTAATTTATTATAAAGTGGGTTAAGCGGTTTTTGTCAAGAAAGATGAAATACATAACAACAAAAAATATGCGAAATGCCACCACGATCGCAAAAGTTCTTGATTTGTCTATTAGATTTTTCCGGTTTGGCGAAGGATTAAGGAAAAAAATAAATTATGAATAAAAATAATTTGTTACAATGCTTAACATACATTTAAGGGCGACCAAACTGGTCGCCAGTGGCGGCTAGTTAAAGTAATATTTAAATTAAGTGATATTGTTTGCTTTAAGTTTGAAATATTGATAGTAAATGAGAATAGCAAATTTGTGTAGAATTTAAATTAAATTGAAATAACCTTCAAGGAAGAACTGAAGGCCTAGAGAAAAAAAAAAGTGCTGTGATTTACTTTTTTATGTGAAAACAAATTTTGAAAATTGAAATATTTTATTGAGATTAAATTTAGGAATTTATGTATATTTCATGCAAATTTTTGTTAGGTGGATATTTTTATGTAGTGATTGGCAGCAGTGTTTTATTCAAATTGCAACGTATCAGTATTATTGTGTAAATTGTATTTTATTATTTATGATAAATTTAAAATCTGTATTGCATACTAATCAAATTGAAATTATTGTTACTTGGTTATTGGAAGCAAATTGTGGGGTAACGTTGTTTAAGGAAATTTATCATTTTATTATTACTTATTTGAAATATGTTAAATAGTATAATATGTGGAGGTAATTTATGAAGGAAGGATTGGAGGAAGTAGTAATTTGATATTGTGCTTAAGTATTATTGTAGGGTGGTAATAAGTATCGGTAGAAGGTAATGGCTTTCTTACTAAAAATAAAAAGGGTGGATCTTCAGGCGATATGTGAAGAGTTAGGGATTGAAGTCTCGGAAGATGATACCAGGTTTAAGCTTAAGAAAAAGATAGTGGAGAGCGACGAATATGAAGAGGGGGCCGTTATGGAATTATCTAACACTATTGTTACGGAGCGGTTAGAAAAGGTAGAAAGGGAGGAAAAGTTACAACGAGAAACGTTAGAAAGGGAGGAAAATTTAAAGTTACAACGGGAAAAGTTAGAAAGGGATGAGAGGTTAGAACGGGAAAAGGAAGAAAGGGAGGAAAAGTTACAACGAGAAAAGTTAGATAGAGAAGAAAGGTCTGAAAAATTGAGATTGGAACATGAGTTAGAGTTGGAAAGGATAAAAATTCAAAGTTCGGCAAATAATTCTAATGGGTCTAGAGAATATAATAATGAGAGTAGCCTAGAGAAATTGATTAAAAGTGTTAAAACTTTGTCTATCAAGATTCCAGAAGGGACTGAGGGATGGAATCTGTTTTTTAGCAGTTTAGAACGGGCATTCCAAACAAAAAATGTACCGGAAACCCAGCAGGCCGAAATTCTGCTAAATATGTTAGGAGATAAGGCCGATAATTTGCTAATATACACGACTAGGGAACAAATTGAGAGTTATGAGAAATTAAAGGAATTAGTTCTAAGGGAACATGAGCCGACACCGAAGGCGTGTTTGGAAAATTTCAAGAAGGCTAGAAGGAATCAAAATGAAACTCATGTATTATTTGTGTCACGTTTAATAGCAACGTGGGAAAATTACTGTAAGATTAGAGGTGCAGATACGTATGAGAAGGTTAATCAGTTAATTGTCACGGATAAGTTGTTAACTACGTTAGATGAGGAAACCGCGACGCATGTTGGATTAACTCAGCACAGTAATAGGTTAGAAGTTTCTAAAATTGCTAAAGAATGTGATAATTTCTTTGATGCTAAACAAAAATCTTATGCGGTAACTTATAAGGGTTATAAAGGTAAAAAAAGGTATGTTAATAATGAAGATTCTAGAAGGGCAAAAGATGAGGGATTTAGTAGTAATTGGAGACAAAATGGGAATAATGAAGTTAGTCCATTTTTGGGTAGAAAACCGGAATATAAGAAACCTAATGATACGACGCCTATCTGTTTCAAGTGTGGTCAACGAAGACATGTTCAGCGATTTTTTGCAAAAGGAAATAATGAGGGAAGTAATCAAATTAATAACCGACAAGAACCAAGGGCTAGTATCAATAATGTCTCAGTGCGAGGAATTAAAGAATTACCAAGGGGAGCGAGTATGGCAAGAATCGGAGCAAGAGGGAATTGGAGAGCTAAAGTTATTGGAGAGAAGTTAAATAATCTCGAGAAAGTGGAAGTTAGTGTAAATGGAAAGATAACAAAAGGATTGGTGGACTCTGGTTGCCAAATTAGCGTCGTTCATAAAGATTTAGTACCAGCAGAAAAATTAAGAGGGGCTGGTAGCATATATTTACAAGGGATATTTGGTAAGGCAGTGAAATCGCCATTAATTCAATTACCTTTAGCTATTCCAAAACGCGGTCAAACTAATGTAATTCATCAGGATGTACTTTGCGCGGTAATTGATAATAGTAAGGAACAGGTAATTTTACATCCTGACGTGGCTAATGAATTGTCAGGGTTAAACAACGAGAAATCATTAAGAGAATCGGTAGAAAGGGAATGTAAGGAAGATAGTAGGAATAAAGTGAAAGAAGGGGAAAGGATTAGAAATGGTAATAATAATCGTTATGTCGTAGACGCGAGATCGGAAAATTTACAAAGTCAGGAGAAGGAAAAAGCCGAGGTAGAGAAAAGTAAGATTAATCAATTTACGGAAGTAGTTTAAATGTATTTCAGGAATCCCAAATGAGTTGTAAGGATTTAGAGAAAGCTTGGGAATTGGCTGAAAATGAGAGAGAGTCTTATTATATTGTGAATGGGATGTTATATCATAAAGAGAAATTAGTAGATGAAACTGTAGCTCAATTAGTATTACCTAAAGTTAGAAGGGAGGAAATTCTAAAACTAGCGCATACCTCCTTATATGGAGAACATCACGCGGTTAATAAAATGTTAGAAAGAATCAAGCATTCATTTTATTGGGAAAATATGGCGAAGGAAGCTAAAATATATTGCGAATTATGTGTAGAATGTCGATTAACGAGGGAAATGAATGTGAGTAATAAGGAGAAAGAGGAAATATGTCGACCTGCAGTTATAGTTGAGTTAGGGGACGGGAGTAAGAAACTGGGGTATCAAGATGAAATGAGAGCAGTTATGGCTAAAAATAAAGTAGTCGATATTGTCTTGGATAGTGACGGGGAGTTTGAAGACTGTAGGAAAGATATGTGGTTAGACCAAGAACAACCGGAAAATAAAGACAGGAAGGGATTTGAGATAAAAGGGTTAACAAATATTCAAGTTGGGGACATAAAATCAATCTTAAGGAAAAATAAGGAATTATTTATGGGTCCGATCGAACTGGTAGAAATGGAGAAAAATCGGATTGGTCGTAAACCGGAGAGGGGTAAGATAAGGCAGAAATTGTACAATGTCTTTATTACGTACAAAGAGGACTTGGACCGGCAAGTGCCTGATTGGTTAGAGGAAGATTTAATTGGGACATCAGAGGCAGAAGTTAGCCATTCAAGCGGGTGCATTACGAAAAGGGATGTACCAATTAAGTTAACGAGGAAGGACGGGAGGGAAAAGGTAGTACCGCCTCCAGCAATCTCAGCCTAAGGACTGACATTGAAATGACATAATACTAGTGTAACTTTATTTTTTTTGTGTATTTATAATTGTATGTGCATCCTGTGTTTATAAAAGTGTATTAGCATATTGTGTATTTTTTCTGTAGTTATCACATTAGTATATGGTTCATTAGAGATGTCAGTAGTTAAATTTTCAGACACCTTGAAATATTTATGTAATTGTAGTAATGAAGAAACCTATCAAGGAACTGTTGAACTCTTCTCAGACATTACATAGTTTGAGGAAAATTAGCCCCTAAAAGGCATATTTTCCGCTAAGGTGGGGGGTGTCAGGTTCCTCTTACAGCTGCAAGAGTTGAAAGCTATTCTTAAGGGATTAGCGTATTGTATCTGTATCTATTGTGTACCGTTAGAGGCTGGTTTAAGAAGAATCTTAATCCGAAGGGGAGCGACTCAGAATATGAGTGGAAGGAAGGTGGAACAGAATGAAAGAAGTATTTCCATTGCAATGTGGTCTCTCATAGATAAGAAAGCTATTGCACTCTTTTGTTTAGGAAGACAGATCCGTCAAGAGGGAGGAAGGGTTGTCAAGGACCCTTGGAAACAGAGGAGAAACCCCGTAGAAAGGAGGGTGCTCTGCAGTTGACGAGAGAGAGAAAGTTAGTTCGGACGTAGCAGCGAAGTGTGAAGGTTGCTCGGAGAATGAGCGCTGAGACCTGAGTGAGTTGGAACGCAGGACTGGAGCGTGTAGGTTGGTTTTCAGAGAGCAGCTCTGAGCACGTGTATGGAACGGGATCTGTCGAAAGGAAGAGAGATAGCGTGTGTGAGATTAAGAGAAATCTCGGTTCGGAGTGAATCAACGTAGTCTAACGGTACACGTAAAGCGTTTCTGTAATTATTTTGATTTAATATTAAACCAGATACTTTACCTCTGAGTTTAAGTGTAAATATTGTTAATAAATTGTTACTTTATCTTTAATTGAAAGAGTTAAGTTTTTCTTGAATATACATCAAGTATCGTGCCCGATATCACGTATTCATATCGGTGGTGGCAGCATATCAAAAGACCGGATCTATTTCGAAATTGTGTGGACGGAGAAGTGGAATCCGACAAGGCCCATTTTATCAAATTGATTTTTGTGAAGGAGTCCATTTTATCAAATTGATTTTTGTGAAATAGGCCCCAAATTTTGCCTGGATCGACCCCTGGAGTATCATTAAAAATTAGACACCCTAATTTTACTTACCCATCATACGTAGTATAGGGTAAGTCTTGTAATCGTTTTGAAAATTGAAAATTTTTTTTGACGGATTTACACGTTTCAGACACTGGAGATTCCGAAAAACATATTTTTAGAAAAAAAAATTGCCGTCCGTCTGTGTGTCTGTAAACGCTCTATCTTCCGAACAAATTGAGATAGAGACTTGAAATTTGGTATGTACTTAGTATGTAATAATGGGAAGAAGCCTATTTTATTTCAGTAACCTCGATTATACGGAACTATTTTTTTCGGACTCTCGAAATATTCTTTCTGATAAAAGGTATACAAAAATTTTCGAGATTGTTTATTTTAATAAATGAATATAAAAGACAATAAAAAAACATAAATTTTGCATAAAGCATGAAGTCGATCGGATAATGAGTTGCCGAGATATTTGTAATCCTATTTTCCACACTCTTCGATTTTTCACGACCCTGTATTTCATCCAAATTTCACTTCAAAGATATATTTTAATTGGAAATGAGACGCTTAATCAGATGCAATAAACCGCTAGTTAATAGGATTATTATTTTTGGAGTCATAAGGAGGTTTCTTTCAAACAATTCAGTAATCGAGCCTTTAAAGTTTAGGACGTCCTCAAGTCACGGTTTTATTCGAATTGCAATGCATTTTATAAGTAGTTTACACATTTTTATTTTAATATTTTACATTATACATATCAATGATGGGTAAGTATTACGGTGGCCCCCAACAACTAGTTTAATACCTCATTTAGAGAGGAAACAGATTTTATTCTATTAAAATCTAACAGCTAGTGCTAAAATTAACAAGTTGGAAATTGTACGTCAAACGTGACAAATGAGGTGCGTTCGTACTATAGCTAGTTATATAAATATTCAGATCGTGATGATTTTTGTGAAATGAATTATATCATCTGCCGATTAATTTCTGTTATAAAATAAGTATCTCGGTCGCTTGACGATGAAACCTCGGAAGCTCCTATAACAAGAAAGCACCGATATTTAAAAAAAAAAAAAAAAAAAAAAAAAAAAAAAAAAATCAAATTTCTTAATAAATATTTTTATTAATATCTCCTAAAGTTTTGATTCGATTTTAATAAAATTTGAAATGTCTCGACAAAATTCTGCAAAGATAATATATCTTAAATTTGAAACCATTCGGTTGGGTAGTTTTTGCGTTGTTATTATGCGGACGGACGGACGGACGGACAGACAGACGGACGGACGGACGGACAGACAGACGGACGGATCAAGCGACGACAATAGGTGCTACGTATTTATATAATTATGAACGCACCTAAAAAGTATTCACAATGCATCACTTAATGGTTTTATAAATTTGAATACAAAATTGCCAGCTAATTATTTTATGTAGTGACCAATGGTCATCCATACAGACGCCAGGAAAATCCCAAATACTCATAATGTATAATATACACCTAGATTTTAAAAGTAAATTTTGAGAGGGGAAAACTACGTGGCATACACAAAAAACTCCTGATGGCTCAGCCTACAGACACAGGTAGATTTCGAAGACGCAGACGATATATTAACTTCTTATTTATTTATTTGAATGGCAGTAATAAATTGGACATTACCTTTGTAAACATTTGAAATTTTGAAGGGAAAACCCACAAGACATATACAAAAAAATACAGTATTTTTTTAAGGGCAGTAATTACTGAAATTTACCTTTATAAACATAAGAATATTTTCTTTTACTTCATTTAAAGGTTAAAGCCATACTATTACATTAAGTATTATTATTCCCCATGTAATATATGTTTCCATTTTCTACTCTTGTATACTTTAATTAAATCATTGTTCAATGATAAATTATACTTTGCGATAATTTAAAACATTTTTAATGAGTATTTTGTTTTTTTAAGAAGTTCTAAGCACTGCTTGGAACCTTTTTCATTTATACGGAGTTTCTAAGTAGTCTAAGGAGCCTGTATGAACCCTGCTAATGTAAAAGCTCTATTTTTCACATACTGCCTTGTATAATTAAAAAAAAAAAGTTATTGGTTTGCACAATCATGCTGCAGTATATACAGTGTCTCACATAAGTGATGGGACACTTGTGCTTTACAAAAGGAAACTAATCAAATAAATTAAAAAAACATGTACACATTTTTTTTGTGGGTGTGTTTCATACTTAAATTTAGTAAAGATTATTACATAACATACATTTTGTCAAAATATTAAAATATTAATTTAATAAAAATACAAATGTTTAGAACGGAGCAAAAAATAGCTCACATAAGTGATGGGACACCATTATATATGCAACAAAAATCGCCTGAAATAAGCAATAAAAATATTTTTTGGGGTTTTATTTTTACTTAAAAGCAATTGGCAATAATTTATAAAATCGTCTGCAGTATTTCTCTCCAGTTTGTTTTGGAATTTTTGTGTTTTTTAGCTCTGTGTAGTCATGAATGCTAAACGAAAAGAAACTTCGCCTGAAATTCGAAAATTAGTTATTAATTTGCATATTGAACGTGGAAAATCTATTAGAAAAACTGCTGAAACAGTTAACTTGAGTCGTTCAACAGTTTTCAATATCATTAAACGATATAAAAAGAATCATATGATTCAGGATAAAAGAAGACCTGGCTGACCATCAAAGCTATCCAATGGAATAAAGCGAATTATCGTTCGAAATATTAAAAAAAATCCAAGAATTAGTGCTTCAAAAGTTGCTGCTGATTTACAAGCATTATATGGAATAATTGTTAATCCTGAAACTATTAGAAGGGTAATTCGATCTGCTGGATATCACGGTAGAGTAGCCAGGAAAAAATTCTTCGTAAGTGAAAAGAATAGAAAACTCAGACTAGCTTTCGCAAAATCCAACATAAATAAGAATTCTGATTACTGGAATAAAGTTATATTTGCTGATGAGAGTAAATTTAATATATTTGGTTCTGACGGTAGAATCTTGGTGTGGAGAAAACCCAGGGAAGAACTTCGCAAACAGAACTTGGTACCAACAGTAAAACATGGTGGAGGAGGAGTTATGGTATGGGGGTGTATGTCGTCCGCTGGAGTTGGTAATTTTGTTTTTATTGACAGTATAATGGATCAGTACAAGTATATTGATATTTTAAAGCAAAATTTGAAATCTTCAGCACGAAAATTGAACCTTCATAACGATTTTAAATTCTACCAGGACAATGACCCCAAGCACACTGCTCTGAACGTTAGACTCTGGCTGCTATATAACTGTCCTGAAATAATAAAAACACCACCACAATCTCCAGACTTAAATCCCATAGAGAATATTTGGCAAGAATTGGAATCAAGAATTCGCAAACACACCATTTCTTCAAAACAACAACTAAAATCGGTGCTTCAAGAAGAATGGGGTAAAATCACTCCAGAAATCACAAAAAAAATAGTCAAATCCATCCCAAAAAGATCAAATCATGTTTTAAAAGTAAAAGGAAATCCAACAAAATATTAAAACCTTTTAAAAAGTAAAATTTGTGGATAAATATTTGATGGAAAAGTAAGTGTCCCATCACTTATGTGAGCCATTTTTTGCTCCGTTCTGAACAATTGTATTTTTACTAAATTAATATTTTAATATTTTGACAAAATGTATGTTATGTAATAATTGTTACTAACTTTAAATATGAAACACACCCAAAAAATTTTTGCACATGTTTGTTTATTTATTTTATTGCAGTTTCTTTTTATAAAGCACAAGTGTCCCATCACTTTTGTGAGACACTGTAGCTTCACACCTCACCAGTTGAGAAACATTGCATTAGATCAAAACAAATCAAATTTAGAAATGAAGAACCAGTTTATTAAGATGTTCACTGAAATAAATTGTCTGTAATTGTATTTTCTGCACCAGTAAAATATATATATATGTAGCATTTTGACGAGGTTGAGATATTACGATGAATAATATTCGATGAAAAGATGGCAGTCCTTCAACGATATAGCAAGTTGCAGTCGATATTAGCGAGTATGGCGAAGTAGAAGGCAATGAAATGAGTCCACCAAAGTTTGCCAATAAATCCAGCCAATCTCCAGACAAATAATTTTATTAGAAGACGAACAACACAGAAACAATTCCCAAAGGTCTAAAACTTATAGCCCTCGGGCTAACGTTGCTTCACTTCATTGAATTAAGATGTTACTGGGCCAGTTGAATATTCTACGGACATAAAAATACCAGACACATATTTGTTTAGCTTCCGAAAACGTCAAAAATCTGCCGCTCCAAGGGCTGCGGGCGAGTTTTGTTCTCTCCGCGGAAACATACAGAATTTACGTCACGAGCGCACAACCCAATGAGTGAGAGGTTAGCTCCAGCCCAGCAAATGAGGTGCGAAGGAGGAGCTAAGACGATAAAGAATTCCGAACCTGTCGCGGATTAATTTTGGAGTGAAACTACCTCGGCGCGCGAAAGAATAAGAGCAATAATAATAATAAGAAGAAGAAGAAAATGGCTTTTAAAAAACATTCGAAATGAGAACGCGTCTCGGAATTTTATAGATTGGGGAGCTGATAAAAGCGACGAATGAACTTAAAATTTTAGATTAAGATTTGGAATAAAATAAATATTAATATACGGATATTTACTTTTAAAAGGACTTTAAATAGGAATAGATATTATTAAGTATTAAGGAAATACTGACTATGACAGAAGTTAGATTAATTTTAAAATATTAATGCGAATAAAATGGAAGGATACGAAGGAAATAAATTTTTATATAACATATATATATATTTGCCCTGCATGTGCGGTTTAAATTAAATTAAAAACATTTTCCACCGTAAAATTTTCAAAATGGCTTCAATTTTTTTTTTCTAAATTTTCTTCATAATTATTGTTTTATCATTTTTGTAAATTTTCAAATGATAAATTTGTTTTTTTAATAATTGCTGTTTTTTAAAAGTTTAATACGAATCATTTCCTTTTATTTCACCTATGGGCATATTACCTTCATGTGGCCATATCACATTCATTAACTCACTTTTTTTTTTTTTTTTAAACTGCTACAGGTACAAATTTTGACTAGTTTAAATTTTTAATATATTTTTCCAGCGCTAAAAAGGGTCTACTTTGTTATTCACACACAATTTGTATATATTTTTTACCGTTTAAAAATTTCTAAATTTAGGATGGCCATATTACCTGCAGACACCTTAGTATTCAAAAATTATCTCCACAAAATCATTTAGGAATTGAAATAGCAACAAGTTGGAAATTGTACGTCAAACGTGACAAACGAGGTGCGTTCGTACTGTAGCTAGTTATATAAATATTCAGATCTTGATGATTTTTAAATCTGTGAAATGAATTATATCGTCTGCAGATTCATTTCCGTCATAAAATAAGTATCTCGGTCGCTTGACGATTCAACCTCGGAAGCTCCTATAACAAAAAAACACCGATTTTTTTTTTTTTTTTTTTTTTTTTTTTTTTATCAGATTTCTTAATAAATGTTTTTATTAATATCTCCTAAAGTTTTGATTAGATTTTTATAAAATTTGAAATGTCTCGACAAAATTCTGCAAAGATAATATATCTTAAATTTCAAACCATTCGGTTGGGTAGTTTTTGCGTTGTTATATGCGGACGGACGGACAGACCAAGCGACGACAATAGGTGCTACGTATTTATATAATTACGAACGCACTTAAAAAGATCTCGAGTAAAAAAGAAAAAAATATATTGTGTTTTGGATGCATTTTTCACCGTTTATGTATTATTATTTTTTTTAATTGAAATCTTTCAGTAAAAGTAATTTTAAATTTCACTAGTTGCGTAACTTAGATATTTTCATTTGCCTTAGAAATTCAGATTTCCGGTATGCATTGAAAACTTTCCAATCAGAAGATTTAGCAACTGAAAAGTTTTCAGCCACTATATGAATATCTGTCTCTTTACAGAATTTATCATATTTCTCACATTGAATAACTTTATTGAAAAAAAATTATGTTTTTGATATACCTTAGTCTAAAACATCATTGTAATGCTGTTGTGTGTGTTAAGCAGTGCTCGCGAATATACGTTTAAAACGTATTGTAACCGGTAACGATTTTGGATAGGTATAATATGGAAAAAAGGCTTAACTACGTATACGTTTAATGGTATATAAACGTATATTCGCGAGCACTAGTGTTAAGTATCCATAGGTTTTAGTCTAACGTTATTGAAAACGCTTTTTACTATATTTCAACACATTTTTATCAAATAATGGGTAATTCATGAAATTGCAAATAAATGCACATTTTCTGCATTTGTTTAACGTGCTACTTTTTAATAGATAAAGATCGGCATTTAATAAAAATTCCTATTGTTTTCTTTTATTTCAATAAATAACTTAATATTGATTTTTATTATAATGGTCATTCGTTTATTTTAACAAGAAAAAAAAATGTTTGTCATATCTTGAATTTTTATTTACTTTGCTACATTCGAGTAGATTCGAGAAATAACAAAAAGAATTTTCCAGACCTGCTGTTGAAACTCTTGCTATGTTAAATTTTTAATGACATTGATCTGTTATTTATTTATGTTTTCGCTTATGCAGTCTTTCATAATCATAATAATTACTAAGCAAGTGTTATTACTATTTCATTACCCATTAATTCAAAATTTTTATATTACATGTATATTTGTAAAAAAAAATAATAATAATAACATCTAAATATAATAAAACCCATTGTAAAGATTACGGTCCGAACCCATCCAAACAATGAATGGGAAATAATGGATTACTTTCCACTGTTCCAGAGAAAAAAGAAATAATAAAACATATTCAGATACGCGGATTTTTTGGACATTTTTTAATTTGCAGATTGAATTCAAGAAAAATATTTCTACACGTGTACTTTGTTTTTATAAGGGAATAAAAAAAATCATATCTACTGTAACATCACTAGAATAGCGACTGTTAAAATAAACCCATATATTTGGGTTTATTTTAACATTGCAACTTTATTGCTGTCATTTTTTTTTTTTCATTACAATTGAATAGAAAATATTTTTTTATTTGGATTCATGGTGGTTAAATACAAAATACCTGTGAAAAGTTTGTGCTGGTGAGAATGATGTTATGCTTAGCTTAAAATGTATTTTTACAGTGATAAAACTAATAAATTTTGCCTACATGACGTAATTTTCACTGATTTTTAGCTCACAGGCTATCAAAGCCTGAGAGCTAATGTGCCCGTCCATTCTGTATGTACGTATGTATGTATGTATGTACGTAACGCGATAACTCTTGATAGAAATAATCGTTTTGCTTCAAATTTTGAATATAGGTTCATTGTGATAAGGCGCTTCCCTGATTAGTTTTGGGGGTTCATTGGCTAAGTATAAAGGGGGGCTAATCCCCCACCCCTAATTTAGATAAATGGGTTTTTCATGTAGAATTATCCAATTTTCTTCAAATTTTGTATATAGGTTCATTGTGAAAAGGCGCTTTCCTGATTGGTTTTGGGGATTCATTGTTTAAGTATAAAGGGGGTAACGGGGGGGCTAATACCCCCATTAATTTAAATAAATGGATTTTTCATGTAGAATTATCCGATTTTCTTCAAATTTTGTATATAGGCTCATTGTGGTTAGCCACTTCACTGATTAGTTTTGGAAAGTCATTGATGAAGTATAAAGGGGGGAACGGGGGGCTACCCCCCTCCCGTTAATTTAGATAAATGTATTTTTCATGCAGAATAATCCGATTTGCTTCAAATTTTGTATATAGGTTCATTGTGATAAGGCACTTTCCTGATTAGTTTTGGGGGTTCTTTGTGGTTAAGTATAAATATGGTGAAAGGGGGGCTGGCTTATCCTCCCCCTTAATTTAGATAAATGTGTTTTTCATGGAGAATTATCCGATTTTCTTCAAATTTTGTATATAGACTCATTGTGGTAAGGAGCTTCCCTGGTAAGTTTTGGGGATTCAGTGGTTAACTATAATGGGGTGGGAACGGGGGGATGATCCCCCCCTTAATATATTGTCGATTTCTTTATTTTTCGAGGGGGTTCTTTCAAATAAGAATATAATATACAATTAGTGTGAATAGCCTTTGAACTCAATGCCCTCAGTTTAACTGGGCAGTTTTCTTTTTTATTCAATTGTTAATTATAAAAATTAGAATTAAAGCATTTAGTGATTACTTCATCTTGATTATACAGTATGCCCACTAAAGTCCCTTGCCACCCTCTTATCTTCGGAACGGCTGCTGCTATATTCATAAAAGTAGTGTCTAGGTATAGTAAAGTAACCATGCCCTACTCAATGATACCGCTTACGGCGCTACCTGGTGGAAAACTGTGGAGTTAGCATTCCTATCTCGAAAACGGAAAGGGATAGAGAAAAAAAGGGATTTACAAATTTGTAGAGCATCATCGATTTAGTGCGAAAAGATACCTTGTGGACATTAATGCGAAGAATAGAACGGTTAAAACGCGCATTTGTTTTTTCGTAATTTCCTACACTGCGACGTGACAAAACAATCGTAGAAAGAAAAGAACGACTAATTATAACTATATACTTTTATTTGAGTTGTTCAAACTTCTCGCCGTCATCTGTAATGCCCATTTGGATCATTGTTTGAATTTCACGTTGCACACGTCGGAGCATAGAGGGTGACACGTTGGAAAAAGCGTCCGTAATGCGTCGTTTATGGTCGTGCAATGTTTGTGGAAGGGTCGCATACACCTGCTGTTTCATAACTGGCTGTTTTTTTTTTCTTTCTAATATCGTTTTGTCACGCCACGGTGTAGGAAATCACGAAAAAACAAATGCGCGTTTTAACCGTTCTATTATTTGCATACATGTTCACAAGGTGTTTTTTATACTAAATCAATGATGCTCTACAACTTTGTAAATCACTTTTTTTCTCTATCTCTTTCCGTTTTCGAGATAGGAATGCTAACTCCGCAGTTTTCCACCAGGTGGCGCCGTAGACGGTTTCATTCAGTGGCGCATTGTGGCTACTTTACTATACCTAGACATCACTTTTATGACTATAGCAACAGCCGTTCCGAAGTTAAGAGAGTGGCAAGGGACTTACTTAGTGGGCATACTGTATACATTGCTAACATGTTAGCGATTGCTTTTTTAGAAAAACTAAATTATACGTAAGATGAATTAAATTTTTAATAAAGAATTCAGAAAATTAGAGGATCTCGGGAAAAATAAAATTATTAACAGCAATGTTATGGTTTAAAAAAAAAAAAAAAAAGCTTGAAACGATTACGGAACATTAACACGTTTATACTTGAAACAATATAAATATTTCAGCGTTTGTTTTCGGATAATATACCATAACAAAATCAAGATTTCATAGTAAAGCACAAATTAGAAATAGAAATACATCTGTTTCCTTTTACTAATTAAGAAAGATCTGTAATTTCTCCTCTGTTGACATTCATCTTATTTACATAAAATAAAAAATTTGTTGTTAAAACTCCAGAGGTCCATGCATTAATCTGGCCCTGAACTTAACGTTTCATGTCAGTTTTCCTTATTGTCGATGAGTAGTATATGTGAATATTTTGATCAATTATTTCAAATTATTAAGTGAAAACCACGATTTTTACCCACCGTCCTAGGACGGGCATATTTACACTACTGAGAAAATAAAAGACAAACTGTCAATTCCTTTATGTATAGAAACTATAATTGTTGTGCTTGCTTGAAATCATTCAGCGTATAATTTAATTATTCAAAGACAGTTATGAAGACTGTTATGTGTGTACATTGTATAAGTCTTATGGTAATCAAGATGGTAAACCTGAGAATATAAGTACCAGATTCATATGATTTTTCACATTCGAGGACCCACAAAAACGTATCTCAAAACCTCTCACAGCCCCAATGATATTTTTTTTGTAAAATACAGTAAAACCTCTGACAGTGTTGAATTCAGACACTTTTCTCCGGGAGGGATTTCTGTAGCTATGGGAGGGAGGGGGACATTACATATTTCCGGGGGAGGGATTGCACTTTTTAATCATTAAAAACATAAAATCTCAAATCTTCCGGGGGGGAGGACATTACAGTGCTCCGGGGGAAGATGCCCCCCCCGGGCCACCCCCTGAATTCAACACTGCCTCTGAATAACGGACACCTCGGGCGCGCGGAATTTGTCGACTATTCGGAAATGAAAATGTATAAATAAACAGGAGTTGGGAATCGAAAAAGCGGCCGCTAAATAGAGGTGTCCGTTTTTCAGGAGTATCCGTTATGGTGGCTCTACTGTACAAAGAATAAAAATATAAACACCAGATACGGATAACTTTTTTGAAAGTACCTCACCCCCCCCTCCCCTAAAACTTCTGGATGGCGGTGGTGTGGGGGGGGGGGGGGCTGCTAAAACGTATTTCGGAATCTATCAAGCCTTTAGAGGATAAAATTTTAGCAAGGAATTTTTTAAGAATATAAACATCGAATCGGATGTTTTTTTTTTATTTGCTTCCCTTTCTCCCCAAAGGGGGTGGGAGGGTGGGTTAGAATCTATCACGGCCGTCCTGCTAAAACTTTACAAAATGCAGATTATTCAGATTCTGGTGCTATATATTGAGAATCTGAATCTTGCAAAGTGTTATCAGGAAGGCCGTGATGGATTCTACTCCCAGTGATAGATTCGTGATAGATTTTATCTTCTAAAGTCGTGATAGATTCTGAGATACGTTTCCGACCCCAACTTTAAATGTGGATAACAATAAAAGACAACAAAAAAAAAAAAAAAAAAAATTACTCTCTTTTGTAAACGACTTTTTCGCTAAAATACGTCAACTGACGCGCAATAATAAGATGTAAATAAGTATACAATTCAAAATAGTTTTTTAAATAAAGAACACTTTTTTTTTATAAGCGTTTAATGTTCATATCACGCCTAATGTTTCGACTGCAATTCATACATTTTCCGAAAAAATTCCGTGAATACATTAATTTGGGGTGGGCTTGATTATGAAAAATTCACTGTTATTTCACGCTTGGTAAAAAGCGCAAGCAAATGAATGTATTTTTAAAAATATATAATTTTTGCTCTGTTTCTTTTTTTAAGATAAGGCAACAGGAAAGAAGAAAGAAAACATTACTTAAACGGTCTTTTTAGGATTTCTAATATGATTTCTCAACGTATAATCGTAAATTAATTAATATTAAATTATTAATTGATAAAAGCGTATTTTTTAAATATTATATTCTTTATTTTGTATTTGTTTTCTTCTTTTTAGCCTTTAAAATGTTTCATTGTTGCAGTTTCGCAGCCATTTGGCCTATTTTGGCGAGCGTGTATTGGAACATTACTTAAATCCATTGTTGTTTACACTCGTATACAATTGTACGAGTTGCAGAGAATATTTGGTGATTTATCACCTGTGGTGGACTAACGGAAAAATACCATAAAATTAATGTATTAATTTATAATTAAGTTCTAAAAATATTAAAATGTTGTATTGTCATCGGAAACACAGCTGTGAACGTATTTTTTATAATTCTATCATATCAGGAAGTGATCGAAATTTCTATTACCAAATTCCATCTTAACATACCAAAAAAAAAAAAAAAAAAAAAAAAAGGTTCAGTTAAATAAAAAAACGCAATAAAACAATAGGCAATATTAATAACATTATGTGTGTTTTCCCCAATCGCAAGGAAGTCGTGGATTATGAAAATTCTGTTATTTTCAATTTCATTTTTTTGTTTTGTTTAAAAAATACTTGTTCTTTGAATGTCGGTGTTTTCCCAGCTGCCCGTTTCATATCCGCTCGTCAAATAAAGATTTCACCATTACTAAAAAAAAAATATGACTGTGAAAGGTAAAAAGTAGCGTCAAAAATTTTTGCGATCATATCCTTATAAATTGAAGCATTATTTAAAAAAGAACCTCAGTCAAAAAAGTTCTATTTTTTACATCACTTGGAGAAAATTTTCATAAAAGTTCGAAATTGGAGTTAAGCCATGAAAACTTTGACAATCTTTCTTGTAGCTGCTGTTTTGGTGACCGTCTGCTCTGCTAGAGGTAAGTTATAACTAGTCGGTTGTGCCAATCCGAAAACTTTCTTCTATTTCATAACAGGTTTCACATACAACAAAAGCGAATCAGCTACAAGTTATATCTGAAGTCTAACTGAATCTAAAGTTTTATTAAATTCCGTGCATTAGTTCTTGAGATATAGTTATCGTGATAATAATGAAAAAGGTAGCATAGCAGCGCCATCTGTTGAGAGATTTACACCAAAACCTAATCAACAACAACTTGTGTCAACGTCTAACTGAATCTGAAGTTTGATGAAAATCCGTGTATTAGTTCTTGAGATATAGTTATCGTGGCAATAATGAAAAGGGTAGCATAGCAGCGCCATCTGTTGGGATATTTACAACTAAACGTAAGCAGCATCTATTTATGTCATGGTCTGACAGAATCTGAAGTTCGGTGAAATTCCGTGAATTAGTTCTTGAGATATAGTTATCGTGATAAAAATGCAAAAGGTAGCACAGCAGCGCCATCTGTTGAGAGATTTACACCAAAGCCTAATCAACAACAACTTGTGTCAACGTCTATCTGAATCTGAAGTTTGATGAAAACCCGTGTATTAGTTCTTGAGATATAGTTATCGTGATAATAATGAAAAAGGTAGCATAGCAGCGCCATCTGTTGGGATATTTACAACTAAACGTAAGCTATTTATGTCATGGTCTGACAGAATCTGAAGTTCGATGAAATTCCATGCATTAGTTCTTGAGATATAGCTCTCGTGAAAATCATAAAAAAAATAGTATGGCAGCGCCCTGTTGATCCGCTTACACCAAAATGTAATCATCATCTATTTATGTCAAGGTCTAACTGAATCTAAAGTTGTGCTAAATTTCGTGCATTATTTCTTGAGATAGAGCGCCCACAAATTTTTTGTTACATACAGACAGACACACAGACAGACAGACTCACTGACAGACATTTTCCAAAAACAGTCAAATCATGTTCAAGACCTTTTAAAACGTATAAATCCGTCGAAAATTTTCATGAATCCAATACTTTCTCCTTGTGGAAGAAAGTAAAAATAAGGGGACGGCTGGAAATAATACGATTTTTTTTTTTTCGGTTATTAACTTGTTAAAATTTAAAAAAATAAATATATATTGTCAGAAAGTGTCTTTTCAGATTTAATTAAAATAACACACCATAATGTATTTCAAATGCATATTTTTTTTCAAAGCAATTTTTTTTACAGTCTAAAATCTTCAAAAGGCTTTATTCGTTTTAATTTTTGTTCAACAATTTCAATATCTCTAAGGGAAAGTTTTGATACATATCACAACAAATCTGTGCTTCCGTTTTGGAAAGTTGGCTTTTTACAGTCCTCAAATTAGTAATAAAGTCTATTAACCAGTAAATTTTTAATGAAGACTATACATTTTCATGATTTTGGCTTGTTTGTCTGTCTGGCCGGGCTCTAACTCGCGTAAATATACTCGAAATGGCATGTAATTTTTATATGTTAAAGATGTTCACTATAGCACGTTCGCTATTGAAAATGAAATCTGAAACATTAAAAACAAGTGTTCATTTGTTAATGTCTGCAAATTCACTATTTATTGTCCATTTTACCAATTTTCATTCAGACATTATTTAAAAAAACACACAGTGAGGAATTTTTTACCATGTTTTTTTTTTAAATAATGTCTGAATAAAAATTGGTAAAATGGACAATAAATAGTGAAGTCTGAAACGTTTATAGTTTGTTAACAGATACACACAAAATAATACCATTACATTATCGTCTATTGGAGAAAAATCGTTTGCGGCACATTTTATTTAAGTTGCTTATTTGAATATCTCTTTTCATTGTATGAAAAAAAAAATCTTAATAATATATTGTTAGTGTGCTGGAAAGTGCGTCATGATCTATGCCTGCGGCATGATTTTTCGTTCTTGTTGAAATATTTATTGAAATCGTGATATAGAACACTCTTGTTGGAATAACATTAATAGTATTTGCTTTTGTAAAAATATTAGTGATTATCGTATATTTTTTAAGGCTGTTCTCAAATTCCCAGCTCAACTAACGCAAAACTTTCTGACAAATTGTCTGACTCATTTTTAAACTAAAGGCAGAGGATTTGGAATCAAATAGCGTTTTCTGTTTTTTGATAAATAAATTACTTATCGAGTTACAGCTATTCTTGTCACGTGACGACAGGTTTTTCCCTCATCTCATGTTGCGCCAGGAATTCGGTACAAATCGCTGACTTTGACAGTATTTTCAGAAAGATTTCTTGCCTTTACCAAAAAAAAATTTAAAACGTCTTTCGATTACATAGTTTCTGAATAAGAACATCTTCCAATTTCATGCGTTTAGGAACAGAAATTAATTCAGAAAGTAAGCCTGTTTGGATTTGACAACAGCCTTAACAAAATATTCTGAAATAAATTTTGTTTAATAAATTAGAGAGAATTTATTTTTATTCTTTATAAAAACTAGTCGAATGTGCCAATCCCAAACCTTTCTTCTATCTCACACAGGTGTCGCATACACTAAAAAGGATCAGCACCCATTTATATCAAGGTCTAACTGAATCTAAAGTTTTATTAAATTCCGTGCATTAGTTCTTGAGATATGACTATTGCTAAAATTGTGTAAATGCAGCATAACAGCGCAACCTGTTGGGAGATTTAGACCAAAACCTAATCAACAAAAACGTTTGTCAACGTCTAACTGAATCTGAAGTTTGATAAAAATCCGTGCATTAGTTCTTGAGATATAGTTATCGTGTTAATAATGAAATAAGTAGAATAGCAGCGCCATCTGTTGAGAGATTTACACCAAAACCTAATCAACAACAACTTGTGTCAACGTCTAACTGAATCTGAAGTTTGATGAAATTCCGTGCATTAGTGCTTGAAATATAGCTATCGTAAAAATCATGAAAAAAGTGGTATAGCAGCGCCACCTATTGGGATATCTACACCAAAACGTAATCAGCGTCTATTTATGTTAAGGTCTAACTGAATCTGAAGTTTGATGAAAATGAATGTATTAGTTCTTGAGATACAGCTATTGCGGAAATCGCGAAAAATGCAGGATAGCAGCGCCACCTGTTGGGCGATTTTCACCAAAAACTAATCAGCACCCGTTTATATAAGGGACTAACTGAATATAAAGTTTTATTAAATTCCGAGGATTAGTTCTTGAGATAGAGCGCCCACAAAATTTTTGTCCCATACAGATAGACAGACAGACAGAGTCCCAGACAGACATTTTCTAAAAACAGTCAAATCGTGTTCAGGACCTTCTAAAACGTATAAATCCGTCGAAAACCGGAAGTCGAAAATTTTCATGAATCCAATACTTTTTTCTCGTAAAGATAGAAGAAAGTAAAAATTATAACTTAAAATTATGACTTTTTTTACCATCCTTTTTCTTTCATTGCCGAAACGTCAGTGAAGGCTTACTGTTGAGACCCGAAAAGTTTTTGGTTTCTGTCTGTTTGTCTGTCTGTCTGTCTGTCTGTTCCGCGATAACTGCCGTAAAAATGATCCGATTAGTTTGATTTTTGGTAGGTATGTTGGTGAGATACCCGGAATTAGCTGTATAGTTTTTAGTTACATTTGGTTCATTCGCTCGGAAAATATAGAACATTTCTGTTTTGATCCTAATGCTTTCCTATGGGAATTCAGACGATTTTGAATTTTTTCAGTCGTTGAAAATAAAATGTCGCATTTGATTAATGTATTTAAACGGCATGTTGTGAAGGCTAAAATTTAGCAAGTCAGGTCTTAAATTATTAAAATTAATTTGAAATTTTGTTAATACATTCGTCAGATTTTTTAAATTAGGTGTATAATTTTTGGTGCAATTTTATACATCTGTTCTAATAATATAATACATTTTATTCTATCATTTTCTGCAAATTTTAAAATGCATTTATTTTTATTTACATCTTTAATTTAACCGTAACCTAGCAACTAAATTTAAAAGAATATCAAAATAATAAAATTCAAATAATTCAGACTATTTTGCTACAATATTTTATTGGGTGATTTTAATATTTTATTGAGAGATTTTAGTATGCTATTGCCATCGAGTTAGATCAAGATGTACGTATGTAAAATAAATATTATAGAATGACCATCAAAACTGTTTTTCCGAAACAAAAATTGTAATAACACTAGATTTCTGAAATAGATATAAGTGAAATACAGTAGATTCAGTTTACATTTCCATAAGTTGCTTTTGTACACGAGATATTATTCAACTTATCTATCAGATGCGAGTGTTTCGTGGTTGGCAGGTAAGTAAATATTGCTATTTAGGTACTAGGATAACATGAAATTATTTTCTGAATTTTTGCTTATCCTAATAAAACCACTGTATAGAACGAAATCCAAGATATACAAGAATCATTCACACAAACAATAGGAAATCACGAATATAAATTTAATAATATTACGGGGGGTTCAGGGGGGGGGCAGAGCCCCCCTGACGAAATGTATTGTTTTAATCTAAAAAATAGAATAAGAAGTTCATAAGAATGTCAGAATATTATTGCATAAACCGTGTTTAATTTAACGTTTTTAATTTCTGAAACCTTCGAATTATTTTATATGCGTATAAGTATATATGTAATAATTTAAAAAATTTAGTTTGCGGATTGTAAGATGTTAAATATTACGAAAAGTGAGACTAAAAAACAATGACTTTCAGAGCTGACTTTGAGGCTCCTGATCTGTAGTTTGCGATACGTCAGTGAAAGCTCACTGTGGAGAACCGAAAAGTTTTTGTTTCTGTCTGTCTGTTCTGCAATAACTGCCGGAAAAATCATTCCATTAGGTTGATTTTTGGTGCGTATGTTGGTGAGGTACCCTGAATTAGCTGTATAGTTTTTAGTTAAATTTGGTTCATTCGTTCGAAAAATATAGAACATTTCTTTTTAGGTCATAATGCTTTCCTATGGGGATTCAGATGATTTTAAATTTTTTCATTCGTTGAAAAGAAAATAGCACTCACAATTTCAAGATTCTAATGCTTAATTTCTATTTGCTGGTTTTTAATTAATATGAAATGATCAGTGTGTAATTTTGTCAGACTTGCGAAATTAGCTCTAAATGTTTTGATGGAGCTGTTCCAAAAATATAAAATATTCATTTTTTCTTTTTTACGTTTTGTTATCAAATTTCTTTCTTTTTCCTCATTTTCCTTTCAACAGTTGCCTAGCGACTGTATAAAAAAAGTAAGAAAATTCAAGTTGTGATATTTTAACAAATTAAATACACACGTTATTAATAAAAAACTTATTTTGGAAATATTTTAATTTTATTTGATTATCTTTACAGATAAATAAGTAGAATGTTAATAAGCTTAACAATAGATAGATTATTTTAACATAATTATATTATACTAGCAAAACCCGCGGCTTTGCTCGCGTACTTCTTATAAAATGCCAAGTGGTATTCGTTGGCCTATTTTCATTAGAGGAAATTTTACTACCACAGATAATTAAGAAATTGCTAATTAAGCCACGCTAATTAAGCAAATTTCTATAATGACTATATCACAGAAATTGCAATTTTAAAACTTTGTTCCTGCTCACATTAAAATTTCATAATTTTTAAAAACTGTTCTGTGGATGCATTTGTGTCTCTAACGTAACAGACATGTAAAATTTCAAGTTTATATACCTAACAATTTCAGATAAATCATTGTTTAGAAGGTTTTTAGAACTTTTTCAGCTTATTTCACTTTTTTAATATTCGATTTTTTCTTTAGAAATCGTTTTTAGCGAGCACTGAAATCTTAAAAATAGCCACCATGTCAAATGTCAACTTCCTATACCAGCAGCATCACTAAAATCGAAATTTCGTAATGTTTTTTGCTTCTGCACCTTTTTTAAATTTTGAATTTCGTAAAAACTGTTCTGTGGAAGCATATACGTATAAAAAAATAACAGGCATTTTAAATTCTAAGTTTCTATCCCTAACAATTTAGAAAAAAAACATATTTTATAACGTTTTTCACTCAGTTTACACCTTTAAACTTAGAAATTTTAATAAATTGTTTATACCGAGCGTAAGCATCTTAAAAGTTACAACTATACTAAATTTCCAGTTTCTAACCCGAATAAATCAATTAAATCATAATGTAAAACGTTTTTAGACCGTTTTCAGCTCATTTCAACCTGTTAAATGTCGGTTTATTTAAAAACCGGTCTTAGCAAGCATTTGCATTTTAAGAGTAACCACCATGTCAAATACGAAGCTTCTATACCAGCTGTATCACATAAATTGCAATTTTAGTACGTTTTTTTATTTGCTCCTGTCCTTTTAAATTTTGCATTTTTAGTAAACCGTTCTGGGTGATCATTTACGTGAGTAACAACAGCCAGGCGAAATTTTAAGTTTTTAGCCTTAATAGCAACTATTTATATTTTTTTTAAAGTAAAATTCGTGCGTTTCGCGTAATTTTTAATACAAGAAGGGACAACGTTTTATGTTGAAGTATGTCTCTCATTCCTTATAGTATTTTTTATACATCATTATACAGACTGCAACATTAGAAAATGTAATAAAAATAAAATTTGCACATATTTGCTCGTTTTTGAATATAAAAGGAAATTACGGAAGAATACGTAATGTGTTTACTTTTGATATCGCAATTTCCTTCTTTAACAATTCGTGCTACATTAGCGAATGGATTCAAAATATTAGGAAGATCAAGATTTTTTGCTAGAAAATTTGGAAATATTTAGTCTAAAATAGAAAAGTGTGTTTTACGCAAAAGCTTCAGCATATTTTACCAAATTATACGAAAACAATATAATATTAAGTGCGATAATGTGGATAGATAGTAAATTAAATCATCATTAATGTTATAGTCTACGATTAGATGTTAAGGTCATTCGGTGCATAGGTCATTCGGTGTAGAGGACATTCGGTGTATAGGTATTAAGTATGTTTTAAATTTTTATTATATTCTTCTTAAATTCCTATTTTTATTTAAAAATATTTTTGCAGATAAAAAACTTTTTCCATGATTAAATTTCTTTGCAAAGCTATGCAGACGATTTTCTGTTGCCATGAACAACAGCCGAACCGCGGGAAACTTTACCGCTGTTTTAAAGTATAATCACACATCTTTTATTATTACACAGAAAATAAATCGAATGTACACTTTTAATTCGTTAAACTTTGTGTCCCTGTAACCATCCGCCGCTTTGTATATAATCTGATGCTTTTTAGGTGCGTTCGTAATTATATAAATACGTAGCACCTATAGTCGTCGTTTGGTCCGTCCGTCTGTCCGTCCGTCTGTCTGTCTGTCCGTCCGTCTGTCTGTCCGTCCGCATATAACAACGCAAAAACTACCCAACCAAATGGTTTGCAATTTAAAATATATTATCTTTGCAGAATTTTGTCGAGACAATTCAAATTTTATTAAAATCGAATCAAAACTTTAGGAGATATTAATAAAAATATTTATTAAGAAATTTGATTTTTTTTTTTAAATCGGTGCTTTTTTGTTAGAGGAGCTTCCGATGGATGTTAAATCGTCAAGCGACCGAGATACTTATTTTATTACAGAAATTAATCTGCAGACGATATAATTCATTTCACAGAATTAAAAATCATCAAGATCTGAATATTTATATAACTAGCTGATACATATATATCTGAATATTTATATAACTAGTTAAGATATTTGTATGAACAGTGTCATAAAATATATACTTAACTAGCTGTTTAGCCCGTTCTACGCACGGGATATCATGAATTTAATTCTAAAACGTGCGTACGAACGCACCTCGTTTGTAACGTTTGACGTACAATTTCCAACTTGTTTTCTTTGTTTGGATTTCTTCTGTGCATTAGTGTTTCGAAAATGTTCTAAAATATTTCATTATGATGCATTTGTGTTAGATCACGTCTTTTTTGCGGAATTTAGCATTTACATTGGACCAGAGTTGCCAAGTCTCCGGATTTTTGAACACCGGTAATTTTTTAGAGAAAATGTTGTTATCTTAAATCGCAAAATGCTCTGATTAAATAAAACAATATTTTCTGTACTAAATTACTGGTGTCCAAAAAGCCGGAGACTTGGCAAGTCTGCATTGGACATTTAACGTGAAAAAAATATATGTGAAGTGACTTCATTTACGAATTGTGTAATCCTGCTGATCAAACATATAATCTGTGGCTTCAACTTAAACGATTGCTCGTTTGGATCAACATTATTGGTTATAAACCAATGCAAAGTGATTTTTTAGTTATCCGGTATGCCTACTACGATGAATCGTCCTGAAACTATTAATATTTAAGAAACCTTTTTGTGTTTAAATTTTTTTTCCTATTAATTAAGCCTGGTAAAAAGAGAAAAAGTATTCTTAGAACGACAATGGTAATCTTTTCAAACATCATGTAGCCTCTGGTAGTTGCAAATATTTTCATGCCTGAATTCTCAATGGGAGATATTCATCTTTATAATAATGTGAATAAATGTGTGCTCTGGGTGAATAAAGATTCTTGTTAGTTCTGAGCAAAGCAACTTCAATTCCCTCGCCCTCCACACTCCTTCTTGCAATAAACTGGTGACTGAAGGATTGGAAGAGCATGTTTTGGATTGAATTTTCAATGTTGATGATTCAATGTGTATGGAGTTTAAAAAGTGTGCATCTTCACGATAAATTGATATCCTCATTTCTACAAGAGTAAGGTAAAAAAAATTATTTTCTTTAAAAAATTCAAAGTATGAAATAAAAAAAAAGTATTGTAAAGGAGAACATTTATTTTCTTTAGAATTTAGTATTTTGTTTGTTATTTATTATTTTACCAAAGAGAAAATTTAATGCAATGACATTTTATTAAAGGGTTTTTTGTGGGAAAAAAAGTTTTTGTCCAGATAAATGTGGTATTGTTGATTTTATATTTTATTTTTTTGTTTGAATGTTCATTTAAAAATAGAAATCAGCTTTTTAATATTGGTTTTATTTTCATCAAAGTTAACACGTTCATACTGGTTTTGTTGCTGCATAGTTTTAATAGTTTGTAGTAGCATAGTTTTAGTAACTACTGCATATTTTTTTTATGACTAAGGAAAATTATTGTAAATTATTTAACGTGTTTTACAGCATTCTTTATCATTTTTCAAGACTAAATATTATATTTTAGTATTTTGTTTGCAATATACTAATTTGTTAATAATGGAAATATAATTTATAGGTATTAACTTTTCAGACTTGATAGAGCATATACATTTGTTCGACAAATACGAAACCTTTTGTTTTTATCTTCTAATGTTTTCCTCTTTATGCTACATGCTTTGGAAGCACAATTAGATTTCAGGTCTCCTATGCATAATTTGACGGTTTTATATGCCTGACAAAAACTTTGATGCGTCTGGAAGTTATTATTATTATTATTATTAATTTGTCAAATATTATAAAATTAATTATATCACTTTCGATTTAGTTTGATTCCTGTAATGATCATTTTAATACATATTGATTTATTTTCTCTGATTTCATATTTCATTTAATCTATACAAATTAATTAAAGCCACTTTTTGTGTCACACCATTCATATAAAATGACCTTTTTAACAGAGTTTTCTGGCACAAAGAATTGATATCTTGCTAAAAAGTAAACCATAAAATCTATGATTTTGAATTGAAGAGCTATATATTTTTAATACTTTGAATATTTGTTAGATTAAAAAATGCCCCGCATGAAGAAAAAATCTGAAAAAGCTAAAAGTTTAGTAACAGCAAAAAAACGACTTCAAGAAACTGACGAAGAAAGACAAACACGAATAGAAAAAGACAGATTAAACCATGCGGAAGCTCGATGCGTGGAAACTGAACATAAGAAAGAAGTTCGTTTATTGCAAGATAGAATCCACAAGTCTACAGTTAGATCTCTAGAAGACCAAGAGCGAAAGCGCGCTCGTTTATCACAAGATAGAATCCACAAGTCTACAGTTCGATCTCTAGAAGACCAAGAGCAAAGGACGGTTCGTTTAGAGCAAGATAGAATCCACAAGTCTGCAGTTCGATCTCTAGAAGACCAAGAGCAAAGGACAGTTCGTTTATCACAAGATAGAATCCACAAGTCTACAGTTCGATCTCTAGAAGACCAAGAGCAAAGGGCGGTTCGTTTAGAGCAAGATAGAATCCACAAATCTACAGTTCGATCTCTAGAAGACCAAGTGCAAAGGACGGTTCGTTTAGAGCAAGATAGAATTCACAAGTCTACAGTTCGATCTCAAGAAGACCAAGGGCAAAGGACGGTTCGTTTAGAGCAAGATAGAATCCACAAGTCTACAGTTCGATCTCAAGAAGACCAAGGGCAAAGGACGGTTCGTTTAGAGCAAGATAGAATCCACAAGTCTACAGTTAGATCTCTAGAAGACCAAGAGCAAAGGACGGTTCGTTTAGAGCAAGTTAGAATCCACAAGTCTACAGTTCTATCTCTAGAAGACCAAGAGCAAAAAACCACTCGTTTAGCGCAAGATCGAATCCATAAATCTACAGTTCGATCTTTAGAAGATCCAGAGGAAAGGACCGCTCGTTTAGCACACGATCGAATCCATAAATTTAGCCTTAGAACGGATAAATCAAATAAAGAAAAAGTTTTTGAACTTTCCAAAAGAAGAATGAAGTATTCTCTTAAAAAGTCAACCGTTGATCATCAAAGTTTATCAACAGTTGAGTTTACACCATTTGAAATCTATCAAAAAAATCTTAATTGGGGAGAGTGTAGTATCTGTTTTGAAAAATTTGTAGGATTAAAAACTATTGGTGGTGCTTGTAGACGATGCGTGAAATTCAGAGAACGCTTTAATAAACTCAGTTTCGAAAATGACATGGATCCAGGAATTGTACCAAATGAATTATCAAATTTAACAATGGTCGAAGAGCAATTAATAGCTCGAGTACATCCTGTAATATCGGTATATAAATTACGTGGAGGGCAACTAGGTTATAGTGGTCAGGTAATCAACTTTCCTCAGGATATCCACAAAGTTGCAAAAGTACTACCAAAACGTATAGACGAATTATCAAATATTATTGTTTTCAGACGAAGTACGGGATCAACTCATGCAGATTTTATGGTAAACAAAAATAGGGTTTATAATGCATTATGTTGGTTGAAAAATCATAACATTTATTATAAAGATATTGAAATAAATTCCGACAATTTGAATTCTATACCAGAAAATGGAAATATATTAGATAGATTATCAACGCAAATAGACGACGATATGAAACCTGAAGCTGAAAATGACCCCACCATTAGTACCACTGATGTACCAAATATATTACCACGAAATAATGAAGCTATTATTCGCCAAGCTTTGGGTGCTACCGATCCGCTTCCTTGGCCGCCGTTAATTCCTGTTCCAGTAAACGAATTTAATCATACTGGTTATGTTGCAATGGCGTTCCCAACACTTTTCCCAACTGGAGCTGGTGATTTGAGAGCTGCAAGGCAAGAAAAAATTTCTCCTTTCAAGTATTTTCGCCATTTAATTTTGTATAAGGATCAACGTTTTGCAAAACATCCAAGATTTAGATTTTTTGCAATGAACAGCCTAATGCGGTGGGAAGCTTTAAAAAAGGGAAACGTCTGTGTACAGAAAAATTCACAAATTCACAATTATACTGTACAACAGCTGAAAGAAGCAGTGGAATCAAACCCTGGAATAGCCCGAAAGCTTTTAGCTTTCAATTCATCCCTAAGAGGTAGCAGTACATATTGGTTCGCAAGATCTAGGGAATTGTTAGATATGGTCAAATTTTTGGGCACACCTACACTTTTCTTTACCCTGAGTGCTGCTGACTTGTACTGGCCTGAAGTATTTAGACTTATACAACACGATAATGAGGCTCAAAATCTCTCTGACAGTGAAATATTGAGAATGAGAAGGGTAGTTCTAAATGAAAATCCTTTAATATTTAGTTATTTCTTTAAAGAACGTGCAGAGTTTTTCATTCATAAAATAATTTGCCCGAAATTTAAAGTAAAGGATTTTTGGTACAGAACAGAATTCCAACACAGGGGAAGTCCACACATTCACGGAATCTTATGGTTAGAAGATGCACCCGATATTGCAAATCTGGACAATAAAACACAAGAAGAACGAGATTCCATTACTGAGTATTTTGGGAAAATTATAAGTACCATGAATCCAGATTTTAATTCCACGAAGCCTCCTGTACCTCCTTGTTCTTTTCATTATTCCGAAGTCACTGATCACGAGAAAGATTATGCTAATTTATTAAATGCGTGTCAGAGACATACAAGACACGGGCCACAATGCTTACGAAAACTTAAAAAGTCAAAAGAAGAAGTGTGCCGCTTTAAATTTCCATTTAATTTAGAGGAAAAATCCCAATTATATAAAGAAGAAGGCAAATGGATTTTAAGAACACAAAGAAATGATCCCCTTATGAACAATCATAATAGGTTTATAACTGAACATTGGAGGGCGAACACCGACATTCAACCAATTTTGTCCATTGAAGCAGTGCTAAATTATATAGCAAAGTATGCCAGTAAAAGTGAACCGAAATCACACGGTCTAGAATCCCTTATTGAAGACGCTGTATCAAAAGTTTCGACAGAATCCGCAACTGTTAAATCAGTGATTCAAAGGATTTTTATAAAAATGTGCAGCGAAAGGGATTATTCAGCACAAGAATCATTTCACATTCTCATGGGATGGCCTTTATACCACTCTTCCCGAGAATTTATCAGACTAAATATCGAGGAAGATAAATGGATTTCAATAGAAGAGAATAATGAAATCGACAACATTCAAACGTCACATGCACTTTATGACGCATATCCTTTACGATCACCTGAATTAGAAAATTTGTCTATGTACGATTATTTTTCTCAGTACTATAAGAAAGGACATAATTTTATCAAACGACGAAAACCAGCTGTTGTGAGAATATTACCAAAATTCGCTCAGGATTGTCAGACAGATAACGAAAATTTTTATAGACAATAAGTAATCGTTAGAATTCCTTGGAGGAAAATAGCGTAATTGAAAAGCATTGGACCGACGTGGAAAGCAATATATGAACAACAAGTAATCGTTAGAATTCCTTGGAGGAAAATAGCGGAATTGAAAAGCATTGGACCGACGTGGAAAGCAATATATGAACAACAAGTAATCGTTAGAATTCCTTGGAGGAAAATAGCGGAATTGAAAAGCATTGGACCGACGTGGAAAGCAATATATGAAACTTTTGTCGAATTTCCTAAAACGGTTATTTCCGAAGAAATTGAAAACATGACGGAGATTGAAGATGAGTACGAGGCCAAAGAAGAAGAAGGGGAGGATCAAGACAAAGAAGACTGGATGGTGTTAGCCGGACTAGGGATTAAAGAAAATGAAATTAAAGTAGGTATGAGGCCTCAAGATATTAATTTCGATTGGAGTGCCAGTTACTCGATTTATGTCACCACTCTCTTTGTAATCATATATTCCTGTCCAAAAATCAATTACAAAGTATGTAGAAGATGATAATATCACCACTATGCCGAATATAGTATTTTCAGAAGACCAAGTTAAGGTATTAAACATTTTGAAACAACAATTAAAATATATCGAAGACAAGACAATCCCTCCAACTTCACCAAGATCTGTTATTGTTCAGGGTCGTGCAGGTAGCGGAAAAAGTACCCTTATCCATGCTATGATGCACATAATTAATGAGAAGCTTGGAAGCAGAGGCTATCTTCTTCTAGCCCCTACTGGAGCTGCAGCTCTGAACATTGGCGGGTCTACAATCCATTCCGCACTTCACATTGGAAATGAACGTCAACACAAGCCTTTGAGCAACGAATTGTTGCAGTCTTTTCAATTTGAAATGAATGAATGCCAGTTTATAATAATAGATGAAATGAGTATGCTTGGTTGTTCTCTCTTAAAGAAAATCGATCTCCGATGTCGTGAAGCAAAACCTAATAATGCTCATGAACCTTTTGGTGGCTTATTCATATATTTATTGGGCGATATAAAACAGCTGCCACCTGTAATGGATAGACCTTTATATGGAAATAGTTTTAAGGGTTCTATTAATGATCAAGGTCAATTATTATTCCGAAACATCGAGAAATGCGTTATACTTCAAAATTGCCATAGACAACAAGGGAAACTACAGAAGCAATTTCGAGAAATTTTAGACAGATTGAGCATAGGGAATAATTCCGTGGATGACTGGAAATATCTAATGACTAGAAACATAACATGCATTCCATATGATGAATTAAGAGATTTCCATGAAAGTATACGTCTTTTTACCACAAATTTCGAAGTTCAGAAGTATAATATGCAGAAGCTCGAAAATCTCAACTGTCCTGTCGCTATAATTTCAGCGCAACATAACAACAAGGATGCTTCTAAATATGATCAGGATATTTCCCAGGGATTAGAAAATTTTCTTTATCTGTCAATTGGTGCACGAATTATGCTGCGAACTAATCTTTGGATTCCAAAAGGCTTAGTTAACGGCGCCCTAGGTACAGTGAAAGATATCTTATACAAGCCTGGTAGCAAGCCACCGCGAGATATTCCAATTACAATTCTTGTGGAGTTTGATCAATACACAGGACCTTCTATTAATGGATTAGTTCCAATATCTCCTATTAGCCGTTCATGGACAGTAGATGGAAGGACATTCTCTAGAACACAGTTCCCTCTTTCATTGGCCTGGGGAATAACAATACACAAGTCGCAGGGTCTCACGTTGTCAAAAGCTGTAATAAACATAGGCGATAGGGAACTAATGTTAGGCATAACATATGTAGCATTGTCTAGAGTCCGCTGTATCAAAGACCTCGTATTTGATCCCGGTTTTTCTTATGAGAGATTAGAGAATGTAAAAAAGTGTAAACTTTTAGCTTCAAGAATAGCTGAAGAAAAGCGACTTTTAAAATTGACGTAAATTTCTTGAGAAATATAACTTTTCTAAATTATTTTAAAGAATTTGAAAAAGAGAAGAAGATTTGAAAATTTGAACAAGTAACAAATAAAAACAAGTGTACCAATAACCATTTTACCAATTTTCTAAGTTAGCATATCCTTTTGGCCGTTTGACATTGTTGATGTTTGACTTTTGTTATGTGTAAAAATGTTTTTAACCACTACAGCTAATTTCAAATATATTTTTTTAATATATGATTGTGAATATTTGTAACGGTACCATAGTAATTACCATAGTGTACTATACTATACAGTAATTATAATAAATTATTTTACAATAGTAATTATAATAAACTGAAAAAAAAAGAAATATATTTTTTACATTACAAACATTTTTATTTGATGCGTTTATTTTAAATAATAGCCATAAAGCGTGAATTTGTATATAGATTATTTTAAATATTTTATTTGTTATATAAAATGCGTTGTTTATTAAGTAGAATTCTGTGGTTAATGTATGAAGATTAGTTATTTATTTGTATTTGTATGGTAAAATATTATTGGAATTAATTCTAATATTGTATATTTTGTATATAGATTTGTTTTAATTTGCTTTGCACGAAAAGTATGTTAAAATGAAACAAACATTGAATGGAATATCTGTACGTATACGGTACTTTTTGTATATTTGAAAATTATAATAATATTGAGATTTTGTTAAACTACTTCATCTGTATGGTAAAATATTATCGGGTATTTATAGCAATACATCATTGCTTGAATTTGCATATAATTTTACTTTTCATCTAATCTTTGATAGGTTAATTGCATTATGAAGAAAGCTGAATTTTGTAGATAGCATATTAAGCATCAGTCATTTAATTTTATTTGTACAGAAAAATATAATTGCGGTTAGTTCTAATATTGTATAATTTTGTAAAAAGTTTTGTTTTATTTTACTTAGCACAAGGAAGTATTTCAATATACAACAAACATTGTATTGTCCATTTGTATACGATAATTTTTATACATTTAAAATTTATAGCAGTTCTGTGAATTGTTTGAAACTTGTAATACATTTATATAACATATTATTGTGTGTTTAGGAAAAAAACAGCATCGCATTTTTTTTCTTCTTTAAATCTTTTCAAGCGTAATGGAAATTGTTGTGTCACATAAGTTTAATGATATAGCTAACAATTTAAAGGCACCAGTGATGTATTACTATTATGTTATTTATTCTAATGAGATATATTATTGAATTATAGCTTGTGTAATAGCTAGTAAGTTTTAAATTACCTTGTACAATTGACAATTTTGAACTGCCTGAAATGGTGGATTTAGAGGTAAGAATATAGAAAGTTGATATATTTATGCACACATTATATTAAAAGTATGTTTTTACTTTATATTAGCATTTTTAATGTTGTAAATAGAATGAGGTTTAATGAATAGCATATCTCAGCTTAGTGTATTTTAAACTGAACCGCGAATTATTTTGTATAATAAAATAATGAGCAAATTATCGTAAGGAAACTTTAGTTGTAAATGAAAGTAATAATTATGTGAATCTAAAACTGTATTTTAAATACTGTATGAAACATTATTATGACGTAAGTAATTCTATGTAAATTACAAATTGTATTCTATGTATAGAGAATAATTTAGTGTGTGATTCATTTAAATATGTATAATTTGCTGTTTTTTTCAAATCTATATGTTGTTTCATTTGACATAGTTTAATAGAATGCTAAATATTAAATAGAATGCTAAATATTAAATAGAATACTTAGTATTCTATTTAGTTATTAAACGGATTAATAAAGTTATACTACAGATTTTCAATAATTTAGTTTGTGTAAGAATACGTTCTATGAGAACATATGAAAAGTGCATATAACGTAACAGTTTTTAGTAAATAAAGTTTGTGAAATTTAGTTAGTAATTGCTTACCCAGGTTCTTTCAAGCGACATTTTAAAGCAGTTGCAGAATTAGGCCAAAAATCTATTGTTAGAATCTCGCATGTATAATTGGAAGAATATTTATAGAAGAATTTTTATATCGGTAAAATTATTTCAACAATATTAATTTCTTTTGAAGAAAATGTTTTAACAATTCTACATTCTATTAAACTCTTTAGCCGAGTTTTCATTTTAGAGAAACGTAATTCATTTTATGAATTCGGTATTTATAATTCTTGAATTTGTAAAATACAACAATGTAAACTGTAAATATTATTTTAGTGTCTCCCTCTTGAGATTTTCAAAATAAAATGTTAAATAAACAAGTTCAAAAATTTTGATGTATTATTTATGTTGTTTATTTTAAATGTTACGTGTGTTCGTTACATAACGGATATTCTACTAATTACTGTACATTGTGCAAGTAATAAGCATTCATATGTGGATGTAATTTTTGTGCGTAGCTAAATTATAAAATTTTTGCTCCTTTTTATGTTATAACTCATAATTTAAAATAATATAAAAATATTTATATTACATTTCGACTAATGGATATCTAGATAGGGTAAATTTCATTTGTTCTTTGTGTGAGATTACCGAAATCATGACTATTTAAGACAAAGATTTTTAATACCTAAAATCTACAGATAACAGGTTTAGAATACTGAATTCAAGAAATTTATGAGTATGAAACTAACGAGACAACGCAGGATTGAAAATGGCAGTCTCCTCCATCTCCTAAAATAGTATAACAATAAAAAAAAACTTTGAAAAATATACAGTCTTCGAGTATTACTGCAAATAGTTTTTTATGTTGCTATTTCTAAGGTTGAAATCTCCTCTAACAACCTGAAATCTTATCTGCAGCAATCATACGATTTAAGTAACTATAATTGAAAGTAAATATAATATACAAAATTTAAGCTACTTATATTGAAAAAGTTTCATATATTGAATAAAATAAGTTCGAAGTAAAAATCTGACTTGCATAACTGACGTTGAGGCCCCTGATCTGTAGATTTACTAGTTCTAAATTACATTTAATGAGTCTTCATCATATAATTGTCTAAGTCAGTGCATCCATTCTCTTTTACGCCAAGAGCCAAGCAGATCATAATGTATGAAAGTATGGCTTATCACTTACAATTGGATATACACTCGTGTCCAAAAGTTAAGCAAGAAACACAAAATACTAATTTTTGATCACAAAAGTTAATAATTATTGAAAAGAATTATTGAAGTTATCGTGTCAATAACAACTAGTCGTTGGGGGCCACCGTAATACTTACCCATCATGGATATGCATAATGTAAAATATTAAAATGTGTAAACTACTTATAAAATGCATTGAAATTCGAATGAAATCGTGGCTTGATGACGTCCTAAACTTTAAAGGCTCGATTACTGAATTGCTTAAAAGAAACATCCTTATAACTCCAAAAAAAAAAAAAAAAAAAAATCCTATTAACTAGTGGTTTGTTGCATCTGATTAAGCGTCTCATTTCCAATTAAAATACATCTTTGAATTGAAATTTGGATGAAATACAGGGTCATGAAAAATCGAAGAGTGTGGGAAATGTGATTACAAATATCTCGGCAACTCATTAGCCGATCGACTTCATGCTTAATGCAAAATTTATGATTTTTTATTGTCTATTATATTCACTTCTTAAAATAAACAATTTCGAAAATTTTTATATACCTTTTATCAGAACGAATATTTCGAGAGTCCGAAGAAAAAAAATAGTTCCGGATAATCGAGGTTACTGAAATTCAATAAGCTTCTTCCCATTATTACATACTAAGTACATACCAAATTTCCAGTCTCTCTCAATTTTTTCGGGAAATAGAGCGTTTACAGACACACAGACGGACGGCAAATTTTTCTTTCTAAAAATATGTTTTTCGGAATCTCCAGTGTCTGAAACGTGTAAATCCGTCAAAAAAATGTTTTCGATTTTCAAAACGATTACAAGACTTGCCCTATACTACGTATGATGGGTAAGTAAAAAAGTGACATAGATAGATTGATAAAGTTTTGAACTGGGGGGGGGGGGGGGTTTAGGTTCTGGGAGTCATAATCGGCATAGATCTGCAAAAAATTTTTAAACATTCAAACTTAGGGGAGAATGTAATAGGTAGTATTTCTTACGAAATCTACCTAAAAGAAACGGAGCAAAAATTATATATTTATTTAATAAATTCACTGGTTCACGCTTCTACAGAGCGTAAATCAAAACATTTTTTGAATGCAGCATGAAATGCCGTCATGAATTTATACTCCGGGTGGCAGCGTAATATTTCTGCAATCAATTTTAGCGTTGATGATTTTGATATTCAGGGTAAAATAGACGGTAATAAATAACGAAAGTGTCAGCCAACTGGCTCACCAGAGGAGGGAGGGATGTTGCCATAGTAACAATGCACTGCTAACTGTAATGCATAATGAATGGTAACTCGATTACTGATATTACCCAGACTTAGAGACATCATCAATAATCAGGTTGCCATTCATTTCACATTGCAATTAGTGTCGCGTTGTTTCTATGGGATCACCCCCCCCCTATTGCGTTAACTGACCTGGTAGTTTCGTTATCTGTACCTCTAATCTATCATATTTATATTAAAATCATGAAAGCTAAAATTGGTTGCAAAAATGTGACGCTGCCTCCCGTACTATTAGCCGTGATTTTAAAGATAAACATCCAATGCTTATAAAAGAGTGTTTTTAATACTTTCCAACATAGTTGAAAAGTGTTTATAAATTCGCTTTATCTGGCCATCTGACCGAGCTCTAACTCGCGTAAATATGCTCGGTTGCCACATAATTGATTTATGCTATTGGGGTTTATAATGAAATGTTCGGTATTGAAAATGAAGTGAGTAGCACTTATGGTTCGTTTACAGGGGCACTCAAAAGAATTCCGTTACATTATGGTCTATGGGGAAAAATCGTTTGAGTTGTATTTTCATGATGTTATACTATTTCAAAAACAAATGAGATTTATGTAGAATATAATGTGCATAACAGTTATAGTTCATTTACAGGGACACACAAAAGATTTCGATTACAGTACTGTGTATCAGCAATAAATGTTGGAAGTGTGTTTTTAATTGTGCCATGTCTTTTTAAGTTTAACTAAATTTTCTCATACTATACGTGGTGTCTATAAATTCTATAGATCATATACAGGGCAACACAAAATAATTCGTAAGCATTACTGAAACATGAATTCCTTAACAGTGTTTGTAATAGAGCTAAACATTTTCTAGCTGAACTATATTTAGTACATCAGTGAGGTGCGCTACAAGATGCTTACTATACAATATAGTATACATGTTATTTATCGTTCATTTACAGGAACACACAAAATAATTCGATTACAGAACTGTCTATGAGCAATACACTGAAAAAAAAATTCTACCACTGGCATCTAGAAAATAAATTGTGGCTTTATAAAAAATAGTTCCATGTCATCCTTATAAATTCTAGTTCCCTTTGCTAGAGGTTTCTAGTCTCCCTTATTCGAATTCAAGAGCGTTTTCCTATATTATAGTGGTCAAACCTATTTAAAAATCTCTGCAAATAAATATGAACACAAGAGGTTAGTTTTAGTAACTTATAATTCTAGTTTATGAATTTATTCCAGAAATCAAGTGATAATTTCTCACAATTCATACGATTCATAATATAATGTATCGTTTCATCACGTAGAAAACTAAGACTAGAAATTCTCGATAATTTCGTCTATTCAGTTTGTTTGTTTACCTGATTCGCATAGCTCGGAAATCGATATTTCTAGTTTAGGGATTTAGAAAATGACTACTTATTTGTTCTAGATGAAGGCGGTATGAGTTTTCTTTCAGTGCAATTGCTAGAATTGCTATTTCAATTCTGATATGCGTTTTTAAATTTAACCATATTTTTATATTAATTTTTGTGTATAAATTTTATAGACAGGGCTAGACAAAAGAATTCGAGTACATTTCCGTTTATTGACAGAAATTGCTGAAGGGGAATTTTCACGTATGTTATACGTTTGCTAACTGAAGTAAATTTTAGCATATTATGTGGGATCTTGGTCGGCGTCTAGAGAAATGAAAAATAAGTCCACACTGTTTTCAAAGTTAATTACGTTGAGATTTAATTTCTTGGTTAGAATATAACTACATTAAATATTTACAATAATAATTTAAACTGGCATGACCAGGGCCCGCTTAAGACTTAGAGGTAGGGGAAGCCGGACGTCATACAGGGCCCCTCTTTTACTCTGCCAATTATGCTTCAACAATTTGAAATTTTACCATAAAAATTTCGAGTAAATAACACTTTTAATATTAAACTAAAACTAGCTACCTATATACATATAAAAAATATTTTATTATATACAACAAATTAATTTTGTAAATGAATTTACAAATATGGAATAGGTGCGAATATTTGAACTTCAAAATATATTTTATGCTTTACAGATTGCAGGATTTGCCAGTGCTCAGATCAATGCAGGGACAACAAATATTTGACGTAAATTTATGCTTGGCTGCAACACAATTTTGCTTCTATTTTATAAACAGAAATTTGGTATCGCTGAATGCTAATTACTTTCCCATTTATTTAAATAACCTATTCGACATATTTTATATCATTTCTCCACTCTTTATGAATATAAACAAAATATAATTATACAGATTAAATTTTCTGTTATTTTTAGCACGTTTGAAATTAAAATGTAAAACATAAGAAAAATGAAAATAAGTTGCATTTAATCACTGTTTTTATACCATTTATTATATCAGCAGAAAAAAAAAAGACTATAAATGTGTCAGTAATATAGTGTGAAGGAAAACTTAGTAGATATAATTAAGAAAATAAAATACATTTTTTTATCCTAACTGAAGTTTTTTTCCCTAAAAATTAGTTTTTAAAAGTAAATTTGGGGGCCCCTTTGTATTTTAGTGGGTAAGCTCGGGCTTCACGGTCCTATTTGGTAAACAGTCCCTGGGTATGACATTGTCCGACCGTCTGTCGGGTTTAAGAATTAATTGTGCGATCCATCGACCGGCATAAAATTTACAAAGAGAAGCAATCTCTAGGTCCTTCTGACCGGGACGAAGGCTCTCGCTCATCTGCTCTCTTCTCACGATGAAAATGCATATCTCATCAAATTTCTATTGTGCGGGAGTCATAGAACTTAGATCCCAAACCACAAGTAGCCCAGTCAAATTGTAGTTTGAGGTGGAAAATTCTGGTGTAATTGTTTTTAGTGGCTTATTTTATGTTTTTTGGGGTGCTGAATACGAATCTGAAGTTTTCCAACAAAATTTCGTTCGGCAAATTTGTTTTTTTTTACAAAAAACCTGTAAAAACACTGACTTTTTTCGTTTTTATCAAAATAACTCCAAAATTGTGCATTTTGCGTGAAAGTCGGCAGTATATGAGTTAAAGAGAATAAAATTTTCTACATTTTATGTGTTGAAAGTTTTTTTATATGATCAATGGTTTAGCCGTGAGAGTGCCTCAAAAATGGGTATTAAAAACAAAAACTGTAAAAAAACGGGAATTACGGCATTGTATGTCGATGTAACATGGAAACAAACCATTTAACGCAAATATTAACCATCAGTGATACTAAAGATTATATTATTGACTATATTTTATGCATTTAAGGTAGGGGAAAAGTGTGGATCTGGCATCAGTGGAAGTTTTGAGCAGTGGAGTATCTCCACCTCCTCTCAAGAGTCAAAGGTGCTCCTCCTCCGGAGAGCTAGTACTCTAAGAGAATATAAAATTTTGAATAAGGGGGTAAAATTTGGTACAGGAGATAAAACTATATAAAATCGTCGAAAAACAGTAATTTTTGGAAAATAGCAATAAACACTTAAAAAAAATCCATTGAACAATTGCATAAATATAATAATGAATCCTCTTCAGCACAAACAATATTTTTAATTCAAAACTTAACATTTAAATATGTGTATGTTTTTCCTCCCCATAACTCTAGTTATCGTGGGTGAAGACGTAGATTTGCTGGTGATCATGATTGGTCTCTGTAGGGGCATACATTCAAATGTATATTTTTTAAAGCCAGGCAAAGGGACAGTTTCATCACTCATTTTTTCTCCTGACTGCAAACTTGAACAATCAGTTGCTGACAACATATTATTTTTACATGCCATGAGTGGTTGTGATACTCCTTCAGCCTTTTTCAAAGTAGGAAAAATGAGGTTTCTTCAGACTCTCAAAAGAAACCCGGCATTAATTAAAGCCATTGAAATTTTTAAAGACCCTATGGCAGATGCTGATGCAATTACTGATGCTGGCAATCGTTTTTTGACTTCCTTGTACAAATTATCTGACAAGGAAACCACGTCATTAAACAAATTGAGGTATCTATGCTACCTTAAGTCTGCACATAAGCCATCAACCCATTTGGCGTCCCTACCTCCTACGGAGGCTGCAGCTAAACAACATTCTTTAAGGGTGTATTTTCAAGTTCAGCAATGGCTTGGGAATGAAAAAAATCCTGAAGAAATCCTGGGTTGGAAAAGCACCAAAGATGGTCTAGAGCCAATAACCACGCTAGAGCCACCAGCACCTCAAGCCGTTCTAAAACTCATTTCTTGCAAATGCAAGAAGACATGCCGTAAAAACTGTGGATGTAAAAAAGCAGGCCTCAGCTGCTCTAATATGTGTCTAAACTGCGAGAGCAGTTGTAATAACATGCCTAATATTGAAATAGAAGAAAACGAGGATGACCCGGAATACCCTGAAGTACTTGAAGGTAATTATACATAAATCATTCCATTTCACATTTATTTTTTCATTCATTTTTAATTTGGTGTGGTCAAAATATGTATCCCAATACACTGTGCATAACTATTTAGTTTTTAGACAACTAATTAAAACTATGTCATTAATTATTTTTTAAAACCCTGATACGTAGTATAATAGCTTTTTTGCTCCCTGATTTGGGGTCCAAAAGTGACCGATTCCTGAAATGAGCTGTAAAAGAGGGCTGATATTAAAAAGAGGTAAAAATAATGTTATGATAAAATGCTGTATGAATCTTAACTTAGTTATAATTAATTCCACCGTTTAAAAAAATATTATACACACCAGTTCTTCTCCGGAGCATAAGTTTCGATCCTCGGGACAAAAACGGCTTTTCGCGCCCGTATGCGTAAATAGTTATTATATAATTAATTTCTTTTTTATAGGTGTAGAAGACCTAGAAGGCATACCCTCAGGAAACATGAAACCATTGGCCAAGAGGACTCGGTTTGACTGACAAGTTCCTTTCAATGTCCATAATAATTATTAATTAATATTGTATAAATACATAACTACCTATTTTACTATATTATTTAACATTAAACAGTTTACATACTAATCAATCGTGAATCATTTATCATTTTTTGTACCTATATAACCTAACATCAACGTTTTAAATATCTGCACACATGTATAACGATGCATATAAGTTATATGCCTTTAATAAGGAGGTGGATGACTACTTCGTGCATTCGTCATTGCTTTTTTCATAATTATTCAAGGTCCAAGAAAATTACTTGCACATAAATTGTAGAGAATTTTATCTATTTTTTTAAAGCATAGTATAATGTATACAGTGAAATGTTTATTTTTAGGCTTTATGAACAGAAAGGCTGTAAAAAAATGTGTTTTTTGCTATTTTCCGAAAAGTACTGTTTTTCGACGATTTTGCCTAGTTTTACTTCCTTTACCTAATTTTACCTCTTTTTAGAAAATTTTATCACCTCTTAGAGTAAGAACTCCCCGGAGGAGGAGCAACTTTGACTCATGAAAGTAGGTGGAGCTGCTCCACTGCTCCCAACTTCCACTGGTGCCGGAACCGCACTTTACCCCTACTTTAAATGCATAAAATATAGTCAATCATATAATCTTTAATATAAATGATGGTTAATATTTGCGTTAAATGGTTTGTTTCCTTGTTACATCGACATACAGTGCCGTAATTCCCGTTTTTTTACAGTTTTTGTTTTTAATACCCATTTTTGCGGCACTCTCACGGCTAAACCATTGATCATAGAAAAAATCTTTCAATACATAAAATGTAGGAAATTTTATTCTCTTTAACTCATATACTGCCGACTTTGACGAAAAATGCACAATTTTGGAGTTATTTTGAAAAAAACGAAAAAAGTCCGTGTTTTTACAGGTTTTTTTGTAAAAAAACAAATTTGCCGAACGAAATTTTGTTGGAAAACTTCAGATTCGTATTCAGCACCCCAAAAAACATAAAATAAGCCACTAAAAACAATTACACCAGAATTTTCCACTTCAAGCCTTTTTTGAGCACAATTTGACTGGACTAAAGCCTCAGTTAAATATTTGCTGTTCCTTACAGTCCGAAGTTCAGATGAAAAACTATTGCGACCACATATTATGTAGTATATACTATATACAAATCTAATAGATCGTATGCAGGGCTTCAAAAAATAATTCGAATACTTTTCCAACTATAGACGGTGGTTGTTGAAATTAGTTTTTAAAAAGGCTCATAAAGATACAAAAATCTTTACATTTTTGAAAAATATTTGGTCATATTAAAAAAATCTTTTTTTTTCGCTTAAAATGACGTTTAAATCATATTTCTTGCTTAATTAGAACAAGATATATTAATTTTTTGTGTTCAAAATCTAGCTTTCGAGTAGTGGTTGTCATGGAAACATTTTTGCGTTTTTCTACATGACGGTATGTTTCACCAATTATCGTATTTAAACTGTTATTTCACCAATTCTCGTATTTAAATTGTTATAAGTCAAGAACCGTTAAAGATAAATGGTTGAAACTTGGAACATGTCTTTTTCAATTTATTTTGATTCAACAAATTTAAAAAAAAAATATTTACTTTTGAAAATATGTTTTTTTAAAAATAAGTTACATCATTTTTTTTAAATTTGTACTTTAAATATATTTTTTTTTTCAAAATTAATATTTAAAAAAAAATGTTGAATCATAATTAAAACTTATATGTTTCTAATTAAAATCAACATAAATGTCCTAAAAACATATACAAACCATTTCATAAAATATCGTACTGAAGGTGTTTTGACTCCATATACGAAACTGTATTTTACTTATACAACAGAGCGCTTTCGAGCAAACCTTTGCTCATCTTCAGGGTCACAAAACAAAGCGCAAGTACACAAATGACAAATGGCGAAAAACCAGTAAGAACATTGTGTACTGTTGGAGAATGGAACAAACCAACAGGGGTGGGAGGCAACGGGCATTTGTTTTAACGGTTTGTTCCATTCTCCAACAGTGAACGATGTTCTTACTGTTTATTTGTCATTTGTGCACTTGCATTTTGTTTTGTAACCCTGAAGATGAACAAAGGTTTGCTCGAAAGCGCTCGGTTGTCTATGTGAAATACAGTTTTGTATATGGAGTCAAAACACCTTGGGAAAAATATTTTATGAAATGGTATGTATATGTTTTTAGTTTATGTTGATTTTAATTAGTATTTGTAGTACAATGTGAATATAAATTCAAAGAGTATGTTTTATCATAACTCAAGTTTTTAATTACTTATATATTTCTGTTAAATTAAATGAAATTTGTTTTTAATTTGACGAATAATATTTTGAGTTATAACAATTTTAAATTAACCCACTTTTTTTTTTTTTTTTTTTTTTTTTTGTTTACATTATGAGAAGTTTTATGATTTGATTTTGTTTACAAATTATATAGTTAACCCTAGCAAAAGAAAAAAAAAACCCTCAAAATTATAATTCAATAAATGAAAATGTTTTTAAAATATATCCCGGACCCCCTTAAATGTGTTTTTTTATATTGTATACTTATAGACATGATCTGTCACTATATTAAACTGTAAGGTTTTGTTACAATATTCTGAATGCGTTGGAAAGTGTTTTATAATCTATGATTGACGCGTGATTTTTATTTTTATTTTTTTACTTTTATTCATTTAAGTTTTCTAAACCTGAACTAATAATTACTTTTTACTTTGTAGCACGCTCAGAGTGTGACGATGAGAAGGGAGAAATATACACAACATGTGGCACAGCTTGCCCACGCACTTGCGATAACTACAACGAGAACACGATGTGTACAATGAATTGCGTTGTTGGATGCTTCTGCCCAGGAGAAACCGTCAGGAGACAATCCGATGGCCACTGTGTAAAACCAGAGGACTGTTAAATGATGTCACAAATAAAGTGTCATGACATAAAATTTTAATGACATAAATCATTGTATAATGCAGTCTGTGTTCTATCCATCACCAGTGCGAAGAACAGGATGTCTTTTCGGGAAAGGTCCAAACCGTTTCATTCAAGAGGCTACTTTACTCATGCGAAAACACCCGCTCGCTAATGTTAATCCTATGGGGCAGTTATTTTATAATACCTCGTTTACATTTCAATATTTTTAAATGATTTTTTTTTTGGGGGGGGGAGTGGGGGGGGCAATGGATAGTTTTCAATATATTTTTTTTTTTGCATTGGATAGCTGAGGTAAATCTCTATGCACGCACCTTTGTACTTTTTTGATTTTGGTTGCAGTTTTTTTAATTGAGGATACTTTCACTTTCGGAACCGGTTTCGTAAGTATCCACAATTAAAAAAACTGCAACAAAAATAAAGAAAAGTGCATAGAGCGTGCATTGGATACCTCAGTTATCCAATGCAAAAAAAATCATTTAAAAATATTGAAATGCGAACGAGATATCGTAAATTATTTCCCTCGTAGGATTAACATTAGCAAGTGGGTGTTTTTGCCTGACTGAAGTAGCCTCTTAACCCTTTCCGGCACAGTGGTCCCACTCCGAGCACACCTAATTTTAATTCCAAACTTGCATTCGGCACCAAGAATATCTTAATGAAATTTTGCTTTTACAATGAAAGCTTAAAATAAGTTCTTATTTTCTAAACAATTCGATTGTAAATTCCGGTGTCAGTCAGTAATTTCTCATTTTACGTACAGAATTTGCCTGTGCCGGAAAGGGTTAAGGTGTTTCTCAAATTCTATGCTCAACAACGCGAAACTTTCTGACATATTTTTAAACGTAAAAGGCATAAAATTGCCAGAGCTGACTATTGAAGCGATTTGCAATTGAATGGTGTTTTCCATTTTTTGATAAATAAATTACTTATCGAGTTATAAACGTTTCATGTCACGTGACAAGTTTTTCCCCTTTCTCGGGCTGCCGCGTCGGGATTGTGGTTCAAACGCCGATTTTGACAGTATGTTCTGAGGGATCTTCAGCTTTTATCAAAAAATGTTTTTCGGTTATATAGTTTCTGAATAAGAAGATTTGCAAATTTCATGCATTTCTAAACAAAACTGAATTCAGGAAAATGTCAGAAAGTAGCTCTTTTGGATGCAAAACTTTATATGATTACGGGCAAATTTTCCAGCAAAGATAAAATGGCTGTGTCTAAGACTAAAGAATCAAGGAAGTAGATTTTTTATACCTCCAATATAAAATATCTATCACATTTTTAATTTTTAGATAACTAGTGCGAGAGATTTCATATATAGTGTCTCTCTATTCTAAAAAAAAAACAATTAACGCTGCTGCTATTACCAGAATTTATTGTGACCTTTTCACCTTCTCGGCTTATACTGAAAAAACTATTGCATATAAAACCATGAAAAATGGTAGTTTTATAGAGAAATGTATGATAAACATGTTGAAACAGACAATTTATAATCCAAAGAATTATTTTAAGCGCTATTTAATGTTAAAACCAGTCAAGATAGTTCAATTACATTTAAGTTTTATAGTATAAAAATTACTAGCAAAGCTTCGCCCGCTACGCTGGTCGGTTTATTCCAAACGGACCTCGAATTAAATGAACTTAGGATTGGGGGCTCTACTGTCTTCGGTACTGTACGCCCATTCCGGTCTCGGAAAATGGCCGCAAAACTCCGAACAACGTTAAAAATCTCATCGAAAAGTTAAATAATGAACAAAGCCTTCCTCACTTTCAACCCACTCTTAAAGCACGTGGAACAATGGAGATCAAGGCTTGTGCTAGCTCACTTTGTCACTTCCTTTTCGCTCCTGGACTTCGCTTCCGGGCCATAGTAAGCCGAGAGGGTGAGCACTAAACAGGTTTCCTGTTTCGTCTTAATTCTATGGAAGGAGTCAAAAGAGCGTTGAAAAAAAGTTGACGCATGCGCAATAAGGTCAATCTTGTGTGAATCTTAGACAAAGCTCTTTTCGCTTTAAATATAGGGATATGTAGCATTTTAATCAACTTTTGCAGGCATATATGTGACTAGATTTTGGTGTGCAGTGTCCAATCCTTTTTATTTTTTTATTTTTTTTTTTTAGGCTTCGTTTTAAAAATTTTGAGAACAGGTTTAAACACAAGTCACTTTCATTTGTCTATTTTTATATAGTTTTGTTTTAAAATTTTTGAGAATAGCTTTAAACACAAGTCACTTTCATAGGTTTTTACTTGCTTTCAAACAGGAGGCACTTATCTCAGTTTAAGACATTATAACAAAAAAAATTTTTAATTTCAAGGAATTAGCTAATAACTGGGCGTACTCCCATCTAAGGGATATATCAGTTTTGAACACTTTCCAACATAATCAAAAAGTGTTTATGAATTCGGTTTGTCTGTCCGTCTATCTGTCAGTGCTCTAACTCGCGTAAATATACTCGGATTGTCATGGAATTGATATATGTTATTGAGGTTTACCACAGTATGTTCAGTATTGAAAGTGAAGAGTGTAGCACTTATGGTTAATTTACAGCAGCACTCAAAAGTATTCTGTTACATTACGGTGAATGGGGAAAAATCATGTTAAGTGTATTTTAATAATGTTTCACTATTTCGAGCATTTTGAAATTGATATATGTCACTGGTGGACAACAACATGTTTTCTATAGAGTGTAGAATCAATCAGTAGCAATTATAATTCGTTTACAGGAACACTCAAAAGTATTCTGTTACATTACGGTTAACGGGGAAAAATCATTTTCAGTGCATTTTAATGATAATGATATTACACTGCTTAAACATAATGAAATTGATCTGCATCACTGAAGTGGATGAAAAGATGCTCAATATAGAATATATAGCAATTAAAGTTCCTTTACAGGGACACACAAAATTATTTCATTGCATTATTATCTATGGGGGAAAAATCGTTTGCAGAGTATTTTAATGATGTCACACTATTTTAATAAAATTGATATACATTACTCAGGTGTACTACAACATGTTTTCTGTGCATTATAGAGTACGTAGAATTTATGGTTTATTTACAGACACACTCAAAAGAATTCTGCTTCATGACTATGAGCCATATCTGCTGGATATATATTTAAAAACTTAACTAATTTTTAGTGTATTACGAGGTGTGTAGATCATATACAGGACTGTTTGAAAAAATTTGTTCACATTATTGGCTATCGACATCAATTGTTAAAAATTTATTTTTAATGCATTTTTTTTTAAATGTTTATTTAGATATTTCATTTCAGTGAATGAAAAAAAATGAAATTTCTGAACAATATTCAGATAGCGTTGGAAAGTGTTTCATAACCTACCATGATGCATGATTTTTCGTTCTTGTTTATTCTGTGTACCATTTATCGCACCACAATATACAATCTGCTTTTAATTTTGTCCATGAAAATTCAAAACAATAGGAATATGAGCTTTTTATGTTCCTGAAAATTTAGTTCATTTGGTTGGATAGGCAGTAGAAGTGTGAAACTTTACATGATTGCAGGCAAATTTTCCAGCAAAGATAGAATGGTTGTGTCTAAAACTAAAGAATCAAGAAAGTAGATTTTCTATATCTCAAATATAAAAAAACTATCACATTTATAATTTTAGAAAGCAAGTGTGAGAGATTTTATACATAGGTATTTCTCTATTCTACAAAAAAGCAACTAATGCTGCTGCTATTACCGTAATTGAATTTATTGTGACCTTTTCACCTTCTTGGCTTATACTGAAAACACTATTGCATATAAAAACATGAAAATGGTAGTTTTATAGAGAAATATATGATAAACACATTGAAACAGGCAGTTTTTAATCTGAAGAATTTTACGTGCTATTTAATGGCAAAACCGCTCAAGATAGTTCAGTTACATAAGTTTTATAGGCTAAAAAACTATATATAGCATTTTAACCATCTTTTGCAGGCATATACTTGACTCGACTTTGGTGTGCAGTGTCCAATCCATTTTTTAAATTTGTCTATTTTTTTAAGGTTTGGTTTAAAAAAATTTTATTCAAAATTTCATTTCTGAATAGAGATTTTATTCATATTTTGAAATAGCAGTGTTTTACCTATTGGTGCCATATTATTAAAAACCCAAATAATGTTTCCAAATATGTTTTAATTTATAGATTTGCCTGTGAATGTAAAAATATAAAATAAATAAATAAAAATATTTATTATTTTGATATTCTTTGAAATAGGGTTGATAAGCAACTAATAAATTAAAGAGCAAAGTAAAGAGAAATGCATTTTAAAATTTGTAAAAAATATGAAAATAAAATGTTTTATATTTCCCGAACAGATGCAAAAAAATTTCCAATAATTTAAACAATTAATTTCTAAATTATATAAAGGTATCGGCAAATTTTCAAAGCTATTGGTTATATTTAAAACCTCCATGTAATGTTTAAATCCATTATTCAAATATGCGATTTTCATTTCAGTTAAAAATGAAATTTGAAAATCGTCTGCATTCCCATAGGAAAGCTTTGTGACCTAAAAAGAAATGTTCTATATTTTTTGAACGAATGAACCAAATGTAACTAAAAACTATACAGCTCATTCCGGGTACCTCACCAACATACCATACCTACCAAAAATCAACCTAATCGGATCATTTTTGCGACAGTTATCGCGGAACAGACAGACAGAAGCCAAAAACTTTTGAGGTCTTCACAGTGAGCCTTAACTGACGTTTTGGAAATATAGGATCCAATAAAATATACGAAACAAAGGAGAAAATGTAAAGATTACAACTGGTAATTTATTGTCCACAAATCCTTGAGACTTAAGAGTGTTGGGTCAGTGAGATCAAAAATTCTCCTTGCTATTGTTAAACTTATGAGCATGGAATATATCTGTATTTTTATAATATCTTCTCAAGAAATTGATATTTTTAACTTCTTTTTCTGTATACTTTTCTTAAAGGATGTCTCTTTTTTTTTCTTAGTTGTCAAAATATCTGTAAAATATATACATATAATTTCATGTGAAATGTTAAAATTTTGATGAGCCGTGAGAAAGATTTTAACACATAAAATTATAAATCAAGCACATTTTTAAAATATTTTGATAACTAAACAAGAACAAAAAATCATACGTCAAGCATAGATTATGTAACACTTTCCAACGCTTCCAAAATAATTTTACAAATCATACCGTTTAATAAGCTAAAAGATAACATCTGAGTAATCCGAATACTTTTATTCAGCCCTGTATAGGATCTATAGATTTGTATATATACTACATAGGATGCTAAATTTTAGTTTAGTTAGGAAACGCATAGCACAGTTTAAAATTCTCCATCTGGAGTTAAATAATACGGAAATGTGTTCGCGAACTTTTGTGCTTCCCTGTATAGGATCTACAGAATTTATACACACCACGTAATAGACAAAAAGCGAATTAAAATTAAAATCGCGTTCACTAACTTAAAACGCACTTCCAGGAATGATTGTTAACAGACAGTAAAGAATTCTTTTGTGTGTCCCTGTAAATGAACGATGACTGCTATACACACACTATTCGGTAGTAAGCCTCTTGTCATGCACCTTAGTGATATATATAAATTTCAATGCATTTAAAATAGGGAAACATTATTTAAATAAACCACAGATGATTTTTCTCCATAGACGTAATGTAAAGGAATTATTTTGACTGTCCCTGTAAAGTAACTATAAGTGCTATGCACACCCTATTCCATATTAAGCTTCTTCTAATGCACCTTAGTGATATATATAAATTTCAATGAGTTTAAAATAGTGAAACATTATTTAAATAAACCGCAAATGATTTTCCCCCATAGACCGCAATGTAACGGAATTCTTTTGAGTGTCCCTGTAAAAAAAACTAAGTGCTACACACTTCCGTTGAAATAGGGAACATGCTATAGTTAACGACTATAACATATAAAAATTGCAGAGCAATCCGAGCATATTTACGGGAGTTAGAGCACCGACAGACGGCAGACAAACCGAAGTCATAAACACTTTTCAACTAGGTTGGAAAGTGTTAAAAAGAAAAAAAGGAGACATTCTTTAAGAAGAGAGTCCAGAGAAAATAAGTTAAAAATATTAATAACCAGAAGATGTGTATAAATACAAATGCATTACACGCTCATATGTTTAACATTAGCCAGAGAAATTTGAGATCCCACTGACAAACATCCTTAAGTTAAGGTATGACAACAGTTGGCAAAATAACATGTAAACCAGCCATTCATGTACCTTTTCAGGGGACCTACTGTAGAGAAGTCAGTAATTTTAATAGTTTTGGCAGTAGCTACACTATCAATTGACGATTCAGCAAAAAATAAAAGCAAAAAAATATATTTTGCAAAAATAAGAAGAAGAATAAATCACTTGTAAAACAGTTTACATTGATGTACCCGTTTTCTTGAGAAATTACTACAGCAATTTCAATACTTTAAAATAAAATAGTTTTAGCAGTAGCTAAACTATAAACTAATTGTTCTGAAAAAAAAAAATCACCTTTAAAACAGTTTACATTGATGTACCATTTACTCGAAAATTACTAAAGCAATTTCACTATTTTTTAAAAAATAGTTTTTGCAATAGCTAAACTTTCAACTAATTGTTCTGAAAAAAAAAAATTCACTTGGAAAACAGTTTACATTGATGTACCTCTTTCTTGAGAATTAGTAAAACAATTTCAATACTTTTTAAAAAAATAGTTTTAACAGTAGCTAAACTATAAACTAATTGTTCTGCAAAAAACAATTTCTTTAGTTTTCAAAATTGCATTACTATTGTATTTTTTAATTCTTGCTGAATGATCAATTTACAGTTTGAATACTGACAAAACTAAAGAAAAGTATTGAAATTGCCTCAGTAGATCTCAAGATCAACGCTAATCAAGGTCAAGAGTCTCTCTTAAATTTTGCATTATTTAATACAAAACTATTCTGTGTTCATGTTTATTTTACAAATAAATATGTGTAGTAATTGTATTGCTTCTGATGAAAATATTTATATGCACAGTAGACTAATTGTAGAAATACAAATATTGTGTATATCTTTGAGAAATAATGTAACATATAGAATGCAAAAGTGCAACCAGTGGGAGGAGTTACTCAAATTCAAAAGATACCAACTGGTGTCTAGTCCCCTCAATGTGTTATATCCTGTATCAATTATATAATTCATTTTTTATAAGCTACAATAAAAATAAACATTCAAAAAACAACATGCTTATTTATTAGATATGTCTGCAATCATGCTGAAATATTCCGGCAATGTTATGGAAGGTAATAAAATGACTCAGGGTATAATTAAAATTTTGCACTCAAAATAATGAATGAAGATGATAAAAAACAAATTTCTAATAATTTTTTTCTTAGTTTGAGCCTACTGATTTGAAATCCAAGCCTGCCCATGCTCAAAATTAAAAGGTACTTTTATGTTAGCTGGGCACCAGTGATTGGCAAAAAATTTTTAATTGCGCCAAACATTTTTTTTTTTTTTTTTTTTTTTTTTTTTTTACCAATCTTTTAACATTTGCTAATAACAACTAGCAAATATTTGAACATTGCAATATAATATCTTAAAATACTTACTTAAAAATAGGTAAAATATAATCATAATAAAATATGTAAACATAAACATATCAATAGAAATAACAAAATCTCACGTAAAAGGTTACAATTCAAATGATGCCAAATGAAACAAGCTTTGGTGATTTATCACTGGTGCCCAGCTAACGTAAAAGTATCTACTAAAAGTATGCAGTAGAAAATTGTAAATAACATTTTAAAATTGTTTCAAGATTAAATTTCTCATTTAAAAATCTCTCCTTATATAGAAATAAGTATTCCTAAATACTCCCCATGACAATGTTTTATGATTTTTATGTCCCTGAAAATATATTTCAAATAGCAAAATTGTTATTTATACCTAATCACTGGCCAGAAATCAGTAAAAGTCACAATCCTTATTATTTATAAATATCATTGTACAACTATGACAGAAAGACATGAGTTCTGCTTCCAGTAATTCTAGGACAGGACGTCAATCAGAAAGCCAGACAAGTCAAGGTATATCCCACGACATCTGCATGTTACTAACACTGACTATGCCAAGTCTTCAGAATCAGACAAAATATTTCTCTTTTTATCACATAAATAACAATTAAATTCACATTCAAACTGGTTTTTAGTGAATTTTAAAACATTTTAAGAAACATTCTTATTTCTGAAAGTGTATATGGGAGGTTCCCCCTGCCCATTTTTAGGTGTGTTCGTAATTATATAATATAAACACGTAGCAACTACAGTCATCTTCTGGTCCTATAAAACAGTACAAAGCTACCCAACTGAATGGTTTGAAATTATGTATATATATATATATATATATATATATATATATATATAATCGTTGCAGAATTTTGTCGAGTCATTCCAAATTTTAAGAAAATCGTATCGAAACTTAAAAAGATATTGATAAAAGTTTTATTCATTCTATTAAATCCTATCGTACCTGATCTATATAATAATAAACTAGTCGTTGGGGGCCACCGTAATACTTACCCATCATGGATATGCTTAATATAAAATATTAAAATAAAAAATGTGTAAACTACTTATAAAATGCATTGCAATTCAAATAAAATCGAGGCTTGATGACGTCACAAACTTTAAAGGCTCGATTACTGAATTGCTTGAAAGAGGTTTTTCCTTATAACTCCAAAAATAATAATCCTATTAACTAGCGGTTTATTGCATCTGATTAAGCGTCAAATTTCCAATTAAAATATATCTTTGAAGTGAAATTTGGATGAAATACAGGGTCATGAAAAATCGAAGAGTGTGATAAATAGGATTCCAAATATCTCGGCAACTCATTATCCGATCGACTTCATGCTTTATTCAAAATTTATGTTTTTTTATTGTCTTTTATATTCATTTCTTAAAATAAACAATTTCGAAAAATTTTATATACCTTTCATCAGAACGAATATTTCGAGAGTCCGAAAAAAATTGTTCTGGTTAATCGAGGTTATTGAAATGAAATAGGCTTCTTCCCATTATTACATACTAAGTACATACCAAATTGCAAGTCTCTATCTCAATTTTTTCAGGAGATAGAGCGTTTACAGACACACAGACGGACGGCAAAAAAATTTTTCTAAAAATATGTTTTTCGGAATCTCCAGTGTCTGAAACGTGTAAATCCGTCAAAAAAAAATTTTCGATTTTCAAAACGATTACAAGACTTACCCTATACTACGTATGATGGGTAAGTAAAATGCAAATCATGTGACTAATCAAAGCAAATATGGGCTGACCATTTCTTTTTTCATATGCCAGGAGGTCCTTTTAATTAAAAATTATTTTTTCAAATAAAATTGCATAAAAGTTACATTTTTAGAAAGATCATTCAAAAAAATTGTTTGTTTTGAGAGATGAGTTACATTCAAGTATGAATATAGATTCTGAGATAACTCCAGTTGGAATTAAGTTGAAAGCTGAATATCTCAATCCATTAAAGAAAATAAACACAAGAGATTCATTCATTATGAGTCATAAAAATATTAAACAATGGAGGTAATCATTCGCAAAACAAGATCTCCATGGTGAATTTTGCAATGCTGTCTGGTGTCAAAAGAAATATTCGCATCTGTAAACATGACATGACGTACGTAATAAGAAAAGAAAACAGCATGCTAATTTCACTCATAGCAGACGATATAATTAATTTCAGTGAAATAATAAAGATGATTTTTTTAGTTATAATACGAACGCACCTCATTTGTCTTTAACGTACAAACTTGTTTTAATTTGTGAATAAATAAAATTCCTACTTTGTGTCTGAACCCAAAGGTTAGTTGCAGCAAAATATTTTTTTTAAAGTTGGTTAATTTTTCTGACTATACAATGATAATGGATTTCTATAATTTAATATTATTTTAACAGATATTTATACAATAAAATGAAGTGTAATGCATACATGATTGTTTTTATTTCTTAATTTAAAAATAACATTTAAAAAAATCTAAATTTAAGCTAACAAATATGCAGGATCGTTGAATCGAAATAAAGGAACAGGGTCCATAAGCCGTGTTTTTGGCCCATGAAATAAGACTAAAATTTGATTTTGTTATACTAACTTAATTATTTTACTTTTTAATATTAGAAGGTTTATCCTGTACGATTTCAACAATATTTTTTGCATTTTGTTCGGATTTATATAACTTTACAAGCTCAAAGTTGGTATTATTCGTAGTTTTTGATGAAAAATATGTAATTTCTCCTAATTTTAACTCAATTTTTAATATTTTACTATGAGCGCAGCTTTGCAACACTTTTATTTTTACATATAATGTACATTTTGATGTATTTTATAATATATGTAAAGAAGAAACTGTTGCACGATTGCGCTCATATAAATAATTGAAGTAAAATTAGGTGAAATTGCATGTTTTTCATCCAAAACTACGAATATTACGAACTTTGAGCTTGTGTGAGTCATAAATCTGAACAAAATGCAAAGACTATTGTTGAATTCATACAGGATAAACCTTCTAATACTAAAAAGTGAAATAATTAAGTCAGTATAACTAAATCGATTTTAGTCTTATTTCATGGGCCAAAAACACGGCTTATGGACCCTGTTCCTTTGTATATGATTCTTAGATCCTATAAGTTATATTTTGAAAAACTTTTGTCGTGCTCTAACCAGTAAAATAGTAAAAATTCAATCTTTTAAGTCCAAAACTTACTGAATTGTGATACTATAAATTTTATGGATTTTCAGCCTTTTCTAGCACTAAAAAAACATAAGTTTTTGGTTTTACTCATTAGAGCATGGAGTTCTAAGTATAAATTTAGGCACCAAGCCAAACTTTTCAACCCAGGCATCATATAAAAATTTGTATAACTTTTGAAAAAAAAAAAAAATATTTTGATGTAAATGGAATTTGTGCTTGAAACATTTTTACAACTGTAACTATAGCTTTAAAACTAACAGTTTAGAAGTTAACCATTGGTCAATGATAAGGGACACCCTGTATACTGAAACATAACTATTAATGAGAATTGAAACAACAAACACATAAAACTTTCTTATATAATATACAGGATATACTGTCACAACATTTTTATTCAGTTTGAAAAAATATACAAAATGTCAGCATTTACATCATTTTCAATATTCAGAGTTGAAAAACATATACAAAACGCAATCATTTATAAAACAAAACTGGATGTTTAAGAGTATCACAGATTTTTTTTTAAAAATGCCATGAGTATTCACAATGTTTTAAAAGACATTATACATTTACAGGTAATTATTTAGAGGTAACAGGTTAATTATTTAGGGGTATAATTTACAAGTTAATTATTTAGAAGTAAGGTATCTCCATGGCTCTTATATAAAATTACACAGGGCTGTTACTCAAACATGACTCTAAAATTACAATTTAGTAGTATAGTGCATGCTGGTGGTAAAATAAATACAGTAGAGTATCACTAATCTGCAAACCTATAATTCACACTGGATAAATGGATATAAACAAAGAATTTTAATTCTTAAAAAACAATATCTCAATGGTGAATTTTTTTTAGTTTTGACCCAGCTTTAACTTTAATATGATACGTATGTATCCTACATCAATTAAACTTAATTTTTAAAATTTAAAATAAACATAAAAATATTTTATCTATTTAATCATTTATATCATAAAGGTCCATAAGACCTGTTTTTGGCCTAAAATTTGATTTGGTTATACTGACTTAATTATTACACTTTTTAATATTAGAAGGTTTATCCTGTACGATTTCAACAATAATTTTTGCATTTTGTTCAGATTTATATAAATTACACAAGGTCAAAGTTCATATTATACGTAGTTTTTGATGAAAAATATGCAATTTCTCCTAATTTTACCTCAATTATTTATATGAGCCCCAATCATGCAACACTTTCTTCTTTACATATATGATAAAATACATAACAATGTACAATATATGTAAAAATAAAAGTGTTGCAAAGCTGCGCTCATAGTAAAATATTAAAAAATATATTAAAAATTGAGGTAAAATTAGGCGAAATTGTGTATTCTTCATAAAAAAAAAACTACAAATAATACGAACTTTGAGCTTGTGTAAGTTATATAAATCCGAACAAAATGCAAAAAAAAAAAAAAAATTGTTGAAATCATACAGGATAAACCTTCTAATACTAAAAAGTGAAATAATTAAGTCAGCATGACAAAATCGAATTTCAGTCTTATTTCATGGGATAAAACACAGCTTATGGACCCTGATCCTTTAAAAGAAAACTGTTTCTTTTTAAAAATTTATTCTTAAAATGTATTTGTATTAATGAAAGATGGTTACTTAGACAATATATTTGATCTCTTATATAGAAAGAATTACAATTTATAGAACTGAAGATAAAACAGTTTATACTGAAACCAAACAGTTTAATTCCTTAAATCAAGGTTAATAAACATAAATATCAATAAATTAATTTTAATACTAATACATGTATTTACAATAAATTATTTCTAAAAGGATTTTTACTTAACTCATGTGTTGAAATGTATAATTTATTTATTTTTGAGCATTGACAATCAAAATTTGTCCAAAATATGAATAACAAAGAGTGTAAACAAAGATTAAACAGACATGACCTGTAATCTGCAAAAAATCTCAAATCCGCAAAATGCTTGGAACTAAGCTGTGCAGATTAGTGGCCTTCTACTGTATTATATTAGTCAAAAACAATTTTTTTTTTTTTTTTTTTTTTTTTTTTTTTTTTTTTTTTAAATACAGAAAATGACACTGAGTAAAAAAAAATCCATAAAAACTTGAACTTTCAGGACTATAATATAGGAATTGCTCTCTATAATAACTTATGACTGATTATTACAAACTTTCAAATAAAGATTTTTTTTTTTTTAATGTAAAAACTTGCTGTATAATATTTGTGTACTGATAAATTTAAGCAACTGTATGGCAAAATCACTAAACTCTAGATAAACTTTATTTTTAACAGACATATCAGTTGGTAGATGATTTATTATTAATTCAAAATAATAAATACTACTGAAAAATAAATGTGTATTAATGAGATTTAAAAATTTTAAATGCATGCTTCTTTTTTTTTTTTTTTTTGGGGGGGGGGGGGGGCGGAGGAGTAAGGAAGGAAGGAGTAGAAATTTTGAAAGGGGTACAATTTAAATTAAATTATTTTTTTAAATATGGAATCTGCCAAAACATGAGATTTTCACCTCTGGTGGCCTAAAGATCATAAAGAAATTTTATCACTCCCTGACTTTTCCAGATTTTGAAAAAAAAAAAAAAAATTAAATTATACATTATATGTATAGTTAAATTATAGTTATTTGGAGATTACAACTGTTTTGTGACATGTGATTTTATTCTAAAATGATTAATTTTGTAAAGAGTCCATTTTTGACGACATAGGTAGAGACATTGGATAAATAGTTCCAATGTTTATCAAAAAAATTTGTGAGGGGTCCTAAGATGAAAAAAATTATGAAGGTCCTTTAAAGAACCTAAATTCTTCCTAAAAAGTCCCAGGAAATAAAAACCTAGGAACATACCTGCTATTATTGGCAATACGAGAGACAAAGTTTACATATTTTACAATTTAAAAAATGATAACTTGATAAATAATGTTTAAAAAAATGTTTTAAGATCATAGAACTTGCTTATCCATTTATATAAAATTAAAAATTCAATTAATTAAACATTAAAAAAAAATACTCCAGCGAAATTATATTTTTATTACATACACCTGAAAATAAAAATGTGCAAGTTAAGTTTGGTTTTCCAAACTGTATACATTATGAGAACTTTCATGAAATAAAATATTATATTATAAATGTGTCGTATACTGCAAGATTATCAAAATGGAATAAATAAAAACTAATTCTAAGATAAGACTGGAGAACTAAGGAATGTTCTTCAAAAACTTGTTTATTCTAATGCTTACTTGAAATATTTTTTTTAACTTAAAAAGCTAATATAAAATAAATAAAATATACAGTATAAATCCAATGTTTCTCAACCTCTTCTACACTGTCCCTCCACAAACAAGAAAAATTTGTTATGCCACCTTCGCAGAATTTTATTCTACTAAAATGATTTTATAAATTTGAATACAAAATTGTCAGTGAACTATTTTATGCAGTGACCAATGGTCATCTATATAGACATCAGACAAATCCCAAATACTCATCATGTATAACATACACCTAGATTTTAAAAGGGGAAAACTACATGGCATACACAAAAAAACTACGGTAACTTAACTACTTATTTATTTATTTGAATGGCAGTAATGAATTGGACTTGTAAATATTCGAAATTTTGAAGGCAAAACCTGTGCGACATAAACAAAAAAATACAGTATTTTTTGTAAGGGCAGTAATTACTGTAATTTACCTTTGTAAACATAAACATATTTTCTTTTATTTCATTAAAAGGTTAGTTTCTTCCAAGCCATACTATTATGTTAAGCAGTTTTATTCACTGTGTATATGTTTTCATTTTCTACTCTTGTATACTTTAATTAAATTATTGTTCAACGCAAAATTATACTTTGCCATAATTTAAGGAGTATTTTATTTATTTAAGAAGTTCTAAGCACTCCTTGTAACCTTCTTCATTTCTAAAGAGTTCCTAAGTAGTCTAAGGTGTCTGTATGAAGTCTGCTAATCTAAAAGATCTATTTTTCACCTACTGCCTTGTATATTATAAAATAAAATAAAAAGTTTTTGGTTCGCACAATCATGCTGCAGGAGCTTCACACCGCACCAGTTGAGAAACATTGTATTAGATCAGCAGTTCCCAACCTAGGGTACGCATACCCCGGGGGGGTACATGAAAATTACACTGCTAATAGCAGAAAACATAAAGAAGTTAAAATGAAAACAAATTAAAAAAAACTGCTGATAATTCCTTTACAACAGAGATGTGCGTAAAAGTAAAACATAGGCTATTCGCATAAAATGAAGACAAATGCTTAAACTCTGTAATTGGTTGATTATTTGTTGCTATTATATCCGCCTACTCCTAATAATATCTTGCATGTCCCCCCCACCTGACCTTTCCTTTTCTTTAAGAAATATGCATATAAAACATGAATCATATCGGAATTTAATTTTTAAAACTCATTTGAAAGCAGATCATAATTTTAAGAATTCGACTTGGCAGAATTAGTATAAACTCATTAACACGTGTATCAATGGGAGTACCTTCATTCCTTCTTTACGAGAGCTTAATGTCAGATCTTTAACTAATATTTATCGTTTTGAGTGACTTCATATTGATACCGTGTTGTGGTGTAAAATGGATAAGTGGTTGAAAAATGGAGTTCTAAAGAGAACTCCATCTAACATTAGTAAATAGCATAAGAAAATTACTAATGAACAAACACAAAAAATATTTGGAACGGGTTTATGTGAGAAGGGGTGCACATAAATTAAAAGTTTAAGCAAGGGGTATGTGAGAGACAAAAGGTTTTAAACTGCTGCATTAGATCAAATCAAATTTAGAAATGAAGAACTGGTTTATTATGATGTTCATTGAAATTTGATACAAAATAATTAAAATGTATACAATATAACAGATAAAAGAAATTTAGTAAGCAAGAACTAGCTTATGCAAGTCCATTGAAGAAAAAAAAAAAATCTGTTTATAATTGAAGAAATTATATAAATTAATTGAAATGCACTATATAAAATAAGGTAGGGGAGAAATAAACACATGTTTCATAACATTTATGCATTTCAAAAAATAACATAAAATATGTAAAATCACAGCATAATAATACTAATGACATGAGTACATGAAATTAGTTTACTTTTATGTTCATTGAAATAATTTTCCTGTATTTGAAAAATTAATATAAAATAGTTTAAGTGAAATATACTGCTATGTTCATTATTATTATTATTACTATTATACATATTTTTTTTTATATTTTTTAGGTAAGAAAATTTACAAACTATCTTAAATGGAATAGATGACTTTTGAAATACCCATGATGTGCTATATAAAATAAAATGGTAAAAAATATACACATGAAAAATGTACAGATGCAGTAATGTATCGATTAAGTTTTAGGAACAAACATAATACTGGCAGGGTCACTGAAATGTCCAAGCTTGTCATTAGAAATACCTCGGATAGAAAAATGATACTTAAAACCTTCAACAAACTGAGTTAAAGTGCACGACATAGGTAGAGGCATTGGGTTAACAGTTCCAATTCTTTTCCATAAAGCGCTCGATACAGCTACATTGGCTTTTTCTTGATAACCAAAGATTTCAAAGCCAGTCATTTTTATTTTCTTGGCTTGAGGAGGCATATCCCATTGCAAAACAATTCCTAAAAAATGAGTAAGTAATGTACTCAGTCCTGAAACTGTAATAATGCTTTTAAAAAAGTGACAAAAAGACCAAAATGAAAAAAAAAAAAAGTAACTAAAATGCAACAAAAAAGGGACAGCATCACAACATAAGGACATTTTGAAATAAAATACTTGTCTTGAGTAAAAAAAAAAAGTGTCTAAATATGTTATTTTTAATGGAAATAAAGTGAGCACTAGTAATTTTTTATACCTGAATTGGTTATTGTTGAAAGAACTAAGTCCTAGTTTTGAAATATCCCATACTGTTTCCTTTCAAAACTCAACTTTTAAATTCTTTCCTCCCCAAACATGTGTAGGTAATACCTGGACTGAGTTTGTTTCTTCGCAAAACAATCAATAAACATGTAAAAACATTGAAACCATCTTCAAATGAGAAATGTTGAAATATGGACTTAGTTCCCTTTCACTAGTCACCAATTCAATTGTCAATAACAACCATATTTTTAAGCATCAAAATAATTTATAACTAATATGCACTCAAAAAGTGCATACCTGTTTTGACAGCATAATTAGCACAATAACAAAAGAGACAGGCAACAGCACTCCACCAATCTCGACTGCTTTTATCTTAATCATATGGCAATTTGACAATTGGTGGAAGTATCACAGCCTGTCTCTTTCGTTGCAGGGGTCGATGCAGGTTTTTTTTCTTGGGGCCCATTTTGTGAAAAGTAAAGGTTATTTATGTGAAATTTGCTATATTTTTGTGAAAAATAACATTTTGCAATGAAAGTTGAAATCCAGTTAATCAAATTCAAACCAAGCATTTATAAACAAAAACTTTTTTAAATCCTTTTGCTGAAGTTTTCCTCTCTGGTGAACTTGTTTGTTTACAAATTACACATTTTAAAACCTCACAAAATAATAAATAAATAATAAATAGTAAGTTTTTATGGAATAGAATTTTGTGAAAGGGCCCATTTTATCAAATTGATTTTTGTGAAGGGGCCCATTTTATCAAATTGATTTTTGCGAAGGGGCCCATTTTATTAAATAGATTTTTGTGAAGGGACCCTAAATAGGCCCCAAATTTTTCCTGGATCGACCCCTGCATTGGCTTTGGTAATTAGCTACTGATGTCAGTGCAAAAGGTGATAGAGTTCAAGATTACTTTGTACAAATATAAAAAACTTTTATAGCAAGAATATCCACAAATCCAAATTTTTTTTTTAAAAACACACACTTTTGGTCACAATTTTTGACTAGAAATGAGCGACCCAGATTTTGAAACTTAGTCACTTTTAGTCAGAAAAAATGACTAAAGCAGGGATGATGGTGGGTTCATGGAAAAATACCTGAAATTTTAGAGAGAAAACGTTTCCGTATGGAGAGAGAGGGGGAGGGAACATATAATTTATTACAGGGTGATCAAATTATGAATTTTAATTATGTTGAGCAATCATATGAAATTGATATTTTTATTTTATTTTATTAATTTAACCATCAGAAAAACCGGAATTTCGGTACAGAAAATGAAAAAAACACCTGAATCCAGGTATATAAACTGAACACAATCACCCTTGCTAAAGTGACTTATAAAAAAAGTAGTGATTAAAAGTAGAAAAAAAAAGTGACTAAAATTTAAAAAAAAAAACAATATGCTCTTGCATTCCTGTACACTTTATTCGCAGGGTTCGGTGATACATATCATGATATATATCTGATATTTATTTTTAAAATATCATGAAGTTTGATATTTTTACATATTTGATACTTATTTTCAAAATATTGCATATGATATTTTTGATATTTTCAGTCTCAAAACAAGTGCAAAGGAATTTGTTAACTGTTATTGGCTGTGTCATTCTACAGATAAAGAATTTTTGCTCTTATAGTGGCTTTTTTAGCCTCCCCTCACCCCCAACCAAAAAAACAAACAAACTTTTCCAAAACTTTTATGTTTGAAGCTGAATTTTTAAATGCAGAATCAATAATTAAGTGGGATGATATTTACTTAGAAAAGCCACTGAAAGATAAACTATCTAATTTAGATAAACTTGCAGATTCATCAGAAATAATTTTTTCTTGTTTTGGTTTTGTTCAGTTAAGCAGGCCAAGCTTACTATATTTATGTTCAAATTTTAAAATAAAAACAAATTATTATGTTGTATAAATCATAAAATTTTCTTAAATCTTAATAGTTCATTTTTTGTGAGTGTAAAAAGCAAATTGTTTCTGTTTTCAACTAGCTGATCTTAAATGTTATTAAGTAAATGGAAAAAAAATAGAAAAAGACATTTAGAATATATTATTTTATTAAGTTTTCATGCTATATGTTTTAATGTCTAATTTATATCAACTCTGAAAATATTTATAATCATTATTCAATTGACGATTTTGAAAATATCGGATATATATCAAAATATCGGATTTTTTTTTATATTTTCGAAAATATCATGATATTTACAAACCCTGTTTATTTGTGAAACTGTCAAACACTACTGTTTAATAAGAAAAATCATGTCAAAATCAGATATTCAAAGCAAGAGAGGGAGAAAATTTGTCTAACAATTGAGGGGGTTGGGGGCAAGAGCCAAATTTGTAAACTTCTGAGATATATCAATTTGAAAGTTAGATCAAATACTCAAATCAAAATATATAAGTTAAAGTTTTTTTTGCCAATTTCGGAGTAACATTTGAGATATTTTGAATAACAATATGGCATTAATTTAATGATATTACTTTAATTTAATGATATATACTTTCTTGCTGGTAAAAAAGTTCTAGAAACATCTGGGGCAAAAACGAAACCTGGGACATATGCTACCAATTAGTGATATTAGAAACAAATAATATGTAGGATATTATAATTTACAATAATAAGCAACAGATTACAGTGACAGATTTATTTCACCAAAAAAGTGGCTTGCCACTTTCTTGCCCCAACCCCCTCAATTATGTACTCACATTTTACAAAACTTGAATATTTTTTTTTTATTGGGTTTGAGACTATTTTTGGGTAGGTGACATTATGGCATGTCAAAAAAGTCTAAAAATGGACATTTGATTCATCTTTAGAAAAAATATATATATTGATTAAAATATACGGATTTCCTGTCAGTTTTGTACCCTCTGGAATACAGAAGAAAACAAAGGCATTAAAATACAATCATGCTGTAATTTAACTAAAAAATTCTTGTTACCAAGGGAGCCAGTGTGAATGGCAAAGACTAATCCATTGTATTACCACAGAGAAAAAGTCTTAGATAATTCAAAATATCAAAATTAATGCAACATAAATCACAGCCTAAATGGAATAGGTATTTTTACATATAATATTATTAATATAGTATTGGATGCTTTCTTTTTTATTGGGATGATGCAGCTAAATGAACAATACAGAAAATATTTACGAGATTTGAAATAGATACAGAGCCTACCTAGGTGTTCTTCATTATCAAAGTTTAAGATAATCAGTTTTAAAAACTAAGGGCACTTTCATTTAATTAAATATCAGCATTATTTAATTTAACTATTTTGAGAGGGGGGAGGGGCATGGATGGATTATAAAGATGAACATATAATGAAAATGTATTTTATTATAAGTATAGTAGAACCTTGATTATCCGACATAATTGTGACCCTACATCGGATAATTGAACATTTATCAATAATCATCTAGTTTAATATGTAACATTGTCATCAAACTGCTATTATGACTATTTAAACTGCTAAATAAATATCTAAATTCAAACTACACATGAAAATAAATTTACTTTGAAACAAAAAACTTACAATGATTTAAATGGAATTGATGACAAAAAGGGTTTGTTCCTTGAGCTTGTTTACAATCAGAGGGTGCAATAACATTCGAATGTTGTGGCACTTGGCAGTACGGCCTTCCAAATTTTGAAATGGGAAGTGTTTTTGTTTAGAATAGAGACATGTACAAAGGGGATGGGGTGGGGGGAGAATACACAAATACCGAGATCGGAGCTAGCAGGAGCTCAAGATAATTTCAAAAGAATTCTAAGAAAAGGGAAGCAAAATGTTTATCTGTACTCGTATTCGAAAAGAACCGCTCGCATACACAAGGACTGTGAAAGTAAAAAAGAAAAAAAAAAAAAAGGTCAGGAACCCGATGTCGGTTTATGGAGAGTTCTGGTTAAATGAGGGTCGGATAATCGAGGTTCTACTGTATATTCAAATACATGAAAATTATATTTTTTAATAAAATAGCATTGTTAAATATGGCTCCTGTATACTGTCACCCACCCCTACCTCCGTCATATACAAGTTAAGTTGATAAATAGAATTTCTTGAAAACTGTTAAACTATTATACTTGAAACAATAACTGTTTGATTTTCTTTATAATAAGAAGAGATTTTTTCTCAAACAATTCGATTTAAAAATTGCCACAACTATTTATTTTTTTACTTCATATTTCTATATTTCTTTAGGTAATTAGATAAAGAATATTTACTGACATTTTCTCAAATCAATTGAAAATTTGTAAACCTTTTTTTTTTTTTTTTTTTTTTGCTTTATTAAACCTTTTTATATTTTTTTAGATAATTAGATAAATATTTCCTTAAATTTTGAAATCAATTAAAAAATGTAAATGTAATTTTGAAAAGCAATGTGGGGAAAATAAGTTTGAGAAAAATATTACAATAGTTTGCCAGTTACAAAAACAATGGAGTTAAATGATGCACCAAACCACACTCAGCAAAATATGCCAAAGTGGCTGTGATGCTGCAACAATGAAAATTTTTAAACATTAAAAAGTAGAAAATCAAATTCCAAAACACAGAGTGGTGTATATAATTTTAAAAATACTCTTTTATCATTTAATTTAATAGTTTAATATGAATTAAATTATGATTATGCATTAAGAAAACAATTTAAAAATCCTAAATAGATGGTTTAAATAATACTTTTTTTTCCTTTTCTTTCCTGCTGCTATATCTTAAAAAATAAAATAAAATAAAATAAAATAAACAGAGCAAAACTTGCAATGTTTTTAATGCACATGTAACTTAAATTGTGTTATTAAAAAACTTTTTGAGTTGTAATTTACGAATATGTAATAATATTTTTCGTCATATTCTAAAAATAAAAAGTTACCAGGTAAGGAAACCAGGACAATCACTTATGGACACCCTGTATAACAAAACATTGTGTATTTGTAGCCTCTGGGAAAAAAAATTAAGCCAATTTAAACCTTTTTGAAACACCCTGTATACAATTTCCTAATCAATAGACCTCTTTTAACTATCTTAATTTTGATAGCATTTTCTGCAAATTTTTTTGGTCTTACAAAAAGAACTGTGATTACAAATTTTCTAAATAGGAGGAGCACCTGCCCATTTTATACATTTGTGAACAAAAATAAATTAATAATTCGTGTGAAAGTTTGGTTTGAGAACAACCTTAAGAGAACTCTTCACTCACTTGAAAACATTAAAAACTGCCGAATTCACAGAGCAGTGGCACTTGACCATCCAACGTCCCTACACCCTTTCCCGACTCACTTGACTGGACTCTTTGAAAGCCGAATTCGATACCAGGAAATATTTAAACAGTAAATTCTACAAATTTAATGCATCAAAAAGGGGGAAGGGTTGGGCTCGGAACTCTGAGATCACTGGACAACCACAACAGCTTCAAGCTTAATGTTCGTCGCGGGAGGCGGCCGGGGGTGAAAGTTTCAAAACTCAGATTCGGAAAGTGAAAGTACCTTTATTAAAAAAAACCTGCAACCACAACCAAAAAAGTAAAAAATAGCCATATTAGAGATCGACCTCAGATATCCTATGCAGAAAAAATCATTTAAAAATATTCAAATTTAAACGAGAAATTCGAAAACAACCTTCCCATAGGTTTAACACTAGTGAGCGAAGAGTCCCCTTAAGCACCAAGTGATGAGAAGACTATATGACCACCTATATAAATCTTTAAAAAGATAAAAGATGAACTATGAATTTAATTTTTTTTTTAAGTTTAAATTTTCTATTAAAATGTTTGTGCTCAGAAAGTAACAATTCCCATAGAATCACCCACCACTCATCAATAACAGATGAAAGAGGAAGTGTATATATATATATATATATATGTGTGTGTGTGTGTATGACTAAAGCACTAGCAGGGTTCATACAGAGTTGGGAAGAAAAAATCCAAGGAGTACCGAAAAAATCCAAGGAGTCCAAAAAATGTTAAGGATTTGCAATTTTTTGTTGTTGTTTTTATGTGCTGCATTGTTATGTGGTATGCACACTCCAATTCTTAATGGCCAATTTGGAGACAAAAACAAATTTTACTCTATTAGAATCTAATTGTTAGTGCTGGAATTGCACAGTATTCACAAAATATTGCTTACTGATTTCGTAAGTTTAAATACAAAATAGACAATCAACTTTTTTATGCAGCGACCAATGATCATATAAACAGAGATTAGTCAAACCTCAAACACTTATGTATATCACATACATGATACATCTTTAAAAAAATTTTAAAAGGTAAAAAAAAAAAAAATGCTAAACGCAACATACAAGAAAAAATATAACAAGTTTTGAATTTATACTTTTAGAACAGCTGTAATCGATTTCGTTGAAGGTGAAACTTTGACGAAATTCACGTGTTTTTTGCGACCATTTTGGGGTAATTCACGATCTTCTGGGAGAAATTAGTGTTTTTTCACAATCTTTTGACGAAAACTGCGTGTTTTTAGCGATCTTTTGACGAAATTTGCGTGCTTTCTGCGATCTTTTGAGAAAATTTGCATGTTTTTTGCGATCTTTTGAGAAAATTTGCATGTTTTTTGTGACCTTTTGAGAAAATTCGCATGTTTTTTGTGATCTTTTGAGGAAATTCGTGTCTTTTTCCACGATCTTCTGGGGGAAATTCGCGTCTTTTTTCGCGATCTTCTGGGGGAAATTCGTGTTTTTTTTGCAATCTTTTAATGGAATTCGTGTTTTATTTCGATCATTTGACGAAACTGATGTTTTTTTCCAGATCTTTTGATAGAAACTGAATGTTTTTCGCGATCATTTGACGAAGTTGGCATGTTTTTCGTGATTATTTGAGGAAATTTGTGTGTTTTTTCGATCTTTCGAGGAAATTTGCGTGATTTTTGTGATCTTTCGAGGAAATTCACATTTTTCGTGATCTTTTGAGGAAATTTGCGTGTTTTTCGCTATATTCCGGGAGAAATTCGCTTTTTTCCCCCCATGATCTTCTGGGGGTAAATTCGCGATCTTTTGATGGAAATCGCGTTTTATTTCGATCGTTCGACGAAACTGACGTTTTTTCGCGATCTTTTGATGGAAACCACGTGTTTCGCGATCTTTTGAGGAAATTCGTGTTTTTTTTTCACGATCTTCTGGGGGGGAATTCGTGTTTTTGCATGATCTTTTGAGGGAATTCACATTTTATTTCTATCAATTGACGAAATTGACTTTTTTTTTCGCGATTTTTTGATGGAAACCGCGTGTTTTTCCTGATCCTTTGACAAAATTAGAGTGTTTTTCACGATCCTTTAACGAAATTTACGTGTTTTTCGCACTTTTTTGAGGAAATTCGCGTGTTTTTGGCGATATTTTGAGGAAATCCGCATTTTTCTCGATCTTTTGAGGAAATCCACATTTTTCTCAATCTGGTGGAGAAATTAGAGTTTTTTCACAATCCTTTGACAAAATTTACTCATTTTTTCCACGATTGATTGACGAAATTTGACAGTATTTTTTGGGATATATTTGCGAAAAACACGATTTTTCCGAGATTTTTGGCTAAATGTCAAACATTGATAAAATTTAAAGTAAAGTACAGTGTTGAAAAACGGACTTTACGGACCTAATAATTGAAAAATCGGACCTAGTGGGAGCCCTGCTATAAGATTATCCTAACCAATCAATGCTGTGCTTCAGATAAATGACGTGTATAAAGGATTTACTGTGCGTTTTACAATCCCGATTTTTTTCCCTCGGCAGCAATATCACTTGCGTCCGAAGCTGCTATACAATTTAAGGAGTTTCTAAGGAGTGGTTTGCTTATCTAAGTAGTTCTAAGTACTACTTGGGAATGTTTTCATTTCTAAGGAGTTTCCAAGGAGTCTAAGGAGTCTGTGAGAACCCTGCACTAGACAGGAAACAATGGGAAAATCTCTGGGAGACCTACATCGAGCGGTGGATTGAAAACGATTGATGATGATGATATATATATATATATATATATATTAATTATATTTTATATTTTGTTTTGCATAAATGTCAACATATTTAAGGATAAAAGAAAATAACATTTTAAAAATGCATCAGATAATGAGGAAAAATAGGTCAAAGATCAGCAATATGGGAAAACAAAGAGGAGAGAAAAAAAAAAAAAAAAGAGAGAATCACCAGCTAAAATTGAACTTGGCAAATCTGGGTGTATAATTTTCAGATCACTTTTCATGTCAGTCAGTCCTACATGATAAAACATTTAATTTCGTTTGACATTAAAAAAAACAATTTAACTATCTCTTTATTTGCTGAAATGTGTGACAATTTTAATATTTTTGTTACTAATATCTACTTACAACTATTATTCAATGTTTATATGTAATAAATGACACAATTGGCTAGCTGGAGCAACATTAAGCAATGCATTATATATTTCTAAGTACTAAAAGATTTTCTACATAGTCAGATTAAAAAAAAAAAAAAAAAAAAAAAATAGATGAAAAGTTATTCTTACCATTCTTGTCAACTGATATCTTTAATTTTGGTTTTGGAGGAATCTCAGCTGAATTCATGGTACTGATCGAAGAAGAAACAGGCAATGGAGCAGGGTGCTGTACCGCCTAAAAATAAATCCAAACAATCTGTAATTTAGATATCTTTAAAGCACAATACTAAAAAAATATGTTCATAGATGTGAAATATTTTTAAAAATTTAAAACATAACATAGCATAACATTGTGTCATACAAAACATTTGTACAACAAATACTGATAAAATCAATTTACTGATAAAATCAATTTCTGATGGAAAGCAATTTAAATTTTTAACTTTCCTCGACTTTCTAAGTAATTTTCTTTGGCTTTTTCTTAACTTTGAGATAGAAAAGAGGGATTTAAAAGCATTTTCAGACTTCTTAAATTTAAAAGCTAAGCAACTTTAAAAAAAAAAATCCAGCTTAGTTTAGAAATAGTGTGATACTGCTATTAAAAAGGAGATGAAACAGAAAATTTTTTAAAGTAAAATAAATTTCAAACAATTATAAATTATTTAAAGTGAAGCAAGGGAAATTTATTTTAAGGCTGCATGTCAGAGAACTTCCTGATTTCCCTTACTAATTTTAATCCTATGGGTGTAGAATACATTTGTATACATAAAATATCTCCTCAGGCAATTAATATTTTTAACTTCTGTTTTTTGTGTACACTTCTTAAAGGTTGTCTCTTTTTTTTTCTTAGTTGTCAAAATTTTTCTAAAATATATACTTAATTTTATGTGAAGTGTTAAAATCTTATTCAATTTTGCTAACATTTTAACACATAAAATTACAAATTAAGCACAAATTTTAGAATTATTTTGATAACTAAGAAAAAAAGAGACATCCTAAGAACAGTACAAAGAAAACAGAAGTTAAAAATATTAATTTCCTGAGGAGATATTTTAAATATACAAATGTATCCTACATCCATAGGATTAACATTAGCGATGGGGATCAGGAAGTTTATTGACGAACAGCTTTAAGATGAACTAGAATATTAAACTAGATTAAGCATCCCCTTGAATATGAGTGCCAGAAATAAACTACAATACAAATAAGGAATCCTTTTAAATACCAATCAAAATAAAATAATATTTAAAAGAATTACGATTAATAATTGAAAAGAAAAATATACCAGAGATATGTGGATATATATCACAAAATTGAAAAGAGGACAGTTCTTCAAATTATTCAATAAACACAATAGGCTGTGATCTATTCCTGATTCTTTTAAATGTGCTAAATTGTCAATATTTTTTCAGTTTCACAGATTTCTATGTCTACTTGCCCCTCATACTTATTTATTTTTATGAAGTTACACACATATTCAATAATTTTAACTTCAAATTCCTTAAAATTCTATAAACAAAACCATCATTTTTTTTTTTTTTAATTCTAAATAATTTCTTTCCTTACTCTGAATCTTTATATGTACTCAAATTTATTATTTGACATCAAGAAACTTTGTGGATAGAAAATAGCTTTTCCAATGAGAAATAAAATTGAATTTTTATTCAATCTGCTTATAAATAAATGAATAAAATGAATGCTGAAATAAAATGTCATATAATACAGTATAATGCTTCCATGATACAAATTACAGGCATAGTATTAAAACAAACTAAACTTTTTATTAACTGATCACTATAATTCAGAGTTAAATTCAAAGAAATGCACGATACTTCGTAATTGTTAGTTTGCAATAATGCTATTTAAATTAATATATTAGAATAATATAGAAGAAAGTTTTGTGAGGGTCACAGAATTAGTTTTTGTTTTGTATCACTCTTTGTAGTCTTTGCAAAGCCTGTACACATTTGTACAGTTTTTTTAATTAATCATAGCTTTGTGGCTTGTACTTCATGGTAAAGGGATCATTCCAGCCAAGTTAATCACATCTAACTCAAGTGCAACTGATATACTATTCACTTTAATGGTAAGGCAGAGTTTTCCCCAGAGTGTTTCAGAAAGGTGCTGCACCCTGCCTGCCCTTTGGTTTATAAAATAGCATTCTTCTTTCCTTTCATCCAAAAAATCAGCACCCTTCTTTCCCCTAAGTAAAAAAAAAGAGAGCCCTTTCTCCTTTTTGTATTAAAAAATCAGCACCCTTCTTGCCCCTAAGTAAAAAAAAAGAGCCCTTTCTCCTTTTTGTATTAAAAAATCTGCTTGCATATTAATAAATGGCTCAATGTTATCTAGAAAAGAGTGCCCTGGCTTTTAAATATTAAAAGTGGCTACAAAAACTAAAAGAATGTTTTAACAATTAAAAAAGTGCCCTTAGGAATCTGAAAAGTGCCATTAGGAATCTGAAAATTACCCTTAGGAATCTGAAAGGCGCCATTAGGAATATGAAAAGTGCCCATGGGAATCTGAAAATTACCCTTAGGAATCTGAAAAGTGCCATTAGAAATCTGAAAAGTGCCCTCAGGAATCTGAAAAATGCCTTTAAAAATAAAAGAAAATGCCCTTTTTTAAACCTGGGGGAAACTCTGGGTAGGGATTATGGTGAGGAAGGTGCACAGCCATGTTAAGAGTGACTCCGCCTCCTACAACTTATATATTACACAATAACCAGGTTTTGATGCAGTTTCTTTTAAAAACATACTGTTCCCTCTTTGATTTGTGGCTGATAGATTTTTGAAACTGTCTGGTAAAAAATCAGACTTTTAAGCCAAATTGGCAATTATTTACTACTGAATATTTTTACTTTTGAAAAGCCTGTCAGAGAAACATGGTTTGTCCAGAATTTTCTCACAGTATCCTTTTTTTTTTTTTTTTTTTTGAGAAACTGAATAGTTTATTTAATATTTTGTGAAAAATAAAATTCAGTCATAATTTTGTGAATTTGAAATTATTGTTATATCCAGGTTACTGTTTATACATTTCTATCTTGATTCTGGATATATATATATGAAAGCTAGGTCATGGATGCAAGAAGTCCATCGAAGTCAAGACTGAAAACGTTTCTGAGTATTAGGACATGGGCTAGAAGATTCAAACAGGGGTGATTCTGAGTAAAAAAAAAAATTTCTGAACTTCACAGCAAATTTTCTGAAAAGTTACAACAGAGGGGGGGAGGGGTGTCCACTTCCGCCACTTTTTTTTGCGTCCCTTTGACGAAATTTGCATTTTTTCTCGATCTGTTGATAAAATTTGCGGGGTTTTTTTCGCTATTTTTTGACGAAATTTGCCGTTTTTTCGCTATCTTTTGACGAAAGTCACAATTTCCCGCGATCTGTTGACAAAATTTGTCCTTTTTTCGCAATCTTTTGACGAAATTTGCCGTTTTTCGCAAGTTTATGACGAAATTTGCCGTTTTTTCACGATCTGTGGACGAAATTTGCTGTTTTTCGCAATGTTTTTTGACGAAATTTGCCGTTTTTTTTCGCGATTGTCTGACAAAAGTCACGTTTTTCCCGCGATCTGTTGACAAAATTTGCCGTTTTTTCGCGATCTTTTGACGAAATCTGCCGCTTTTCGCAATGTTTTTGACGAAATTTGCCGTTTTTCGCAATTTTCTGCTGAAAGTCAGGTTTTTCCCGCGATCTTTTGACAAAATTGCCGACTTTACTTCGAAGGAATAACGAGATTGATTTTTTTCACCGATCATTTGCCGAAATACCGATACATTTTATGTCTGAATTTTCGGATTTATGACCGATATATATTTTTTTCGGAAATCATTGCCTTAATTTTTCGGAAAATTCGGATTAGAATCACCCCTGGATTCAAATTTGCCATGGATAGCTAAAAATTGATTTTTTAAAAATAATAAAAAAAAAATTATTATTAAAAGATTACAATAAAAGAAAGTTTTTGCTTGTAAAATTAATTCACTATATGAAGTATAATTTATTATCAGTCACAAATCCCTCCAAGACTGAAGGTCTAGCACCCATGAGCTAGACAGATAGATTTCTTGGCGTCTTCAGCTCTTTTGTAACAGATCGGATATTACTTCGAAATTATCGAATTTGTGAAATGTTCAGTTTGGAGATCGAAAAGTTTTGTGAAATGACTATTTATAACTTTGTGAAGGGTTCTGTCTTAGATAAAAAAAAATTGTGAAGGGTCCTGTTTTAAGGTTTTTAAAAAAAAAAACACTTGAAAAAAAACCAAGTGGAATTTTTTTAAATCCTTATTTAAAATTGCCATTATCTTTCTAATAATAAACATAGTATTAATTTAAAGATTTAAACCAAACAGAACAAATATATTATGTCATGGACATGAAGTTTTCAGACATACTGGAGGGTGGCAAATTGCACGACAGAACAAAAACTTGAACAGTTCCCAGGGAAAAATAATTATCGCATTAAAAACCCATTCAAAAAAATTATATAAAATGGCACGGTATCAGGAAAGAAATTGAATGAATGTTCTTGTTTGGTAGCTTCTAAAGTTAGAAGTGACCAGGAGACTGGGAAACTGACCTGACACGAGTTTCATTGGTGGAAGTAGTCTATGTTTATTTCTCATTTAAGGTTCTTCATCAGTGAGATTTCAAATTCCCCTTGCTAATGGGGCTGTATGATGCATTCATATTTATAAACTATCTCTTTGGAAAATCAATATGTTAAACATTTTTTTTTCTGTGTACTATTCTTAAAGGATGTCTCTTTCTTTCTTAGTTGTCAAAATATTTCTAAAATATATACTAAATTCATAATTTTATGTGTTAAAATCTTAGCAAAACTGAGTAAGATTTTAACACTTCACATAAAATTAAGTATATATTTTAGAAATATTTTGACAATTTAAAAACAAGTTGAAAATTGTACATTAAACGTAACATATGAAGTGCTTTCGTTTTACAACTTGTTTCACAATGTAAAAAAAAAATCATCCTTATTATTTCAGTGAAATGAATTATATCATCTGCTATGAGCAAAATGAGTATGCCTTTTTTTCCTTATTAAATATGCTATGTTTACAAATGTAATTTTTTTTTTTTTTTAACAGCAGATAGTGCTGCAAAAATCACCATGGAGATCTTGCTTTGCGAATGATTACGTCCATAGTTTAATATTTTTATGACACATAATGAACGAATTTCTTGTGTTTATTTACTCTAATGGATTGAGATATTCGGCTAACCTAATTTCCACTGAAGTTATGTGAGAATCTATACATTTTTTAATGTAACTCATGTCTCAAGGAAACAATTTCTTTGAACAATCTTTCTAAAAATGTAACTTTTATGCAATTTTATTTAAAAAAAAAATAATTTTGAATAAAAATGGCCGCCTGACATATGAAGAAAGAAGTGGTTTTCCCGTATTGGTTTTCCTCAGTCACATGACTTTTATTATATAGATTACGTACGATAGGATTTAATAGAATGAAGAAAACTTTTATTAATAAGTTTAGATTCGATTTTCATAAAATTTGAAATGACTCGACAAAATTCTGCATTGATAATATATATTAAATTTTGAATAATTTGGTTGAGTAGTTTTTGCACTGTTATATGTGGACGGACGGACCAGATGACGACTATAGGTGCTACATATTTATATTACGAATGCACCTAATAAAGGAGACATCCTCCAAAAAGAGTACACAGAAAAAAAACAGTTAAAAATAGTAATTTACTGAAAAGAGATTTTATAAATATGAATGCATCACACAGCCCTAAGTTTAAACATTAGCAAGGGTAATTTGAAATCTCACTGATGAAGAGCTTTAAGGAGAAGGAGAGGAGGGGGAGTAGTTTCTTTTCAAGAGGTAGGATGTGTTTGTTATAGAATAAGAGAATTTTCTTCCAGGAATTTTTAGTTTCTTCTTGTTCTCTGCCCAAAGATGACAAAAAAACTTTAAACTCTTTTGCCAAACCCTACCAAAATCAAGCATTCACATATTTAAAAAAAAAAAAAACCACGCAGCTAATAACATTGATTGTTATTATTTATTTTCATCATATAAAGAAATTTTAAAAGGTAAAAAGAAGTGAAATCAGCTATCTAATTAAAAGATTTACCCGAGCAGCAGAAGTTGATAAACTGGAAACAGCTGGAGTACCTAAAAATAAATAAATAAATCATGTTTTGTTCTAAATATGCACACTCAATTCTTAAATACACCAACTTAATTGAACTATGTCAGCAAACTTTCTTTTTTAAATAAAAAAATTAAATAAAGAAATTCAGAATGAAAAAATATAATTACTTGAAATTATAACACTTTTAGCATCAGGTATAGCAGGCTTTAACTTTGCAGGATCTTTCATTTCTACATCATCTGTAAGATCAATGCATTCTATAGGACCAGACACTTTTTTAGGCTTGACGGGTGTGGTGGTTACTCCATTTGCAAGCTGATTTGGTTTTGTATTCTAAAAAATTGAATAATTTTAGTAAATAAAGAACACAAACAAAAATTCTCTATTAAAAAAAAAAAAAAAAAAAAAGTTGGAAATTGTACATTAAAATTGACAAATGAGGTGTATTATAACTAATATTATAATGTCATATTATAACTAATTTTACAATGTAAAAAAATTATCTTTATTATTTCAGTGATATGAATTATATCGTCTGTTACGAGCGAAATGAACATGCCTTTTTTTTTATTATTATGTATGCCACGCTTACAGAAGCATTTTTTTTTTTTTTTTTTATCGACACCAGACAGCACTGCAAAATTCACCGTGCAGATCTTGCTTTGCAAATGATTACCTCCATGGCTTAATATTTTTAGGACTCATAATGAATGAATCTCCTGTGTTTATTTTCTTTAATGGATTTGATATATTCGGCTTTGAACCTAATTTCAACTGAAGTTATCTCAGAATCTATACATACTTGAATGTAACTCATCTCTTAAACAAACTATTTTTTTTTTGAATAATCTTTCTAAAAATGTAACTTTTATGCATTTTTATCTGAAAAAATAATTTTGAATAAAAATGGCCTCCTGGCATATGAAAAAAGAAATGGTCAACCCATATTTGCTTTCCTCAGTCACATGATTTGCATTTTTATTATTATATAGATTATGTATGATAAGATTGAATAGAGTAAAGAAAACTTTTATTAATATCATTTTAAGTTTTGATTCGATTTTTATAAAATTTGAAATGAGTCGAAAAAAATTCTGCAACCATTATATATATTAAATTTCAAACCATTCGGTTGGGTAGTTTTTGCGCTGTTATATGTGGACAGACGGACGGACCAAACGACGACTATAGGTGCTACGTATTTATATAATTACAAACGCACCTAAAAAAAGGAGAGGAAAAATCAAGCATCAATTACGGAACACTTTCCAACACTTCCAGAATACTTTATTTAAAACTTCACTGATTAATAAGGAAAATAAGATACCTAAGTAAACATTTTAGGAAATGCATAATACATTTGAAAAACAGATTTCAGAAATTAACGTCTATAGCCAGAAAAGTACTCTAATTATTTTGTACAGCCCTGTATTTGATCTATAGATTTGTATATATTCTACATTGTAGGCTAAAATTTACTTTAGTAAGAAAATATATAAAAGGTTGAAAATTTCCCTTCAGCATTTTTTACCAACAGAAGAAAACATACTTAAATTATTTTGTACAGCCCTGTATATTATTACCTACACATTTTTTATAAACACCACATATTAAGTTAAAATATAATTCAGGCTTACAATTCACATTCATACACAGTAATGCTTACAAATTCTCTGTGTAGCCCCGTATGTAATCCATAGCATTTATACATACCACATAGTATGCAAAAATTTAGTTAAAGTTAAAAATGCCTACCATAACAGAAAACACACTTCCAACAATTATCGCTAATAGGCAGTATTTTGAATACAGTACAGTACCAAAATCTTTTGTGTGTCCCTGTAAACAAATGATAAATGCTATGCACATAATATTCTACAACAAGTATCTTCTAAACATTAATAATATATATCAATTTCACTATATTTGAAATAGTGTAACATAATTAAAATACACTGCAAACAGTTTTTTCCCCGTAGACCATTATGTAATGGAATTCTTTTGTCTTGCCTTGCAAAGGAATTATAAACCTTTGCACCACATATTCCACAGAATGCATGTTTTAGTGCACTTCATAAATGCATATGAATTTCATTATGTTTGAAATGGTGTAACATCATTAAAATGCATTTGAAAAGAATTTTTTTTCCCATTGATACTTTTGACTGTCCCTGTAAATGATCTACAAATAGATAAAATTATAGCACCATTGGAATGAATGCAATGAGTGGCGAAGAAATTTCCACCCTAGGCCAGGGTCTATTTAGCCGAATGATAAATCTTTCACTGGTCATGCAACCAGTTGTATTTTATATCAAGAAACTCATAAAATAAACATATCAGAACTATAAACAAATGTCAAAAACAAAAAAGCTACATTCTAAAATTATACTTTACATTTTGAAATAATCCAGACACAGTCTCTGGAAGCCACTCTAAATCAATTCCAACACCAACTGTTTTTGTTTCAACCTGTAATAAGATATAAGCAGAACTTAGTTTCAATTAAAAGAACTGTATGAATAAATGTACAATTTGAAAGAAACATATAACTCTATAACAATAATTCAAAATTTAGCATTTTATGTTTTACATAAAGAAGAAAACACATGCTGAAAATATGACCTTACATAAGTAATTCAATTTAATATCAATTAATGTCATTTCACAGTAAATTCTTTAAAGGATGCCAGTATAGACAAATCTATATCATCATAGTATTAAAAAGACATCAGTATAGAAAAATTATAAAGAAATTTTATGAAAGAGCAATTAGTAACCGTCTATTTGTAAAGAGGAAAAGCAAAGATAAAATCTGGAAAAAGAGTAAAAAGGAGACATAATTTGTTCGAAACTTTCTATTGTTGTCTTAGATAATATTTTCTAGAAACTGGATTGGAGAAATAAAAGCATTAGAAGGAACACCTAAGTCATCTCTGGTTTGCTGACGACATTTTAATTTTTAGTAGTAAACAACCCTAAACAATTGGAAGCGATGTCAGAAAATCTTAGCAGAAGTCAGCATTAAAGCATGATTAAAAATAAATTTGGAAAAGACTAAGGTGAAATTCAACTCATTTGCACCAAAAGAGAAGATTGTCTCCAACAACACTGAGATTGAGAAAGTGCAGAGTTATGTTTACCTTGGAAAACAGCATCATTAATGAAATAGACAGAAGTATAAGGAATGAATGGAAAGAACAGTAAAGAAGAACAGTATTATTCTGAAGAGTAATATGTCTCTTTGCTTGAAAAGAAACTGTTTAATCAATGCATTTTGACTCACTAACTTGTAAAGGTAAAACATAGACACTTAAATGTCTGCACGGGCCTGGGCCTGGCCAATTTTCATTCATGAGACTACAGCTGATCAGTGCAAAATGTTAGGCTCAGACCAGGCCTGGGCCTAACATTCTTCTGAAAGCTTGGGATGGGCCTAGGCCTAACATTTTTCTGCAGGCTCGGTCCGGGACAGACTTTTTTTTTTCTAGACCAAGCTGAGCCTGCACTTCATTCTTCTTAGATGTCTGCATGGGCCGAAATTTTCAGGCCTGAGCAAAAATCAGTAAAATAACACCTGGCACAACAATTTTTGCAAAAAATGCATAGATTTGTAAATGGCCATTATTTTAAAATTAAAATTCTTTTTAAATTTTACATACAATTCTAGGCAAAAAAATTTAAGTAGAGTAAAATCTGTGAAATAGAACCTGTGAAATAGAACCTGTGTATGATGAAAACCTGTCTTTAAAAAAAAAATGGGTACTTCTCTATTATCCCGTTGACCACTTTTCATAACAAAAAACTATTGCCAAACTGTAAGATTAAATGCCAAAAATGCAGTCCCATTTACTTGATGTCAGATGCATTATACGTGTTTGTTATGTCATCAAATGGTTTTTAATTTGACATTTGCATGTATTTTTCATTATGTTTTACTGATTTATTAGTTATTTCATTAATTAAAATAACAATTGTGTCCTGAAATTCTTATATTTTATTTATTTATTTATTTATTTTGATATTCCAATGGCAACATTCTTCCGTTTATTTGCCGTCACAGTTTGGCGATATTTTTTTGTTATGAAAAGTGGTCGACGGGATAATAGAAAAGTACCGAAAAATGTCTTGATCAGTGCATAAAAAATATAATACATATACAACAGATGATGTACTTGCTAAGAATGGAACCTGTCTATAACGGATGTTCCTTCTCTTACTGAATCTTCATTTGAATGTAATTGTCTAAGTCATTTTTTTAAAATCGGTTTTTATGTATGTATTATCTAAGTGGTCATTAATATTCTTGATATTTTGCATTCAATGCATTCCGAACATAATCTGAAAATAAAATCTATGCGCTTTTTGAATAATTTTAATTTTAGAAAAATGTTGCTTCAGAAATACTGGCATATTTTGTAGAAATTCTATCGGACCGGGCTCAGGTCTAACTTTTATCTTTCATGCCAGGCCGGACTGGGATTAAACTTTTGCTTTTATACCGGGCCAGACCAAAATTTTTTTTGTACGGGACTGGGCATGGGCCAAATTTTTTGCTTTTATACCAGGCTGGGCCAATAAAATTTTTGTATGGGCCAGGACGGTCCAAATTTTTTTTGTACAGATCGAGCCAGGCCAGGAAATTTCAGCCTATATGACCCTATGAACACTAACAAAATGGATGGTGCAAATATTACAAACAACACAGCGAAGTATGGAAAGATATGTAGTAGGAATAACTAGAAGAGACAGGAAAAAAAAAAATAACCTGTATAAGAATTCAGATGAAAGTTTTTGATATTAATGAGAGTATTAAATGGTTAAAATGAAAATAGGCTGGGCACATTGCAAGAAGACAAGACAAGAGATAGATAGAGTATAAAATATCCTACAGTGGTATCCCAGAAATGCTAAATGAACAAGATGACGACCCCCAAGTAAGATGGGAAGATGAAATCAGATAAGAGGCTAGATTTAATTGGATTACCAAAGTACTACAGAAAAGAGAAAATAATAGAAAAATCTGGAAGAGATGTACATCCAGCGATGAACTGAATATGATTGACAATGATGATGAAATATCTTGAGATGCATTTTGTAAAAAGTGTATCTTGCCCCCCCCCCCCCCCCCCCCCCCACACACACACACACACTTCCCCCCAAAAAAAAAAGAAAACTAACAAAATATTGTATTTGCTTGAATCTAAGACTCACTTTATTTTTTAGCAAAGAAAATAACAAAAAAATTGTTAAAAACGGCTAAACTTGCAAGAAAAAATCATGAAACTTACAAAATATAGAAATCCTATACTTTCTTTATTCTCCATGCTTTGCCAAATTAATATTCATTATTCATAGGCATCTTTTCATTTACATCATCAGAAATTTAAATTTATAAATCTTCATCACTGCTTTCAGATGTGGCTTCATTATTGAATAGCGTATTCTTCAGACTCATCCATCGCATTACAAATGCCACACTTGACAAAAAGCCACTTAAGAATGAACTTCTATGAATTAAAAACCCACTGTGCTACTACAGAGCGTGAAGGTGTGAGGAACAATGAGCGATAAATAAATTTTCCAATGTATTCCACACAGTTTTAATGATTTAGTGTATTTTTGAAAATCACTATTTCTGAATAGTATTCTTTGTGTTATTTAATCATAGAATGTCTGTCATTTATATAAAGAAAATATTACTATTCGGAAATAGCAGTATTAAAAAATTCGCTAAATTGACAACACTGATACCAAACAAATTTTGGTTTTACATCTTACGAGTTGTCTTCGTATTTGATTGCAAGACTTTGAGTCGATTACAGAGGAGTGTAATCGATTACGATTACTTCCGATTTCTAAAAGCAGATTACGATTATATCTCTATTTATGCAAGTTGGATTACGATTACATTTGTGATTATCCTTTTTTTTAAATTCTAGATTATGATTACGTTTAGATTACGATTAATATTTTTTTCTTCAATTACGATTACAATTCGCTTACACGGATTTCATAATCTGCATGTTACAAAATAGAGTCCAGGATCATGTCGGGAAACATGACTTTACCCGGACCCGACCCAAACTGTGTGTCCGGTCACATTAGAGGTTGGAGCTAATTTCTTTCGCTGCCATTCGAGTTGCGTTCACCTTCTCTCTTTTTAGAGTTTCGTTCATCTGACAAAACCCTATTCGTCCCGCTACGCTGTCTGTCCGTCACAAAACCGGTTCTCAGAAACTATATAACTTACAGGCATGAAATTTTATGTACTTACAGGTGAATACCTACTATGAAGCTGAAAATCATAAAATTTAAAAAAATCGTATTATTTTAATATAAAGAGATAATTTAAAAAAATCTAACAACCTTTTCCTATTAAATTTCAACATTTTTCGCTATAGCAGTTGCCAACAATTAAAAATCCAGAATAAATTTTTTTATAGAATAATTAATTTTCTATTGAAAGATTTCCACGTGAAAAATGAAAATGAAATAAAAAGTTTCACCAATTGAAAAGAAAAAAAAGATTAATATGACGTCATATTGGTAATAAAACGGAAATTTTCAAACATTTCTCAATAGTACAAGGAGTATGTGTATGTGTAAGTACAGACAGCAGGTTAATAAGATGTCATTAGGGAATTAAAAAGAAAATTAATCTGACGTCCTATTGGAAGTTTAACGGACTTTTTCAAATGTTTGAGAATAAAACAAAGAGAGTATCAATATATGAGTAATAGAGAAAGCAAGTAGATAGGAAGTCAGCAAGTAATTATAACATCATATGAGTTTGAGGAACATATTGAATCATGATAAAAACCTGATTATGGAAATATTGGCATATTTTCACATTTTGAAGGTCTCTATACCACATGTTTAATTTTGAAATTTATATTTTTTAATGTCGCATTTAGTCGACATGACAGATATTATTATGACAGAGTATAATAGCGGGCTTCGCCCACTATCAGACCGGTTCAGATTTACGAAAAAACGAGAAAAATAGACCAGTAAATTTTTACTTTATAAAAAACGATTTTTTTTTTTTTTTTTTTTTTTTTTTTTTTTTTGAAAAATTCAATTTATTTGGATTTATCAAAGAATCCTTGCTACTTGACATTTCAGCATACAAAGCAAAACAAAAATTAAAAAATTAAGAAATATTAAATATTTAAAAATGGGTTTCTACCAAAATTTTATAACTTGGATCACTCTGTAACAGTTCACTCTGTTTCTTTCATCTGGACGACTCTGCTTTCTTGAACCATCCCCTGTTCCTCAACTTTTTTCACAGGTTTTTTTAGACATTTCTGTTATGTATACAAAATATATGGAAAATTTAAAAGTATAAACAATCTCTAAGAAGAGCAAAGTGAGAATGAGTTGTAGATAAAATGCCGTGGTATCTCGTATGATGTTTAAAACCTTTTTTTTTTTTGTATTATTATTGCAAAAACCCAGACTCCCACACTCCCACATTTAAGGATAGAGTTGGAGTGTTGTGTTATTATAACTGTTATAGTGTGTTACAGTGAAATAAATAGCCATACTATATGTTTTCTTCTTTCTTTTTAGGTAGATTTCGTAAGAAATACTACCTATTACATTCTCACCTAAGTTGGAAATTTTGAAAAATTTTTGCAGATCTACGCCGATCATGACTCCCAGAACCCAAAACCACCCCCAGTTCAAAACTTTATCTATCTATCTATCTATCTATCTATCTATCTATCTATGTCACTTTTTTCTGACCACGATAACTGGAAAAATTCTGCATAAATCTCTTCCAAACTGATACATAAAATCAAGGGTCATAAAAGCTCGGTCAAGTTCGTTAATGGGCAAAATCGAACCAAGGGGGGGAGGGGAAATGAGGGGGCTTTTTGTGAAAACAGAAAAACCCTCATAATTTCTTTATTTTTATACATATCGAATCCGTTTAAAGTTATTATTACTTCTAGGAAAAGGGCCGAAAATTTATGTATGACAGATTTTTGATATAATTAAAAATGGCCCCAGGGGGGGGGGGGGGGAAAGGGGGGTTTTAGAAGAAAAAAAATCATAGCTTCGTCAATTCACAAGATATCAAATCCGCGTAAATTTATTATTAATCCTCTTAGTATTATCTAAAACTTTTATATTGACAAGTTTTTTATAGGACCAACGGTTATAGCAAAAAATAATTAAAAACAAAAAAAATCCCTGCCGGCTCCGCCTGCAAACAAGTTATTTTTCGAAGTAGGCGGTTCCAACTCCCGCATCTTTTCGATACTGATACATAAAATCAAGGGGCATAAAATCTCGGTCAAGTTTGTTAATGGGCAAAATCGAACCAGGGGGGGGGGATGGGGGGCTTTTTGTGAAAACAGAGAAAAACCCCATAATTTCTTAATTATGATACGTATCGAATCCGTTTAAAGTTTTTATTACTTCTAGGAACAGAGCCAAAAACTTATGTATGACAGATTTTTGATATAATTAAAAATTGCCTTAAGGGGGGAGGGAAAGGGGGTTTTAGAAGAAAAAAAATTCAGAACTTCGTCAATTCCCAAGATTTCAAATCCGCTTAAATTTATTATAAATCCTCTTAATATTATCTAAAACTTTTATATTGACAAGTTTTTTATAGGACTAACCGTTATAGCAAAAAAAAATTAAAAACAAAAAAAAACCCTGCCGGCTCCGCCTGCAAACAAATTATTTTTCGAAGTAGGCGGTTCCAACTCCCGCTTCTTTTCGAAACTGATACATAAAATCAAGGGGCATAAAATCTCGGTCAAGTTCATTAATGGGCAAAATCGAACCAAGGGGGGGGATGGGGGGGGGACTTTTTGTGAAAACAGAAAAAAACCCATAATTTCTTAATTATGATACGTATCGAATCCGTTTGAAGTTATTATTACTTCTAGGAGAAGGGCCGAAAATTTATGTATGACAGATTTTTGATATAATTAAAAATGGCCCCAAGGGGGGGGGGGAAGGGGGGTTTTAGAAGAAAAAAAATCATAACTTCGTCAATTCCCACGATTTCAAATCCGCTTAAATTTATTATAAATCCTTTTAATATTACCTAAAACTTTTATAGTGACATGTTTTTTATAGGACCAACTCGTATAGAAAAAAAAAAAAAAAAAAAAAAAAAAAGAAAAAAAAAAATCTTTGCTGGGTCCGCCTGCAAACAAGTTTGGCTTCGAAGTAGGCGGTTCCAACTGCAGCATCATCGCAAAAAGGTCATTTCTTACGTAATTCCTGACAAACAGGCGCCCCACGGTCTGCGTCTTCGAAATCTACCTGTGCCTGTAGGCCGAGCCGTCAGGGATTTTTTTATTTTTTATACTTCATCACTCACTGCCATTCAATGAGTTTGACACATGACTCTTGGAATGACGACATGCCTAGATGCTATCCTCAATTTCACATCTTTAACCAAGTCAAATCATACTACTACTATGTTACAGTATACATCCTGTTAGGCCATCTACTGCCAGGACTATAGAATCCCTTATCTATAGTTCTGATCTACTGCTACTGTCCCCTGTGATCTCTGACCTCTCCAGGCTCACCACTTTAGACTGATTTTAATGAGCTGAAAACGTGAACATATCCAGATCTCTTCCTTTCCTGTAATGTTTATCTAGAAAAGCTGAGTATTTTTTGGATGGAAAGCTCAGAGGAAAGATAACTAGAAATTATTAGAAGGTCTGTGATGGAAAATGAAAGGGAAAAAAAAAAAGGTGTAATCGTGATGTAATCGCGTGTTTGTGTGAAATTACGACTACAGAGCTTTTTGATACGATTACATTGCGATTACATTATGTAGCGATTATGATTAGATTATGATTGTAATCTGAGTGAAATCTTTTGATTATGATTACTTTGTGATTATTTCAAAACCAAAATTTATGATTACAATTACGGTTCGATTACACAGTTTTTGTAATTGATTATAATCGACTACGATTACACGATTATGATTACTCAAAGTCTGATTGCAATACACACTCAGTTAAGTAGGTTTGATTTTTGGAGAGAAAAAAAGCAAGTCTTGAATTTCAGTAAATACAATATTTAGTTAATAAATTAAAGAGTAATACTTAATCTTGTTTGCATGCAGACAAGTGAGTCTTTAGTTATTTTGATACAATAAGTCAGTAGTTAAACTATGTAAAAATTGGATCCTCTTTAATCTCTCTTTAATAAAAAAGGCTCTTTGACAAAATTATATTCAATTAAAGAAACCCTTCACAAAATCTATTCCATAAGAGCATACTCCACATATTTTATTATTATATTATAATTTTGTTAGGATTTGAAATGTGTAATTTGCAAACAAAACAAACTCACCAGAAAAGAAAAGTCTAACAGAAGCACTTAAAAAAAGTTAGTACTAAATAAATTCTTAGTTTGGATTCAATGTACAGAACATAGGATTTGATCTTTTATTACAAAATTTTATTTTTTACAAGATGTACCCCCCCCCCCCCCTTGAAAATACAAATGTACGTAAATATTAATTTAAAAACTAGACTGAATAGAAGGAGAAAAATACTTAATACAAATAGCAATAAAAGGTGCATACGACAGTAAATAATAAATATCTAATCAAAAAATAAATGTCAACAAAAGAAAATGTTCTCATCTCATTCAACTAAGTTGAATATTTTACTTTTAGCATATCTGTAAATATTTCTTAAATTTTGAAACCGTAAAAAGATAAATTTATATAACAAACAAATAGCAAACATTGTTTGTGAATATAATAATTTTTTAATAGAATATTAAAGAAAAATAAAAATTATTAAATGTAAATATTTATGTCTTACTTTTGGCATAGCTCCCATTTGCCGTAAAAATTTAACATGATCTTTGTTCAGAGACTCAAACTGAAAAAGACAAACAATTTTTTTTTATTTTCACATATGATAGTATTATGAAAAGTTTTACATAAATAAAATTTACTAAAGTAAAAAATGTATAGTTTATGCAAATTAAGTTGCATTCTAGCGTCTTGGATCGGGTCAAGTAATCCGATTTTACCCGATGAGGTTTGGGTCGCGTTGGTGCCAATGTTTTTCACTGTGATCAGATCACCTTTTAAATGCTTTTGTTTCAGGTTCAGTTTTGACTCTTTTGGTGATGTGTTTAGGTTGACAGGATTTTTTAAAAGAAAATCCTGAATATTTTTCAAATAAAAATAACTATATACTTGAATATTAAAGAATGAAAATCTTCATTTTTATACAAAAAGGATAAAATTGATATTAGATATAAATGTAGGCTATTTTTTCATAATTGTATTAAAATATGATTAATTTTCTTTTACTTTGAGTTTGAATATTTCAAATTCAGTTCAGGTTGACTTCAGTCAAATTTCTTTTGTCAGGTTTGGTTCGGGCCAAGTACAACCCAACCCATGCAGGGACTCTATTGCATTCTAGTAATCTTCTAGCTATAATTACAATAAAATACTACTCATAATGTCAACAAGATCATTTTGCTTAAGTCAGCAACAATCTGAAACTATTGTATTACTACTGTGAAGTTTGAAAGAATGTTAAGCTTTATACTGTTCTTAAATATTGATAACACTTAGACAAAAAATCTTATAACAATTCAGTTACAACATTAAATAAATCGAATATTAATATTCAGAAATAGTGGTACTCAATCGTAACCATTTAAACCCGTAAGTTAAATTGTACATTTTGAAAAAACAATAATTAGACAAAAATTTCTTCCTCTGCTGGATTATTCATGTTCTCAAAAGAATAATCATTAAAGGGTACACATTTAAATTTCTACAAAAATTTCATCATTCAAAAATTATGTGAAAAAAAAGAACATTAGGACAATCTGAACCCTCATCATAATTCAAAAACATAAAAACAAAAAAAGATTGTTCTTATAGCTATGAATTATGATCATTAAAAAAAGTGAGCGATTTTACTTAGACTAGATATTTGAAGAATGAAAAAGATCAAATATCGCCCTTCATCTAGTTTGAACAAAGTCTGTAGTAGTTCTCAGTGCTATGGGTGCAAAGTATAGATTCTGAAAAGTTTTTGAAAACTAAGGTATAGATAGATTCTTAAAAGATACCGAATCAGCCCATCACTACAGTCAACTATGAGTGCTGCACATGTGACATGGCAAGATTTGTTTATCTTTAGAAAAGCATTTTGATAACATGTATCAAAGTAAATAGAAATTTTTTGTAAAAAGTGATCTCTTGGTAGCAAAAATAGGCATTTCAAACAAAAGAAAAAGTTGAAAATCAGCTAAAAATAGTTACTTTCTTTACCAATAACAAAAAACTTTTAATGAAAACAGTCATATGATGGGAAACTTGAGAACATCTAGAAATATATATTATAGCAAAATACTATTAAATAGATTTAAATTTCTTTATGCTGTGCTAAATAAAATATTCCAATCCAGAACAAAGTAGTGTTTGAAGCTACTTCACATAAGAAATATTTAAAAATGTTATTAAGACATTTAAGCAGGATTAGACCCCATAAGAACATACTACAATGAAATTCGGTAATCATTCCTTATATGATAGATAGGATACAAGAGGTTTTATGGTTCAAGATTTCACAAAAAAGGTGATAAAGGAAATAACAATAAAATTAGTTAAATGATATGAAACAAATTAGTTTTATATAAGCATATGAAAATATTTACCGCTTTTTGTAACTTCACCACTTCTAATTTTTTAGCTTCTATTTCTTCCACTAATGAAGTAATCTTTTTATTTGCAAGAATAAGAGGGTTGACATTTGGATCATTCATAAAGTTTTTCACTTTCTCCTTCATATACTCATTGATTTCCTGTTAAAACAAGATTAATGTAAGAAAAAAAAATCATAAAATGCAATATATAACATAGGTACTTCTCCATTATCCCATCAACCACTTTTCACAACGAAAAAATATTGTCAAACTATAGGATTTAACGCCAAAAATGCATGATCGTAGCATCACATTCACTTGACGTTAGAAGCATTACACGTGTTTGTTATATCATCAAGTTATTTTTAATTCGATATTTACCTGTATTTTTCATTATTTTTTATTGATTTATTAGTTATTTTGTTGATTAAAATAACAAATGCATCATTAAACGGCAGAGCCATGATATTAAAAGAGATAAAGCATTGTAAAAAGCATTGCTATGCATAGTTACATACACTAGATCAGTTTAAATGGACATTGCAAACACTTATTCACCAGCCAAGGGGGATAATTAAGAAAAATAACGTAAATAAATAAATAACAAAGATTTTTTTTTCTGTTTTCATTAATATAGTGCAAATTTTATTGTTTCTACTGATAGTTAACACTTTGGTAAATCGTGCTTTTCCAATTTTTTTTTTAATTTTTTATTTGAGATTCTAATGGCAACATTCTTCCATTTGTTCATTTGATGTTATAGTTTGGCGATAGTTTTTCTTATATGAAAAGTGGTCAACAGATAATGGAGAAGTACAAAAAAAAAAAAAAAAAAAAAAAAAACTAAAGAAACAAATCTAACATGACTATGATTGATTTAGTGATTTATTTGTTTTATTTCAAATTACTGCTTAGTCCATGAATTAGCATTATCAGAAATTTGTGAGATTTTACTAAACTTCTTATCTCAATTTTCAGTTTTTTTTTCAAACTTTGAAGAGAGAATCACAAATTGAAAGATTTTAAAAGTTTAAAATCAAATTAAAAATTTTCAGCATAAAGAAATAATACCAGACGAACAATAGGGTGTCCCAAAAAAATAAATTTTTAAATATTTGGACTCTCACCCCTTAAAAAGTTTCTTTTGAGGTACTTAAGATCTCTTGTAAAATTTCAGCTGAAATAAAAAAAAAATTAGAGGTCCCTCGAGGTCACCAAAGAGTTTAAAAAATAGTTTTAATTCCATAATATTTTACAGTTACTTACCAAACTATTATTTTTTAAATATATATATTTTTTTTTTAAGTTACATGCATTTAATATGTTGTTTCTAAAAGAATGTGCTCCATCGGTACTATTTAGTATAGAAAATATAAGAAAAAATACGAAGAAAATGACTAAAAATGAACGTTATTCAAAACTGCAAAATGCGATGTAAAAAGAGCGTTTTGCAGCAAAATTCACCTGTCAAGTTTAACAAGATAATAAAGAGGAAAATATTGCATTGCATAACGTTATATAAATAACATAATTAATCACTTTTACATATCTCGAAGATCTTACGGTTGCACTAATCGAAGTTCTTTCTATGCATGTCAACTACCTACTACCTGTCAACTACCTAATATTGTGTGTGCTGTTTTTGTTCATCTTTTGTTGCATCATTAAAACTTTTGATTAATGCTATTTCTCGCTTAGCACAATCATTAACACACGGCAAATGTTTAACAATTTCTTCAGGTTCTTTAAAAGATTATGTTTCTGGCCATTTTCTCAACAACAGTCAGGCTTAGGAAGCTATCGTCTATTTGTGTGGTATGAAAGAAGCTGTGAGAGATATTTAAGTTATCAAATTTTAAAGGAAGTTTCTTAATTAAGTACAAATTCTCGTTTTCACTGATTTTATTAACATATTGTTATGAGTGTAATACTCGATCTTGTCAACAACAGATGGCGCCACTGCGGTGCGCTTATGTGATCGGCAGATCGTCGGTCGGTCGGTCGGTCGCCAGTCTTGCACTAGCCGCGATGTAATGAGGTTGTTCAGATCTGAATAAATGTTGTTTATGTTTTCAGCTGCCTACCGGCATGAGTTCTTACACTACCACGAACCCTAAGATGCAACAGTTGACGACAAGAATGGGATGGTGATGTTAGAAGAAGTTTTTTTCTTTTTTTTCGGCGAATCCAAACAGCTGATCTTAAGCCGCGCCACGCTGCGCTAAGCCTAACACACGGTCGCGGAGTTACAAGTTGCCGGTAGCGCTCGCCGAACGAAGCCTAAAGCGCCAGTGCGTACGTGCTTGTGCTCCTTGCAGTAAGCTGTAGAAAATAGCTTAAGATGGGCTCTTTTGGCCAAATTAAAGAGTTCGATTCTACTACTGAATCATGGACTTTGTATACCGAACGGGTGGAACAGTTTTTCATCGCAAATGGGATTGTGAATGATGATCGCAAAAGAGCTATTTTCCTGACGATCGTCGGCCCAACTACGTATGCTTTGATCCGCAATCTCCTGTCACCAGCGGCGCCGACTACAAAAACGCTTCAAGAAATAATTCTGGTGCTAAATTCGCACTTCGACCCGGCACCTTCTGTGATTGTAGAAAGGTACAAGTTTAATAGCAGAGTTCAACACGCCGGTGAATCAGTCGCTAATTTCATTGCAGAACTACGTAGCTTGGCAAAGCATTGCAATTACGGCGCATCGCTCGATGAAATGTTACGGGATCGATTCGTCTGCGGGATTCAAGATGAAGGAATCCAGCGAAAACTACTGGCGGAAAGCGTGCTAACCCTAACGAGGGCCACAGAGATCGCGGTGACAATGGAGACGGCAGCCAGGAATACAATAAATCTGCGTATGACCGATTTCGGCTCGGAGGTAAATAGAATTCAATCCAGGAATAGTAATGCAGAGAAAAGACCAGAACCTTATGTGACAAGCCAGAATGCTGAAAAATGCAATCGATGTGGAGGTAGTCACGTGGCGAACGAATGCCGTTTTAGAGATGCTACTTGCCATGCTTGTAAAAAAACCGGGCACATCGCTAGAGTGTGCCGATCTAAGAAGAGAAACCAGGGAGCTCGGGTGCATAATTTGCAGGTGGAGAAAGCAGAAAATAAGGTGCCACCAGTCTACACGCTATTCAACATATCAGGGATGGGAGAAGCCTTGCCACCTGCTAAAGTTGAATGCTTACTCCAGGGCAAGCCATTCGTTTTTGAAGTGGATTCAGGTGCCCCTTTTTCCTTAATGCCATTAAGTATATTTAATAGTGTAGAAGAATATTTTCCTCCTTTGAAGCCAACTGCAGTTAAGTTAAATTCTTATACAGAGCATCCTATTGAAGTGATAGGAATGACACACGTTAATGTGTCCTATGAATCTAAGTCTTGCTTATTACCTTTGATGATTGTTGGGCAAGGAAACATTAATTTAGCAGGCCGCAATTGGATTTATCCATTGCAGTTGATGAATATTTTTAAAAACCCGAACCAGTCTTATGCCACAAACAATGTGCCAATTCCTGAACTGATGTTGCATAATCTTTTAGAAAGATTTAAAGATTTATTTTCACCAGAATTAGGTATTGTGAAAGACGTCAAAGTGCATTTGATAAAGAAAGATTCTGCGACACCTAAATTTTTCAAGGCACGTCCAATCCAGTATGCTCTTTTAGACAAGGTTGATCAGGAGTTAGTTTGCCTCGTTAAAGAAGGCATTCTTGAGCCAGTGAAGACCGCTGAGTCTGCAGCACCAATTGTGCCTGTGTTGAAGCATGACGGACGCATCAGAATATGCAGAGACTTTAAATTAACAACCAACAAGGTGACTGAATTGGAACAATATCCACTGCTGAACATCGAAGATTTATTTGCCCAGCTTTCTGGCGGAGTTGTTTTCTCTAAACTGGACCTTCGTGATGCCTACTGCCAGTTGCAGCTAGACGAAGAGTCCAAAAATCTAGTCGTGGTTAATACCCATAAAGGACTTTTCCGCTACACTAGAGTACCGTTCGGAGTAGCCTCAGCTCCCGCTATGTTCCAGAGGGAAATTGACAAAATTCTACATGGTCTGAAGGCTACTTGCTATCTTGATGACGTTCTGGTGTTTGGAAAGGATGAAGCTGAACATCTACAGAACTTGACGGCTGTTCTAAAACGCTTACAGGAAGCTGGAATGAAGCTCAACTCTGATAAATGTGAATTTTTGAAGTCTTTGGTCGAATACCTTGGTCATCGGATTGACAGGGAAGGACTTCATCCACTGGAGTCTAAAGTGGATGCTGTGGTCAAAGCACGTGATCCCAAGAATGTTGATGAGCTACGTTCCTTCATCGGACTGATTACATATTATGGTAAGTTTTTACCAAACATAGCCACCCTGTTAGCTCCATTATATGAGTTGTTGAAAGCGAAATCTAAATGGAGATGGAAGACACAGCAGAGGGAAACGTTTTCAAAAGTGAAAGAGGTTCTACAGAACTCATCGCGGCTGATACACTTTGATAACGGGAAAGAGGTTGTGTTGGCCTGTGATGCAAGTCCTTATGGGCTTGGAGCCGTTTTATCCCACGAAACTGACGATGGCGATCGTCCAATAGCTTTCGCTTCCCGTTCCTTAACCGAAGCTGAGAAAAACTACAGCCATATAGAGAAAGAGGCATTATCTTTGGTTTTTGGTGTTACCAAATTTCGCAAATATCTGTTCGGACGAACATTCACATTGCTCACTGATCATCGTCCCTCAGTGAACCTTCTTTCTGCAGACAAGCCGGTCCCAGTGGTAGCTGCTGCACGAATCCAGCGTTGGGCTCTGACCCTTGCAGCATATTCGTACACGATCATGTACAGAAATGGGAGTTTGCACGCTAATGCAGATGCTTGCAGTAGACTGCCCCTGAATACCAAGTATGCTGATCCACCAGTTCCAACAGAGTCGGTGCTGTTATTAACTCAGCTGGACGACACTCCAGTGACAAGGCATCTGATTGCCACTGAAATTGACAAATGTCCTGACCTAAGAAAGCTAAAATCTTACATCTTGAAAGGTTTCCCTAAGAAAATAGAGCAGAATTTGTATCCCTTCCTCAGAGTAAAGGATGAATTATCGTTAGAAGAAGATATAATTTTTAGAGGCTCACGAGTGCTCATCCCTGAAAAATTTAGAAAATTCATCCTAGACGAGTTCCATTCATCTCACCAAGGTATAACAGCCATAAAAGCACATGCTCGTTCCTACGTTTGGTGGCCAGGGTTAGATACTGATCTGGAAGCTAAAGTAAAGGGTTGTGTTGCATGTCAACAAAATGCTTCAGCACCTCTGACAAAGTATGTTCCTTGGCCTATGCCAGAGCGAGCAAGCATGGGAACGGATCCATATCGATCATGCAGGTCCAGTGGAAGGCCACATGCTTCTTATAATTGTAGATGCCAAGACAAAATGGCTAGAAGTGGCGCAAGTATCTAGTATATCTGCTAATATAACCATAATGGTATTACGTAGCCTATTTTCTCGTTTCGGCCTCCCCAAAAATGTGGTCAGCGACAATGGCCCTGGATTCAAAAGTGAAGAATTTGGGAATTTCTTATCTCGCAATGGCATTGCCGAGGTTAAAACGCCACAGTACCATCCACGTTCAAATGGTCTAGCAGAGCGAGCGGTTCGAACAGTGAAATCAGCGCTGAAGAAAATGACTGGAGGGACTCTTGCAGATAGGCTGTCTCGGTTCCTCCTCAATTATCGAAATACACCATCAGCAGCTACAGGTATATCTCCAGCTGTGGCTATGTTTGGCCGTCCTCTCCGGACACGGCTGGACCTGATTAGAGATCCTGTGAGCCAAACGCATGAGGAGGAAGAGGTCAGCTCAGAGAAATATACAAAAGGCACTCCAGTTTGGGTGCGTTCGTTTGGTCGTGGCCCACCATGGGTTGCGGGCAATGTTTTATGTCCCGTGGGAAAAGTTATGTGGGAAGTCTCAACCCCTTTGGGAAATTGGACACGTCACATCGACCAGCTGAGGCTCAGGCATGAAGATCTGCGTGCTGATGTTCATACACCACCTGACTTACCAGCTTCTACAGCTTCACAAACAGAATCTGCTGATCTGCAGGTTCCCATAAGCACTCCTGAACCCCCTGTGCTCCCCTTAGAAGTAAGTTCTCCAAATATAGTGTACAAGTCACCTGCAAACCCCCCAGTTCTATCACCACAAGTGTTCACCCCTGATGTAAGTACTCCATTGCTTAGGCGTTCAGGACGTATTAAAGTGAAACCAGCACATCTACAGTTTTAGACTGTTTTGCCTTGAACCTGACAAACTGTTCGTTAGTGTTGAACTGTTTTCTGTGATAGACTGTTTTGCTTTGAACTATCTCTATGTAAAAGACTCTGACATTTTGTATGTTCTTTAAGAAGGAGGGGAATGTTATGAGTGTAATACTCGATCTTGTCAACAGCAGATGGCGCCACTGCGGTGCGCTTATGTGATCGGCAGATCGTCCGTCGGTCGCCAGTCTTGCACTAGCCGCGATGTAACGAGGTTGTTCAGATCTGAATAAATGTTGTTTATGTTTTCAGCTGCCTACCGGCATGAGTTCTTACACTACCACGAACCCTAAGATGCAACACATATATTTCTCCTTGGCACTCCGAAGTTTTAAAAACAAACAAAGAGTGGCAATTTCTTCACTTAAATACTAAGAGTGACGTAGAATCATTTTTAGCTCTCTTTTTCGTAGTTGTATATTATCATATTAATGCAATCTTTGTACCAGTAAAATGTCGTTCACTGGGGCATCTAAAATAGACTGACATCTGTACCATGATTGAATGTATACGCATACAACAAACTGATTGAACCTTTGAAGGCCTTGAGATTGTTGAGGTGTAAATTGCATTATAGATTCATTTCAACCAAACAGTAGTTCAATTTTTAATGAATAAAGAACTTTCGTCTCCCATCAAGCTCTGTGGAGAGCACTTGATTTCCAAATAATATTGTTCACATCTATTCCAATCATAAGAACGGAGAGATTTAATAGTTCACTGTAATCATCTTTAGGAGAGTGTTTAGCAACTGTCAGAAGTTGATTCATAATAAAAGTTTTTAAAGTGTTGGATGCTGCTATTAATCACGTTTTTTTTTTTACATTTTGGATTGTGGTGATTAAAATCAATCTATTTTTCACTAAATCTTTTAACCATAATAATTTTAGGTCCACTTGACGGCCCAACACCTACATTAAATATATCTAAATGTAACACTTCAAATATGATGTCTATAGGCTAACTGCAAAAGGTTTCTTCCAGTTTTATATTCAAAAAGAACATATGTTCCTTTGAACTTACCCATATTTGAAGAAGTTGTGTCAAAACACTTACCAATAACCTGAGAATCACATTTTCATGTCTGTAAAAGTTCAAAAACTGCATTAGCTGCTGTTCCTCCTGTACCAGATAACAGCTTAGGAATTCCAAGAATTTTTGAACTACTATCTTTTAGAGAGGAAACTAACACTCATAAACGATCTACCATTCTTGTTTCATTTAATAATAAATCATGTAATAACTTTCCATCCCAATGAACTACTGATTCGGAAGCATTAAACTCTATTTTTAATCTGTTGCACAGTTTCATTACGCAAGTGTTGACGTTCACGATGAACAGCACTTTTTGAAGAGTCTGCTTCACTATCACCATTAGCAGCCATATTCAAAACAGATGCAAGTAACAATGTTGACTTTCTTGTACTTATATTATTTCTGTCAAAAGGAGCGGCAACTTTTGGTGTTATGACAGACCTTCATCTTCGTTCATCTTTACCTGGGTGCTTCTAATGTAATTTTTTTTTCTGGTATAATTTCTACAGCATATTCATCATCAAAGTCTTCTTTAGAGTTTTTACTTTCAGTCTCAGTCTCATCCATTGTTGATGTAAAAGATGCAGTTGATAAAGCAAAGGAATTTTGAGATGAAGCAGCTTCTTTCAATTGCTTTGCAATTTTTTTCTGTCGTTCACCTGATCTTTTCTCATGTGTAGAAAGCCTTCTGTCCAGAGATCCAATACAACTTTTCCAAGTTTCTTTTTGTAATCTGAGAAACGACCGATCCACTTCATTTTTAATAAGCTGTTCCGAATTAGCATGTGACTTATGTCAAATAAGATATCCAGATTTTCGCTCTTTGATTCTCTTGGTCTTTTGCATTATTCCTTCTTCGATTTCTCATTAAGCCTATTTGTTTGCCATATCTATATATTTAAAATGCTAAGCTTTTTCTTTCGACAATCCGTAAGAACAAACTACTGCATCAAATTACACCATTCTTTTTTTTAATGAAAGATATTTGGAGACAGATTTGTTATCGTACATTCGTTTGTTCGAAAATTTAATTAATTAGCCGTAATTTTCAATTAAAGTTTTACTTCTGCTTATGACGTCATAAAGTCGGCAACTCCCACTGTTACGAGGCATAGAGTTTATTTTCTAAACTCTGTGGTTCGCCAATCTTTTGACATTAGCTAATATCAACTAGGTAATATTTTGACATTTTAATATAAAATCTTAAAAAACTTACTTAAAATTAGCTAAAATATAATCATAATAAAATATCTAAACATACATATCAATATGAATAACAAATCTCATGTAAAATGTTGCAATTTAAATTATTCCAATTGAAACAAGATTTGGAGAGTTATCCCTGACGCCCAGCTAACATAAAAGTACCTATTTTATTTTATTTATTTACACACATATTCAATTTTATTATAAAACACCAGGTTGCCACAGAAAGCAAAAATCGTCATTTAGGCGCCAAAAATTAACCCCGGTGCGTCTGCGATATTTGTACCGATTTAATCACAATTGTTTTGGTTGCACCGCATATTACAAAATTAATTAAATCCGTGATTATTGGGCACAGATGTCATATACGCACCACATTGGCGCGATTTTTTCCCCCGCCAATTTGGCGAAAACTTTGTTTTTGAATATTAGTTACAAATAGCATGCAATAATGTCACGTGATTTTTTATTTCAATATAAAAATAAAATAACGTAATAAATGAAATAGCTTCTATTATTTAAAAAAAGGAAATAAAAATAAATAAATGATAGTTTGATATAAATAAATATTGATATACATAATAAAAACAATTTATAGAATTAAAATAAAAAATAAAAGTAAATAAACAGTAATATAAACAAAATAACTGGGTTACCATGTGAGGCATAAAATTGCCATTTTGTTGCAATCGCCCCAATGTGGTGCGTGTATATGACATCTGCGCCAAAATTACCTGTACAAATTTGTTGGGAATTTTTGAAATTTTCGAAAATTTTTTTCATTAGAGGCAAAAGGTGCATGGAAATGGAGCAAAATTTATTAAAACCAAGCAAAAATATTGGGCACAGATGTGATATACGCACCACATTGGCACGATTGCAACAAAATGGCAATTTTATGCTTCACATTGTAACCCGGTTATTTTGTTTATATTACTGTTTATTTACTTTTATTTTTATTTTAATTCTATAAATTGTTTTTATTATGTATATCAATATTTATTTATATCAAACTATCATTTATCTATTTTTATTTCCTTTTTTTAAATAATAGAAGCTATTTCATTTATTACGTTATTTTATTTTTATATTGAAATAAAAAATCACGTGTTATTATTGCATGCTATTTGTAACTAATATTCAAAAACAGTTTTCGCCAAATTGGCGGGGGAAAAAATATGACATCATGCCGTAATTTTTTATGTACTACATAATAAAAGTTCCAATTTTTTTTTTTTTCATAACATCGAAATGGGCTCTGAAATGTCTGAATATATGTATTTTGGGTACTTTTATATTCGCCGAGTGCCAGTGATCGCCAAATTTTTTAATCTCGCCAACCCTTTTTTTTTCTCGACAATCTTTTAACATTAGCTAATAACAAATAACCAATATTTTAACATTGCAGCATAATGTCTTTAAAAACTTACTTAAAAATAGCTAAAATATAATCATGAGAAAATACGTAACTACAAAGGCACAGATGTCATATAAGCACCCCATTGGCGCGATTTTTCCACCCGCCAAGTTGGCGAAAACTTTGTTTTTGAATATTAGTTACAAATAGCATGAAATAATTTGTGATCTTTTTATTTCAATATAAAAGTAAAATAACGTTAATATACATTATAATGTTAATATTCAAAAACAAAGTTTTCGACAGATTAGCGGGTAAAAAAATTGCGCCAATGTGGTGCGTATATTATATCTGCGCCACCACAAACACATCAATACAAATAACAAAATCTCCAGAATTGAATTGAAATCAAATTTGAAATAATTTAATTGAAAGGGTTGCAATTCAGATGATACCAATTGAAACTAGATTTGGCGAGTTATCATTGGCACCCAACAAACATAAAAGTACCGTATTGGATATATATTTTTATTTTCGCTTTGTTGCTGATCTTGGAAATATGCCTCATGGCTCAATGGCATTTAATTAAGCAAAAAAAAACTTATGTGAAAATTCTGAGAGTCAGACTAAATTTTTAACAGTAAAAAAAATTTTTTTTTGTAACATATTTATGTACAGTGAAAATAATCCATACCTCATAAGCCTAAAAATGGTTAATTTTATATTTTCTAAGAAAAATAATTGTAAGAAAATCTTTTATGGAAGAGTTCCGTATCCCTTGATGATTTTTTTTGGCGAGTTGATTTTGGCGATAAGTGTTTGATGTGATTGTTGCGATCTTCAGTCTTTGGGGTTACATTTTAACTACTGAAGTGAACTTAATCTACGTGACGTCACACTCCTTTTCGCGCTATTTTGGATTTTTTGGCCAATCGCGCCAACCAGCACAGAATGTGAAACACTTCCCATACTACGTCAATTAAAAATATGTAATGGAAATTTGGTACTTCCATTATACGGACACCATTGTCGCCAAGCATACATTTACATACATTTAATACATACATTTACATACATTAAGATACATACATTTACATACATTATGCATTAGCATTCATTTTGGCATAGTGTCCGTAATAACGGAAATTTTTTGAAAAACAATGTTTGTCTAAAACTTTTTAACGCATATAGCTACTGAAAGGTTAATAAAGGGTTAGAGTTCACTATACCCCTTGGATGTATCGCAAGTGATAATAATTTTTATTTTCACACTTTATGAATTAGATTTTTTACGTATAGCTGCAGAAATCCTGCACTGAGAAAATTTTCAGAAATCAACACTGATTTTAAACATATCTAAGGTTTTTGTCACATGCCCGAGCAATATTCATATAAAATTTGTAATTCATATCAAATTGTTTACCGTCAAGTTTTGACGGGTTCCCTCTAGTAAATCTTCTTTTTAAGATATGCTGCTTATGTCTTATTGGCAAACTTGATTTCTCTCAAAAGGGTAGAATGTAATTCATGAAAGAACAGCACTATCACCGATTGAAAGCTTCTTAGTAGGTACGGTGAAAATATATAACATTAGCAGGAGTGCAGCTTTTAATTAGATTTTCACTATACATTCTTTGATTCTCTTTGTCTTTTGCATTATTCCTTCTTCGATTTCGCATTAAGCCTACTTGTTTGCTATATAAAACTTTAATCTTTTATGAGATATGTTGCTTATGTCTTATTGACAAACTTAATTTTTCCCAAAATGGCACAATGTTATTGTATACAAGAACAGCACTATCACTGATGTACGGTGAAAGTATATAAAAATTAGCAGGTGTACAGCTTTTAATTATGTTTTTGTATTTAATCATGCTTTTTTTTCTTTCTTTTTTTTGTTAAAATAGATACTAAAAATTTATTAATGCAAATAAAATATATAATTGATCAACACTTATACTTTTGATTAAAATTACATATTTTTACAAAAATCAGTGAACTTGTGTGACCTTGACAGACCTCTTAATCTTTTCCAAATGAGCTCTAACTTCATATATTTTAATAATAGGAGTAGAAGAAACTTTTTAGAGAGTGAGACCCACCTTTAATTTTTTTTTTTTTTTTTTTTACATTGAACTTTGGGACACCCTAACGAACAATCAAATTAGCATTTATTTTTAATAAGCTGTCAGCTTAACGCAAATAAAATAAACATTAGTAGTTGTTATAGTCTCTTACCTGCACTGTCATTACACTATAGCTTTCATTTTCATCTGGTTCATAATCTTTAATTATGAGTTTTGCTGGAATATAAATAATTCATATGTTACTACTGATAAGATAAATAAAAATAAAACAAACATTGTATTAAATCAGGCAAAATATATCAAAATATAATGAGTCAAATCTAACTGCAAATTAAATTTATAAACTGAAACTGGCAAAATAAAATTTAAAAAAAAAGAAAACTGCCCAGTTAAACTGAGGGCATTGAGCTCACAGGCTATTCACACTAATTGTATATTATACTCTTATTTCAAAGAATTTGAAATAAGCCCCTCGAAAAATAAAGAAATTGACAATAATATTAAGGGGGGTCATCTCCCTGTTACTCCCCTCATAGTTAACTAATGAACCCCTTAAACTAATCAGGGAATCCTCTAATTACAATGAATATATATACAAAATTTGAAGAAAATATGATCATTCTGCAAGAAAAACCCATTTATCTAAATTAAGGGGGGATTAGCCCCCCCCCCTTTCCCCCTTTATACTTAACCAATGAACCCCCAAAACTATTCAGAAAAGCACATTATCACAATGAACCTATATACAAAATTTGAGGAAAATCGGATAATTCTGCATGAAAAACTCTTTTATCTAAATTAAGGGGGGATTATCCCCCCTTTCCCCCTTTATACTTAACCAATCAATACCGAAAACTAATCAGGGAAGCGCCTTAACACAGTGAACCTATAAACAAAATTTGAAGGAAAACGGAATAATTCTGCATGAAAAACCCATTTATATAAATTAAGGGGGGATTAGCCCCCCCCCCGTTCCCCCTCTTTATACTTAACCAATCAATCCCGAAAACTAATCAGGGAAGTAACTTAACACAGTGAACCTATAAACAAAATTTGAAGGAAAACTGAATAATTCTGCATGAAAAACCCATTTATATAAATTAAGGGGGGTGGGTGGGATTAGCCCCCTTGTTCCCCCCTTTATACTTAACCAATCAATCCCAAAAACTAATCAGGGAAGCTCAGTGGCAGAAACACCGCGACACGGCGACGTAGTCGCGGACAAAGAAAATCTCATGCAGACAATTTTTGTCTGCACTAATGAAATAAATTTAAAAAACTGTCCGCAAATTGTGAATTTCGGCAAAAAATCACGGTAAAACACGCGAATTTCGTCAAAAGATCGCGGTAAAAAACACACGAATTTCGTCAAAAGATCGCGGTAAAAACATGTGATTTTCGTCAAAGGATAGCGGTAAAAACACGTGATTTTCGGCAAAGGATCGCGGTGAAAACACATAATTTCGTCAAAAGATCGTGGTAAAAACACCCAATTTTCGTTAAAAGATTGCGGTAAAAACATGCGATTTTCGGCAAAGAATCGCGGTAAAAACACATAATTTCGTCAAAAGATCGCGGTAAAAAACACGCGAATTTCGTCAAAAGATCGCGGTAAAAACATGTGATTTTCGTCAAAGGATAGCAGTAAAAACACGCGATTGTCGGCAAAGGATCGCGGTGAAAACACATAATATCATCAAAAGATCGCGGTGAAAACGCGTGAATTTCGTCAAAAGATCGTGGTAGAAACACGCGATTTTCGTCAAAGGATCGCGATAAAAACATGCGATTTTTGTCAAAGGATCGCGGTAAAAACATGCAATTTTCGGCAAAGGATCGCGGTAAATACACATAATTTTGTCAAAAGATCGCGGTAAAAACACATATTTGTCAAACGATCGCGGTAAAAACGCACGAATTTTGGCAAAAGATCTCAGTAAAAATACACGAATTTCAGCAAAAGATCGCGGTAAAAAAAAAAAAAAAAACGTGAATTTCATCAAACAATTTTGGAAAAAAAATGGGGAGTATCGTCAAAATTTACTGTATAAAGAGACTGCTAAAATATTGAAACCCAGTTTCTTTTACTGTCTAAAACTCGTCACAAAATGAGAAAAAATGCTAAAAACTGCATAATTCAAAAATACATGGAAGAATTCCTTTTACTAAGGTAGAAAATTCGCTTGAAAAAAAAAGACATAAAAAATTAGGAAAACTAGTCCAAAATTTTTCTTTAAGGTGCATAACTTCAGGCAAAACAACACTTCAGACTCTTCCTGCCAAATCTTGCAGCTCTGCACTTAGCAGTCTCTTCAGAAGACATCACACACAGACAAACATCTATGTTTAATGCATAAATTTTTAAATCTGAAACAGTATAACAGAACCAACTTTTAAAAAATTGGGTTAACCCGAATCCAACTTGCAGGAATATAAACTCAGCTCGAACTGAAAACAGTGTTACCCGATCTGCAGCTGATGCAGAACTTTAATTAAAACATTTTTCTCCAGAAAGAATTTCTATAGCTGCATCAGGGAGGGAAATTTCTCTCCCCTCCCTTCCTAAGCTTATCCTTCCCATTTTAGAAATCCCACAAGAAGTGAGATGATGAAACGATATGTAACATCAAAAGTTATAAGCAAAATTAATGAGAATGCATCAAGCTTACCCTATTTTAAATAAAATGATGAAAAATTCCTAGTTTAGTGTATTAATCATTCATTAAAATTACACGCAAAATTTGCAGACAGATTATGAAATTTTAAAAGCTTGTCGCAGACAGCTACAAAACTTTCTGCCACTGGGCAGGGAAGCGCCTTAACACAGTGAACCTATAAACAAAATTTGAAGGAAAACGGATATTTCTATGAAGAGTTATCACGTTACGTACATACATACAGAACCGGCGGGCACATAAGCTCTCAGGCTTTGATAGCCTGTGAGCTAAAAAAAGATAGAGAAATTGATATTATTATGAATAATTGTAAAAAAAAATAGATACAAATCTTGAAACTTTTTTCTGTAGAGATACAAATTTTATCAAATTTGAGAACAATTTTCAATTATAATAAGTCAACAAAATTAAGTAACTTGATTTCATTATAAAACATTTTAAAAGTTTATTTTTTTCCTTAAATACAGCTCCGTAAATTAAATTGGCAATCACTATAATGGAGGTCCCATACTTTGTTTGGAAAGAGTTTTCATTAATGAATATAAAAACAGGCCAGAGTGTGCATAGCATGCCCTTGTATATAAAATTAGCACTGCCAAAGGCAGTGCCCCCTCCCACTTCTTCAACTCTAGGTTCGTTTGGATAGCTTTTTGTTTAAAAAAAAAAAAAAAAAAAAAAAAAAAAAAACAAAGTTTGTTTCCAAAAAAAAAAAAAAAAAAAAAAAAGACTGGAATGTGTGCAGTACAACAGTGTATGCTGCTGAAGGCAGTGGGGTCCATATTTCTACGTTTGTTTAGATGAATTTTCCTTTGAAAATATAAAAAAAATACAAATTCAAAGCTGTATATTGCTAAAGGCAGTGGAGACCCTCAACATCCGGTTCATTTGTAAAGATTTTCGATTAAAAATATAAAATCATTCAACACTGATTTTAGGCATATTTAAAGTTATTATCATGGATCCAGGAAACGCTGGGTGGGTATGTAGTCTATATAACTAATAAAATAAAGATGTTTGATTGCCTCTGAGCGTGTCTGTAAGCGGTGGCTCAGGAAATCTAATGCACACAAGGGTCTGAAAATTTGGATGGTAATAGATGAAGGCTAGTCTGAATGACCACTGCATAGTTGCCAACCTCCGGATTTTTTGAATACCAGTAAAATCTTGCAAAAAAATTCGCTTTATTAAATTGAAGAAATTATATGATTACATAAAACAAATGTTTTTACATAAAAATACTGGTATGAAAAAAATCGGGAGGTGTGCAACTATGCCACTGACTTAAGATAATCCTAAGCAATTAAATAATAAGGATTGCTATGATATTAAAACCAATTTAGGCTACATAATATAACAAACAGAACATGTTTAAAGAGAACTTTTTAATTGGAAATGATTGAATCTCTTATTCAATTGAAAAGAAAATCTAAGTTAATGAAAAAAATAAAAGATTAAAAATAGATAAACAAATCAAGATTGACAAAACATAAAATCATGTAAAGTATAAAATCATGCAAGGTATAAAAAATAATTCTTTGCAATACCTAAAGGTAATTTTTCATCAACTTCCATTGCAGCATCAACAGGATCTTCTGTATCACTTACATTCATAGGAGTTTCTGTATCACCCACAGCACTGGCAGAAACTTCTTTTTTACTGACAATATCCACAGCAGCTTCTTTATCACTCACTGCAGGAGCTTCTTTGTCTTCAACAACTTCCATAAAATCATCGTTATTTTCATCAACTTCTTTAGGTTCTTTAATATCTTTAACAGCAGATACTGTGCTTTTAGGAACATCAACTGAAACTACAGAATCTTTTTCAACTTCAATAATATCGTCATCTTCTCCCTCAATATCAACAAGAATTTCTTCTGCTGGATTTTCAGTCATTTCCACTTCCAAAGAAATTTCTGTAGCTTTTCCAACTTCCTCCAAAACCTCTTTATTTTCTTCTGCTTGCATTGAAACCTTTTCATTTTTGGCAGGCTCAACTGCAACATTTTTATTTTTCTCAGCTTTCATTGAAACTTCTATTTTATCAGCTTCTAATGAAATTTCTTCAATTTTCCCAGCTTCTACTGAAACTTTTTCAATTTTCTCAGCTTCTACTGAAACTTTTTCAATTTTCTCAGTTTCTACTGAAACTTTTTCAATTTTCTCAGCTTCTACTGAAGCTTCTTCAATTTTCTCTTCTTCTACTGAAGCTTTTTTAATTTTCTCAGCTTCTACTGAAGCTTTTTTAATTTTCTCAGCTTCTACTGAAGCTTCTTTAATTTTCTCGCCTTCTGCTGAAACTTCTTCAATTTTCCCACCTTCTGCTGAAACTTCAATTTTCTCACTTTCTGCTGAAACTTCTCCAATTTTTTCAGCTTCTACTGAAACTTCTTCAATTTTCTTAGCTTTTAACAAACCCTGTTCCTTTTCTTCAGCTTTTACCAAACCCTCTTCCTTTTCCTCATCTGTTACCAAACCTCCTTCCTTTTCCTCAGCTTTTACCAAACCTCCTTCCTTTTCCTCAGCTTTTAACAAACACTCTTCTTTTTCCTCAGCTTTCATTGAAATCTCCTTATTTTTTTCAACTTCTATTGAAACGTCTTTATTTATCTCAGCTATTACTGAAATTTCTATATTATTTTCAACTTCCATCGGAGTCTCTTCATTTTTCTCAACTTCTACTAAAATCTCTTTATTTTTTTCAACTTCCATCAAATCCTCCTTATTTTTTTCAGCTTCTACCGAAACATTATTTTTTTCAACTTCCACCAAAACATTATTTTTTTCAACTTCTACTGAAATCTCTTTATTTTCCTCAACATCCATTAAAACCTCTTTATTTTTCTCAACATCTATCAACACATCTTTATTTTTTTCAACATCCATCAAAACCTCATTATTTTTCTCAATATCATTCAAAACCACTTTATTTTTCTCAACTTTCATTGAAACCTCTTTATTTTCCTCAATTTCCACCGAAACATCTTTATTTTTTTCAACTTCCATCGAAAAGTCTTTATTTTTCTCATCTTCCACCAAAACTTCTTTATCCTTTTCAACTTCCATTGAAATATCTTTATTTTTCTCAACTTCCAACAAAATTTCTTTATTTTTCTCAACATCCATCAAAACCTCTTTAGTTTTTTCAACTTCTGTCAAAACCTCTTTATTGTTTTCAATTTCTTTTGGTAGTTCTGTATTTTTCATGGCTTCCAAAGGAAGTTCTGTACATTTTACATCTTTTAAAGGATTTTCTTTTACATCTTCAGAAAGAGCTTCTGCATTTTTTTCATTTTCACTAGAATTTTTATTATCTTTGTCAGTTTCCATAAAGTTTTCTGGAAAAAATAAAAAATATATATAAATTTTTTAAATAAAATGATTCAAACTGCATGTAAATAGAAAAATTAGTATAATGTAAAAACATATCTTTTTATCTATCCTTTTTGCACGATTCAAAAGACCACTAGATGTTTGGGTCACCGATTTGCCTAACACAATGCCGGTTAGTGGAAGACCAAATATAGAAAATAGAACAGTGCGTTTGCATCTGGATGATATGGGATCAACTCTGCACTCTCATTTAACATCAGGTTTTCTTTTTTCTTATTTATTTATTACATGATTTCTTTTAACTTACATTTCTGTATGTAAATTTGGCAGTCAAATCTTGTTACTCGGTTTTCACCCACTTCCTGTTGACACAGAGCTTTGAAATTTGGACTATATATGTATTCCTGAAGGCAATACATGAATTCGACATTAATTTTTTAAAGTTTGATCCCTAAGGGACCAGGGTGGGGGGGGGGGGCAATGTCGGCCCAAAACTTGCATTTTCCCCAAAGAAATAACGTTAAAATTGTTTAATATTAATGGAAAAAATAGCTCCATTGTTGCAACATTTATCATTTTAACCCCATTGTTGCCAGCATCATTATGACATCAGCATTCAGCAACGCACACATTTGTGCTTTATTATATAGTTGATTTTTTTTGTAAATTTTAATAAAAGCATGTTTTTTTTTTGTTTTAGCATTTAATTTATTTAATAATGCTTCATAAGTTGCTTTATATTTTCCAATATACATCTGTATTATATTGGTATTATTAAAATAAAATATTTGTTAAAATGTAATAAGAAAAGTTTCTACATTTTTTTTATAAAAAAAATCTTTTTCCATAACAACATTGGTGGAACATAAATATCTAATAAACTGAATTAATTTCTCAAAATTAATTTTTTTGAGGTAAATTGCATATTTATTTTTTAGAATTATATTACTTTTTCTGTTATGATTGCTCTTTAGTAAATATAAGTGCTGATATTTGTTTTAAAAAATAGTAAATTATTAAATCTTTCACATTTTTTAAAAATCTTCTACAATGACTCTTTACATCCTATAATATGCTTTACATTCTCCACTATGATTCACAGTTGAAATACTCTTATTTAAAATGAAAAAGATTTTGAGAAATTATTATCTACACAAATGAGTATTTTTGCTCATTTCTTATTTTTTATCTGCTTTAAAAATTAAACATATTTCACAATATTGCATTGGAATGAAACTTTAAATATTAAAAGATGCTGTAATATAAAATTTTAATAAAATTTAAAAAGCTTATATGAATGTATTTAAATAAGTATTTTTATTTAAGATGATTAGAAATAAATTTTGAGAAGTGTTATTAATAACAAAATTTAATTTTATCATTCCATTTATCATGAAAATATAAAGCAATCAAGGGTCGATGCAGGATTTTTTCTTAGGGGCTCATTTTGTGAAAAGTAAAATTTACTTTTGTGGAAAAATAACATTTTCTAACGAAAGATGAAATCCAGTTACTCAAATTCAAACCAAGCATTTATTAATAATAACTTCTTTAAGTCCTTCTGCTAAAGTTTTCTTTTATGAAGAACTTGTTTTGTTTGCAAATGGCACATTTTAAAAACCAACAAAATAAAAATAATTAATGAAGAGTATCTTTTTAAGGAATGGAATTTTGCAAACAAGGCTATTTTATAAAATGGATTTTTGTGAAAGGGGCCTAAATAGGCCCCAAATTTTCCTGGATCAACCCCTGGGAATTGATGTAGCATTATTAAATAATAATTAAAAACAGAAAAGAAGAATCTGAAGTACAAGCAGAGCATGGGGTTAGATCCATAGACATCTAATATAAATAGACAGCGTATTTCATTGTTTTCTCCTACAGAGAGCTGAAGGAATAATCTTTAACCTTTCATCACCATAAACAGTGAAAGGGTGCCGTTTTTTGGCGGTAATCCCTTTCTTGGCCACTTTCTGTTTCCGTTCTCATAATAAAAGAAACATAGATCTAGACACGAAACTGAAATGTAACTAGAAAAGCAAGATATCGCGTTCACAAGGAAAAAACAGTTTTAGCATTTTATTTCAACGAGTCTTTTTGAGTCAAATCCACACCCATTCAAAAGATAAAATTGGAGTAACCAATTTATCTGTTATAATAATTTTATTTATATTAAATTTATTTTCTATTTTACTTTATGATTTAAAGTTTTAAAATTATCCAATGGACAAGACCGATTTTTTTTTCCTTTTAAAGAGGCCCTTTCACAAGAAAGGTTCTGAGGCCCTAATTTATAATGTAAAAGGACCAGGAAAAAAAAGATAGCTTTAACTACTGGGTGGCAATATATTTGCTGATCTAATTTTTTTATTCAAATGATAAAAAAAGGGCCTGAGATAGGAAATATACATTTTTAAAAAAATAATAACTGTATAAATAAGAACTGTCTGAAAGGCTATCAAAGGAAAATATCACGATAAACTCGAACGCAAGTTAAATGAACAAGGAATGAGTCTCTATCAGTAGCAGTGGGAGCGGTGGAATTTCAGTGACAGTTTGGCAGGAAAAAATTAGTTTGCCGTATTATTCTCCCACCATCACATGATGGTGGTGAGGGAGACATTTGCTTCGACAAAAGGACATAGTTAATATGACCCAAAGGTAATATATGACCCAAGACAAGATTTTTCACTCTTATCACTGTTGTTTATCAAAATAAAACTTTAAAATTTTTTGACTTTTCCTCAATATCTCCCATATAATAAAATCCAAAGGCAAGAAACTGTCTGTAACGCATCCGGGTGCGACCACTCCGGTTTGCGAATCAACCATAGTTATACGCCATGTTAGGCTTACTAAAAAATCTATGCTACATTCGATTCTGCTGTTAAAATATTTGTAAAAGCATATTAAAGCTTTTAAATATTTTAATTATGTTTAAAACCTTCAAAAACTATATCATATAAAACATATATATCACCATTTCTGTAAAAAAAAATTTCTGTAAGCAAGTTTTTTTTTTTCAGAAGTAGCGGAGATTTATTTCGTAGGGAGGATTTGAGGTTGATTCAGTATACAGGCGTCATCTACTGGCGGATTTTGAAATTTATTTCCATCGTAAAAACTCATTATCTGGAATCCTCGGGACCAAAAAGGCTTTCCGAGTTTTGGAATTTTCCGGATTTCGGGTCCTTCCGAAGTTTACGATTATTTGACAAAATTCATGCTTTTTTCGTGTTTCTTTGACAAAATTTGCATTTTTTTCTGCTATTCGATGACAAAATTTTCGTTTTTTCGTAGCCTTTGAAGAAATTTGTGTTTTTCTTTTTGCGATCCTTTAAGGAAATTTGCGTTTTTTGCTATTCTTTGACGAAATTAGCGTTTTTTCCCGATCTTTTGACGAAACTTCACTTTTTTCGCGATCCCTTAACGAAATTAGAAATTTTTTCGCAGTGCTTTGAAGAAATTTGTCTTTTTTTTTCGCGACCCTTTGAAAAGATTCATGTTTTTTCGCGATTATTTGACGAAATTCGAGGATTAAAAAAATCCTCGAAATCCCTCTACACTAAGGGGCAATCCTTTAACCAATTTTTTTTTTTTTTTTTTTTGTGATCCATTGATGAAATTTTACACTTTTTCGGAGTCCTTGGAAGAAATTTGCGTTTTCTTCGCAAGTCTTTGACGGAATTCGCGTTTTTCTGCGATTTGTGAACAAAATAAGCGTTTTTTTTTTTTGCAATTCTGCGATAAAATTTGCATTTTTTTTTTCGATCCTTTGACGAAATTCACGTTGTTTCCACAATCATTTGAAGAAATTGTCTACTGTTTTTCTGTGAACGATAGACATAATTGATTTTTCCGGCGACGATCGTTCAAAATTCGAGATATTTATGTTTGAATTTTTGGACTGAAGACAAAAATTTTCGAAACCGAATGCCTTAAATTTTTAGGAAAACTTGAACCGAATCACCCCTGATGAAATAAATATATAACTTTTTTTTTTTGTTTCTAACTAATCGTAATATAAATTAATTTTAAAATAAAATTTAAGAGAAAAATGATTTGTTTTTAATTTCGGGAAAAGGGGACCGTATTCACCCGCCACCGAGTTGGGTTGGGTTGATTATTGACGGCCAATTATCTACACTAAGGATATAGGCCCGGGTGGAGTGCCCTTCGTGGGGGTCTTTCTAAGGGAACCTAATCCGTATTTACGCATGGATAAATCCACGGCTCGAAAAAAACCACGAGAACTCCGAACGATTAGGCCGACGGGCGCGATTGGGATCGAACCCAGCACCTCCCGTCTACCAGCTTCGAGAGCACAACCTCTCAGCCACCACCCGCCACCGAAGTAACAATATTTGAGTGATTAGACATTGAAACACAATGGACTGAAAAAAAAAATTAAGAATTGGTAAAATTTTCGAAAATTTTCAGAAAATCTAAAAATTTAGTAAAAATTTTCAATTTAGAAAATTTTCGAATTTTCTCCTTCCGGATTTTGGGATAATGGGTCATAAACTGTAAAATGATTATTTCTTACCAAACGTAATTAAAATATAAGAAACACATAGTACAGCGTAATTTGCATTTAATTTTGCTTATATAAACAAACAATCAGTTATGTGGTGAGTCTAGCTGTTTAGAAACTGATTGATAACACTTTTTTACAAAAACCTTCACACATGGATTATTTGTTAATATTTAATTGGAATGTTTTGTCCAATCGTTGAACTATTTTAGAAATGTAATACTAAGTAAATATATATATATATGTGTGTGTGTGTGTATATATATATATATATTCATTATTTTTATTTGTAGAAATCATTTGTCTTTTTTAAAATGTATTTTTCTACAATGCAAACCTTTCAATAATATATCTTCATGCTGTTTGTTTGTATGAAGTCTTATGAAAATGAAATGCGGATCGACAATCCGTCATTTTTGACGGGGTCATATACTAGTTCAGTATAATGCTGTAACAGGAATTTAATTGAAGCCCAACAAATACTTTTTCATTAGTCTGCTGTCTATTTTCATTAGATGTCTATGGTTAGATCTCATACCATACACACTTAAGTACTGATCACTGAACGATCAAGTAGTGATCACTCAGCCATGGAGCTTCTCTCACCAATGCAAAAAACATTTTCAGTAGATGTATCAGTATTTCCAAGATTATTAAAAATATTTTTATTTTTTAGAGTTGATGGCTAATTATTTGGAGGTTATTCAGCATTGTGTTAGTCAAATGAGTGACGCCAAACGTCTAAATGTCTTTTTGTTGGAACATATTTTTTTTAAAGATTGGTCATTTATTACTTGATATATCTAAATTTGTTATAAACGATAAAGTTATGAAATTTTGTGAGTTGTATATTGTTTAAATGGTCTTTGTAATTTGTTTTTTCTTTGGGGGGGGGGGGGGTGGCAAAGATGTTGAAAATAAGGTTATCATAATCCAGTAGCAGAAACCGTGCAGCACAACAGCAAGTGCTGCAAACTATTTTAGACATTGCAGATTAACTCTAGAATTACAGAGGCGAGTCATCTATGACCCAAGACAAGATTTTACGCTCGTATCACTGTTGCTTATCAAAATAAAACTTTAAAAATTTTTGACTTTTCCTCAATATTCAGTATAATGCCGTAACAGAAATTTAATTGAAATCCAATGAATACTTTTTTATCTGCAGGTCTGTATACCTATGACGGAAAGTAGAATAATGTAAGTAAAAAAATCATGAAGCTATATATATATATATATATATATTTAATTTTTAGGTACTTCATTATCCCGTCAACCACTTTTCATAACAAAAAACTATCGCCAAACTGTAACGCCAAATAAGCAAATGAAAAAATGTTGCCATTGGAATCTTTAAAAAAAAAAAAATTGCAAGAAATTTGGAAAAACTTTACCAATGTGTCAGCTTAGTAAGCTTAATCAATAAAATTTGCAATATATTAATGTAAACAAAAAAAAAAAAATCTTGGATAGTTATTCATTTACACTATTTTTCTTAATTATCCCTCTCGGTTGATGAATCAATGTTTGCGACATCAGTTGAAACTGATCTATTGTACGTAACTATGCATCACAACATTTTTTTCACTGCTTTTTCTCTTTTAATATCATGGCTCCAGATGTTTAAGGATGCAATCGTTATTTTAATTAACAAAATAACTAATAAATCAGTGAAACATAAGGAAAAATACAGGTAAATGCCGAAATAAAAGCCACTTGATGATATAGCAAACACAGGTAACGTGTCAGACTTGTCAAGTGAATGAGTTGCCACGATCATGCATGTTTGGCCTTAAATCCTAACTTTGGCGATAGTTTTTTCTTATGAAAAGTGGTTGACGGGATAATGGAGAAGTACCAATTTTTATTATGTTTTAATACCTTATTAATCTGTAGGAACATTATTACAGAATTTAAATTAAAAATTAAAAAGTATATTATCTGAAAGATATTTCTTATTTTACATTTCATACGAGCTGTCAAAATCTCAAAGTATCTATTCTGAAATTAGAAATTTAAATATTCTTTGATGGTATATCTATTCACTAAATTTCATATTATGTAATATTCTAGTAGCTAAATTGCATTAATCATTAATTAAAGACCATTGTATTAATCATCAAACTTTAATGTGTGTTTGTATTTCCTATACGAAACAAGAGTTATATCATTGAAGTCCTTTGACCCACCCTGGAAATTCTAAGAATACAAGAAACATGGTAATTCTAACAGCTTTAAAAAATCTTATGTAATTATGTTTACAGGGGTAGTACTAGCCCTAGATGATATTTCAGGACATATTTTTTTCGATATTTTAGGACAATTTCAGGACATCAGGACACATTTTGCTTGGCATAATAACAGAAAAAACCCTTAACTCCCTCTTCAATACATTTTATTATCTTAAATAGTACACTAACACAATTTTTTTGTTTTAAAAGTATAGATACATTTAAAAGAAGAGTAATCCCAGTTTACCAGAACCCTTTGACCAAGCTACTAAAAAATTGCAATTTTTGCATTATGAAGGACAAAAATCGATTTTTTCTTCACTGATCAACAAAAATTGTGATTTTTTTTTGTGACTGACAGATGAAAATAGCAAGCTTTTTTTATGCCTAAACAATAAAAATTGTGATTTTTGGTAACTGACCTTTTTTTTTTTTCAAATTGGCAAAAATTAGTATTTTTAACGATAAATGGAAGAAAATTCGAATTTTGTGATAATTTTGCATCAGCAAAAAGGTACACCTACTCATATTTGATGATATCAAATGTCGATATAGCACAAAACTGAAAATTTCAGGAATTTTAGGACAGACTATCTTATTTTAGGACATTTCAAGACGTTTTTATTTTTTTTTTCAGGAATATCAGCAATCTCAGGACAAGTACTACCCCTGTGTTTATCATGCTTTTAATTAATTTGAAAGATTTCAATTGTGTTTACTTATTTGCTTAATTTTAATATATGAATTTATTTCAAGTTCACTTCTAAGTACATATGAACTATTATACAAACTCAATTGTAAACAGTGGGATTTTTTTTTTAATTATTATTATTGCTCTTATCTGCCAGATATTTGTAAATGCAAATTTTGCTCATATGAGTTACTATCATTTCCTATGTTAATAGCCTCAGCGCTTGCGTTTGCAGATACTTTTGGTGTGGTAGCAGAAAAATCTTGGTGCTGAAGATTGGCACAGAAAATTCGGATACTGGGATCAAAATAAAACCATTCATAAGACTTAAAATAATAATCTTCCACATGATCAAACATCCACAGTTTTCTCTACCTACAAAGTGTATTCAATATTAAACAAACATCTTAACCACACCATAAATATAAAGATAAAACAATAACAAAATGAAACGGGTTATTAAAGGAAAATAATACACTTTACATATTAAAAAAGGTTTTTTTTTTTTTTTAAATCTCTTATTTGTGTTTAATAGAAATAAATGAAATATTTTAAATATAAAAAAATCAAGATTACCTTTATTATCTGCAGATTTATTTTCTTTACTTTTGTCTTCAATATCTAGAAGTTTACTTTCTTTGGTTTTACTTTCATTATCTACAGGATTATTTTCTTCCATATCCACAGCACTATTTTCTTCATTTTTATCTTCATTATCTACAGAATTTTTAACTTCCAAATTTACAGGTTTACTTTCTTCATTATTGCTTTCATTATCTACAGGAACATTTTCTTCATTTTTATCTTCATTATCTACAGGTTTATGCTCTTCATTTTTACTTTCATTATCTACAGAATTATTTTCTCCATTTTTATCTTCATTGTCAACACAATTATTTTCTTCATTATCTGTGGGTTCAGAAGGCTTCTTCTGATCAACAGCAGTATGTTCAGGATCCAAAACAGATGTTGGAACTGCATCTAAAAAATAAGCAATATAAATATATAAATAAAGCAAAAATCCTCAGCTGATCACTAAAAATAAAAATAATTTACTATGTTATTTAAAAAATTTATGTTCAGATAACGAACATGTCACAAAACAAAACCAAGTAGAAGCAATGCTGTGTTTCATATTTGGACAGCTTTATTTAATTGCATCTATTATCGACTTATAGAACATTTTAACAGTTGTATACTCATGGACTTAATTAATTCATGAGCTAACAGGTGTTTAGGCCCTACATTTTAGGGGCCCCAAATTAGAATGAACAGATTAAAAACATTAATTTACAAATTATACTAAATCTATGATCGATTAATGAACAATTCGGTTATTGAACATTGTTTTGGAACAGATTAGGATTGCTAACCGATCACCCACTGTACATGAAAAGTAAGTTTAGCTTCAAACAAAATTAATTTTAAAACTCTTGTGACTTTTCAAAATCACAAAAACTATTATATTTTGCATGTGTGCAATAAAATATCAAATAATTATTCAACGCCATTTTTACTAGAATAAGTAATTTAATGTGTTAAAAACTTTTCAATAGTTGAAATTGCAAAATTAAGCATTTAGTAATAATAATAATAAAAAATAGATGTGATATATTTTCTTTAATTCTCTTACTATATAAAAATAAAAAACTCAAATTTAAAATGATAGTAAAGTATACAATTTGTTAAAAATTCAGTATTTAATCTTTTAACTAAATAATGAGAGAGATTTTATATACCATAGGATAAAAAAAAAAATTAATAAAATCACATATTCTTCTTAACTTAAATTGTGCTAAAAAATTCTTATAACATTAATATTTTTTTTTAATCTAAAAAATGAAGTTTTATTTTTAAAAGGAATGTATTGATAATTAATTAATTTATTAAGACTAATTATACAGGGTAAGTCAAAATGATTGACCTGATTACAAATGACAATAACTCCGTTGTAAACAATGATCGGTAGAAACACTCTAAGCACATCACAGAAAGAAGCTCAAAGTTTTGTTTGCATACTTCATAACTGTTCCGTGTGGCTCCTACAAGTCATACACAAAACATCCATGAAATCGACCCATCAATCAATCAATCCATTTTGTGCCAGATATTGTGAATAATGTCTGTACAGACAGACACTCATGACAGTGCATTTTCTAAGTGCACTTTCAGTTGGATCACTTTTATAGGCAAAGAAGGAATATCTCCATAAACAGGAGTCATGCTGAATGCATTCACAGTGTCTGGTGAAAAATGGACTATCACTTTGATATTTTATGTGTGACTAAAAAATGCCACATAGAACAGCTATGAAGTGTGCAAACAAAACGTTTTCCTTTTTCTGTAACATATTTAAGACATTTCTCCCAATTCTTTTTTACAATTAAGTTATTGTCATTTGTAATCATTTTGATTTTCCCTGTATTAATATATGTTGAGTAAAAATTAAAATCCTGATTCAGAAATAAAAAAAGGGTACTTCTCTATTATCCCGTCGACCACTTTTCATAACAAAAAACTATCGCCAAACTGTAAGATTAAATGCCAAAAATGCAGTCCCATTTACTTGATGTCAGAAGCATTATACTTGTTTGTTATGTCATCAAGTGGTTTTTAATTCGACATTTGTGCGTATTTTTCATTATGTTTTACTGATTTATTAGTTATTTCATTAATTAAAACAACAATTGTGTCCTTAAATTCTTATATTTTATTTATTTATTTTGATATTCCAATAGCAACGTTCTCCCGTTTATTTGGCGTTACAGTTTGGCGAGTTTTTTGTTATGAAAAGTGGTCGATGGGATAATAGAGAAGTACCAAAAGAAAATAAATAGAAAATAAAATTGAAGTTCAATAACATTGATAAATACCTAAAACAATCATAAATAAATATGTTTTTTTAGAAAATACATACATATTTAAAACACTTAAAATATATGTAAACCAAGCTTACTTTCAGAGTTGGTAGCATTAAATGCATCATCTAACTTTTCAGCTGACTCACTTTTTGTAAGATCTGGAGCTATTGGACCTATTAAAAATAAATTGATGTGTTTTTAGTATAAAAAGCATGTAATTAAATTTTTCAATATTACAAAAAATGTTCTTATAAATAATAGATTAAATGATATTTCTGAAAAAAAAAAAAAAAAAAAAAGAGTAAATGCCTTTTTAAAAAAATTATTCTACAATAAATAACAAATGAAGTTCTACTTGTTCTATAAATGTATTAGATCTTGAGTTATGAGTAATTTCTGTCTCATGACAACCTTTTTCGGGATTTCACATGTGGAAATTTTCAAAGGTCTTAAATTATTAAACTATTAACAGGTAGGACAGGTAGAAATGCAAAATCTTGCCAGCAATAACATACAGTTCCACCCAAGCACTGTTTGAACAATGCATGATTAAAAACTAAGTTCCATTTCTAATTTTTTGCTTATAAAAATCATAATATATAAATTCATGATTAAACTTTCTATGTATTTAATCATAAAAACCTAAAGTGTTTTTAAATCTGCTTTATGTCATGTGACTGTGAAGTCAGTCTGCTTTTACCAGCAGTCAACAAAAGACACTGGTATTTCACCGATCTTGTCTGCTTTTTGCATTTCTACCCAAGCTGATGTGGTGCTAAAGAGACGTGTCCATGACAACATCTGCTAACCAATAAGAAAAGCCTCGAGAACCAAGCGTTTTGCTTGAATGGGAAGCAATACTAGCCTCAAAAATCTTCTATGGCTGCAAATGTAAAGTTCATTATTTTTGTAAGGTTCATAGTACATTGTTGAGAAAGATCATTCACAGCTGTTTAGAGGAAATGTAAAATAGGTGCTAGAGTAAATGGCTGTTAGTGAACTCAGGGGTAGTACTAGCCCAGGAAATATTTCAGGACATACTTTTTACGATATTTCAGGACACATTTGATTGAAAACTGAACCGAAAAAACCCTTAACTCCCTGTTCAATATATTTTATTATCATAAATAGTACACTATATACACAATTTTTTTGTTGTAAAAGTATACATTAAAAAAACGTAATTTTACCAGAACTCTTTGACCAAGCTGCTAAAAAACTGCAATTTTTGCATTACTAAAAGACAAAAATCTCGATTTTTTTTTTTTTTTCTACACTGATCGATGAAAATTGCAAAAGGTTTTTTTTTTATAACTGACTGAAAAAAATTGTAATTTTTTGTGACTGACAGACAAAAATAGCAAACTTTTTTAATGACTAATCGATAAAAAATGATTTTTGGTAATTGATCACCAAACATTGTGATTTTTTTTTTTTTTTTTTTTTGCAAATCGACGAAAATCACTATTTTTAATGATAGACTGAACAAAATTGTGACTTTCGTGATCGTTTTGCATCAGTAAAAAGGTACACCTACCCCCTATTTGATGATTTCAAATACCGATATAGCACAAAACTTGCAAAATTTCAGGAATATTAGGACAGACTACCATATTTCAGGACATTTCAGGACGTTTTTATTTTTTTCAGGAATATCAGGAATTTCAGGACAAGTACTACCCCTGTGAACTTTTTCAGTTTTCTACTTCTTTTATTACACTTTTTTTTTTTGGGGGGGGGGGGGGGTTAGAGAGAAAGATTTTAACCAGATTTTTTACTTTCTGCTATGCACAAGAAGAAAGTATTGGATTCAGGAAATTTTTTACTTATGGTTTCGACAGATTTATACATTTTAGAAGGTTCTGAACACGGTTTGACAGATTTTAGAAAATGTCTGTCTGTTATGCGGCACAAATTTTGTGGCCGCTCTAACTCAAAAACTACTGCATGGAATTTAATATTGAGATTCATTTAGACCTTGACATAAATAGATGCTGATAACATTTTGGTGTACATCAATCACCCAACAGGTGGTGCTGTTATGTTGCATTTTTCACGATTTCCAAAATATCTTCATCTCAAGAATCATGGACTATCACCAAATTTCATATTGTGTTAGATCTTGACATAAATAAATGCTGATACAGTTTGGGTGTATATCACTCAACAGGTGGCACGCTGCTATGCTATGTTTTGCACAATTTCTGCGATTGCTATATCTCAATAGATCTAATACACAGAATATCATAAAATTCATATTCTGTTAGACCTTGACGTAAATAGATGCTTATTTAATTTCGACTTTGGTCAATTAACAGGGGGCAACAAATCAATTAATGCAATTTAGCGAACATGATTTTTTTTTTTTATTATTCAATGATCACTGTAATTCTATGCTAAATTTAAAGAAATGCATTATACTTCATATCCATAATTGTTGCTGTGTGAGTATGCTATTTAAATGAATGTGTTATACTGATATAGAAGAAAGTTTTGTGATGGTCACAACCAGGGCTTGACAAATGCGGTCGCCAGGTCGCCACTGGCAACCAACTTTTTTTATCTGGTGACCAAATTATTTAATCTAGCGGTTTTTTTTTTTTTTTCATATGTACAAAAATTGATTTAAGAGATGAGCATAAACGTTATTTTTTCTCTCGCCTCTACTTGTGCGCGTGAAGCAGCGATCTTCCTCTTCTAACGAACTTTTAATAAATAGAAGAATCAAGTTTAAAAAGCATTTTCCCTCTCATGCCCAGAAATCGCCATTTTATTCTGCTCTAGCTAGCTAGCATGTAACATTATCAGATTGTTGAAGGGGGTGGTAATAAAACAGTAAGAAATAGTGTCAATCCAGCCTCTGTAGCATGTAAAACATGATATAATGCTAAAAAACGTGCAAGTTTATTTGTAAGTTTCGAATCAGATATTTGTGTTCAGAATTGAAACTGATTAATGTATAACATTCATTTAAAAAGTAATACAATATGAGTGATCATAAGTATTTCATTTGAAGTAAAACTATAAAACTTAATTAAAAATTTAACAATATAACATAATGCTAGTTTAGTATTCTAAACTATGCTCATTATTTTTTGTCAATTAATTGATATATATATATTTTTAATCCATTTTGGGGGAGATTGGGGGAGGGGAGGGAGTAAATATTTTTTACTGGCGACTAGAATATTTTCCTGGCTATCATGTTTTATCAAATTTGTAAAGCCCTGGTCACAACATACTAGTTTAAAAAGAAAGTTGTGAGACCCACAGAGATGCACACAATACATATATTTAAAAAATACCAAAACTTTTATTATTAAATTGATGTATGTCACATTAAGTTAAAAAAAAAAAACTAAAATTTATTTATCTGACTTAAAATTTTCTAAATTGTGATTACATGTAGTTAAATTTTTCTATGTTGCTAAAAATGTTTTTATAAATAATAGATTACATGGTATTTCTGAAAAAAAAAAAAAAAAAAAAAGAATGTGTTAATGCCTTTTAAAAAATTATTCTACAATAAATGAAGTTTTACTTTTTCTATAATAAATGTATTATGTCTTGACTTATAAGCAAAAGCCGTCTCATGACGATACAAAAACTCATGACATAGAAAAACTCAGTAGTTTGCAGTGAGAACCGACTCTACTTTTACTGCTACTTGTGCCGTTTCTGCAAATCATGCGGTCGAAACTTGTTTCCTTTGTGCAGGATTTGTTCTGCTCAACAATTTCTGAATCGCAGTGGCAAATCTCACTTAGCTGCAGTGTATAGCAATGCATCGCATGAAGTCATAGATATTTTTTCCATTGATACTTACAGCTTTAATCAAGTACTAGCCCACCAAAATAAATTATTTTCTTGTTGGCAACACTTATCTATTTACTCGTTATTAGGTCTTCATGTTTTAACACCGGTTTTCTAATTATTCGGAATTGCACTATTTACAGATTTATTTATTGTTTGCATTTAGGGTTGCTTTTCTGTAATTTTCTAGATTATAATATCTCTCTTAATTTTGAAAAGACATTTGTTAAGTGTGCATAAACTAACGTTTTCGAGACAAACATAAAACATTTTCTCGTATGTTATCTTTTTTAATTTTTTTAATGCCCTTGGTTATGTCACATTTATTTAATTGTATCCCGGCAGACGCGATATAACAATAGGTCACTCTATTATTTAATTCATGTCTTCAATTTCTATTGTAAATTGAACACTTTGACAAAATTTGAAAATAGCGATGTAGTGATTACTTTTGAAAAGTAGTTTGTAGTTGCTACTTTTTAAAACAAGTAGTTGCACTTGTAGTTAACTACATTTTCAACAAAGTAGTTGTAGTTTACTACAATAAATAAGTAGTTTTTCCAACCCCTGAGTATAGCTATACATTAAAAGAAATGATACACCAATTATTTCTTCCAAAATTATTTAAATTTAACTTTATCAGTTTAATGTATCGTAAACTAGGCTTACATGGACCCAAAACAAAAAAAGTGTTTTAAATCAATAGATGTGATTCTCCAATTTTTTACAGATAACAGCACTAACTAGTAACACTGTATACATCTAAGACTGATTTAAAAGATTTTTTTTATTTAGGTCCAAGTAATCCTAAGTTATGGTGCTTTGAGGTAGTTCTCAAATTCCCTGCTCAACAATGCGAAACTTTCTGACGAACTTTCTTTTTTACTGAAACTATCTTTTAAACGTAAAGGCATAAAATTGGCATGCTTGACTATCGAAACAATTTGGAATTAAATAGCGTTTTCCATTTTTTGATAAATAAATTACTTATCGAGTTATAAGCGATTCTTGTCATGGGATGACAAATTTTTGCCCTTTCTTGTGCTGCCACACAGGCCCGTAGCTAGACCTTACTTCCAGGTGGGGCAAATATTTTCCCAGGGGGGGCAGATTGTTTCTTAATTTTTTTCACGTCTCTTATACCTTGAAAAATATGTACTGTACTTTTAGTGTAATTTTTTTCTCATTTAAAACGTAAGATCTCTCCAAAGCCAGAAATGTTTGTTCCAAGACACAATAAAAATATATCAAAAACACATAAATAAAATGTTTACATTTACATAACATATATAAGTTGTTTCCTTAAATAAACATTCATTAATAAATGCATTCAAGTACAATTTATTAAATGATGTTTCGTTATATTTACATCATGCAATAAAGATATGAGAAAGAAAAAAACAGAATGAATAAAATGAATAGAACAAGTAACAAGGATGTCTTTACCGATAATGAAAAAATATTTTTTTTAATTTTCATGAAAAAAAAAAGAAACAGAGTACCAAATTAATCATAAGGCCTTTTATTTTATTTTAGTCTTTTAGTTTTAGTCTTTTACAAATTTGACAACCTCTATTTGTTGTAAAAATAATTTATTTGAAAGAATTTTGAAGACTAATGGGAATCATGTATAAAAACCCTCTAATATAATTGCAACCTCCTGTCTCTACTTGTATTTAATTTTTTTAGTACTTCTTCTAAATTTATGTTTTCCGTCCGTTTTCTCCCGAAGGCCAAGAAGGCTAGATCTGCCATTCTTTGATGTGACATGGACAGTCTTTGAGGCCGATTAAAGGCCCTCAATGTGGAAAAAGAAGATTCACAAGTGGCAGTGCTGCAACCAAATGTAGCTACAGCAGCCAAAAGTTCATAAGTGTCCTTAAATGCTTCTTTGTATTTGAATAAAATTTGTAGCTTGCTTTTTTTTGTTTTGCCATTTCAATTGATCTTTAAGTACAGAGGCATTTGACTCAGGTGGCACGTCTTCTGCATCTTCATGATTGACAATTTTTTTTTTACAACAGTCAACTTTTCAATTGAAGGTATGTTTATTCCTACAAACAAAAGGGAAATAGATGTAATTGCATTTTTAGCGATATACAGTTTGCAAATTTTAAAACGGTTTTGGGAAACAAAAACAAAAAATCTTGACGGTTTGGCCTACAGGCACAGGTAGATTTCGAAGACGCAGACCGTGGGGCGCCTGTTTGTTGTGAATTGCGGAAGAAATGACCTTTTTGCCATGATACGGTATTTGGAAACGCCTACTTCGAAACCTAACTTGTTTGCAGGCGGAGCCGGCAAGGATTTTATTTATTTATTTATTTATTTTTGCTATAAGGGTTGTCCTATAAAAAACTTGACAATATAAAAGTTTTAGATAATATTAAGAGGAATTATAATAAATTTAAGCGGATTTGATATCTTCTGAATGGAAGAAGTTATGAATTTTTTCTTTTAACCCCCCCCCCCCCCTTCTTGGGGCCATTTTTAATTATATCAAAAATATGTCCTACATAAGTTTTCGGCCCTTTTCCTAGAAGTAATAATAACTTTAAACGGATTCGATTTAAGAAATTATGAGTTTTTTCTGTTTTCACAAAGAGCCGGCACAATCACAGGAGCGACAAATTGCACCTATATCGTCCCATTGTAAAATTGTCAAAATCTTTCTTTCAGAAAATAGTTCATGTACAGGGTGATCAGAAAATGAGTATACATTTGAAAAATTAATAATTCACGGAATAATGTAGGTAGAGAGGTAAAAATTGACACACATACTTGAAATGACATGGGGTTTTATTGTATCCACAAAAAAGTTCATAAAATGGCCGACAGATGGCGCTTCGTGTGATAAGAAAAGCAATAATTAGTATAACAAATTATGACAAAGCAAAAACGATGTTCTTCAGAACGAATGCTCGACATGTCCACCGTCATCCCGAAACAATAGCTGTAGTCGAGGGACAATGTTGTGCACAGCACTGTGCAGCATATCTATAGTTATGGTGAGAAATTGGTGTTGGATGTTGTCTTTTAGCATGCCTATTGATGTCAGTCGATCGCGGCAGATTCCCCCATTTTGATAGTAGAGGTTCACTAACATTGCTTTTTCTGGTAACGTCAACATGCTGCGATTGCTGGTGCATCTGATTCTCTCTCTCATTACAGCTCCTTTTATACACGATTCTCAGGCAGAGTCACTGACGTTTTGCTGTTCAGTGCCATAGGCGTAGCCTCGGGGGGGCACGAGGGGGCACGTGCCCCCCCAACTTTCTGAATATCAATTTCTAAAATATGATACAGTCAAATAAGACTTGTCTTGTATTGACCCAAAATGGAAATGAAATAATTACTTTAATTTTCATTTTATATTTCTTCATTTTTTTTTTACTTAATCAGATGTCAGATCAGTATAGATAGCTCAGCTCTTTTTCTTTGAAGTAATGAATTTGGTAGCAAAAATTGTGTTGTGCAATACAAACCTTGATACGAACATTCATTAAACGAAAGTTTGAACTATCACTCTCTTATAGCTGCGGACAATTTCAATGTGTCAGCTGTTTTTTCCGCTGTTTGCGGTTAATATCTACATGTACTTTTTTTCCTTCTCATTCCGTCTGTAGACTTTAAAAAATGTAGTTGTGTTTATCAGAGAGGGAGCTCTGTTTCCCCGCAATATATATTTCATTTAATTTGTTGTAACTTTAATTATAATTTAATCAAGTCATAAATATCCTGCTTTTCCAAGCTGTGTAGCTAGAGTTATTTATACCAATGACATGCAACCACACATCACTAAGATTATAAAAAATAATTAATATTTTCTTCATTTAGTTATTATATGTTCCTCTCTCTTACTTATTATTTTTTTTTATTGACAGCACTTAATCTTCTACTATACCTTCGCATTTTTGAGATGCAATGGTTATGATTTTTTTTTTTTCAAAATGTAAGCCTTCTTGAATGAGCTGTTTTAAAGTCAATATACAGCTGTACCTTGGTAAACAATGGTAATCCGTTCCAGAAATACCGTTGTTAAGCAAAACCGTTGCTATCGAAGGTGCAATTTTCCATACAATTTTGCAGGCGCACATACCTTAACCCTTTCAGGGGCAGTGGTATGTTTATGAAACCACTTAAGTTTAATTCCTAAATGCCACAATGGCACCAGAATTTTGCTAAAATCTTTCCCATTTAATATGTATGTGAAATATAGCCTTTTTTTTTTTTTTCCCCAAATAAATGTTTTCGTAAATTCCGGTGCCAGTCATTTATTTCAACATTTTAGTACTGAAAGTACTTTGCACCTGAAAGGGTTAAATGATTAGTTACTTCTTAAAAGTGCTGTTTAAACTTATTTCAAATGTCTTAAAAATTTGATAAATGTCTTTTATTTATTATCAGGGCCGTATCGCGGGCGGTGCCTTCCCCCCCTTCCCCACCATGCGCCAGATACAGTTGTTGTGGTGCTGTTTTTTATATTTGTTACAAAAATATTAATTTCAATAAAATGGTCTCGAGGAGCTTTCCTCATTTCCTTGGTAGTTTTATTTCCTTGTGAACCTCGAATTAAATGAACCTGGTAGTGGGGTTCAACTGCTGTCAACAGCGTACACCAGTGCAGGCTATGCCTGATCTGGTCTCAAATCGAACTAATCTTGAATTTTTTTAATTTTTTATTTCGAGCCAAATTAGTTTAATATTTAGACCATCGTAGTTCACGTTACGACGATTTGTATTCTTCCAACTTTAATTTAATCGCAGGAAAGAAAAATTTAACAGAGTTAGTTCTTTCCGTTTCGAAAAAAAAGGTAAAAAAATTGCCGAAAAAGCGAAAAAACACTAAAAAATTCGCGAGCAATTCAAAACTTGCAGAGGACAAAATATACTATATTGGTCTAAAAGCTTGAAAACGAATTCATTTTACAAGTGTTAAAAAATTGCCGCTAACCGCGAAAAACCGCAGAAAATCGCGTACAATTTTTTATGTACACGATTTTAATACAATATATATAAACCGGATTCCTTTTACGATCGATCCTTCCCGGATTCCTTTCGCCGCAGAATGCAAAGAAACGCTAAAAATCTCTCTCTCTCTCTCTTTTTTTAACACTTTCCAACCTAGTTGAAAAGTGTTTATGACTTCGGTTTGTCTGGCCGTCTGCCGTCTGTCCATGCTCTAACTCCCGTAAATATGCTCGGATTGCTCTGCAATTTTTATATGTTATAGTCGTTATCTATAGCATGTTCCCTATTTCAACGGAAGTGTGTAGCACTTATAGTTTTTTTACAGGAACACTCAAAAGAATTCCGTTACATTGCGGTCTATGGGGAAAAATCATTTGCGGTTTATTTAAATAATGTTTCACTATTTTAAACGCATTGAAATTTATATAGATCACTAAGGTGCATTAGAAGAAGCTTAATATGGAATAGGGTGTGCATAAGACTTATAGTTACTTTACAGGGACAGTCAAAAGAATTCCGTTACATTAGGTCTATGGAGAAAAATCGTCTGCGGTTTATTTAAATAATGTTTCCCTATTTTAAACGCATTGAAATTTATATAAGGTACATTACAAGAGACTTACTACAGAATATTGTGTGTATAGCAGTCATCGTTCATTTACAGGGACACACAAAAGAATTCTCTACTGTATGTTAACAATAATTCCTGGAAGTGCGTTTTAAGTTACTGAACGCGATTTTAATTTTAAATCGCTTTTTGTATATTATGTGGTGTGTATAAATTCTGTAGATCCTATACAGGGAAGCACAAAAGTTCGCGAACACATTTCCGTATTATTTAACTCCAGACGGAGAATTTTAAACTGTGCTACGCGTTTCCTAACTGAACGAAAATTTAGCATCCTATGTAGTATATATACAAATCTATAGATCCTATACAGGGTTGAATAAAAGTATTCGGATTACTTAGATGTTATCTTTTAGCTTATTAAAGAGTATGATTCGTAAAATTATTTTGGAAGCGTTGGAAAGTGTTACATAATCTATGCTTGACGCATGATTTTTCGTTCTTGTTTTTAATTGCAGAGGACAAAATTTACTATATTGGGCTAAAATATTAAAACTCGATTCTTGTAACAAATGTTAAAAAATTGCTGCAAAACGCAAAAAAAAAAAAAAAAAAAAAAAAAAAAAGTTTAACTCGCATGATAAATTAAAATCATTGTATGGATTATGAATAAACTTTATTGAAAAGTTAAAAAAAAATTACTGTATTGGGTTAAAATATTGAAAGTGGATTCTTTTCATGAATGTGAAAATATCTCCACAAAACGTAAAAAAAAAAATTCCACGAAAAATTGAAATACCACAGAAGACAAAATTTACTATATTGTGTTCAAAGATTGAAACCAGATTTCCTTTGCGAATGTAGAAAAATCGCCGCAAAACGCATAAAAACGTAAAATTTGCAAAAAGTAATCGCGAAAAACTTAAAAATCTCAGAGAACAAAATTTATTACATTAGGTTAAAAAATTGTAGCTGGATTCATTTTACGAATGTCAAAAAATCGCCGCGGAACGCGAAAAAGCGTTAAAATCGCATGGAAAAATAAAAATCATAATACGGATTCCGAATAAACTTTATTCGAAAGAGCACAAAAAAATATTTTATTGGCCTAAAAGTTTAAAACTGGATTCTTTTTACGAATGTGAAGGTATCTCTACGAAACGAAAACCACGAAAAAAAAAAATATCACATAAAAAAGTCACATTAAAAAAAATCACGAAAAATTAAAAAATCGCAGAGGACAAAATTAACGGTATTGTATTTAAAGACTGCAAAACCGGATTTATTTTACGAATGATAGAAAAATCGCTTCAAATGCGTAAAAACTGAAAAAAAAATTCACGAAAAACTTTAAAATTGCAGAGAACCAAATTTATTATATTGGGTTAAAAAATTGTAGCTGGATTCATTTAACGAATGTAAAAAAAAATCGTCGCAAAGCGCGAAAAAACGCTAAACCCCACATAAAAATTCGCGAACGAATTCAAATTCGCTATAACGAGTTCCGAATAAACATTATTGAGAAGAAGCCAACATTTACTATATTAGGATAAAATAATTTGGGCTAAAAAGTTATAATTGGATTCCTGTTACAGATGTTAAGAACTTCCACGAAACGCGAAAAAAAACTCGCAAAAAGTCGTATGAAAAATTCGCGATTAAAATCAGTTAGTGCAAAATTGAGTACAAAATGTAATCGCAGAGTTCAAAATTTAGTACAGTGGGCTGAAAGATTGAAACTGGACTCCTTTTACGAATGAACAGCAGAACGCACAAAATATCTCATAAAAAATTCATGAAAAATTTAAAAATCGCAGAGGACAAATTTTACAATAATGGGTTAAAGGGTTGAAACCAGATTCGCATCACAAATGTTAAAAAATTGCCACAAAACGCGGAAAAACACTAAAAATCACATAAAAAAATGTATGAAAAATTTAGAAATCACTGAGGACAAAATTTACTATATCGGGCGGAAAAATTGAAACCAGATGTATTTTACGAATGTTTAAGAAAATCGCCGCGGAACGCTTAAAATTGCATACAAAATTCGTGAAAAATTTAAAAATCGCAGATCACAAAATTTGCTATATTGGACTAAAAGATTTAAGTTGGATTCCGTTTACAGATGTAAAAAAAATCGCCATGAAACCCGAAAAATCGCATGGTAAAGTTTCAAAAAAATTAAAAAATCGCAGAGTAGAAAATGTATTTTATCGGCTGAAAAAATAAAACCAGATTTCACGTACGAATGTTTAAAAAATTGCCTCGGAAAGATAAAAAACGCTAAAAATCACATAAAAATTTCGCGAAAAATTAAAAAAAGGCAGAGGACAAATTTTACTATATTGTGTTAAAAGATTGAAACTTAATTCCTAACACAAATGTTAAGCAATTGTCGCAAAACGCGAAAAAACGCTAAAAATCACATAAACATTTCGCAAAAAATTCAAAAATTACTGTACGACGAATGTTTAAGAAAAATAAATTTTTAGGTCTAGGGGGCTAGAAGATCGAAACTGAATTCCTTTTACCCAATGTGAAAAATTTCTACGTGGCTGTTTTTAACCAAGATTACCACTGTATATATATAGGAATGTGTGCGTGCGCGCGTGTGTGTTTAATAAACATTTGTGCCCCCCCAAAATTTTCGGTCACGCTACGCCTATGTTCAGTGCCATCTGTCGGCCTTTTTTTTTTACCTTTTTTGTGTGGTTACAATAAAACCCCATGTCATTCCAAGCATGTGTGTCAATTTTTACCTCTGTACCTACATTATTCCGCGAATTATTAATTCTTCAAATGTATACTCATTTTCTAATCACCCTGTACTTCTCTATATATATTTCAGAAGACGGATAACACAATTTCACACCACAGGTGGTCCAGTGATGTGTCAGAAAGTCTCTGAATAGCACACTTAAGTACTAAAGGGTGCTGAGCAATTCCGCTGTTTTGATGGCGCTTGTTTGTGACAGGCGATTTAATAGCAGTCTTGAAGCCAAGTTAAAAACTTTTCGTGCAATCCTAACTATAAGCATTACAAATGAAACAAAATGAAGAAATAATAATAATAAAAGGAACTTGTAAGAGGCAGAAAATTCAAAATTGCAAACGGACGCTCTGGTTTTTCAAGCAGATGAAGTCTTAAAATTCTCACGCTTCTGTTGTTATTTGTTATTCTGTGTTGAGTTCTGAAAAAGCCGTAAATTATGGAAAAATTTAGCATAAAAACAATGTATTTTCATAATTTTTTTAAAGGATTTTTATGAGAGAATATTAAAATTAATACAGAATTAATGTAAATATTGCTAACACTGTATGGTAAATTACACTGCATCAACACTTGCTATAATAACACGGAATCATTTATGTTTAAAGTATTAAACATAGATTATTCAAGATATAATTAGCACAACCCAGTGCTTTCTCACTTTCAGACAAAATAATCCCAGTTTAGGTGCGTTCGTAATTATATAAATGCGTAGCACCTATAGTCGTCGTCTGGTCCGTCCGCAAAAAACAAAAACTACCCAGCCGAATGGTTTGAAATTTAATATATAGAATCGTTAAAAAATTTTGTCGAGTCATTTCAAATTTTGTGAAAATCGAATCACAACTTAAAAAGATATTAAAAATGTTTTCTTTATTTTTTTAAATCCTATCATACGTAATCTATATAATAAAAGCGCAAGTCATGTGACGGAGGAAAACAAAAAAGGGCTAACCTGCTAAACACTTCTTTTTTCATATGCCAAGCGGTCATTTTTATTCAACATTATTTCTTCGAATAAAATTGCATAAAAGTTACATTTTTAGAAAGATCATTCAAAAAAACTGTTTGCTTGAGAGATGAGTTACATTCAAGTATGAATATAGATTCTGAGATAACTTCAGTAGAAATTAGGTTAATAGCCGAATATCTCAATCCATTAAAGTAAATAAACACAAGAGATTCATTCATCATGAGTCATAGAAATATTAAACCATGGAGGTAATCATTCGCAAAGCAATATCTCTGGTTGAATTTTGCAGCGCTGTCTGGTGTCTAACAAAAATTCGCATCTGTAATCGTGGCATCACTAATAAGAAAAAAAAAAAAGGCACGCTCATTTCGCTCGTAACAGACGATATAATTTATTTCAGAGAAATAATAAAGATGATTTTTTTTACATTGTAAAACTAGTTATAGTACGGTCGCACCTCATTTGTCACGTTTAACGTTCAGTTCCAACTTGTTTGTTTGTTCCGTGCTCCATTAAAAAAATAATAAACACTATTTATGCAGAATGTTTAGTGTCGAAGAGTCTGTGCAAATGTAAAATAATTTTTAATTTATTTATTTCACTGTCCATTTCCTATAAAGCATCGCTATTTCTTCAATCGCCGTATATTTTTTGAAAAGAACTATACATATTGTTTATGCTTAAGACTGTTATGACATTAAGGTCACATTCACCCGTAATTAAATACCATTTCAGATATCCTCCATGAGGTTCCAATATATATAGTAATTCTGTATATATATATATATATATGTGTGTGTGTGTGTGTGTGTGTGTGTGTGTGTGTGTATGTGTGTAAACTTAATGTAAAATTTAACCATTGAAACATAAGAAACTGACCATACACAATGAAATCACAATACCATATAGCAGTGTCGAATTACAAATTAAATTTATATACATACAATTTTTTCCGGCTGAACAACACGGAACTTTTTTGCTATATTCGCACTGTCATTTTTATACATAAAAGCATGAAACTTACAAGTTTTAACTACTAAAGTGATTTAGAATCGAATAACGTTTTTCACTTTTCTATAGATACGTTAAATTTTGAGTTGTGATCGATTTCTTTCTTATGAACTTTATCAGACTGTCATGTCCAGAAAATTGGTTTATATCTTTAACTTTGACGGTCATTTTCTGAAAACTGATTTGTTTTTACAAAAAAAAAATGGAAAACACTATTTAATTTCTTTGTTTTTAATAAGAGGACCTGCAAAATTTTTGAATTTAAGAATAGTGAATGACTTTGTGAATGTGTCAGAAGATAACTAATTTGGATTTGTAAAATCGTAAGTAGCCCGGCATATTTTATTCTTTAAATTTGAAATAATGATTGGTTTATTTCAGAGGCGCCAACTTTTAAAAATTTCAGGGGGGGGGGGGGGGGGGGGGTCGTGGAAGAGTAGATTGGACAGATAAAGGGACAGACCTTCTGTTAATTTTTATTTCCAGAGGTGGGGGGGGGGGGAAGCGATGGCCCTGTGAAAATTTCCAGAGAATTTCTATGGCCTTGTAGTCGACGCCTATGATGGATTTAATTTGTTATCTTGTTCATTATTATAAATATTTTCAAACTGTAAGCAAAGGTATGAACTTTTCTAAGCTACTTTTATCATATTATTTCGATATCTGCAAATAAATTCCTTTAAAGAATATATTTTATGCGAAATAAAACATTTTATAAAATCTAAATATACTTAACAACTTAACAATATCATATCGTTAAATTTTTCTTTTTGTTCCTTGATTTATTATTGATTGATATAATTTCGTTCCTTGAAGATTTTGTACTTCAAGATGAAAAGTTATTTATGTTATGTTACATGAAAGTTATTTAACGTGAAATACATACAAACGTGTAACGCGGTAATAATTTCCTGTACTAACCACTACTTGTAAAACCCGTGGGAAAAAAAAAAAATATATATATATATATACAGTATGGAACCATTTATCCGGAATCCAGTTAACCGGAAAACCAGTTATCCGGAATGATATTTCCAATTGACTGATTTCAGAATCTTTCCAGAAAAAAGTGCCATGCAGTGCCAGTTTGACATGTTCATTGCTTGATAGATAACCACATACATTGTACAACTTGATCAATATCTTGGATTTAAAATGAAAGCCTGTTTAGTTTGATATTGAGCATTTTGAGTTTTATGCAGTATTATTGTTTCCAAGGTATTGCCAGAATTTGCTTTCTTCAAATTCTGATTAATCTTTGATCCTGAAAGGATCTGAGCCTTAATCAGAGTAATCTAGTAATTAATTTAAAATCAGTAGCAATGTTACAGCCACATATATTCTACAAATCTCATCAAACAGGTATTGTTTAATGTCCAACCAGTTATCCAGAAAAACCAGTTATCCGGAATACATCTGGCCCCGACCATTCCGGATAAATGGTTCTGTACTGTATATAACTTAAGACACATGTATATTAAAAACAATTCACAGATAATTCTGTAAATTTCTTATTTATAAATTAAATTTATATCATTTAATTAAAACAAATTTTACATTCTATTGGTTAAAGATGAGATTTTCATTGCAATTCCATTTCTTCTTTACACTGGAAAACTCCTCCTATAATTTTCTTATTGTGACATAGGTTTCACAAATTTTTATCATTCAATAATATGTAACGAAAGATCAGAAGAATGAAAGACATTAGTCCCCTTTTCCGAAAGCAAACAAGTAAACATAACAATCCGTTTCATGGAATTGGAACCAGTTCCCAGAACCCATGAAAGAAGCAGCAAACTGTCATGTACGACAAATTCAAAAACATAATTTTAGGCTGTTTCCCTTTATTTCCAGATTCAGAAGCCTTTGGTTTCAACTCCGCTTTCTAAAGATAAATTTCACATGGTGACAATTCTACAAAGAAAGTAAGCTTTATGGATATCAGTCAATACAGAATTGTTGCTGGGCCGGTACGGGCAGGAATATCCTGCGGTACGGTGTAATTTCTACAAAGCAACAAAGCGGGAAATGTCCTACGTGACAATTCCCGACAGGTTTGTTGTCTGTTAAAGAAAGAGAAAAAAAAGAAGGTTTATAAATGAAACTTTTTCTGGTTTTGTTTCCATTTTAAAAACAATATTGGGAGGAGGAGGGGGGGGTCTCTTTGCTTAGATCTGGCAAGAAGATGGAAAAAATTGGGAATTTAAAGTGAATTAGTGGCTGATAAAGTGATCGGAATTTTCAGTCTCACACTAGATTAGACTAAAATTTATTTAAAAAAATAATAGAAATTTAATGTTATTTTAATCGGGATGTAAAGTTTCACGCTAGGTCGGGCAAAATCTTTTGCAGGTCGGGCTTTGCCCGACCTGGCCCCCACCTAGCTACGGGCCTGCTGCCACATCAGGAATTCAGTTCAAAATGCCGACTTTGATAGTATTTTCTGAAAGATCTTCTGGCTTTATCAAAATTTGGAAAATACCTTTTGACTATACACAATTTCTGGTTCAGAACATCTGCCAATTTCATGCATTTCCAAACAAAAATGAATTCAGAAATGGGTCAAAATAGCTCTTTTGGATTTGAGAACAGCCTTAAAAGGAAATTCTTTTAATCAGGCTTTTCATCAGAGTTGAGGAAAATATATTTGAAAACCATTTCAAAATACAAAATACTTTTCAAACTTACAAAAGTCTACATATAAAATACATTTTGAAATTTAAAGTTTGTGTTAAGCAAACAGTGTTTTTTTCAAAATTGATTAAAATATTTATAATTATAAATTTCCAAAGTAAAGAAACAAAACCAACAAAGAAAATAAATAAGTGAATGGAAGAACAAATTTATTACATAATAAACAAAGAATAATACACAAAATAAAAAAATGCACGTGGAAATATTAAAATTTTCATGAATATATTTCAGCTTCATTTAAAGTATACAAATAAAATTTTATATATATTAAAAAGAAATCAATGCAAAGTTATGACTAAAAATTATGATTAGTCCTCAACAGAACCAATTTCTTAAATTGAGAACACTTAAATAAATTCTTCTTTTGAAAATGTATAACACTCATAAAAGGAAAAAAAATCTTTGGACCAGAAAACTCGAAGGAAAATTCGTATTAAACTTTAAAAAGATTTATTTCACTACAGGGTATGAGTTTAACATTTCCAGATCAATCGATTTATGAACTAAAATCTGAAATATTTCAAGATCTACAGCATTTTGAGAGCATGGTGGATAAAGAGGATGTGCAGTCATTATGCTGTCATCCAAGGGTGCAGAATATGTCCGATCTGGCGATCTAGGATTGGGGGAAATTTTAGTCATCTGGGGAAATTTTTCAGAAAAATATACAATTGATTTCAATTTTAACAATGAATTACATAATTCCCCGAGATAGAAAAATGTTTCCCTACAAATAAAAAGATCCGTATGGTGATTTTCACAAAATCGATCTGAGAATAATATGTACCGTATATACTCACGTATAAGTCGAGAAATTTTGGAAAAATAATCTGCTTCAAAGTGGGGGAGGGAGGTCAACTTTATACATGAGACAAAAAAGTCGAAATTTATTTTTGGAGTAGAAAAACACTGATGTTCCGGAGTAATTATGCAATTGCAATAATCGAAATTTCTAAGTTCTTTTCTAATGAATTACCTTAGAAAAATTTTTTAAAAGATAATTTTCTGACAAAAAAAAAAAAAAAAAAAAATCAGGAAAGAGAAAACTTTAGAAAGAGAATCAAATCAAGAAGATCTTGCACCCATCACTGGTGGAAAACTCACTACAAGCTCTCACTGAATGGGTGAGCAAAAATAGAAAATAATTTAAATTTAATAATGAGAAAAATATTTTTAATCTATGGACAACATTGAAGAAAATTATTCTAAAAACTTAATTTAATAAAATAATCCTAAATTCTGAAAAGAAACCATCACTTCTAGATCAAGACAGCAATACCAGAAATACTTTAGCTCCTTGAAAACTGCTTGAAAGTTTACAGTGACTGTGTTTGTGTATCTGTTGGCTCTATTATTGGAAAACACATTTATAACAGAACCCTAAAATCTGATAATCTCTTTCATGAAGTGTTTATATCATGGAATGACCACCAGTGCATAAAGCTACGGAACTATTAAAAGCATCCTTAAACAGACATTTTCATGGTGGAAATTATCATTTTACTAGATTTTCTTCGAGAAACAGACTCAAGATCTACAAAACATCAAAAATGATTGACATCCACAAAGAGAGTGGAAGATTGCAGTTTCTCAATAATTGACAATTTATCAGAAAAGGTAATCAAAAACATTGTATATGTTGGTTAAAACTGTGTATTTATTAATAAATATTAGGCATAAGAATTAGATTAAAACTTACATTGCATTAACTTAATTTACCTTTCCAATAACTAGGCATGTTACAAGTTCAATCTATAGGTTTTTAAAGATACGACTTGTATGTTGCAAAATTTACTATACCTACGGTAATACAGAAGCCTATGTAAGCCTATAACATATCGTAACATTTTGGGGAAATTTTCATATGGATTGGGGGAAATGTTGGGAGTAAAAACATATTCTGCATCCCTGCTGTCATCATCTTTTACAGTTTTACTTTCATCAGACTCCTATAGATGATTCTTTGAATGCAGTGCTGATTTTATTATTTTTTAAATTTAATACACTTTCTAGTTTCTTTGTGAATAATAGACAGCAACCAGCACATTTTAAACATCGTATGTCTCTCTCAATCTCATCATCTAAGTTCAGATGTATGTATGATTCATTGTTTTTCAAAACTTTCAAATGATAGCTGAAACTTAAAGTGTCTGTCACACAAATCTGTCATATCTTTTAGTTTAGTTTGGACTGTAAAAATTGTTGGCAACAAATGATAAAAAAAAAAAAAAATTCTTGTTATGAATCTCTGATTTGTGATTCAAAGACAACAGTCTAAAATCTGGAGAAATGCATTTTGAGTATTTTAAAAATACAAAATACTTGAGCAAAAGGAACAGATGTCGCAGACACACTGGGGTTGGCGAGATTTTTGCTTTTGCACCATTTTCGCAAGAAAACCTTATTTTGAAATACATATTAGACCTAGCCTGCAAAAACAGCGTGTTAGTTTTATTTTATTATGAAACAATTTATTTTATTATAAAAAAATAATAATTCATTTTATTATAAAACACACACAATTTTTATTATAAACACAAATTATTTTATTATAAAACACACACATTGACAAGAATACAACTGACTCAGTTGTTAATACCAGAGCAGGGTTCGTTGATATATATTAATGGATATATATCTTGATACATATCATGATATTTATTTTCAAAATATCATGATTTTTTATATTTTCAATATTTGCATACATTTGATATTTATTTTCAAAACAATGTGCATATTTTCAGTTGAGGCTAAATTTTTAAATGAACTAATAATTATGCGGGAGAATATTTACTTAGAACAGCTATTGAAAGATAAACTGTCTAATTTAGATAAGTTATTTACAGCTTCATTAAAAAGAATCTTTTCTGGTTTTGGTTTAGTTCTGTTTAAACTGCACAACAAGTTAGGGAATGAAAAAGCAGGCAAGTTTACATTATGTTCAAATTTTTCAAGAAAAAAAAAAGTATATCTACAGTACAGAAGCATTTATCCGGAATGGATGGAGTCAGAGGTATTACGGATAACTGGTTTTCCTGGATAACTGGTTGGGATTAGAAACTTAAAATATAAAATTTATAACATCTATTTGATCAGATTTGTAGAATATTTGTGGTTGTGACACTGTTTCAGATCTTAAATTAATTATTAGATTACTCATATTAAGAATCAGGTGCAAAGATCAAAGATTAATCAGAGTTTGAAAGAAGGTAATGTGTGAAAAACCTTTGGAAATAAAAATTCCTCTGCATAAAAATCAAAATGTCCAATATTTAACTAAATATGCTTCCATTTCAAATCCTAGATGTTGGCAACAAGTTATACCATGCATATTGTAATATTTCAAGAATACACTTGTCAAACTGGCACCATATGGCACTTTTTCACTGGAAAGTTTCTGAAATCGGACAATTGGAAATATCATTCAGGATAACTGGTTTTCCAGTTAACTGGTTTCTGGATAAATGGTTCCTTACTGTATTATATATATATTTCCTATCTAAAATTTTGTTGTATAAAACTAAATTTTCTTTAAACTTGATATTAAATACTGTAGCTTGTTTTTATAAGTGTAAAATGCAAATTGTGTCTATTTTCAATTAGTTGATCTTCAATTTTGTTTGTTAATGAAAAAAGAAAAAAGACATTTAGAATATTGTTTTATTAAGTTTTCTTGCTAAGTGCAATATGTTTCAATTTCTAATTTATATTGAGTCTGAAAAATATTTGTAATCATCGATAAGTTGAATATTTTGAAAATATCGGATACATATAAAAAATATCGGATATATATCAAAATATCGGATATTTTCGAAAATATCATAATATTTATAAACCCTGTATCAAAGAGGGCTTTGATTAATACCCACTATCTGATCTACCAGACTAAATCTTCATGTTGTCACACCATGCAAAAAATAGCCATTTTGGCACCAAAAAGAAACCCTGGTGCATCTGCAACATCTGTACCGAAAAAGGCAATATAAAATACATTACAAAATACTTTAGTTTTATCAGTTTAAATTATAAAATACAAATGTATTTCACATACATGAAATTCCCAACTCGGCTTTTCTTTTTATTTATATATATATATATATACAGGGTTGATATTTTTGCCCGGACAGTGGCAAAAACCAGGGCAAAAATGGAAAAAACCGGCAAAAATGGCAAATTCTTATTGGTCTTTAATGTGTGATCTATAAATTAAAAAGGATCATAATGGTATAAATAATTAGATTTAATAACATACCATTTAATATTTTTAATTTAATTTGCTAATTAATAAACATAATTAAAATAATTTGGTATATTTTAAATGTTTATAAAATAGATGGAATTCAGTCTAATAGGAACTTAAGAACCAAATTAAAAACCAGATATGTATCTTTTTTTTTCTTAATTACAGCATTTTGTCAGTCATCATATTTATTATTTCTGCTGCCAACATTCCTTTATCTAAGCAAATACAAAACACAGAACAATAAATCATATACCATATAAAAGGATTTTGAACAGGCTTCTGACATAATACACTTACATTTTGTTAAAACATGTTTCCTTAATAAAAATTAAATTATCATTGTTTTCTTAAATGAATAGATAGATTTCTCAAATTAATGTTTTCACAAAAATTATCAATTTATAAAAAAAAATAATAGTACAAACATGGCATATGCAATAAGAGTACATTATTTATGTTATAAATATGTAGAATATGTAAGTACAACCGCACAGGTTTATTGTATATTTATGATTAAAAAGGAAATGATTAAATGGAATCTGCATCGACAGGTAAAGGATCTCATAAAACAATTAAAACCTATATTGATCGCTTTAAATGTGATACAAAAAAATTCAACTACCATAGCAGACGGCTGTTATGTATGGCACAAACTTTTGAAAAATGAGGATCTCAAACCATATTTTTCAAAATTAAAAAAGTGATTTGAAAAAGCGGTTTTGCCGTGCCATCTAGTAGCACATCCAAAGTACAGAGGTGAACTTTTAAATTACGAACGAAAAGAAAGTTGCAAAGCATGGTTATATAAAATTAATCCCAATTTTATATCATATGTTATTAATTTCGAGTTAAAGAGAAACCCTTCCCCAATTCATATTTTGCAGAAAAAGTGATTAGTAGTGTCAATGCGTATAATTGGTGGAGAAGTATGGAAAAAGCTTGTGAGATTTCAAAAGATTATTCATTAGTTGCACATCTTGAAATTTGTCCAGCAAATAGTGCTGCTATCAAAAGATTTTTTTCGAATTTTTCATTTGTGCAAACTAAAATTCGAAATAGATTGTCTACAAATACTCTTTCTAAACTAGTTTATTGTTATGCAATGTTAAAACAGCAAAAATTAGGTTGTGATGGAGATATCATTGAATTAGATGAAATTTAATAGTGTTCTGCTTTAAATATAATTTTATATAAATTGAATTTAGAATATAATTATTTATTTGAATTTCTAACACATATAAACATAAATGTTTTACACATTTAGAGCCTGCAGAATGTGAATAATCAATAATAATTATCGTATAAACATGAATAAATAATTCAATTTTCTATTTATTTATATAAAATTAGTATTTTTTTTTCGTTTATAATTTTGTTATACTTTTGTTTGTGTTTAACATTTTGTTTAATCATGTATAATTTTTGTTATAAGTTAGTATTTTTTCATAAAAAGCAGGGCTTGAAATTCAATTTTTCCAAGGAGGGGAGTCTCCCTACCAACATTTTTAAATGGAGGGGAGTTGTAATGTTTGGGATGGAGAAAAAAAATCTTTAAACCCCACTATTATTTTACGTTCTATTTAAAGAATTACATTAATGCAGACATGACAAAATACCATTGAAAAAATTAAGTCAACTGAGAATGATTATGTAAAATGTTTATTTTTATTATAAAAAAGGGAAGAAAGTTAAGTTTTATATATGCAGTGTATTTTTCAAGTTCCATTAAATGTGTTAAGGACCCTTAACAATTAGGTTGTTAAATAAATTTCTGAATTTAGATTTTATTTGATTGAGATTCACCTATCGATCGCGGAAAAGAAGCAAAGTTTGTCGATCTGTCACCAAAAAATGCAAAGTTCGTCGATCAGTTGCGGGAAAAAAAGCAAATTTTGTCGATCGATTGTGGAATAAATGCAAAGTTCGTCGATCAGTCGCTTAAAAAACGCAATGTTCGTCGATCTGTCGCAGAAAAACGCAAAGTTCATTGATCAGTCATTTAAAAAACGCAAAGTTCGTTGATCAGTCGTTTAAAAAACGAAAAGTTCGTCGACCAGTCGCTTAAAAAACGAAAAGTTCGTCGATCAGTCGCTTAAAAAACCTTAAGTTCGTCGATCAGTCGTGACAAAAAATGCAAAGTTCGTCGATCAGTCGTGACAAAAAATGCAAAGTTCGTCGATCAGTTGTGGGAAAAAAAGCAAATTTCGTCAATCGATTGTGGAATAAACGCAAAGTTCGTCAATCTGTCCCCAAAAAACGCAAGGTTCGTCGATCAGTCGCTTAAAAAACGCAATGTTCGTCGATCTGTCACAGAAAAAACGCAAAGTTCGTTGATCAGTCATTTAAAAAACGCAAAGTTCGTCGACCAGCCGCTTCAAAAACCTTAAGTTCATCGATCAGTCGTAAAAAAAAATGCAAAATTCGTCGATCTGTGGTTGAAAAAACACAAAGTTCACGGATCTGTCGCAGAAAAACCACAAAGTTCACGGATCTGTCGCAGAAAAACCACAAAGTTTGTCGATCTGTCGCGGAAAAAACCACAAAGTTCGTCGATCTGTCACGGAAAAAAATGCAACGTTCGTCGATCAGTCGCTTAAAAAATGCAAAGTTCTTCGATCAGTCGCTTAAAAAATGTAAAGTTCGTCGATCTGTCGCGGAAAAAACGCAAAGTTCGTCAATCGGTTGCGGGAAAAAAAATCACGAAATTTATCGTTCGGTTGCAGGTAAATTAAATAACGCAAATTTCTCCGAAAATGCTGAAATTTTTTGGGCAGGAGTCTTCCGCTCACTATCTTTTTTTGGGCGGGATTTCAAAATTTTCGGCGCGAATCCCTCAATCCCGCCCTGAAATTCAAGCCCTGAAAAGGATATATATTTATTTCACTTCAAAAATAGTGCTTGGAGTTAAAAATTAAATTTAGAATATTGACTTTTAGCTACATATTAAGTTTCCTTTTTCTTTCATGAAATATTTTTTTCTCTTTTTCTGCGGGAAAAAACTAAATGGACATAGCGTATTTTTGCCATCATTTTTGGCAAACATCTATTTTTGCCAGGATGGTTTTAAACAGGTTTTTTTCCGCCCGTGGCAAAAACTTACCAACCCTGTATATATAGTTATTTACCTTCAAGGAGTGATAATCACAAAGAATATTTATAAACGAAAATTTTAAAGCTTAAGGATGTGCAAATGCATGTATCAAGCATACCTTTATCAACTGCCATATTTTCATTGACGTTATTTTGTTCAAGAACCGGCATATCTAATGCAGCTATATAAAAATTAAATGACAGTATTAAGCATAAACGATTTTACTGTTTAAATCATTAAAATATAAAAAAGTGAAAACAGCATTTTTTTTATAAATATGAATTCTAAAATCTATAATATTATTATAAAGAACGTAGGTTTTGCTGTAGGATAGAAAAGTTTCTGGAATTATGGAACCAATTTCAAAAATTATTTTCTTCATAAATACTGACAGTTTCTGTTCAAACACAGGGTTTTTTTTTTTTAGTACCCCTGTACCAAAGGAGTGCAAGAACAAAAAAATTATAAAATTGCGATTTTTTATTTTTACATGTCAAAGCTAGCTACTTCGACTTAGACATGGTGGTTACTTTTATGATATAAATAATGCTCACCTAGAATAATTTTTTTTTTTTAATTTAAAAGGGAAGGTGAGCGGAAAACATTCTAAAATTACAATTATTTTGAAACTACTGAACTGATTACAAAAAATCTTTCAGAATTACAATAGTGACTATCTCTGCTTAAACATAGATTTTTTTTTTTTAATTTATTCTTTTTAATCTCAGAATCCCTGTCTTTCACGCAGGGTTATCCGGATTTTTCCACTCTGGAAAAAACTGTTCCGGACAAAATATCATTTTGTCCACTTTTAATAAATTGAAAATTCTAAATGAAAAATGCAGAATTTAACAATAAATAAATTGATTCTTCCCATTCAAGAAAAAACTTTTATATCAAATTATCACATATACGTATTTATATGCACAACAGTATGTGAAATATTTTGCGTGAAAATGAAAAACTAAGTTCAGTCCATCTAGAAGCTTTTGATGCAAGCATGTTTATAAATAAAATGGGTACTTCTCTATTATCCCGTCGACCACTTTTCATAACAAAAAACTATCGCCAAATTGTAAGATTAAAAGCCAAAAATGCAGTCCCATTTATTTGATGTCAGAAGCATCATACGTGTTTGTTATGTCATCAAGTGGTTTTTAATTCGACATTTGCGTGTATTTTTCATTATGTTTTACTGTTTTATTAGTTATTTCATTCATTAAAATAACAGTTGTGTCCTTAAATTCATATATTTTATTTATTTATTTATTTTGATATTCCAATGGCAACGTTCTCCCGTTTATTTGGCGTTACAGTTTGACGATAGTTTTTTGTTATGAAAAGTGGTCGATGGGATAATAGAGAAGTACCATAAAATGTGTATCAATATAAAATTATAATGTATTAAACAGCAATTGTAAAACATATACATTTGCAGTAGATTGTAACTTGTTTATCTATCACATGGCAATTGCAATTAATAATCAGTTTACAAAATTAAAAATAGAAATAAAAAATTTTTAAATGTTTGACATCCTCAAATCTTATTAAAAAAAGAAGTCATATGACGAAATAACAAGTTAATGTTAATTAAGAAAACATTACATTGAAATGAAATGTGTGCATGTAATGACATTAATAATTTAACACTAGCTGGCTTTGCCCGCTAGTGGGCTTCTAATTTACATCAGGGCCTCAAAATCGATATGAAACTCGAATACAGAAAACCTAGAACCAAAAGGTTGGTTCCCGTTGCCTTCAGCATAGTTTACCGGGTGTGCTATACATGCAAAGGAAAAGCCCTTAACTTCTACCTCAATCTCGAATAGTATAAATCTCTAACCGAACGAACCTCAGAGACGTGTCCCTACTGCCTGCGGCACCGTATAGCAGTCGTGCTGTGCATGCACTGCAAAATCCATTAGTTCCACCTTTTGCCACCAGGGAACGCAATCTGTCATATATGAACATAGCTGAAATCTGTAAAACTATCGAAATACAGTCAGATGACCTAAACCCAGTCGTAATCTGGTCTGCAGAACCCAAGATAGTAAATCGTCAATGGTGGTGAAGCTAGGAACTAGAATCGTTAAATTCAATCGATGTTGAGTAGAATGAGCCAAACTGCATTACAATCGGACCCATAGAACCCGAGATGTGAAAGCGCCCCTGGTGTGAAACTTGGAACTAAAATATGTAAGTGGTATCGATTTTGAGTTGAATGAGCCCAATCGTGTTATGATTGGACCCATAGAACCCGAGATAGGAAAGTGCCCCTGGTGTTGAAACTTGGAACTAAACTGTGTAAGTGCTATCGATTTCGAGTCGAATGAGCCAAACCACGTCGCAATTGAGCCCATAAAACCCGAAATACTCTGAAATGAAAAAAAAAAACTTTGAACAAGTTTTACTGTATATGGGGGGCGGGGGGGTTACAAAATTATATTTAAAAAGAAAATAACTTTTTTTTCCACAAAATGGGGATTCTAAAAGAAAAAAAAAATTCCTTTTAATAAAATATGCTTTTTTACAAAATTTTATTCCATAAAAACTTACTATTTATTAAATGTTTTTATTGTTATACTTTTAAAATGTGTGATTTGTAAACAAACAAGTTCACCAAACAGGAGAACTTCAGCAAAAGGATTTTAAAAAGTTCTTGTTATAAATGCACGGTTTGATATTGAGTAACTAGATTTCAACTATCATTACAAAATGTTATTTTTCACAAAAATTTAATAAATTTCACAAAAATAACCTTTACTTTTCACAAAATGGGCCCCAAGCAAAAAAATTTGCATCGACCCCTGCGATCTACAGAAAAATATTGTTTAAAATAATACGGGTAAATCACCTTTTTTTTCCTGAAAAAAAAATATGCAAAATTTTTACATAAATCCACCAATAGAATTAAAGTAGTAAAAAAAACAACAACAAAGACTGATATTGCAACAACCTCATAAAAAAAAACTCTCCAAATCTTCCGGCACAGTATATGGAATTTTTCCCTTTATTTATTTACATGCAAAATATTTCAACTGTATAGGAGAAGCTTAAGTAAAATTGAATTAAGTAAGGAATCCATTTTTACTTCTGTGTGCCGGTGTGCGAGAACCAATGTTTGGTATCTGAGAGTTCTCGTGTGAAAAATTTAAAAGAACATTTCCAACATATTTTCTCACATCGGCGTTACTTTGAATTAGTGGCAATCCTGAACTTCTTTTGTGAACTAAAGAAAACTTTAGAATTATAATTGATAGCATTGCCCACCAAGGATGACAGGACTTACTATGCTGGTGGCCTGTCTTGGTGAGAAAAGAATCTCCGTGAGAAACAGACTTGTATAAAACCAAAAGCTTTCTGTGCAGATAAATATTAGGTCAAAAACTTTCTGCAAATTAATTTTAAATGTTTAATAAAATTATGTGTTACATTATTTTGACGATATGAATTAAAAACAGTAGTTTAAAATAATTACCATTTAAATTTAAAATTAATTAATATTAATTAAAGAATAATTATTTTGGGTTAAAAAATAATAATAAAGCTAAAAATCCATGATAGCAAGAGCTGAATAATTCTTATCAAATATTTTGTCAATGCATTTAGAAACAGTCTTAATATTTTTGCAAGCGTCTGTAACATCCAACAAAGTTTTGCATCTTTAAACTTTGAATTGTATACAAACAGTAAATAAATCGTACATAAAATTGGGGATTTTTTTTTTTTTTTTTTTTTGGCATCTTAAAAAAATACAAAATCAAAAATTACGTTTTTTTTTCCCCTGCAAAGTTCTGAATTTTGCAGAACATTTTTTGCGTATGGCGTGTGTCTATATTATACAACTCTGGTGAGAAACTGCAAAGTGCAACTACTTAATTTCCCCTTTTTAGAAAGGAAGCAAACACACTCGTTTGCAGGTGATGTCATGGTCTCATGGTACAAGTGGTCCTGATAAGCCCTTCCTCGGACCAAAATCCCTCCCATTGTAAAAACCATGAGCGAGAGGATTTTTGATTAAGAGTTCAGATCGAAAAAGAGGTTGAGAGGTGTCAGACCTCTGCTCAGAATACAGGATACACCAAGTATCTGGGTGACTGCAAAAGAAAGACGCTAAGAGATGCCAGGCCTCTGTTCTAGATTACAGGGTATGACAAGTACCCAGGTGACTGCGAGAGATACCAGACCTCTGTTCAAAATACAGGAAACACCAAGTACCCGCGTGACTGCGAGAAAATCTGGCCGCAAGACGCTCTGTTTTAAACTGGGAATGAGAAACCTTTTGAGATGCAACACATGATCTGGATAAAAATCCTACTGGAGTGAGAGAGAAATCCGAACTTTTTTCACAATCAAGAAGAGTGTTAAAACAAATCTAACTGTCAATTATAATGGACTTCACAGACACTGAAGTCTAATCAGTGATAATTTAAAACGAATGATTGTCACGTCGTCAAACTCATGAAATATAACCTTATTTTTAATTGTAATGCCAATTTTTCCCATCTACAAAGAAAATCTTTGTATATTCAATAAAAGTGATCTTTCAGATGTAAGGAAATATTTTCGAAGTTTAATCCTTTCGCTACCAAACCATCACTTCAAGGATTATCTTTGAAAGGGCTTTACAAATATTCAAAAGAGAAGAAAAGAATGTGCAAAAACTTCATTTGACAAGTTTTGGGTATATTTTAACACATTTTTTGGTACTTTCGTGTCGTAGTGGCCCCTAAGAATGAATCGTCAAACGACCAAGATTTATCCACAAATTATAAAGCAAAAATGACATTATAATACTGCATTATGAATATCACATTTCGTGACATATAGTCAAGTTATAGTCATATATGATGTATGTGTATGACATGTGTTTAAGACATATAGGGGAAACTGGTACACAGTGGATCACTTTTTCAGTTAATTTTTTTTTTCTCTTTAACAGACAAACCGATCTGCATGAAAATATTTTTGAATATTCCTTAAACCTTTATACATTCATCATAATTTTCTCAAAACGTAGTTTTCAATACATTTTTCAAAAAAAAAAAAAATTTTATATGCATCCATAAAGTGGACCAAAGTGCCCCAGAAGTGGGGCACAGTGAACCGCTATTAGGTAATCTGATATACAATATAAATCTATTTTTCATTAATCTAATTCTTTTTTATTCCCCTTTACCTGCAAAATAACATAGTAATATAAATTTACAAGTAACATTTTGAAACAAAAACAAAAATTAATTATATTTTGAAAATAATAACACATTAATACAGGAACAATTGCAATTTAGTGGAAGTTATTACTTGAGTACAAAAAATCAGCGCACATTAAAATTTGCAAATGAAATTCCAAAATACTTATGAGTAAGATTGAGCCTGGAATTTTCCTGAAATACTTTTGGGGTTCTTGGAGCGACATTATGAAATCATTGACATCAACAACAGATTCATCTACAGTTTCAGAAAAAATAAACTGATTTCTATTCAATTTGTGTCTCATGAATCTTACTTGAATAGAATCATCAGCAATTAGACTACAGTTATATTTATCAAAGGCAGTAAATACAAAACAAAATATTTCTTACTATGTTAAATAAATTGTTATTTTTATTTGTTTACTTTATTTTACAGTTAAATAACTACTTTAAAACAATATTTCTTTATAGAAAATAAGCAATTATTGAATATTTTGAACATTCTGCATTACAGGAGCAGAGTGGATTGTGGACCACTGTGCCGCAGGAGTGGGTGGTCCACTGTACCCCATGTTGAAGTTCAATAAATAATCCTATTAATATTGTTTATAGCTTTCTTTTAAACATATTAACTTTAAAGTTAAATAAAAACAAGTACCTTAGCTTTGCAAAAAAGCTCATTTATCTTATTTATCTACAACCTTTAATTACTAAAAAAATAAAAATATGATGAAAAATGTTACTTTTAGAAGCTCAAAACAACCAATCAGGATAAAACAGTTCAATCTGAGCTAAACATACTTTCTGAAGGCTATAAATAATCAATGCAGTGCTGTTGTCTATTAGGATAAAAGAAAAGCTTAAAAAAAATTAAATAAATAAAATATTAGGGGGTGGTCCACTGTGCCCATAGGTCCAGTGTGTACCGGTCTCCCCTATGATGTATAATATGACATATAAGACGCAAATAATATGTACATAGACGTATATGGCACAGCACATATATGAGTGTAATAACAAAAAAAAGGGGGTACTTTTCCATTATACGGACACCATTGTCGCCAAGCATACATTTAATACATACATATATACATACATTATGCATTAGCATACATTTTGGCATGGTGTCCGTACAACGGAAAAGTACCAAAAAAAGGAATATTATTGAAAGAAAAACAACATAAAAAGTGCATTTTCTTGTATTTCAGTAGTAGTTTTTTTTCAACAGTACTATGTTTTACATTAGTTTAAGATTTGCTTGTGTATATTTTATTACTTCAGAAACTTAAATAAATCAGAAAATATAAAACATATTACATGAATATAAATTTACATAAAATGTCTAACTATTTAGTTTTTTCTTATTTAAAAGAATTTTTTTTAATTATGTCCCAAATTTCATCTTCATGAAAATATTTTTATTCTCAGATAATACTATTATTACCATTCTTTCTATTCAAAGTATAAATTGGTCATTAATTTAAGTGTTTGATTCTAAAAATAAAAGTACTTATTTCCCCCTTTATAAGCATAGCAATGTATAGCCTCAATATATACAGAAAAAATAAATAAATAAAAAAACAATCTAATGAAAACAAAACTGTCAATATAATATTTTGTTTGTTTGTTTTTTATGCTCACATTTTTCAGTTATGCTGACTTCTTCAGCAGAAAGGCCAGTTGCGATATCCATATTGATGGTCCGAACAGTTAACGAAGATAGTTTATTTTAAAATATACGATAATTTATTTCAAAATAAAATCTCAGAAGGGAATGAAAATCGAAAACACAACAAATACAAAGAACCGCTCACTTCGACTTCAGACTAGTTGGTTGGTTTGGTTGGTTCGCACACAGCTTGGCACCTGTGCTACGCCAAATTCTCCCCTTGTCTACGCCATGGAGTTTTGAAAAGAGGAACTCCCTAGCTCGGGTTACCTCAAACTTAAATTTTACGTGGCGCTGTACTTCACAGATAATATATTATCTGTGCTGTACTTCAGCTGCTGGGTTATTTTATTTGGGTGGCAGTTACATCCTTATCCTAGTACACTTTTCTCCAATAACAGTGTATTAGCGCGACCTACGTTATACACGGCCGGTGCATGACGTTTAAAACGTCACATGCAGTGGATCATTTTTACACAGTGATTGGTGCAAAACGGTAGTCAGGGAGATAGAGAGAAGGAGAACAAAGATAATGTTTCTACTTATGGAACTAAAAGCGGTACCTAGTATGGCGGCGTTTCTGGTCTTTTGGGCCGTTAGGAAGTGTAGCGCCCTCTATCTCTTTACCATGCTGGAAACCAAAATGCAGGAAGAGCAGACGACAATTTGTCATGTTTGACAGGTCACATGACCAGCCTTTGGGAGCACCAGCGCCACAAACTGGGTACTAATTCCCGGTCCATGTTGTGATCTTGAAAGCCTATCTTCACTGTTCTCCTTCTTATTTCTATCTCCATGACGGTGGTGCACCAATCACTATGTAAAAATGATCCATTCCATGTGACATTTTAAACGTCATGGACCGGCCGTATATAAGGTAGGTCGCGGTATTAGTGTACTTTTATTTCTCTGTGCTTTTTCGAATGCAATGTTCTAAGGCAGAACCACAGATAATATATTTCTAAGCCCGGAATATAGTTTTTTCCGATGCTATCGACTCTCAAGTAAACATTTTCATGATCAACAAATATGTTTAACAGACAAACATGCAAAATTAAGAGCGTTAACATTAAAATTAAAATTAAGATTATTTCTTTACTCTTTATGTATAAATTAACTTATGCAGTTGAAAACGTTTACTTGAGAATCGATAGCATCGGAAAAAACTATATTCCGGGCTTAGAAAACTGATTAATACACTTTAAAAGCTACTCGTAAACGTTTCGGAAAATTACGGGCAGCAAGAGAAATTTTGTTTTTATAAATGATTCTTTAAATCTCGAAATTCCATTGATGTCTGAGGTTTCTTAAGATAAAGAAACCCTTTTCAGAATCATGATTAACAAGGATGAGTTTATATTATAAATTTATTCGTGATTATATTATATTTTCGTAGATTAGGAAACATTTGTCATTTTTTACAGTGTAATGTTTCCATTTTTACTTTTTAAATACGGAACCCCAGAAATTAAAAAAAAATTAAACTTATTTAATTTTTTATTATAATTCAAGAACCACTAGGCTGATTTCATTTGTTTTTTCACTGTTCAACGCAAAAAAAATGCTTCTTGTTAATTTGTCTTCAGCATTTATAAAAATATTACTTACAAAATTTATAATAAATTTAAAAGTTTAAAAAAGAGGATTTTTGAGAGTGATTTTTATTTCGAGGTATATATTTTTTCAAAATTTTCACATGAAATTAAAAATTCTGAAGGCAATTATTTTATTAAAAACATAACATAAAAACGCTGCACAAAATTTCATACACATATCTTGCAAGGAAGTTTAGATGTATCATTTCTAACATGACAAATTATGAAATAATCCATTCTGAGATAAATAGACTTAAAATTTTACACAAGAATTTTCATACCTGCTAATATAATCATCGTAGAAATACGCGGTTTACTTTATTTAATTTATGTAACTTTGTAGTATTTTATTAGCAAAAACTAACTAACTAAATAAATATGCTTTTTTTTAATTATTTATTATTTTAAGAATTTTGAAACCCGGGGTCCTTAATGACATAATAATCATTAACCATAATAATTTCAAATAACTCCAGGAATAAAGATGGAAGTTATTGAATAAATAATAATGAATATAAATGAATGCACATTTTCTGAACAAAACAAATTTTTTCTAATATATATATATATATATTGTTAAATTGAAATTTTTTATATAAAACAATATATTTAGAATTTAACGAGAGACTTATTAATCTGATACTTTTTTCTTTATACTTTTTTAAATGTTCAATATTAACAACGAATCAAAAGTAATCACAATTTTTGTAATTTTTATTTTATTTATGTTGAATGAAATTTTAAATTTACACTACTTAAGCTTTTAAAGGTTTGTATGAAATTAAATCAAACGTCCTGAATTTTTCTTATTTTAAAAATATGCCTAAAAAAAAACTACTAATTCTGCATAAAGTTATTCGTTTACGTTATAGCCAATAGATGGCGTCGCTAAAATTGTAAGAAGCGTAGGAGGGGATGAACTTTTGAGGGGCTTGTTTGTGCACAATACAAATAAACGCACGTGGACGAATGGTTGTTTCAAGTGGTTGGTGATGTGTGCTGTGTACGGAAATAATTATTGGTTTATCATCCCATACCCGTGCTAAAATCCTGGTAAGTGATATTTTGTAATATTTTACACATTGTTCCAAACTTGTAATATGTATATTCTTAACTCTCTAATCTCCATTGCATTCTGTTTGCGTTTTAAAGCTTATTTTCTGATGATGATTCAACGAATTCGTCATAAAAAGATCAGTGTTTATAAACCGTGTTTTTTGGCCCATGAAATAACACTAAAATTTGATTTTGTTATACTAACATAATTATTTCACTTTTTAATATTAGAAGGTTTATCCTGTACGATTTCAACAATAGTTTTTGAATTTTGTTGGGGTTTATAAGACTTACACAAGCCCAAAGTTCGTATTATTGGTAGTTTATGATGAAAATGCGCAATTTCTCCTAATTTTACCTCAATTATTTATATGAGCGTAATCGTGCAACTCTTTCTTCTTTACATATATTATAAAATGCTTCAACATGTACAATATATGTAAAAACAAATAATATATTTAAAAAAAATTAAGTCAATTCCTACTTTGTAATCATAAATATATAAAATAAACCCCTGCAGCATTAATGTCCCACGTTATCTTTATTGAACATTTTTTTATAATCATCGTTGCGGTATTTTATTTTTGGGCATCACTAATTTGAGGAAAATCTTTTATTTCATTTATGGAAACAATGGGAGAATTTTTTTTTCTCCCATATAAAACTAAAATTTAATTAATGAATTAATATTTGAAAAAACTGTATTAACATCCAGTGTCATTCACTACAAGTTTAAAAAAATGTATTTGAACTTGAGTGGATGAATAGAAAATATTTTATTAACGATTGAAAATTTGAACAAGATATATAAATATATAGAGAGTGTGATCTAATAGTAGGAATTGAATAAAAGTGTTCCAAAGCTGCGCTCATAGTAAAATATTAAAAATAGAGAGTTAATTAACTAAATTCTCACGTCACTAAGAGACTTTAGGACGCAGCAACGTGTTTAAACGTGCTAAAATGGACGTAACTATTGTTAACGTGAAAGAATGCAGTTATTAGTAATAGTTACGTTCATTTTAGCAGGTTAAACCTTGTAATATTAAAAAACTTAAAAAATAATTAAATCGTTATAACAAAATCGAATTTTAGTCATATTTCATGGGCCAAAACCACGGCTTATGGACCCTGATCCTTTCTCGCAATTCGGTTTAGAATTAGAGAACGTCTGCGATAAGTTTTGTATAATTTTATTGATATTTTACATTAAACAGAAGCAAACTGTGTGTTGAATGTTCCCAAATTTGTAATTTTTTATGTGTTAAAAGCTGACGAAACCAAGGGTCGATGCAGGGTTTTTTTTTTTCTTGGGGGCCCGTTTTGTGAAAAATAAAAGTTATTTTATTGATGTTTATAATATTTTTGTGAAAAATAACATTTCGTAACGGAAGTTGAAATCCCGTTACTCAAATTTGAACCCAGGGACGTAGCTTGAGGAGGGGGGAGCCTCCCCCTCCAATAAGTTCAAGTGGTAGGGCGCCACATAAGGTTTAAGGGCGCCGTCAGGCGCCCATAAAGAAAGGGTATATAAGTAGTAATAAGTGATTATACAAACACTTTATTTTAAACCTTAAATTAGAAAGTAAGTTACTTTTAAGATACAAAATTTGCATAAAGGGTTTAATTTTAGATTTGTTACTACTTCTATCCCCCCCCCCCTCCCCCACGCCCCGCCAAAAAAAAAGTATACATGCAAAAGGAAAAATTCGGTAAGGACGGTAAGTGTAATTCGATCCTTAGAAGTACAAATATTCCCTTCTTATCTTAGTAGTTGTTGGCCACACTTTGTAGTAGAAAGAAAGTGTGAAGAAGTGGAACTGACCAGTGGGGGGTTAGAACGGTTCTACAATACGTTCATGTAAGGGGCCAAAGACTGTTTAAGGTCGCCGTCAGCACCCGTAAAGAAAGTGTTTAAATAGTAGTTGCAAGTAATTATACAAGAACATTATTTTGAATGTTAAGATTTGCAATCAATTGCAGGGCAGTAATGTAATTCGATCCTTAGAAGTACAATTCTTTTCTTATCTCAGTAGTTTTTGGTCACCTTTGGTAATCTAAAAAAAGTGTGAAGAAATGGAAGTGACTGGAGAGAGGTTACAGAACGGCTGAGAGAGGGTAGGGGTGGTCTAGAGGTCTCCACGGGCTGAAATTTCTAGGGTCGGACCCGCCCGGGTACAAACGAAAGCTATTTTGGTCCTGCCCAGTCCGTTTTAAAAACCGAAAGTTCGGCCCGGCCCGGAACGGTTCAATTTCTACAAAAGAAAATCCGATTTTTCATAACATATAATTAAGATTATTTTAATGAATACTGCATATATTTTTTTTTGCGAAATTTTTAAAGTATATTTCAGACTATATGTGGGCAATCCATAGAATACAGAATGTCAGCATTAATGAATACTTAGACTTCTAAACTTTTACATTGAAATAAAGACTCATTTAAAAAAAATGTACTTTAGAGTAAAGATAAAAAATGTTTAAAAACATCATAAATTTTGAAGCTTTAAAATTAAAAAAATAGATTAAAAAAATATTTCTTCAGAATTCATTAACGTTTATTTCCAAAGATTTTGTTACCAAAAATCCATTATCAATTTTAGTTTTGAATAAAAAATTGTCTGCCAGACACGTCTTAGGAATAATTAAGTTCAGGTCCAGCCCGGCCCGCGTATATAGAAAAAACGTATGCCTGAACACGGCTCGAGTCGACAGGAAAAATTAGGTGCAGGCTCAGACACAATGTACCTGTCCGATGAAAATCTCTTCGTTAGGCATATTAAATTTCTGTATTGATGTTGTCAAACTAGTATCGAATTGTGCAACATATTTATAACGTATTCTGGCATAGCCAGGTCCATTGAAAATTGTTCATATTTTATCGGCTTAGTCCGATTCTTTTAGATTTGGTATATCGGTGCCGGTAGTCCCTCTTAAATGTTTTTACCACACCGCCTATCCTGTTTATTTTTTTCTTTTTTATTAGCCGGGCCATTTAAACGTTTGAATTCATTTGGCTGGGTGCGGTAATTGAACTGTGCAGATCTTGATCTCTAGGGTAGAGGTCTGCACGGGCCAGAATTTACAGGCCCAGCCCGAACGAAAGCTATCTTGGCCAAGCCCAGTCTGGTCTAAAAGCTAAAAGTTTGGCACGGGATCGGACCGGCCCGTTGAAAATTCAGTGAAAACAGGCCCGACCCGTTGAAAAAACAATGAAATCAGGCCCGACCCGACCTGACCAACTCATTTTCTCCAAAAAATTCCAATTTTTATTTACATAGGATTAAGATTCTTTTAATGAATACTGCATGCATATTTATGGGAATTTTTTACAGTATACAGGGATCTGTTTAGGAAAAAATTGGGTCCTTTAAAGGACCCTTCACAATTTTTTTTATTTCAAAACAGGACCCTTCACAAAACTATTTTCCCTAAAACAGGACCCTTCACAAAATTCTTTGTCTAAAAAATAGGTTTTTCACAAAATATTTCCATCTTTAAACTGAACATTTCACAAATTAATCATTTAAAAGTAAAATCTGACCTGTCACTTTTACATATATAAAGAAAATATATGTATTTTACATCCATATATCTTCTTAAAAATGTATAAACAAGAGCGTGAATATAGCGATCATTTCAAATTCACAAAATTATGATTAGATTTTTCACAAATATAAAAAGCTGTTCACAATTTTACAAAAACAGGACCCTGGGAAAAAAGTCTGGACAGACCCCTGGTATATTTTAGAATACTTTATACGCCATATACCATAGCATACAGAATAGTATTATTAATGATCACTTAGACTCTTAGAGTATTACATTCAAATAAAGACATTAAAAAAATTAATGTAGTTTAGAATAATAGAAAAAGACGGTTAAAAACATCCCAACTTTTGTTGCTGTATATAAAAAAAAAGTTCCTCTGTAATTTATTAAAGTATACTTCCAAAGATTTTGTTAATAGAAGTTCATTATCGTTGTTATTATTATTATTACGAAACAACTCCACACATCCTGAGTACATAGAAAATAATGTAAGCCTGATCACAGCCTGCCCCAGACTGCTGAAAAAATTTAGCCCAGGCTCAAGTATGATGCAAGATGCAAGTGTTCAATGCCGATTTCTACGCTTGACATATTTCTGTATTGATGTTGTGATCGGCTCATGCAGTACATTTACTTATTCCCGTCCTAAGGCAAATCCATTGAAAATTGTTCGTATTTTATCAGCTTAGTTTGATCCTTTTAAATTTCTTATATCAGGCCGGTCGGCTCACATAACTATTTTCATCGGCCCGCCCCGACCATTTAATATTCTTCATCGGCCCGGCCAGGCTCGTTAAAGAACTGTTTTCATTCTGCCAGACCGGTCCTTTAGAAAATTGACCTTCATTTTTCTGGGTTGGGTACGAGTCCGTACAGACCTCTACTCTAAAGTGGTCATATGGCAATTCTCATGAAAGAATCCTCTGAACAAAAAATTTCCTCCACCCTGACATTTGAACTCTTGAAATCCCCTCTTGTGCAAAACGTGACAACAGACATTGATATTCGTTCATTTGGAGGATTAGAGGCATGTGTTCCTTGAAATGAGTGTACTGTATATTTTTTTGAAAACTTATATCTCAGGCACGAATTCTTCCAGAGTAAATAAATGAAAGAAATAAACTAGGTACCTTTTACAAAAATCAAACAATAAATGAATTTAAGAAGAAAGCAGATTATGTAACTTCATTCATGAATGAGTGGTTTCAAATTGTTGATGGAGAGGAATGTAAAAGCATGTACAAATGTTTGTTTTAGTTAAGGTTCAAATCCATTTCAAATTAGTACGTTTGACACATTTATAAAATCATTATCTGTTTGCATATCAAATTTCATATATTTTTAATCAGGTCTCTAAGAATAAAATAGTATTGAAATTTTTCTGTAAAAATTAAAACTGATATTTTAAACAGATTTTCGAGAAGCGCGAGTCTGCACGGCCCGGGCTTAACTTTTTTTCTGCAGACTTCGGCCGGGACGGTCCAGACTTCTTTTTTTCTGGTCCAAGCTGTGCTTGGATGTTATTCTTCCTAAAGGTCTGCATGGACCGAAATTTGCAGACCAGCGTAAAAATCAGAAAATTAGGCCTGGCACAACAATTTTTGCAAAAAATGAATATATTTTTAAATGGCCATTATTCTACAATTAAAATTCGTTTTAAAGAATAGTACATACTATTATAAGTAAAAAAACAAAAAACAAATTAAGCACAGTAAAACCTGTGAAATAGAAACAGTCTAAGACGAAAACCTTTCTTACACGGAAAAATGTCTTGATCCATTCAAAAAGAATATAATACATACTACAGACGACGTACCTGCTAAGAATGGAACCTGACTATAACGGATCTTTCTTCTCTTATTGAATCTTCATTTGAATGTAATAGTCTAATTCAATTTTTTAATCAGTGTTTATGCACATTATTGTCTAAGTGATCATAAATATTGTTGATATCAGCATTCCACGCATTTTGAACATAATCTGAAAATAAAATTTATGCATAAGTACGTGTGCTTTTGGAATAAGTAAGTGTAATTTTAATTTTAGGTTAATGTTGCTTCAGAAATATCGCCATGCTTTGTAGATATTCAGCTGGGCCAGGCCGGTCCGAGCTTTTTGCTTTTATACCGGGCCGGGCCAAAATAATTTTTGAACGGGTCGGGCCGAACTTTTTGCTTTTATGCCTAGAAATTTTGGCACCTGCAGACCTCTAGCGCAGCTGATGACAATGTGGCGAGAGAGGGGGAGGGGTGGGGAGTGGAAAAATCAAAATTATAAAAGGGCGCCAAAGTCAGGTCCTACCCCCCAATAAAAATTTCAAGCTACGCCCCTGTTTGAACCAAGCATTTATAAACAAAAACTTTTTAAAATCCTTTTGCTAAAGTTTTCCTCTCTGGTGAACTTGCTTGTTTACAAATTGCGCATATTAAAACATCACAAAATAATTAATAATTAGTAAGATTTTATGGAATAGAATTCTATTTTGTGAAAGGGACTATCTTAGTAAAAGAAGTTTTGTGAAGGGGTCCTGTTTCATTATAAAGAATTTTGTGAAGGGGCCCATTTTACCAAATTGATTTTTGTGAAGAGGCCCATTTTATTAAATAAAGTTTTGTGAAGGGACAATTTTTATTAAATAAAGTTTTGTGAAGGGACCTGTTTTATTAAATAAAGTTTTGTGAAGGGAACATGTTTTATTAAATAGTTTTTTGTGAAGGGGCCCTAAATAGGCCCCGAATATTGCCTGGATTGACCCCTGGAGACATATGTTAATAAGAGTACACAGAAAAAATAAGTTAAAAATATTAATTTTCTGAGGAGATATTTTAAATATACAAATGCATTTTTAGGCCCATATGTTTAACATTAGCGAGATGAAGTACGTATAATAGTAAAACCTTTGAAAACGGAACCAGTCTATAACAGAAAAATTCCATGATTCTGACGGAAGGAATACCATACAAATATACTACCTGTAAAACTGGAAACCTATCTAAAACGGAATTTTAATCTGAACACTAGCAATTCCGTTTTTACAGATTTTACTTTAAAACAATATCTATATATTTAAAACGCTAAGCGATTTCTTTCGACAATCCGTGAGAACAAACTACTGCATCAAATTACATCATTCTTTTTTTAAATGAAAGACATTTGGACACAGATTTGTTATCGTGCATTCGTTTGTTCGAAAATTTAATTAATTAGCCGTAATTTTCAATTAAACTTTTTCTTCTGCTTATGATGTCATAAAGTCGGCAATCAGATTAACGCCCACTGTTGCGAGGTACATAGTTTATTTTCTGAACTCTGTGGTTGTGAGATAATACAGAAATAATATTAAAAGCACGTGGCTTGGCTTTTAGACCGAATTTTTTAATTTGCAAGTTAAATTTAGGTAAAAGTATTTATCCGCGTGTTTTATAAGAGAATAAAAATTCATATTTATTGTGATGTCACGGGAATATTGTTCATTGGGTTTATTTTATAGACGCTTTCAGTGTGACGTCAGAGATGACGTTTTGGTTGGATACTCCAAACAAACGGTTGCTATGTTTCATTTCTTATTAAATATAAATCGTAAAAAAATTTGCCGCTGTATATAATGTATTGAAACACTTTACCGTGAGATATAGCTACATATATAAAATATAATAGAAAATACAACATAGCAACCGTTTGTTTGGAGTCAGTTTCCAAGCAAAGCGTCATGATTGACGTCACGACTGAAAGTAGATAAGAAAGGCCGGTTCTACATCAGCGCAGTTCGCGCAGTCGACCTCTGTGCTCTGTGAAGGTCAGCGGAAGTGGCAGGTGTGGACACCGGATGTAGCAGGTGGGGATAACAGGCATGTTGAGACAGGAAGTGAACAGGAAGTGTAGATAGGAAGTTTAGCCGGAAATGTGACAGGAAGTGAATGCGATAAGGGAGAGAGGGGGAGGGCTTATTTTTGTGTGGGGCTTAATTTATTTTGTTGGTTTTAATCCTTCTAGTCGAGTGGAGTTGAGTTGTAGGAATCCTGCTATCAGAATGAATTTAGTTTGAAAGTAATATTAGCAAAATGTTCGATTTTTTTTTTTTTTTTTTTTTTTTTTTTTTTTTTTTTTGTTTGTTTGTTTGTTTCACCTGAAATAAAAATTTTATTTGCTAACTAACACCTAATATAAAAATGGAAATCTTTCTGACTTTGTTTTACTTTATAAAAGTTTAACGTGAAATTTATTTTTAGACTGGAAACGCGACAGGAAATAAGATCGGAAACGGGATTAGACATGCTTTTTCCAAAAAGGGTTTTCAGGAAGCAGTAAACATGTTTGGGAGCTTGTTGGAACAGGACAGGTGGTTTGTGAGACCGGAAGTAATTAAGATGAGAGAGATAAAGAAGGTGCATGATTAGACACATAGATTTTGTTCTTTGTAGAGGGTTAAATTATTTTTTAGTGTTTCGAATTTTATTTATTCTTAAACCGTTATAAATTATTTTTTTCTATCATTTTAATTTTTAGTGACACCAATTTTAGAAGTAATTGCTCATTAAAAGAATTATTTTTCAACCCTGGCACAGGCAGGAATTGAACCCACTATCTTATATGTGGTAAACCAATGTGTTTATCCACTGTGCTAGCGGGAACTTGTAATGTTATCTCTTTAAATGCAAGAGATGGGGACTTCAGACATGTATTGAGATATCTTTATCGTAGTTTTAATGAACTGCAGGAAATTTTCTTTAGCTATTGAGTAATTCGAGAGTTTTGGTTTAATATGAATGCTATTACATCTATTTGTTTAATTTACAAACACATTTCTTTCACAACACTCTGTCAACACATCACTTCAATATTCGAAATAATAATTTAGAGGGAAAATTTTTACTTTCTATACGAAATTTTATTTATAGAGATTGACGAAGATGGTATACCTAATTCTTTCTTGTATTAACATTATATTCGAAATAGAGTTTTGTTACGAAAAATAACGTGTTTATACATTTTAAAAACGAAAGCAAAGTGATTTTAAAAAATGTAAATATAAGCTATACACCCACGCATTTTTGTTATTGAATTAAATTACAAGGCTTAATATTGTATTCAGCGTAATATTTTCTTATAAAAGCCGTTTCACAAACTTGTATACTAAAAGTAATGTGTCATTTTTAGGGGAAAAAATTAATTCAAGTCATTGAGACTAATCCTTTATGGGGGAAAAAATTTGTCATACTTCTTTGTGTTACATTATATCTTCCGTTTTTTAAGTTTACAAATTTGTGGACTAACTTAAATAATCGTTTTTAGGATACTTAAACAATATATATATATACTTTTTAATTATATAATTTTTTTAATTGACTTGTAATATAGCTTTTTTTTCTTTTTTTTTTTCTTAAAAGGGTACTGTAGAATAACTTATGTCACAAATACTACATCCTTCTTTAGTTAAATATGTTTCACTTAAGACATGACAAAGTGTCTTAGAAACATTTCATTTTGGAGTTAAGTGATTAAACAAGAAAAATATTATTTATAAAAACACAACACATAACCCCAGTGACTGAGAGGTTCTGGTTTTAAAGCTACTAGACGTTTGGGTTTAAACTTCTCTCGCGCTCGTCGACCTAACCGTTCGGAGTTTTCTTCGAACCTTGTCAATACGAGTTAGGAGCCCTTAGAATGACCCCTAGAGTGACCTATATCCCTAACGCAGATAATCGGTTTTAACAAATAACCAACCATCCACAACACATAAGACATTTTAGATCATTTTAGATCATTCCATTTAGTTAATAAGTGATTTAACGTGCAAAATATTATTCATAAAACATACAATAAGAGAATTTTAAAGAATTTTTTCTTTCCAATGAACAATTTTTAGTGACTATTTAACTTATTAAAGAGAGCGGGTATTTTGTTTAGAGTTATACGATTAAAATAAATTTTCAATAGATTTGACTTTATACAACAAACATTTAAAAAAAAAAAGGGGGAATGGAATCTAGTTTTTATAAAGTAACGTTTTTCAATTTTACAAATACTTCACACCTCGTCTTTTTCCCCCCTCTTTTAGTAGACTTTACATACATAAGACATAAAAAGCGTTTTAGAATACATCATTTAGAAATTAAGTGGTTTGATAAATAAAATATTATTTATAAAAGCAATAGATACAAAAGTAATAAAGATTTTTACTTACAAATGTACGAACTTCTGATAGGTAAGACTTTCTAAATCATTGTGCAAGAATTAAGTGGTTATTGAACTTATAACATTATAGGATGAAATAATCATGTGACGTATTTTTAAATCAATAAAATGTCAATATTTTTAAACCAATAAAATGTCAATATTTTTAAACCAATAAAAAGTTAGTATTTTTTACACGAGCGCCCTCTATTACTATATAAATTTCAATAAAACGAGTTCATAACATTCTACTGTAACCTGGTATCGTTGTAATAGGTTGTATTTTTCGTTAAGTTAGTTTTCATTTAAGTTATTATGGAACGAGTTATGAATTCTTATGTTGGTGACGTAACCAACTTGGAGTGTCAACACTCATCACCAAAGTTAAATAATCAAGAGATGGATTCTACACTTTTATCCAAAGAAGGACTCGTTTCGAATTATGAAGTGAAACCCACCTCATCAGGACTAAAGAAACAGAAGTTACCCCATGTATGTAAGACGTGTAACAAAGCATTTCCTCGAAAAGTTAACTTAATGTTTCACATGAAATGTCATTTAAAAGAAAAGTCTTTTCGTTGTGAGGTGTGTGCTGAAGTTTTTTCACAAAAGAGTGATTTACGTAATCATCAAAAGATTCACAAATCGCCCAAACAATACAAGTGTAGTGATTGCAACGAGATATTTTCAAGAATGGCTGACTTATTGAAACATAAGAAGACTCATAAGATTCGTAAACAACAGTCATGTACAAAGTGTAGCGAAATGTTTGATTGTGAATCAGATTTAGTACAACATTGTGATACTTTTCATAAAGTTTTACCTAATGTGAAGAAGTCACCTGATTTGTTATTTGAAAAAGTGAAACATTTTAAAAGACAACATGATGTGCGAAATATTTGTACTAAAACTATCATTGTGTCCAATGAGATGAATCAAAAAGACTTTCGTTCATTTTTTAACAGTGTTCGATCAGATGTTTTAAAAGAATTAAATTATCAATTGCAAATGAAAAAGTCAATAAAATGGTATGCAGCCGTTAGAGAGAGCAACCCCCTTTTTCCTTTCCAAAAGTGAACTGGAATTAACAGAACAAAACATACATGTGCATGTTGAGAATGCCTTTCTAAAGTTGTACAACGGCTTTGAAGATTTTACTGAACGAGTGTTTAATTGGACATTACAAAAAATTTTGAAATTAGAATTGATTACAGCTCAATATGACAGGCTTATTTGATTTGTATTACTTTAAATGATTAATAAATAGTTTTAATATGAAAAAGCATAGTGGTTTTTTCTTATAGTTGATGTAAATTACTTTGAACAGTTTGACAATGCAACATAAACTACTGTTTAACATTTTGAATGTCTTAGACAAAATGGGAATGAATTTGTTGAAATTATGTAAAACATGATGAAATAAATGTGATGTATTTATTATATGTTACTTAAACTACAAGAGAAATGATTGGAAATGTGTTATTTTAAATCTATGATACTTTTAATCACTAACAAAGTAAGACGTGACGTTATGAATCATCGATGGGTTTTCCTTTGAATAGGTATTAATCTTACTTATTGATAAGAAAGTTGAATTTTTCTCTTCGTTTAAACAATGACACTGCATGTTTTGATAATTTTCTCTCAACAGTCAACATCAATGTTTTTAACCTAGTTAAGAAAATTTTTAACTTAAACCGTCACTGAGTTTATCCTAGATAAGTAAATTTTTATATTTAACCTACATATAAATTAAATGATTAACTATAACCATGACTGTTTTTAAAATCTAGATAAGTAGACGTTTTTATGAAACACATCCAGTGTTCTGCTGACTTTTATCGAGATTACATCAGTTAGTGAAGCAGATTAAATTGCATAAAAATATTTTATGAAATGAATATGCGATCCCACGAAGAAGTGTTTCCACCTTCAAAGCGTCCACGCTTAGAAAAAGCTATGGAAAAATCAAATACTTGTGAGAAGGAATTAAAAGACCCAAGATTAAAACTTTCTAAAATGGACAATGACTGTGTAACTATATCACGTGATATCTCCTCTACTAAGAACTTACCAGATGTGAAACCTGAGATCGCTATGAATTTTTCAAACTTTACCGGTGGTTACGATGCAACATCCTTCGAGAATCCACATCAAGAGTCAGTTTTTGCCCAGGACTATTTAAATACATTTTTCAAAGACATAAATTTTGAAAATTTAGATTGTTCTACCCCCTTAACCTCGTTAAAGGATGAACCCTTTCAAGAACCTACGAATAATATCTTACAGACTACTGTTAAACATGAGATGAACGAGATACAAGCAAACAGCCTTTCACAAGCAAGTGGTGAAATACAAAGCATCACTACACCTACATTTGCCACTAAAAGTGACAAATTATACAATTCCAATGTGTTTCACAAAGAACTAAGTGACTGTTTTACTTAACTTTGAAGTTAAAAAATAAACAATATTCTATACATATACGAGAATTTAAACGCAATGTATCTACTAATGAAGAAATCCCAACCAAAAACGGAGTTAATATGGATATTCATAGCTGGTATGAGTTTCAATATAAAATCGTTGCATTTAATTTAAGATACAAAAGTGCATCCTTTGTTTCTAATAACACGATTTTAGTGTTAAATCAAGATTCTATGATGCGAATTAAAAATTTGAAGAATTTTTCTCATGTTGACTTAAACGAACAACAAATGGAAAAATTAAAAGAAAGTACCTCACACTTAAATACTGTACTTTTACAACATATGTACACAAAACTATTACCCTTTCTCATTAAACAGAAATGTGTGGTGAGTAACAGATCCACAGAAAAAGAACCTGTGTTATGGTCTAAACTTAATACGTGTATCGAGAATAATATGGTAACAATACTTAACCAGTTGTATGAATGTACAGGATGTATTTTTCGACATGCAAGTCAAAGCCTTCACTCATGCTTCGCATTTAATAATAAGGAAAAATTTAATCAACTAGGTGAAGCTTTGTTAATGCTCATCGATTTCGATTATGTAATTTCAACGTTTTTGAATGGAGTTTATAGTGTTAGTGAACACTTTGTACATAAGCTTCATGAACAAACTGTTTATAATGAATTGTTTAAGACAAAATAAATGATTTGTTTTGTTAAAGATCTGTGTGTGTTTATTTCTACAAAGTGTCTCTGTGTGAATTTATTAGTTTTTTATCTAATCGAACTTTTAAGTGAAGAGATGTAATTTAACTTTTTTGTATATTCCAATTCAAAAATTTCAACAATTGCAAAAAAAGATTAAACTATTGAAAAAAAAAATATCCACGTTAGAAAAAAATAAGTTATGTTGAAAAGTTAAGAAAACAATGAAAAGTAAACAAAAATATAGTTTTTAAATTAAAATTTTTTAAAGTCTTCAAGTTAATCAAAATTAACTTTTTACTTTTAACTATTGAGAGACTATGATCTAACTGTTTATCCTCGCAACCAACTGGTGCATATCAACTATATACTCTATATCTGCATATGCGCAGAAAAACATAGACATTTACACTAACGACTTTAAAATTCGACTTTAAATTCGTTAAATTTGTTCGACTTTAAATTCTTTGCCAACTTTTAAGTTTAATTACTATACACAACTCGATTACCTTTCCCACAAAACACCTTTCAGAAACAAAACAGAAATTAACACTTACCGAAAAACACGTCAACTTCTTGTGCTTGCTTTCACTCAACTAACGTTTCTCCCTTATCTTTGCTAGGGGGCGCTGCAATCGCCGCTAGAGGCGTTAGTAGTCTTCCTGTGTGTGATAAGAATAAACTTTAAATCCAGCTTACACTCGCTCAGTCATTCTTGCTTCTCTCTACCTTGCTAACAACCGTTTGCTGCTGGCTCATTGTTTGGTTGTTTAAACTTGTTGAATGACGTCATCATGTGTTTGTCTAAACTTGTCCAGTCTTGTTTTTATGCAGTACGTCTATTTAGATGAGTCATCACTCGCTTATCTTGGTTGACTTGTCCAAACTTGTTTTTGTTTGACACGTCTATTTGGGTGAGTCATCGTTCGCTTATCTTGCTTTACTTGTTTGAACTTGTCTAGTATACACCACCTCATGTCTTTTGTCATAGCTTGAATATACTTTACACCAATCACTTAAATATAAAAGTCTTGTCACAACTTACTTAAACTTTGATAAAATTATTAATTATTTATAAATTTCATCAAATTCTTATTTTTCTGATACATTTACTATGTAATTTTCGTTCAAAAATATGGTAAAGCCCGATTTTAAATCGAAGTCTAAGATAAATTCCCCAAATTTGTAACATTTTAACACTAATAATAAATATTGTAAGCACCCAGTACATACAAGTTTTGTAAAAATAATATTACTTATAGCTAACTCGTTATGTCCCATGATACAAAACTTCAATATAACTAAAATCAGTGTTAAACGAAAATCTAATCACGTGTCTTTATATATTATTTTGAAATGCAAAGCATTATATCTAAACGAATGATATAAGGAGTAGTTAGAATAGTTCTTATATTTTTGTTAGTAAAAAAATTATACACATTATCTTACAAGGTTGCAATATTCAACACACGGTTCACCATATTTAAAAACGATTCACCATGATTTAAAAACTTAGTAACATATTTTAAATTTATAAATTTAAATTAAAAATACTTAAGTATTTATAATTGTTTATTTATAAAAATATGTTTTAATTTAAATTTATAAATTTAAAATATGTTACTAAGTTTTTAAATCATGGTGAATCGTTTTTAAATATGGTGAACCGTGTGTTGAATATTGCAACCTTGTAAGATAATGTGTATAATTTTTTTACTAACAAAAATATAAGAACTATTCTAACTACTCCTTATATCATTCGTTTAGATATAATGCTTTGCATTTCAAAATAATATATAAAGACACGTGATTAGATTTTCGTTTAACACTGATTTTAGTTATATTGAAGTTTTGTATCATGGGACATAACGAGTTAGCTATAAGTAATATTATTTTTACAAAACTTGTATGTACTGGGTGCTTACAATATTTATTATTAGTGTTAAAATGTTACAAATTTGGGGAATTTACCTTAGACTTCGATTTAAAATCGGGCTTTACCATATTTTTGAACGAAAATTACATAGTAAATGTATCAGAAAAATAAGAATTTGATGAAATTTATAAATAATTAATAATTTTATCAAAGTTTAAGTAAGTTGTGACAAGACTTTTATATTTAAGTGATTGGTGTAAAGTATATTCAAGCTATGACAAAAGACATGAGGTGGTGTATACTAGACAAGTTCAAACAAGTAAAGCAAGATAAGCGAACGATGACTCACCCAAATAGACGTGTCAAACAAAAACAAGTTTGGACAAGTCAACCAAGATAAGCGAGTGATGACTCATCTAAATAGACGTACTGCATAAAAACAAGACTGGACAAGTTTAGACAAACACATGATGACGTCATTCAACAAGTTTAAACAACCAAACAATGAGCCAGCAGCAAACGGTTGTTAGCAAGGTAGAGAGAAGCAAGAATGACTGAGCGAGTGTAAGCTGGATTTAAAGTTTATTCTTATCACACACAGGAAGACTACTAACGCCTCTAGCGGCGATTGCAGCGCCCCCTAGCAAAGATAAGGGAGAAACGTTAGTTGAGTGAAAGCAAGCACAAGAAGTTGACGTGTTTTTCGGTAAGTGTTAATTTCTGTTTTGTTTCTGAAAGGTGTTTTGTGGGAAAGGTAATCGAGTTGTGTATAGTAATTAAACTTAAAAGTTGGCAAAGAATTTAAAGTCGAACAAATTTAACGAATTTAAAGTCGAATTTTAAAGTCGTTAGTGTAAATGTCTATGTTTTTCTGCGCATATGCAGATATAGAGTATATAGTTGATATGCACCAGTTGGTTGCGAGGATAAACAGTTAGATCATAGTCTCTCAATAGTTAAAAGTAAAAAGTTAATTTTGATTAACTTGAAGACTTTAAAAAATTTTAATTTAAAAACTATATTTTTGTTTACTTTTCATTGTTTTCTTAACTTTTCAACATAACTTATTTTTTTCTAACGTGGATATTTTTTTTTCAATAGTTTAATCTTTTTTTGCAATTGTTGAAATTTTTGAATTGGAATATACAAAAAAGTTAAATTACATCTCTTCACTTAAAAGTTCGATTAGATAAAAAACTAATAAATTCACACAGAGACACTTTGTAGAAATAAACACACACAGATCTTTAACAAAACAAATCATTTATTTTGTCTTAAACAATTCATTATAAACAGTTTGTTCATGAAGCTTATGTACAAAGTGTTCACTAACACTATAAACTCCATTCAAAAACGTTGAAATTACATAATCGAAATCGATGAGCATTAACAAAGCTTCACCTAGTTGATTAAATTTTTCCTTATTATTAAATGCGAAGCATGAGTGAAGGCTTTGACTTGCATGTCGAAAAATACATCCTGTACATTCATACAACTGGTTAAGTATTGTTACCATATTATTCTCGATACACGTATTAAGTTTAGACCATAACACAGGTTCTTTTTCTGTGGATCTGTTACTCACCACACATTTCTGTTTAATGAGAAAGGGTAATAGTTTTGTGTACATATGTTGTAAAAGTACAGTATTTAAGTGTGAGGTACTTTCTTTTAATTTTTCCATTTGTTGTTCGTTTAAGTCAACATGAGAAAAATTCTTCAAATTTTTAATTCGCATCATAGAATCTTGATTTAACACTAAAATCGTGTTATTAGAAACAAAGGATGCACTTTTGTATCTTAAATTAAATGCAACGATTTTATATTGAAACTCATACCAGCTATGAATATCCATATTAACTCCGTTTTTGGTTGGGATTTCTTCATTAGTAGATACATTGCGTTTAAATTCTCGTATATGTATAGAATATTGTTTATTTTTTAACTTCAAAGTTAAGTAGAAACAGTCACTTAGTTCTTTGTGAAACACATTGGAATTGTATAATTTGTCACTTTTAGTGGCAAATGTAGGTGTAGTGATGCTTTGTATTTCACCACTTGCTTGTGAAAGGCTGTTTGCTTGTATCTCGTTCATCTCATGTTTAACAGTAGTCTGTAAGATATTATTCGTAGGTTCTTGAAAGGGTTCATCCTTTAACGAGGTTAAGGGGGTAGAACAATCTAAATTTTCAAAATTTATGTCTTTGAAAAATGTATTTAAATAGTCCTGGGCAAAAACTGACTCTTGATGTGGATTCTCGAAGGATGTTGCATCGTAACCACCGGTAAAGTTTGAAAAATTCATAGCGATCTCAGGTTTCACATCTGGTAAGTTCTTAGTAGAGGAGATATCACGTGATATAGTTACACAGTCATTGTCCATTTTAGAAAGTTTTAATCTTGGGTCTTTTAATTCCTTCTCACAAGTATTTGATTTTTCCATAGCTTTTTCTAAGCGTGGACGCTTTGAAGGTGGAAACACTTCTTCGTGGGATCACATATTCATTTCATAAAATATTTTTATGCAATTTAATCTGCTTCACTAACTGATGTAATCTCGATAAAAGTCAGCAGAACACTGGATGTGTTTCATAAAAACGTCTACTTATCTAGATTTTAAAAACAGTCATGGTTATAGTTAATCATTTAATTTATATGTAGGTTAAATATAAAAATTTACTTATCTAGGATAAACTCAGTGACGGTTTAAGTTAAAAATTTTCTTAACTAGGTTAAAAACATTGATGTTGACTGTTGAGAGAAAATTATCAAAACATGCAGTGTCATTGTTTAAACGAAGAGAAAAATTCAACTTTCTTATCAATAAGTAAGATTAATACCTATTCAAAGGAAAACCCATCGATGATTCATAACGTCACGTCTTACTTTGTTAGTGATTAAAAGTATCATAGATTTAAAATAACACATTTCCAATCATTTCTCTTGTAGTTTAAGTAACATATAATAAATACATCACATTTATTTCATCATGTTTTACATAATTTCAACAAATTCATTCCCATTTTGTCTAAGACATTCAAAATGTTAAACAGTAGTTTATGTTGCATTGTCAAACTGTTCAAAGTAATTTACATCAACTATAAGAAAAAACCACTATGCTTTTTCATATTAAAACTATTTATTAATCATTTAAAGTAATACAAATCAAATAAGCCTGTCATATTGAGCTGTAATCAATTCTAATTTCAAAATTTTTTGTAATGTCCAATTAAACACTCGTTCAGTAAAATCTTCAAAGCCGTTGTACAACTTTAGAAAGGCATTCTCAACATGCACATGTATGTTTTGTTCTGTTAATTCCAGTTCACTTTTGGAAAGGAAAAAGGGGGTTGCTCTCTCTAACGGCTGCATACCATTTTATTGACTTTTTCATTTGCAATTGATAATTTAATTCTTTTAAAACATCTGATCGAACACTGTTAAAAAATGAACGAAAGTCTTTTTGATTCATCTCATTGGACACAATGATAGTTTTAGTACAAATATTTCGCACATCATGTTGTCTTTTAAAATGTTTCACTTTTTCAAATAACAAATCAGGTGACTTCTTCACATTAGGTAAAACTTTATGAAAAGTATCACAATGTTGTACTAAATCTGATTCACAATCAAACATTTCGCTACACTTTGTACATGACTGTTGTTTACGAATCTTATGAGTCTTCTTATGTTTCAATAAGTCAGCCATTCTTGAAAATATCTCGTTGCAATCACTACACTTGTATTGTTTGGGCGATTTGTGAATCTTTTGATGATTACGTAAATCACTCTTTTGTGAAAAAACTTCAGCACACACCTCACAACGAAAAGACTTTTCTTTTAAATGACATTTCATGTGAAACATTAAGTTAACTTTTCGAGGAAATGCTTTGTTACACGTCTTACATACATGGGGTAACTTCTGTTTCTTTAGTCCTGATGAGGTGGGTTTCACTTCATAATTCGAAACGAGTCCTTCTTTGGATAAAAGTGTAGAATCCATCTCTTGATTATTTAACTTTGGTGATGAGTGTTGACACTCCAAGTTGGTTACGTCACCAACATAAGAATTCATAACTCGTTCCATAATAACTTAAATGAAAACTAACTTAACGAAAAATACAACCTATTACAACGATACCAGGTTACAGTAGAATGTTATGAACTCGTTTTATTGAAATTTATATAGTAATAGAGGGCGCTCGTGTAAAAAATACTAACTTTTTATTGGTTTAAAAATATTGACATTTTATTGGTTTAAAAATATTGACATTTTATTGATTTAAAAATACGTCACATGATTATTTCATCCTATAATGTTATAAGTTCAATAACCACTTAATTCTTGCACAATGATTTAGAAAGTCTTACCTATCAGAAGTTCGTACATTTGTAAGTAAAAATCTTTATTACTTTTGTATCTATTGCTTTTATAAATAATATTTTATTTATCAAACCACTTAATTTCTAAATGATGTATTCTAAAACGCTTTTTATGTCTTATGTATGTAAAGTCTACTAAAAGAGGGGGGAAAAAGACGAGGTGTGAAGTATTTGTAAAATTGAAAAACGTTACTTTATAAAAACTAGATTCCATTCCCCCTTTTTTTTTTTAAAATGTTTGTTGTATAAAGTCAAATCTATTGAAAATTTATTTTAATCGTATAACTCTAAACAAAATACCCGCTCTCTTTAATAAGTTAAATAGTCACTAAAAATTGTTCATTGGAAAGAAAAAATTCTTTAAAATTCTCTTATTGTATGTTTTATGAATAATATTTTGCACGTTAAATCACTTATTAACTAAATGGAATGATCTAAAATGATCTAAAATGTCTTATGTGTTGTGGATGGTTGGTTATTTGTTAAAACCGATTATCTGCGTTAGGGATATAGGTCACTCTAGGGGTCATTCTAAGGGCTCCTAACTCGTATTGACAAGGTTCGAAGAAAACTCCGAACGGTTAGGTCGACGAGCGCGAGAGAAGTTTAAACCGAAACGTCTAGTAGCTTTAAAACCAGAACCTCTCAGTCACTGGGGTTATGTGTTGTGTTTTTATAAATAATATTTTTCTTGTTTAATCACTTAACTCCAAAATGAAATGTTTCTAAGACACTTTGTCATGTCTTAAGTGAAACATATTTAACTAAAGAAGGATGTAGTATTTGTGACATAAGTTATTCTACAGTACCCTTTTAAGAAAAAAAAAAAGAAAAAAAAGCTATATTACAAGTCAATTAAAAAAATTATATAATTAAAAAGTATATATATATATTGTTTAAGTATCCTAAAAACGATTATTTAAGTTAGTCCACAAATTTGTAAACTTAAAAAACGGAAGATATAATGTAACACAAAGAAGTATGACAAATTTTTTCCCCCATAAAGGATTAGTCTCAATGACTTGAATTAATTTTTTCCCCTAAAAATGACACATTACTTTTAGTATACAAGTTTGTGAAACGGCTTTTATAAGAAAATATTACGCTGAATACAATATTAAGCCTTGTAATTTAATTCAATAACAAAAATGCGTGGGTGTATAGCTTATATTTACATTTTTTAAAATCACTTTGCTTTCGTTTTTAAAATGTATAAACACGTTATTTTTCGTAACAAAACTCTATTTCGAATATAATGTTAATACAAGAAAGAATTAGGTATACCATCTTCGTCAATCTCTATAAATAAAATTTCGCATAGAAAGTAAAAATTTTCCCTCTAAATTATTATTTCGAATATTGAAGTGATGTGTTGACAGAGTGTTGTGAAAGAAATGTGTTTGTAAATTAAACAAATAGATGTAATAGCATTCATATTAAACCAAAACTCTCGAATTACTCAATAGCTAAAGAAAATTTCCTGCAGTTCATTAAAACTATGATAAAGATATCTCAATACATGTCTGAAGTCCCCATCTCTTGCATTTAAAGAGATAACATTACAAGTTCCCGCTAGCACAGTGGATAAACACATTGGTTTACCACATATAAGATAGTGGGTTCAATTCCTGCCTGTGCCAGGGTTGAAAAATAATTCTTTTAATGAGCAATTACTTCTAAAATTGGTGTCACTAAAAATTAAAATGATAGAAAAAAATAATTTATAACGGTTTAAGAATAAATAAAATTCGAAACACTAAAAAATAATTTAACCCTCTACAAAGAACAAAATCTATGTGTCTAATCATGCACCTTCTTTATCTCTCTCATCTTAATTACTTCCGGTCTCACAAACCACCTGTCCTGTTCCAACAAGCTCCCAAACATGTTCCTAAAACATGTTTACTGCTTCCTGAAAACCCTTTTTGGAAAAAGCATGTCTAATCCCGTTTCCGATCTTATTTCCTGTCGCGTTTCCAGTCTAAAAATAAATTTCACGTTAAACTTTTATAAAGTAAAACAAAGTCAGAAAGATTTCCATTTTTATATTAGGTGTTAGTTAGCAAATAAAATTTTTATTTCAGGTGAAACAAACAAACAAAAAAAAAAAAAAAAAAAAAAAAAAAAAAAAAAAAAAAAATCGAACATTTTGCTAATATTACTTTCAAACTAAATTCATTCTGATAGCAGGATTCCTACAACTCAACTCCACTCGACTAGAAGGATTAAAACCAACAAAATAAATTAAGCCCCACACAAAAATAAGCCCTCCCCCTCTCTCCCTTATCGCATTCACTTCCTGTCACATTTCCGGCTAAACTTCCTATCTACACTTCCTGTTCACTTCCTGTCTCAACATGCCTGTTATCCCCACCTGCTACATCCGGTGTCCACACCTGCCACTTCCGCTGACCTTCACAGAGCACAGAGGTCGACTGCGCGAACTGCGCTGATGTAGAACCGGCCTTTCTTATCTACTACTGAAAGCGTCTATTATTATGCATTATAACTTTGTTGATGCCATTTTTCATTACAGTTAAATACAAATATATTTTGATTTGTATACATGGTATTTACGCATAAAAATAACATATACAAAGTAAGTGTGAAAAGTTTGCGCCGGTGAAAATTATGTTATGTTTAGCTTGAAATGCATTTTAACATTGATAAAACTAAAGAGAAAAATTTATATGATTGTGTCAGCATGACGCAATTTTAACTGATTTTTCCATTCTTAATTATAAAGATTAGAATTGGAATCTTTATTGATTGCTTCATCTTGATTGCATGTTACCAATTACTTTTTTTTAATTATAGGTTAGAAGATTTCATTTTTTAATATAAAAAATTCCCAAAAGTAAAGGATTTCAGGAAAATTAAAATTATTAAAAATAGTGCTATGGTAGAAAAAAAGAACTTGAAATAATGATTGTATTTTTAGCTAGAATAAACACTGCAAGGCTAATATTTTATAGGAATTATTTTGGTAGGTTTATTATGAGTTCATTTAACAGTTCCATATTAGCGGCAAAGTCATATTTCTTTCACTGTGAATTTCTCTTTCGATGTCAAAAAATGGTAGTCTACTTTTGGACGCCAGCGAAAACACAGTGGCAATTTTTAGAAATGTATAACGGTTATGACAACAAAAGGCGCTATCGCTTTTAGCTTTCATCGCGCTTACATCACTTCTAAATACTACAAATTTATTTTTTTACTACATTTTATAAATTTAATTCTTACATCATGAATTAGAAAGAAAAAAATGGCTTTCGATTGAAATTTATTTGAAAACTGCCGCTTAATTTAACGACTTTTTAAATAATTTTCAAGCATGAAATGTTTTTCATTTCTATCTTAACAATGACCATCAGTTTGCTTCAATAATGTAAAATAGCCCCTGGGAAAGTTGCCACAATTGAAAATAGATTTCTCGAACCATCATAAAAAGTGAAAAAAAAAATAATAATAAAGCCTGATAAATCATAAGATCAGATTATCCATAAGATAGAGCATTTTGGCTCTAAACTAAAATCTGTCAAAAAAGAAAAAAAACTATTTTGAATTTTTGTTTAACATAAAATCGATATGTTAAATCCACTGATGCATATGTTGCATCAGAATATGCTACGAATTGTATTTTTTTAAAAGATCTATTGGGTATTTAACTGTACAAGAGGTAAAAGATCCCCGACTCTGATGGAAAAGGGATAATCATCCTGATTATGTAAAGGGACGGAGGAAACTATACAAATAAATTACACTTGAAAACATTAAAAATCTCCCTCATCTGAAGATTGATTTATTATTGTAAAAAAATTTCTTCGTCTGATTACCTTAAAACAATGGATGCGTTTTAGAAGATATGGATTTGAAATGAACAATGATTAAAGAAGACATTTAAAAAATTTTAATTTAAACATTTTAAAACTTTTTTTAACGTCGAATCTCGACGGTGCTTTTGGGCAGATGCAATGCACATGCTCATAGGAGCTCATTCGGTTGCATTATCACGAGGTGGGGGGGTAGGGGGGAGATGTGTGCTTTATTTACTATGTTCTTTTATTTACTGAATATGAGATGAACGTAGGAATATACTATTTGTTTGATACTTCATAGGTCCATGAAGTTTTCTTTCTTGCCGTAGAGAATATGGCGGTAATGTCAAACTGATTTGCATTACACAGTTGTTTACGGATTGTTTGTTTGGAGTTTGCATTTGAAATCGCACTGTATTTCACTGAGGAAAAAACTTTAAAAATAAAATATTTGAAAGACTGTTTCATTTGCACTATTCTTAAATAATAAAGAAGCTTATTTTAATGATATTGTTATAATATTTTTTTCCGTCAAGTTTTGACGGGTTTCATCTAGTATTTTATAAAAACTCTTGTGTTGCTGATTTCTACTTTTCCTAAAGATGCATTTTCTTTAACAAACTTTCCGGCTAATTTACTATTTGTCATATTTATTACATTCCCAGGCACCTCCAATCTCCTTCCTGGACCAAACCTCACCTTATATGACAAAATTTTATTATGTAACTTCATTCCTTTAAAAGGTTCAGAGAAACTTGCATTTTGCTGAGTTACCACTCTATTTTTTTTTCTTAAGTTTCTCCAATATTTGTTTTAAATTTTGGTTGGTTGAATACAATGCCAATAATAAAAGAATTTTTAACTAGAAAATCTTTTGTTGTAAATTTTCCTTCATTTTATAAATTGCTCTTTTATCTATCAAATGCCAAAAATATCAGATATTTTAGAAAAACTCTTTTGTAGTTAATTTATCTTTTTCATAAAATGAAAATTTTATGCCAATTTTTTTTTTCGAATTTACTATTTGTCACATTTGTTACACTCCCAGGCACCTCCAATCCCCTTCCTGGGCCAAACCTCACCTTATATGACAAAATTTTATTATGTAACTTCATTCCTTTAAAAGGTTCAGAGAAACTTGCATTTTGCTGAGTTACCACTCTATTTTTTTTTCTTAAGTTTCTCCAATATTTGTTTTAAATTTTGGTTGGTTGAATACAATGCCAATAATAAAAGAATTTTTAACTAGAAAATCTTTTGTTGTAAATTTTCCTTCATTTTATAAATTGCTCTTTTATCTATCAAATGCCAAAAATATCAGATATTTTAGAAAAACTCTTTTGTAGTTAATTTATCTTTTTCATAAAATGAAAATTTTATGCCAATTTTTTTTTTTGAATTTACTATTTGTCACATTTGTTACACTCCCAGGCACCTCCAATCCCCTTCCTGGGCCAAACCTCACCTTATATGACAAAATTTTATTATGTAACTTCATTCCTTTAAAAGGTTCAGAGAAACTTGCATTTTGCTGAGTTACCACTCTATTTTTTTTTCTTAAGTTTCTCCAATATTTGTTTTAAATTTTGGTTGGTTGAATACAATGCCAATAATAAAAGAATTTTTAACTAGAAAATCTTTTGTTGTGAATTTTCCTTCATTTTATAAATTGCTCTTTTATCTATCAAATGCCAAAAATATCAGATATTTTAGAAAAACTCTTTTGTAGTTAATTTATCTTTTTCATAAAATGAAAATTTTATGCCAATTTTTTTTTTCGAATTTACTATTTGTCACATTTGTTACACTCCCAGGCACCTCCAATCCCCTTCCTGGGCCAAACCTCACCTTATATGACAAAATTTTATTATGTAACTTCATTCCTTTAAAAGGTTCAGAGAAACTTGCATTTTGCTGAGTTACCACTCTATTTTTTTTTCTTAAGTTTCTCCAATATTTGTTTTAAATTTTGGTTGGTTGAATACAATGCCAATAATAAAAGAATTTTTAACTAGAAAATCTTTTGTTGTAAATTTTCCTTCATTTTATAAATTGCTCTTTTATCTATCAAATGCCAAAAATATCAGATATTTTAGAAAAACTCTTTTGTAGTTAATTTATCTTTTTCATAAAATGAAAATTTTATGCCAATTTTTTTTTTTGAATTTACTATTTGTCACATTTGTTACACTCCCAGGCACCTCCAATCCCCTTCCTGGGCCAAACCTCACCTTATATGACAAAATTTTATTATGTAACTTCATTCCTTTAAAAGGTTCAGAGAAACTTGCATTTTGCTGAGTTACCACTCTATTTTTTTTTCTTAAGTTTCTCCAATATTTGTTTTAAATTTTGGTTGGTTGAATACAATGCCAATAATAAAAGAATTTTTAACTAGAAAATCTTTTGTTGTAAATTTTCCTTCATTTTATAAATTGCTCTTTTATCTATCAAATGCCAAAAATATCAGATATTTTAGAAAAACTCTTTTGTAGTTAATTTATCTTTTTCATAAAATGAAAATTTTATGCCAATTTTTTTTTTCGAATTTACTATTTGTCACATTTGTTACACTCCCAGGCACCTCCAATCCCCTTCCTGGGCCAAACCTCACCTTATATGACAAAATTTTATTATGTAACTTCATTCCTTTAAAAGGTTCAGAGAAACTTGCATTTTGCTGAGTTACCACTCTATTTTTTTTTCTTAAGTTTCTCCAATATTTGTTTTAAATTTTGGTTGGTTGAATACAATGCCAATAATAAAAGAATTTTTAACTAGAAAATCTTTTGTTGTAAATTTTCCTTCATTTTATAAATTGCTTTTTTATCTATCAAATGCCAAAAATATCAGATATTTTAGAAAAACTCTTTTGTAGTTAATTTATCTTTTTCATAAAATGAAAATTTTATGCCAATTTTTTTTTTTGAATTTACTATTTGTCACATTTGTTACACTCCCAGGCACCTCCAATCCCCTTCCTGGGCCAAACCTCACCTTATATGACAAAATTTTATTATGTAACTTCATTCCTTTAAAAGGTTCAGAGAAACTTGCATTTTGCTGAGTTACCACTCTATTTTTTTTTCTTAAGTTTCTCCAATATTTGTTTTAAATTTTGGTTGGTTGAATACAATGCCAATAATAAAAGAATTTTTAACTAGAAAATCTTTTGTTGTAAATTTTCCTTCATTTTATAAATTGCTCTTTTATCTATCAAATGCCAAAAATATCAGATATTTTAGAAAAACTCTTTTGTAGTTAATTTATCTTTTTCATAAAATGAAAATTTTATGCCAATTTTTTTTTTCGAATTTACTATTTGTCACATTTGTTACACTCCCAGGCACCTCCAATCCCCTTCCTGGGCCAAACCTCACCTTATATGACAAAATTTTATTATGTAACTTCATTCCTTTAAAAGGTTCAGAGAAACTTGCATTTTGCTGAGTTACCACTCTATTTTTTTTTCTTAAGTTTCTCCAATATTTGTTTTAAATTTTGGTTGGTTGAATACAATGCCAATAATAAAAGAATTTTTAACTAGAAAATCTTTTGTTGTAAATTTTCCTTCATTTTATAAATTGCTCTTTTATCTATCAAATGCCAAAAATATCAGATATTTTAGAAAAACTCTTTTGTAGTTAATTTATCTTTTTCATAAAATGAAAATTTTATGCCAATTTTTTTTTTTGAATTTACTATTTGTCACATTTGTTACACTCCCAGGCACCTCCAATCCCCTTCCTGGGCCAAACCTCACCTTATATGACAAAATTTTATTATGTAACTTCATTCCTTTAAAAGGTTCAGAGAAACTTGCATTTTGCTGAGTTACCACTCTATTTTTTTTTCTTAAGTTTCTCCAATATTTGTTTTAAATTTTGGTTGGTTGAATACAATGCCAATAATAAAAGAATTTTTAACTAGAAAATCTTTTGTTGTAAATTTTCCTTCATTTTATAAATTGCTCTTTTATCTATCAAATGCCAAAAATATCAGATATTTTAGAAAAACTCTTTTGTAGTTAATTTATCTTTTTCATAAAATGAAAATTTTATGCCAATTTTTTTTTTCGAATTTACTATTTGTCACATTTGTTACACTCCCAGGCACCTCCAATCCCCTTCCTGGGCCAAACCTCACCTTATATGACAAAATTTTATTATGTAACTTCATTCCTTTAAAAGGTTCAGAGAAACTTGCATTTTGCTGAGTTACCACTCTATTTTTTTTTCTTAAGTTTCTCCAATATTTGTTTTAAATTTTGGTTGGTTGAATACAATGCCAATAATAAAAGAATTTTTAACTAGAAAATCTTTTGTTGTAAATTTTCCTTCATTTTATAAATTGCTTTTTTATCTATCAAATGCCAAAAATATCAGATATTTTAGAAAAACTCTTTTGTAGTTAATTTATCTTTTTCATAAAATGAAAATTTTATGCCAATTTTTTTTTTCGAATTTACTATTTGTCACATTTGTTACACTCCCAGGCACCTCCAATCCCCTTCCTGGGCCAAACCTCACCTTATATGACAAAATTTTATTATGTAACTTCATTCCTTTAAAAGGTTCAGAGAAACTTGCATTTTGCTGAGTTACCACTCTATGTTTTTTTTCTTAAGTTTCTCCAATATTTGTTTTAAATTTTGGTTGGTTGAATACAATGCCAATAATAAAAGAATTTTTAACTAGAAAATCTTTTGTTGTAAATTTTCCTTCATTTTATAAATTGCTTTTTTATCTATCAAATGCCAAAAATATCAGATATTTTAGAAAAACTCTTTTGTAGTTAATTTCTTTTTTTCATAAAAATGAAAATTTTTTACCAAACTTTTTTTCTCGAATTTACTATTTGTCACATTTGTTACACTCCCAGGCACCTCTAATCCCCTTCCTGGGCCAAACCTCACCTTATGTGACAAAAATTTTTCGTATAACTATTCTTTTAAATAGTTGAGAGAAATTTGCATTTTACTGAATTTGTTAGCATCCAATTTATTTTAATTTTCTCCAAATATATCTCCCTTAAATTTTGGTTGGTTTAATACAATGCCAACAATTTTAAAGAGTATTTAATTAAATAAATATTTTGTTGTAAATCTTCCGCATTTCTTAAACTGCTTTTGCACCTATCAAAATGTTTTTACTACTATTTGTCACCTTATTTATATAAAATACTTTTCTTTGTACAAATCATTTAAAGTTGAGATTTTTTTTTTTAACTTTACAATAATTAATTTTTTTTTTCCAGATTTTATAATTTTTTATACCTCGAAATTCATTAATAATCTTACTCTGTAATATTAACTACATTTCTATTTTAAAAATATTTTCAAATTTGTGAATGAACAATTTAGTAGGCTAGAGTATTTTATTTAAATCTTTGTCACATTAAAATACATGTTAATTTTACAAAGTCTTTTCGACCAGCTCTTCCTACGTGATATTTTTTAGTGTATATATTAAATAATAACAATGCATTTTTTTTTTTGTCTACTGTTAGAATGTTAAATACATGATAATAGCGTAAAATCTAAAGTTACTTTGGCATTAGAATTTGTTAACAATGCATTAATGCAAAGTAAAGCGCACTTTGACCTGTACACCAAACAGATGTAATGTGTTGGGATAGAAAAGAACAGACGACTTCCTTTGTAAAACTTTCATTTTATTTCAGTAAGAAAAGTTACACATGCATGTTAACATAGTACAAAGAAACAATATAAATAACAAATAAATAAAATAAGAAAACAAGACACATGTGTTATTTTGTATCAAAGTCTTTAACTTTTGAAGTAAAATATTTATTATTAAAATTGCTCGACAAAATCCATGAAATAATTGTGAAATGTTCTAACGACTGTATTAATTTACTATATGTCACATTATTATATTTCCAGGCACCTCCAATGCCCCTTCCTGGACCAAACCTCACCTTATATAACAAAATTTTCTGATATAACTCTATTTTTTTAATGATTCAGGGAAATTTACATTTTTATCAAATTTTTTAAAAAGTTTCTCCAAATACTGTGTGGCTTGCATAAGAAAAACTCCGGATCTGGTCTCTGCTTGATTTTTTTGCCAGGATAATTTGTCAATCAATTTTATTTTATGGAAGTCCAGCATTTTCTTTTCTCGCCAATCTCCTGCCGTTCAAACAGCCAATCTGTGAACAATCAGTCCTCTTTTACTTTCCACCGAAACCGCTTTTGTAAGCCAAATGTGGTAACCCTACTACTACAAACTAACTTCCCTCCCTAAGGGTTTTGGAACCTTTGTAAGCAGCAACCCTACCCAAGGTTTTTCTTATGAGAGCCACACAGTGTATCTATCTTAAATTTTGGTTTCTTTAATACAATTCCAACAATAAAAGAATAATATTTAATTAGAAAAATTTTGTTGTAAATCTCCCTAATTTCCTGAATTGAGGCATTGACATGGATAGATAGTAGGTCGAGAAAACCCAATTTTACAGGGGAAGCAAAAAACGGTTTTACACTGCTAAATTACAAAGTTTTATTTAAAAAAAATCAGCATATGAGATCCATGTATAGATATCTCAGCTTCACACTGACTTGCTGCTCTTTTCATGCCATTGACACAACTTTTTACTACTTCTATTAAAATTTTCAAAATCGATTTTTCTTCACTTACTACCTTTTCGATGTCTATTCCTCAATTGCTTTTTTTAACCTATCAAAATATCACCAATATCTGTGTCTTGCTACTGCCTTATTTAAATTAAACCCTTTTTTTAAATTATTTCAAATTGAAATTTTTTTTAACTCTACAATAATTAAAAATTTTAACTGTTATTTAAAGTCGTTATGACCAGCTCTTTCTATATCATATTTCTCAATGTGTACATGAAATAAATACATTTTCTCATGTCTACTGTTTAGAGTGTTGAAAGTATTTTAATAGTGTAAAATCTAAATTTATACCAAAGTAACTTTAGAATTTGCTAACTGTACATATTGTAATATGCAATGCACACCGTAAATTGTATATCAAACAGATGTATTGTGAATAGTGGAAAAGAACAGAAGACTTCCTTTGTAAAACTTTCATTTTATTTCACTAAGAAAAGTTACACATGGATGTTAACAGAATACAAAGAAACAATAATACATAACAAATAAAGAAATGAGAAAACAAGACACATGTGTTATTTTGTATCATTGTGTTATTTGTATATTTTATATGTATTGTGATATGTGTTATTTGTATTTTGCTTTAAGGATTAAAGTAAAACAATAATTGTTGAAATTTCTCGACAAAATGTACGAGATAACTGTGAAATGGTGTGAAGTGTGATTGTTCTCATTTTATTTTGAGAGACGCCACTTTGAAATAAACCACATAGACAAACATTATTAATTAAAAATTTTACTATCTAAATATATATCATTACATCAACAGTATGAACATAATTAACAGTACACTTAAAACTGAAAAACATTAACTCCATCAGAACATAATCTTACATAACATATAATAACATATAATAGTACGTCAAAAAGACCGGGCAGTTGAAACCGCTACGCAAAACTGAACCAATTTCGTCGCTACATAACCATTATACTTTTCGCATAAAAATCCGCAATTGCTAGATAGCCCCCCCCCCCCCCCCCCATTAACATTTGATAAAAACGTTACTTTAGTCGCCAAACGTATTCGTGAAGTGAGAAGAAGAGGCTGATGGAACTAATAAGAGGAAGTTTCGCCAGAGCCATGCCAATAACCAAACCACATGCCATGCCGTTTTTATTTTTCAATTAATATGTTACAAAATGCCTGCCAGTGAAGAAAGCCTTGGATGGTGGACAGAAGGTGAGGACAAAAAATAGCTGATTGTGTTTTATAAAGTGCCGAAAAAAAGAGTTTAACTGTTTATTTATATAATTATTTTGGTGATCAGTAATTATTTATTAATATGTTACAAAATGCCTGCCAGTGAAGAAAGCCTTGGATGGTGGACAGAAGGTGAGGACAAAAAATAGCTGATTGTGTTTTATAAAGTGCCGAAAAAAAGAGTTTAACTGTTTATTTATATAATTATTTTGGTGATCAGTAATTATTTATTAATATGTTACAAAATGCCTGCCAGTGAAGAAAGCCTTGGATGGTGGACAGAAGGTGAGGACAAAAAATAGCTGATTGTGTTTTATAAAGTGCCGAAAAAAAGAGTTTAACTGTTTATTTATATAATTATTTTGGTGATCAGTAATTATTTATTAATATGTTACAAAATGCCTGCCAGTGAAGAAAGCCTTGGATGGTGGACAGAAGGTGAGGACAAAAAATAGCTGATTGTGTTTTATAAAGTGCCGAAAAAAAGAGTTTAACTGTTTATTTATATAATTATTTTGGTGATCAGTAATTATTTATTAATATGTTACAAAATGCCTGCCAGTGAAGAAAGCCTTGGATGGTGGGCAGAAGGTGAGGACAAAAAATAGCTGATTGTGTTTTATAAAGTGCCGAAAAAAAGAGTTTAACTGTTTATTTATATAATTATTTTGGTGATCAGTAATTATTTATTAATATGTTACAAAATGCCTGCCAGTGAAGAAAGCCTTGGATGGTGGACAGAAGGTGAGGACAAAAAATAGCTGATTGTGTCTTATAGAGTACCAAAAAAAAAGAATGTAACTCTTTATTTATATAATTATTTTGGTGATCAGTAATTATTTATTAATATGTTACAAAATGCCTGCCAATGAAGAAAGCCTTGGATGGTGGACAGAAGGTGAGGACAAAAAATAGCTGATTGTGTTTTATAGAGTGCCGAAAAAAAAGAGTTTAACTGTTTATTTATATAATTATTTTGGTGATCAGTAATTATTTATGAAACCATGATCTAAATTGCTATAAAAAAAAACTTATTTATCTGTTGTAGGTATGGTATTTATTGCTATTAAACTTTGTGGAAATTTAGAATTAAAAGCCAAAATGATATAAAATAATGTATTTTTAGTACTAGTAACTACTTAATTTAGAAGAATGTAAGCCAAAATGATACAAAATGTATTTTTAAATACTTATAACTACTTAATTTAGAAGAATGTAAGCCAAAAGTCAAATATATATGTATGATTTTTTTTTTTTTTTTTTACAAGCATAAATTATAACAATTTAGATATATACAAAAATAATAGTGCCGGATTGAATTTGTAATTCCATAATATAGATAAATTAAATATACTTACTTTTTTACTCATAAAAAAACATCATTAAAAAAATAAGAATAAAACAGAAAGTAGAGCTTGCCTGGGATCATCGAAAATCATTTCGAAACATATTTTTCAAAGAAGTATGTTAAAAAATAAACACAATTGAGTTTCTTAAAAAAAAAAAAAAAAAAAAAAAAAACATTATTAATGCATAAAGTTTAACAGACTTATACAGGGTGTATCTGAAAAAGTGGGCAAAACTTTAAGGAGTGATAGGAAGCAGCTATACGAGCATATTTCGGCATAGAATGTATGGCCGCGCAAATCGCTAGGTGGCGTTTTAAATGGTATGGCACATTCCTACGAGAGGTGTTGCTGGAGCTACTGCGTCCGATTCCAACCTCCATCAGGTCGAGAATGTGGTTTCAACATGACGGTGCCCCTGCACACTTCGCCTTGGATGTGCGGAACACTTTAGATGCAACGTTCCCAGGGCGATGGATTGGTCGAGGTGGTTCCATAGCTAGGCCACCAAGATCGCCGGATCTCTCGCGTTTGGAGCTTTTCCTGTGGGGCCATATGAAAAGTCTAATCTACGAGTGCCCCATTGAAACCGATATTGATCTAGTCGCCAGGATTGCCGTTGTTGCCAGGGATATTCGGGAAATGCCTGATGTCTTCGCAAATGTGCGTCTGTCTCTATCCGACAGGTGTGAAGCGTTCATTACAGCTGCGGAAGATCTTTTGAGCAATTTCCTTGAGCCTGTACATTAATTACATTCCTGTTAATAAAAAAATTTCTGAAGTAACTCCTCTCATTCTTGTGTTAATTGTTTAACTGCGACAGTGGAAAACTACCTTTTAGCTTTTTACCGCTTGCGTTCCGACCATACATTCTATGACGAAATTTGCTCGCATAGCTGCGTTTTATCACCCCGTAAAGTTTTGCCCACTTTTTCAGATACACCCTGTATAGAGAGGCCTTTGTAAGTTAACTGTATGCTTTAAGCATAGTTTTCAACAGCTACTTCCTTTTAAAGTATTTGTAGCTATATTTTTATATACACTGTTTCACTAAAAGAAAGAATTAGTTGCTTCACAATGAGAAAACGTATTAATTAAATTTAAAATTAAACTAAACCTAAGGTATAACCCCCTCCCATATGATCTTCAAATCTAAAAATACTAGAAGCAAACGTTTTTATTTAGTAAAATCTGTATAATTTGCAGTATCAGGGTGATAGTAGGCTTAGAAAATTTCTATATTTTTAATTCTACAATCTTTGTATATTTTGTAATGGAATAGGGTACTTTTATATTAGCCGGGCGCCAATCTCGCCAATAACAACTTTTATTTTTCGTGTGTGTAAATTAGAAACAATAATTTGATGTTGAAGTAATGAGTTTTGGTTTATATTACTTAAAATAAATAAATAAAAGGCATGCAATTCAAATGTGCGTAATGTATATTTTTTTAATGCATTTTAAATAAAAATTATTAATTTTAAATTAAATGAGTAAAAGGTTTATATTTCAAATAAAATGGATGCATTTAAAATGATGGCGATGGAAAAAATATTTGGCGATTTATCACTTGCACCCGGCTAACATAAAAGAAACAATTACTTTGATCCCTTCGTAAGTGAAGCGTACGTTTTAATCATAGTTTGCATTACTACTCTCTTTTAAAGCAAATGCAGCTATATTTTCATAACACTACTTCGCACAAAGAAAAAGTTAGTTGCTTCACAATGAGGAAAGATGTGAGTTAAGTTTAAAATTAAAGTAAACAAAATTTGTAATCCCTCCCGTATGATATAATAATTGCATTTTGCTTTAATCGTATGAAACTTTTAATATTTGAATCCCCGAGAGATATAACACATATGAAAAAAAAAAAAAAAATGTTGTACTGTACCCATTTTGAAAAAAATGGGGTTCAGTGAAAGCAATTAAAAAAAAAAAAAATGTTTCGTTCAAATAAAAAAAAAAGGCATTACCAGGCTAAACTTGCAATATAGTTTACATTTTTGCAGCATATATTTTTAAAGGGACAAAATATGAAATATTATTCATCAGTTCTAATTTTTGAAATGCCAGATTAATTTTAATTAAGCAAGTCTACTTTACTGCTACAGAAAAAAAAAATTACACAAAGAAATACCTGTTAGGTGGCTTTATCTTGCCGAAAGAACAGAATGACAGGAGTCGTTGAGCCCGAAACTTTAAAGTCTTCTTCCTCTTGAATAGGTAGTGGATCTTATCAGTCCGGGTGTCCTTTCTCTTTGCAAGAGGTTCTTCCAAACTGAAGGTAGTCGAAGATGACCCGCATGACAGGGTGTCCACACTATCGTCGTCTTCTTCAGCTGCCGATGCTGCGACTTCAGATGTTAGAAGGAAGCCTGCTGAAGCTGAAAAAAGACGGGACTGGGGATACCACTTACCTTCTGGTGCATCCTCATACTCTTCATCTCCCTCTTCTTTGCTGTCATCTGCATCCTGCATCTGCTTACTTCCTTCATCTTCCCACATCTCAAAGACCCAGGAAACTAGAAAAGAAAGTGCATCAGCAAAAATAAACAAAAAAACCCAATAAAAAAACGAAAACAATTCATAAAAATGCATAATTGAAATTCTTAGCCTGTTATTTCTCCGAAATCGATGCTACACAGATCAAATTTTGGCAAAGAATGACGCAATTCGTAAAAAGATTAGTTAACTAGCTATATGGTGTTGCCATTTTAACAATGCTTTTAATAATAATAATTGCATGAAACAATGACAATAAACTTACAACAACCGATGTTATTGCAATAATCGACGAGAACCTTGCACGTGAAAGTGTAAACACGTCAAAATATGCAGTTAATAGTACAAAAAATGTTTTTTTTTATACGGTAAACAAATAATCGATTGTGAAAAAAAAAATAAGATTAAAAATGAATATAGACATGGTGTATTTATTAATCTTAGTAAAAGTACGCCATGATTTGGATAAAACCACATTTACTGAATTACGCCAACTGGCGTGCGGTAAGTGTATATAAGTATCCTCTTTAATAAAAAGCTATGCGTTGCTGACGACTGGAATTTTCGATAATCGTTGCCACAGATTAATCTCGGAAAATGAAACGTTTGAAGTTGCTGAAAATATGAATAACTCGAAAAGTATTTGTCAGAAAATTGTTAATCAAACTTCGTTAGAAAGGTAAAAAAATTGTATATTTCAAATATTGAATTTCAAAAATTACCAAATTTCACAATGGAGTACCATAGCGAAATCTCCACACGTAAAAAGATAATGATAACGGCGATGAGTCCTGACGTATACTGGCTATAGCACGAGTCACAAATTATAGTAGCCTTACTATTCTGTTAAAATAGAAAAGTGAATTATGATGCCACGAGTGCATGATTTTTATTTAATCTTAATATAATCATCTTAGAAACAAAGTTTTGGATTTTTTATTTCAAATAGGACTAATAAATTGGTCAATACTGTATATTATTTTGAGTTTAAAAGAGGGAAGGCGGGGAGCGCTTTATATTATTTAGGTTTCCTCAGGAACTTTTGGACAGAATTGGAAGTTTAATATATCAAAACGTCAGAAATTAAATCGACATTAAATCGGCAATAACGACTGGATAGATTTTCATTTAAAAATATAAAATCATTCAACATTGATTTTAGGTATTTTTAAGGATATTACCACGGGCCCGGGCAACGCTGGGCATGTCAGCTAGTGATAATCTACTATATATGTAAAACACAAATGGAAATTTCGTTCCGTTCCTTTATAACTTGTGTTCTGCCGAATGGATTTTGATGTAACTTACACTGTTCTAGAGATAATTTTTCAGGGAAGGTTTTAGTACATAACACAACGTTCTACGTATAATAGTTATAGAATTATGTTAGAAAGTTTTGTTATTTTGGCCGAAAAGGTTACCATTGCTAATTTTTTGGCGACCATTATTGTTGCAGAAAGAAATGAAACGGCTATACATCTCGAAAAATAAAAGAAAAACTGTTGCTAATTTTATTTTTAAAAAAAGAAGGAAAAAAGAAATAGAAAGAAAGAAAAAAATGAAGAAAAACAGTTTTGATGAGAGATAATATTATAAAAAGAAAATATATAATTTAAACATGATTGGGAGTATTCGTAATGCTTAAAAAATTATTCAATGGGCAAGATTGCTATTGAAAAAAATATTTGGCGATTTATCTTTTGTTTTTGGCGATTTTGATTTTACTTTTGACCCCAAATAATTTTATTTTAAGCCAAAAGGTTATTTTTTTGTTGCAGAAAGAATTAAAATGGCTATAGATCTCGAAAAATAAAATAAAAACTGTTACTAAGTTTACTTAAAGAAAAGGAAGAAAGAGAAAGAAAAAAAACAGTTTTGATGAGAGATTTTAAGCCAAAAGATGTTTTTTCAAGTGTACGACATCATTTTTGAAGTTTTTTTTTTTTTGGTACTTTTCGATTACCCGGGCACCAGTGATATACTATATACATGTACGTGCTATTGAAAAAAAATATTTGGCGATTTATCTTTTGTTTTTGGCGATTTTGATTTTACTTTTGACCCCAAATAATTTTATTTTAAGCCAAGAGGTGTTTTTATTTGTATACATTTGAATAGGTAGGTGAAAACACACACATACATATATATACACATATACATACATATATTTACACTTATATGTATGAAGATATATATACATATGTATATACATATATATTTATATATATGTACATATATCACTGGCGCCCGGCTAACCAAAAAGTACCTTTTTTTCATTCAAATGTAAACTATATTAATAGCAATATACTTCTATTTACTTCTACCTTATATATGAAATTTCGTTCCGGCTGCTTATAACTTGAGTTCTGCTGATTTTCGTAGAACTTAAACTGTAAGATAGATAATTTTTCAGGGAAGGTTTTATTGCATATCGTTCTACGTAGCTTAGTTATATAATTATCATGGGAAGTTCTATAATCAGATCAATCCGATTATGAAAGAGTAGCCTTTTTAAAAGATTCTGTCGAATGGATTTCGATGAAACCTACACCATTAGTTAGATAATTTTGTAGGGAAAGTTTTATCATATAACATATCATTCTACGTTGCTTAATTCTAGAATTATAGAGGGGGGAAATTCGAAAATCGGGTGACCTTTTTTTTTTATCAAATATTAGCCTTTTTAATATTTGATTCCGATTATCAAAGATTAGCCTTCTGAAAAAGTTCTACTGGACGAATTTTGATGATAATTGTATTGTTAGTTAGATGCTATTTCAGGAATTGTTTTAGTGTACTACATATTGTTCTACGTTGCTTAGTAAAACAGTTTATGTGTGAAGGTTATATAGTCAGGTGAACCCGATTCCGAAAGATTAGACTTTTTGAAAGTTTTTCCTGGGCGTATTTTTTGTGACTTGCATTGTTAAGTAGATAATTTTTAAGGCTGATTATTGTATATTTCACATCGTTCTATGTTAGTTTTAGAATTATGTGGAAAAGTTCTATATTCAGATGAACCCGATTATCAAAGATTAGCCTTTATAAAAACTTCTACTGGATGACTTTTGTTAGTTTATTTGTTTGCATTGTTAGTTCGATAATTTTTAGTGATTGTATTAATATATTGCATGTAGTTTTAACGTTCTTTAGCAAACCCTCACTGTAAATGACCAAATAAAATAGTTGGTCCTTAACAGCTAAAATTTTTACTGCACATTAGAAAATATAATAGCGCAATGGTGTCATTTTTCAGTAATGTGGAAGGATATTCCAGGAAAATATACAGATTACTTTCAACTACAAGGTCAAATTATATTTCGTTTGATTTAAGGTTCATTTGTAGAAACCGACCAGCGCAGCTTGCTAGTATAAAGAATAAAAATTTAAATCTGCTTTATTTTATTTTATTCTTGAAAATTACTTTTTTGCCACAAAGTAATCAGTATTTATTTCAGTTAGTCGAATTTTTAAAAGGCGTTATTTTAGAACGGATTACTGAACCAAAATATTTGCAAAATCAATACACTGTCCCAATTTGGTTTGAATTGGCTCAATATTTCGAATCTAAAAGTTACTTTATTTGATCAATACACATTTCCATTGAACTTTCCCGTTAAATCCCCGTTAAGTTATCTTATGGAGAGAGAGAGAAATACTCTTAGGTCTCTAATGACTTTCTGGTGGTGGTTTCATTTTGGCGGGTTTTTCTGAACCACAATCGAGTATGAAAGAGTGACATATGCTATCGCGTCCGTACCACGAGAAGTTGAAATGAAATGAACCAGTTCAATCAATATGGGTGCACTGCAAAGACAAAAAAAAAAAAAAAAAAAAAAAAAAAAAAAAAAAAAAAAAAATGTTGGCAGCTGGGGTGGCACTATTATACTGTAAAATCAACATTTTTTTTTTTTTTTTTTTTTTTTTTTGTCTTTGCAGTGTATTTAGAATCTGGATTTTTCTTTTTAACACTTTCCAACATGTAATCGAAAAGTGTTTATGAATTCTATTTGCCCATAGAACTAGGAACAATAAACAGAAGGAAGGTAAGGTGTGTTTTCGCAGCATCTTCCCGTTTGCCTGTCTGTCCGTCCGTCCGTGCTCTAACTCTCGTAAATATTCTCGGATTGTCATGGAATTTTTTATACATTGTTGAATTTTACCATAGAGTCCTTTAACCGGAGTATATTACAATTAGTAGCATGTATAGTTCAATTACAGGGGCGTACAAAAGAATTCCTTTACATTATGATCTATGGGGAAAATTCGTTTGTGGTGCAGTTTGAATATGTTATGATACTTGAAACATAATAAAATTTTAAAAAATCACTAAGGTTCAATACAAGTTATTTTCTATAGATTTATGGAGTGTGCAGAATTTATTGTTCATGCGCAGAGACGTACAAGATAATTCGGTTAAAGAACTGACTAATGATCGGCAATTGCTAGACGTACTCTTTCCGCTATAATATGAAATTTTATGTAATTTCTAGTGCATTACGTGTTGTTTACAAATTCTGTAGATTGTGTACAGGGCTCCACGAAAGACTTCGAATATGGACAACAATTACTGAAAATGGATTTTTACTGAGTTATGTATTTTTTAAATTGCTTATTTAGAAAAACTAAGGACCTACAAATTGAATAAACTAATGATAGTCTTTTAATGATTATAAATTGGATAATAATACGCAGTTTTTAATACACGGTCTCATTTTTGTAAATACAACTTTAAACAGTCAATGTGGCAGTAGAAATTTAGAAGAAAGACTATTACTTAGTTACTTCAAAATAATAAATACAGCAGGGGGGGTAGGGGGATTTAAAGATTGTAAACTTAGTGTGCAGGAGGCTGAGGTAAGGAGAGAGGATAAAAAATGGTTGGAAAGGGGGAAATTATATGATCGATTATTGTTACAATAAAGTAATAGGTTAAAAAAGGAAAGACATTTAGAGATTTTAGTAAATGGGGGGAGGGGTGAAAAGCAGATTTTTTTTTTTGGGGGGGGAGAGGAGGGACTTTATTAGATGACCTATTATTTATTTACCTTACTAAAGATTTAGAAATAAGGCAAAAAAAAATTAAACTAAGGAGTTTTAAATATTTTAAATTTTGTGTGTTGGAAAAGGGCCGGGGCACAGAAAAAACACCAATTTCAGGTGGGAGAGAAAATTTTATAATTAATTATTTATTGTTACAATAAAGTAACAAATACAGCAGAAAGAGTTTTAAAGATTTTATACTTTGAGTACAGTGGTAGAGAGCAAAAGCGGGAGGCGAAATTTCGAGAAGGGGGAATCTAGATAACTTGAAACGAAATTTATATGGTCATTATTTATTGTTACAATAACGTAATAAATAGGGCAGAAAAGTTCAAATTTTTTTAACTTCGGGTACTGTGGGGGGGGGGGGGGTGGGAGAGAACAAAAGTGGGAAACGAAATTTTCGGAAGGGGGAATTTAGATTAAGTTTTAATAAAATTATATGATGGATTGTTTAATGTTACAATAAATTAACAAATAGAGCAGAAAAAGTTTTAAAAAATAGAGTTTTAAAGAATTTAGGTACTGTTGGGTGAGCAAAAGGGGGATTCAAAATTTCGGGGGAGGGTAAATTTAGATGTTTTTTTTTAATCAAAAATTAATTGAAACACAGAAGAGTTTCACCCCTCATTAAGAAATAATAGAAGAAAAAAATTAAAGACTTTTTGCAGATTTTCCATAAAATAAGGATATTTAAGGAACAAAAATTACTTTTGATATACTTAAGGATTTTCAAGGACCACGAGTCCTGATGGAGTGTTCTTTTCTTTTTCTGGAAAGGGGAAAGGGGCATCTGTACATTCAAGTGGCAATAACTTAGAAATGGATGACTAGGATAATTCAGATTCTGAAAATGTCTTTTAAGTAATATTGCAATAATGTTTTCAACACAAAATTGCTGAGTTAATAAAATTATATATTTTTCATTTTGTATATTATATAAATTTAAATTCTACTTATATATATGGATATTTTCTCTTTTAAATTAAAAACGAATTATCTTTTTAATAAAATGCACCTGAATAAATAAATTAACTTTTTTCACTTTCTTCATTATAATTAAAAAATGCATTTAAATTAAATATTTAAATGTAAAACATAATTTGTTTTAAATTTTACAGTTGTAAGAAGTCTAAAGTACTAAACTTTTTTTCTTTTACACTCGCCCATCATAACTAATAGCAATATGAGTATTTTTCACGGTTATATTTAACAAAAGAATAAATACCCGGATAAATTTATACCATTAAAAATAAATACCCGTGTATTTTGAATCACTGGTCAGAGCACGGACAGACAGACAAACCGAAATCATAAACACTTTTTAACTACGTTGGAAAGTGTTCATAAAAAAGTAAAGCAAAAACATGTATACATTTGTAAAATACTTAAAGCTGAAATTTTTTTGAAATGTGGTCCGATTATGAAGCAATATTAGTTAAATTTTATCTTGCGGGAAATGCGTTATTTAGGGCTAGTGTTACCACATGTCCCGATTTACGCGGGACGTATCGAATTTCAGGTCTTACAAGAGCCGTCGACGCAAAACCACTTCGCGAGACGCAAAAATTCCCGATTTTTTTATGATGCACAAATTCTTTTTTTTTAAGTACTTTTTTTTTTCTACTTAATTTTAAGAAACTAGGGGGCTCTGCCCCCTGCTCGCTACGCTCACCAACCCCCGTTCTGATTTCACAGCCTCTTAAAACCTGGTAATGTATCCTGTTTTAAAAAGATGATGATGATGATATCACGAACGCCGACTATCTTCTGTAATCAGGTTATAATGCTTTTTCATTAAACTGGTTATAATGCTTTTTCATTTAAGTCATCTTTTTTATTTTTAATATTCATGTGTAAACACAATTTTTATGACGTAATTTTCTTTATTTCCAGCTTTCCACTCGTGATCATTTAATTATTTTAAACTTTCATTATTGTTTTTAATAGTCTCGCGCAAATACATTTTTTATTTGAGAAAAAACATAATCCTTTGCGCTTATTTAGAAATTGGCAACAATATAAAAAAATTACTTTTTCAATAAAAGATTTTTTACTCGATTTTTAAGGATTTTTTGAATTTTTATTGTCCGACCGTGATAATTTTTTTAATTTCTGAAAGCTTGTTATATTTCGCGTCTGGTGGTATGCTTTTCGAATCCGTAGGATGGCTAGAAAAAAAGTAATAGCTCCTCAAAAAAGTCCTTAGTAAAAAAGCAATGAGACTAACTCGGAATATTTACGCAGAATTTGATTGGTACATTTCGTTTTTGGCTCAGTTCCAGATAATTTTTTTTTTAATATAGAAGGATTCATAAAATTTCTATTTAAAATGCCTGTTATTGCATTTGTATTTTCTATTTTTTCTATGCGCCTTTCTCATTTACTGAAATCATGTACTGTCTTCCTCATGTACTGAATTTTATTGGTGATATTGCTTATAACGTACCACATTTACATTTCCAATGATAGTCCGTTATAATCAGTGTCTATTGTATATATATATCTATATATATATATATCTACTATATATATATATAACACGAACGGAAATTTAGTTCCGTTCCCTTATAACTCGAGTTCTGCTGAATGGAATTTGATGGAACTTGCACTGTTGGATAGATAATTTTTCAGGGAAGGTTTTAGTATATAACACATAGTTCTACGTATATTAGTTATAGAATTATGATGAAAAGTTCTGTTATTTTGGACGATAAGGTTACCATAGGTCATTTTTTTGGCGACCATTATCGTTGGCGAAAGAATTGAAACGGCTATATCAGAAAATAATGCAAACACATAGAAAAATAAAATAAAAATTCTGTTATTAATTTTATTTAAAATCTCTACCCTCCCCCTCTCCGCAAAAGAAAGAAAGAAAAAAAAACTGTTTTAATGAGGCATAATATTTAATTTAATGCTTAAAAATATAATTTGTATTGTAATTTGTAATAGTTTGTAATGCTTCAAAATATTTGCAATGCATGAGATTGCAATTCAGATTAAGTCAATATTTGGCGATTTACCGTTTGCGTCAGGTTAACAAAGATGCATCTGATAATTTGATTTAATAAAATATAAGTAATTTTTTTTTCCTTTTTTTCTTTCTGTTAATTTTTTTTATGTAACTCCCCTATCATGTGTCTTACAAGAGGAACTAGCAAATGTAACTGTAAAAATGACTGCATTTATGAGTTACATGTTATTTGTTTATTTACGGTTTTGATTTTACTTTTGTCGCCAAGCAATGTGATTTTAAGCCAAAAATGCATAAGCGTGACATCAGCTTGAGCGGTATTAGCATTAATAGTGTTTTTTCATGCATACAAGATCCTTTTTGGAGTAAATTTTTATATTCAAATGCAAATTATATAAATAGCAGTTACTGTTATGAATATGGGATCAAATATTTAAATTTTAGTGAATGTCTGCCACTCAAACACATATTGTAAAATAATTAAATTTTAGACATTTTAAAATTTACTACGGAAACATGCCAGTTTGTTTTCACCAAACATATGATTTTTATAGCCTCAAACTCAGACCAGCGAATATTGTCTATTCTTTTATTTTTATTTTATTATTTTTTTAATATATCGCCAATTTCACTTATAGAAATATTCACTGTTTCATAAGTTAGGAACCAAAGAATATTTTTAAGGACATGTGTGCATTTATGCGTTATTACTATCACAAAAGGCTACATTTTGCAATAAAAATTGTTTGTTGAAAAAAATTTTCGATGCTCTTTTTGATTCGTCATTTCTTTTTAGTTTTTTCTGCATATCATTCTTCCCTTCTTTCAGGAAGGTTTTTAAAAGACATTGGACTAATTGTCCGTATTCCGGTCACCTGCTAGTTGGCATTTTTACTATATTGTTGGATGTTTCGTTTATGTTTGAAGGTTACTCTGGACGACGATTCAGATTACAGAAGATTAGACGACTTTTGAAAATAGCGATTGCTAAATTTATGGGGATATTTTCATTATGAAGCAAAGTTTTACCAAAAAAGTAATGCTTCCAATGTACGGTTGGTTGATTTTATGACGGTCGATTATCTACACGAGGGATATAGACCCTGAGGGGAGTGCCCTCCGTGGGGGTCTTTCTAAGGGATCCTAACCCCTATTTACGGCAAGGTTCGAAGAAAACCACGGAAAATTCCGAACGGTTAGGTTAACGAGCGCTACAGGGGTTTGAACCCAGCACTTCCCGTATGCCAGCTTTGAGAGCAGAACATCTCAGCCACTGTTTTGGCTCTTTCAATGTACGGAAAAACTTTGTAATGTCAATGGTGGCGAATGGAATAAATAATATTTGTCGATTTATCATTTCAAACTGGATAAGAAAAAACGAGTACCTGAAATTCTGATTAGATAATTTTTCGATCATTATAAAGCCTTTTCGACCTACACGCAGCCCTAGCAGCTAAACATAGTGAGAAATGAATTTATTTCTGCGTGTTATTATGCTCTTTAGAGAAATGCAAAAAAATCTTCGGTTTAAGTATTCACCAAAAATAATATTACTAAACATTTTGCATAACTAACTTTATCATTGTCAGTTTTATTTGAGGTATTGAATTTTGTTAATGAAAGATCTGTAATTGAATTAACAGTAATTTGACATTATTTAATGGAACATAACTTGGCGCGTAACTAAATTTGTTTTGTAACTAACTCTGGTACATTAGTAACCATATCGTTTCAAGCACTTCTAATGTTTGACGTCAAACTTGGATATCGGCAAGATTATGGAAGATTAGGAAAATTTTATTGGATGCAAACTAGAGGTTTATTCTTCGACCAGATTTAATCATTGGGGTTTTTTCCGATTAACGGTTACACGAATGCAACTGGTCTAAAAAATGGAAAGACAGCGAAAATGGCGTCATTTTAATTTTATTCATATTCAGCTTTAAAAATTCACTTTTTTATGTTTCACCATTTTTTTAAATATGAAAGTTAAACACTGTTCTTTATGTGCAAACAATTTATTACAATTTTCACTGTATTTACTCTGCTGGAATCGAAAGATGAAAAACCGTAGTAGACTTGCCATAAGAGGACGTATATTGCGAAATATAACGTAACATAGAGTGAGATTGTACTTACATTACCAGAATCTCACATGGAGACAAGAAAGAGGGACGGAGTTCAAGAACTTACAGACGAAAATGAATCCCCCGAACATTATTTAAGTTCAATGGTCAATCTATGCAATCATTGTAATGCTTTCTCTTTCAGTAGTAAGTTGACTAGAGAACATGTTAGTTCCTGTTGTCATAATCTCATAATGGCCTCATTTCCCTACCAAACTGTACTATAAATGATCAACTAAATGAGTTTCTTCTTTTAGCCCAAATTTTGTCCAATGTATAATATAATATAACGCAACGTCGTTCACATCGTTTACAGCAATATTGAAGGAAAATTCAGGTGAACGTCCCTATTGCTTTAAACTACATGCTCAAATCCATTGATATAATTCGTTTGATTCAAGATTCGTTTGAAAATATTTACTAAGGTAGCATCTGTATGTGAATATCCACATTCCTTTAAAATACAAAGCCATTTCGTTTGATTTAAGGTACATTTAGAAAAATGGCCCAGCGCAGCGGGCGTAGCATGCTAGTAGTTAGTTAATGTTTACAATTATTTATAAGTCATAATTCCTGTTCGTTAATTTATATTGTAAAACCTGTAATGGAAGGAAAATTAAATACTATACAGACCTATCTTCTAAAATTGAAACCTGTATAAAACAATCTTTTCCCAGTTCATAGGAAATCCGTTTTAACTGGTTTGACAATAATTTAATTTATTATTAATTATTACATTAATAAAAAAAACTAATACTACTGCGTATAATTTTAATGATGTTAGCTAAATAGGTTCTCTAATGAACATTGACAAGTAAAGTTAGATGAGAATTTCCCCCAAGCATAAGAATATCATTAATATTTCCACATTTGTGCAATTCTTATGAATGGTTTGCAAGGTTCGTAAATATAATATTTTCGAAAATATCAAAAATATCCGATATTTTAAAATATATCGGATATTTTTTATATGTCCATATTTTCAAAATAATCAACTTGCTGCTAATTATAAATGTTTTCAGACTTAATATAAATTATAAACTGAACTGCAATCTGCAATATATTGCACTTAACATCAAAACTTAATAAAACAATAAGGCTCTAAATGTCTCCTCCCCCCCCCCCTACTTGCAACAAAACGGAAGATCAGCTAATTGAAAGCAGAAGCAATATTTGCTTTATACACTCATCGAAAAGCAAAATATAGGATTTAGTATCAAGTATCGTGAAAATTTTATCTTTCATACACCAAAATTATAAATAGAAACTTTTTTTAATTTAAAAAAGGGTCGATGCAGACTTTTTTTTTTCCTTGCGGCAAATTTTGTGAAAAATAAGTTATTTTTTGTGAAATTAATTATATTTTTGTCAAAAATAACATTTTGTAACAAAAGATGATACCCAGTTACTTAAATTAAAAACAAGTATTTATTAATAATAACTTATTTAAGTCCTGTTAAAGATTTTCGTACTGATGAATTTGTTTTGTATGCAAATTACACATTTTAAAACCTAACAAAACAAAAATAATTAATGAAAAGTATGCACTTATGAAATGGAATTATGGGCGTAGATATATCACACGCCCTCAGAAGGCGGCCATCTTGTTTGGCGATTTTGGTATTATGTGTAACCGAATTATGTGAAGAGCCTATTTTATTAAGAGAAATTTTGCGAAGGGGTCTGTTTTATTAAAAGGAATTTTGTGAAGAATCCTGTTTTATTAAAAGGAATTTTGTGAAGGGTCCTGTTTTATTAAATAGATTTTTGTGAAGTGGCCCTAAATAGGCTCCAAATTTTGTCTGGATTGACCCCTGTCAAAATTTGAACATAAATGTACGTTCGTGTGCTTTTAGGTAGATTTCGTAAGAAATACTACCTATTCTATTGCATTCTCCCCTAAGTTGGAATTTTTGAAAAATTTTTGCAGATCTACGCCGATCACGACTCCCAGAACCCGAAACCATCCCCAGTTCAAAACTTTATCTATCTATCTATGTCACTGTTTTATGGACACGGTAACTTGAAAAATTCTGCACAAATCTCTTCCAAACTGCTACATAATATCAAGGGGCATAAAATCTCGTTCAAGTTCGTTAATGGGCAAAATCGAACCAATGGGGGGGGGGGGGAATGTTTTTTTTATTTTTGTGAAAACAGAAAAAACCCATAATTTCTTAATTATGATACATATCGAATCCGTTTAAAGTTATTACTTCTAGGAAAAGGGCCTAAAATTCATGTATGACAGATTTTTGATATCAATAAAAATTGCCCCAGGGGGGGGGGGGGGGTAGAAGAAAAAAAATCATAACTTCGTCAATTCACAAGATATAAAATCCGCTTAAATTTATTATACATCCAATTAATATTATCTAAAACTTTTATATTGGCAAGTTTTTTATAGGACGAATCCTTATAGCAATAAATAAATAAAAAAATCCTTGCCGGCTCCGCTTGCAAATAAGTTAGGTTTCGAAGTGGGCGGTTCCAACAATCGCATCATGGCAAAAATGTCATTTTTTTGCGCAATTCCCAACAAACAAGCGCCCCACCGTCTGCGTCTTCGAAATCTACCTGTGCCTGTCGGCTGAGCCGTCAGGGATTTTTTCATTCCCTAATCTGTTGTGTAGTTTAAACTGAGCTAAAACAAACCCGAAAAAATTCTTTCTAATAAAGCTATAAATAAATGTTTACTTAAATTAGACAGTTTATCTTTCACTGGCTGTTCCCAGTTGATGTTTTTCATAATTATTAACCCTGATGGTTTGTTATTCATTTTTCAAGATTTTCTAACATGTTTGAAAGAGTTTTACTTGGTTTGTCGGTTCGTCAGTTACCGTTTCTGATAATAGTTCGAGTTATTGATAATGGTTCGTCTCTCTGAGCTTTAACGTTTGTAAATATATTTCGATTACTACAAAATTGAAACATTTTATTCAGATTTATTAAAATTCCACTGAAAAATGGGTGTGTACTATTTACCGTTTGTTAACAGGGTCACATAAAATATTACATTCGGTTTTCAACAAAATTCCCAAATTCCTGTTTAAAGACAATAATTCTACGGAACGCATGCGCATGCGTTCAGTAGAATTCACAAAGAAATAAGTTTAAGCAGTACTATTTCGTAAACTAATGTCAATACTGTCTCTCTGTCTATAAATCCTGTGGATACATGGGCGCCCATTAAATTCGTGTTTACTCCAATTAACTTTATCTTAATTAGAAGCCAAGAGTAAGATATTTTTTGTTATATCCTGTCTCATGCTTAAGGCTGTTCTCAAATCCAAATTTGCTACTTTCTGACCAGGGTTGGTAAGTTTTTGACGGTTTTAACCATGGTTTGAAACCGTCATGTCAAAAACCTATATTTATATGTAAATATAAATATCTATTTACATATATATTTCTACCTATATTTATATTTAATAAATAAAATGTATTTGTGTTTAATAAAGAAAATCAATGTTTTTAAATATGTTGTAGAATAAATAAATTTAAATTTTCGAAGAAACACTTATATTTTGAATAGTAAATAAAATCTTAGACTTTTGAAAACTCTTATCTTTTGTAATATTATGTATTACATTTTAATGTGTTATTCAAAATCTGCAGGGATATTATATTATTAAGAAATTTATTTATAACCAAACTTATAATATAGTTTGAAATATATTAAAGATTAGACATTTTTAAAGATAAACATTAACATTTTCTGAACATTAGATATTTTTGAAGAAAATTATTTTAAACAGGTTGGGTATTCATCAATCATTCACAATCTGGGAACTTCTATTTAACTCCTAAAATAAAGTGGAGGGGGGGGGGGTGAATTGCTTTTTAAATAGCTTGTTTAAGGTGTGTGTGTGGGGGGGGGGGGGGTAGGAAATGTCTCATGGTGTTGCTTTTGTATTCCTGGAATACAAATCTCCTTTATCCTTCTGAAACCCATCTTCCCTTCATTCAAAATGGGATAAGTTGCCTGTTGTCAGAAAACCAGTTCTTTTACATTCTTTTTCAGAGCTCTCTCTTTACTTTCAACCAGTAAGCCCCATCCCCCCTTCATTCAAAATGGATGGTTCACTGGTTATCAGAAAACCAGTTCTTTTATATTCTTTTTCTGTGTGGCTTATCTCTGTATTCATTAGGGTTGAATTCCTTTTTTCTGTTAGTCAAATTAGGTTCTAGTCCTTTTTCTATTTCATTTAAAGAAAAAAAAATGTTTGATTTTAAAAAGAAAGCATGAATCGTGGTGGCAGACCTACAGATTTTGTGTGGCAACATTTCCATAAAATTAAAATTGATGGAAAATATTATGCAAAATCAAAAATTGTGAAAATGTTAGAGCAAATCATGTAATAGACAGAATGAAAAACCATATTGCTGAGTGTTTAAAGAAAGAATCATCTGCTTTGGATTGTACAGATGATAAGGTTAATGTTAATGAATCTGAACTTAATATTCCAAGCAAGAAAGTAAAGCCTAACCCTTTCTTTATAAGAACAAATACAGATGCAGTACATAAATTGGATATCCTAGTTGCAAAATTTTTCTATGCCAACAACATTCCTTTCAATGCTGTTGGCACATCCAACATTCCAAAGTTTGGTATCTGCACTAAGACCTGGATATTCTCCTCCTACTAGAACAGGGTGACTGGTGATTCTGGAAATTAGGGAAAAATCAGGGAGGTTTATCAATCTAGAAAAGTCAGGGAATTTCGTAAAAGAACTTGAAAATCAGCGAAATTTGTTTATATGTGAAAATATTTGTTTTTTCACGAGACTGGTTCGCCAACAAACAGGTGATATTTAAGCCAATAATCGTACGCGATAAAGAAAAGTAAAATGTTTGTATATTTTTTAAAAGATGGACATGATATGAATTTTTGGTATTTAGCACAAATTAAGGTGATCAGATGTCCTCATTTTCTGTGGATAGCGCTTAAATTGAAGGCAATTTACACATTTTTGAAAATTTTATGATACATTAACATAAGCTGACCAGGTGGCCAGCTTAATCCAAATTAGCTATCCCGTCAGATATAGATGTATCTCAGAATTGAACTTAAACATTCTTCAGAAAATGAGGAAATTTTCTGGTCGCCATATATTCATTGGCCACTATATGAAGTTGTTGGACTAAATTCTGAGTTCGGATTTATGAAAGTGTGAACCAGTACTTAGGAATATTGTAAAATTTTTACGTTTTTCTCTCGTTTTTTCTCCCAAATGAGGTACAGTCAAACCTCGTTAACACGCTTAACGTAGCACAAACTGTTTCCGATTGCCCCGTCCAGTTGTATGTAATGTATTTAAATTGGATAACACGAACTACTACTAACACTAACAAAAAAAGTTTCTCCTTCAGTGGTCGCGTTACCGAGGTTCGACTGTATTAGCAAGCTGGATAAGCGTGTTATACGAGGAAGTGGCATACATTAAATACCGTATGTATATCGTTAATAATGGAAATCAGGGAAATTTGGTAAAGGTAGTCAGAGAAATCAGGGAACTTTTTTCTGCGATTTCTGTAGCCATCCTGTAGAAAAGCATTGTCGAATTCATTGCTGGATGAAGTTTCAACTGAGATTGAAAAAAAAAACATCTAGAGAGAAACTGAAGGAGAAACAAGTTGTATTAGTAGAAGGTGGCTGGATCAACATTCACAATGATTCAGTCATAGCAACTTGTATTCATAGTGAAGGAAAGTCTTAACTTTTTTGATGCCATTGAGGCTAGTGTAAGTATGAAAAAAGCAGATAATCATAAACAGATAAATGCAATTAAAAAAGCTAAAGATACATATTCATGTGATGTAAAAGCAGTTGTTACATATAACACAAAAGTTATGGAAAAGACAAGAGAACTTTTGAGAGATAATGAAAATGAATTCTTGTTATATGGATGTTGAGCTCACTGGTTGAATTTAGTTAGTCAAGCTCTTACTCCAGAAGCAGTAATGAAACAAGTCGTAAAGATTCAAAAGTACTTTCATTATTACTTTCAAGATTTCAAAGCCACTTTCCAGCAGGTTTGCTTAAAGAATTCTCCGAATCTTTAAAACCTCAATTACCTGGACAAACAAGGTAGAACAGTCAACTTGCATGTAAAGGGCAAAATTAGCACTAGCCATGGGACCACTAAATGAGAAAAAGTGGCTATTAAAAAAAAATTGTATGCCAGCGGCCACCTTATGGCCACTTTCCTATAAGGAAATAGTAATTTTGTTTTCATTTCATCAATGACTCTTCTTTTGATGGTTGAAATATGTTTATATTAACATATTTATTTTTAGATTAATACCAATGGAAATTCTAACAAAAGTTTACTATTTAAAAATAAAAAGTGGCCACTAGTTTAAAGAAAGTGACTAGTTATAAAACTGCTAGTACTGGCCACTAATGAAATTTCCCAGTTTTGCCCTTTACTTACATGCATCAATACTTTTTTAAAGAATAGGCCATTTTACATACAGATTGCAGAAAAATATGAAGAGAAAATTGATGCTGACATTTGTAGATTGGTAAAGGACTACAATTTGTTTAAACAATGCAAGGATCTGTTCTCAATGCTTCAACCAGTTGGTATTGGTCTAAAAACCTCACAAAAATGTGCTTGTTCTCTGGCTGATGAATGTTCAATCTGGTTGTCTCTTATGAAAGAAATTTCATTGCAACCACATATTAATATAATTCAAAATAGAATGAAGGAAATACTTAAACCCTTCAATCAGGGTTGGCAAGTTTTTGACGCATGACGGTTTTTACCTGTTTTAACCATGGTTTTTACCGTCATGTCAAAAATCTCCTTGTCAAAAACTGTCAAAAACCCATTTTATAATAGTTTGGAGGACAATCGAAAATGATAGGTTTTTGACGGAATAAACCGGTAAAAACACGGTTTTTACCACTGTCATGTCAAAAACCCAACCCTGCCTTCAATTTTTTGGCCTATATGTTACATCCAATGTATAAGGGTGAAGGTTTATCATATGAACAACGTGAAAGTGCTCGTATTTGGGCAGAACAAAAAGTTTCTGGTTGTTTATCAGTCTTAATAACATATGAAGGAGAAGCATCACCGTTTCCATCATCTTATTTTTTACAAACTGTGAAAAATATGGATCTTGTAACATGGTGGAAGGCTATAAGCAAATGCAATTTTTTTAAATCTTGCCCAGCTTCTGATTTGGTAGAATTAGCGAGCCGTACAATATTTATCATGCCCTTCCAGTTCTGCTGCAATAGAACGAATGTTTTCCATTTTTGGACTCATTCATTCAAAATTCTGTAATCGATTAGGAACAGAAAAATGTTCAAAACTAGTTATGTGCTACCGTATGCTAGAATCCCGGAAAAAAGCACCATTGGTAAATATCACCCCTGGAAAAAAGCACAATCTTTATTTTATTCTCTTTCCAAGCTCTGTATGTAATTTTTTTCCTCCCCCTTCCACCACACCCAAAGGACATTCTTGATTAGTTTTAAAGATATATAAAACATCTTTGCTTATATAATATAAACTATCATAGAAGCTAGTTGAAAAAAATCTATAAACTGTATTTCTTTAATACTGATCCCTCCCCCTCTCGTAGAAAGCACCAGCTTCGACCTTGTAGAAATAAAGCATGTTAAACTTCCCTTAATGAAATGTTAAAATTGTGTTTTCTTGGACCAAATCTTAGAATTGTCTAACCCTTTATCTCTGCATCCCCGCCCCCTACGCTGTAAAAAACTGACAGTGGAAAAACTTAACTTTTATTAATAAGCAGTTGTTCTTATTATATAATTATTCATAAATGTATAGGCCCTTTCCCTTTAATGTGAGACCTTTTTTTTACATGTTGATTTTTTTTCCCGGTGGTTTTACCGGGTTGATTTACCGTGGTGATTTCTTCCGGGGAGATTTTTTCCGCCTACCCGTATGCTACGAGGGGCAAATGAATTGGATTATTGAACTAAATTTCTACTTTGATAATTTTCATTTGGATTGATTTCGATTATGTAATCATATTAATTGGAAATATTTAATGAATGTTTTAATTTTTTTAATTATGTATTTAATTAGATAATTAAAAAAACTGCATAATATTTTGTGTTTAAGTATTTCATAGATCAGTGTAAATTATTTTCTGATTTAATTTTTGCAATTTAGTTAGTTTTTCAGAAAAATCAGTAATTCTGAATTTTAAATCGCAATCATTTTTCCTTTCTTCTATCTTCACAATAAGAAAGTATTGGATTCATAAAAATTTTCGACTTCCTGTTTTCGACGGATTAATACGTTTTAGAAGGTCCTGAACAAGATTTGACTGTTTTTAGAAAATGTCTGTCTGTGACTCTGTCTATATGTGACAAAAATTTTGTGGACGCTTTATCTCAAGAACTAATTGGGCAGTTGCAATAGACGTCGGGTTGGAGGTCACACACTACAAATAGGCAGTTCTGATTGGTTTAACTACCCTGATCTCCAATTGAAGTACAATGGTTGATCAGCTGATTGCAACTTCCCTATACACGAAATTTAATAAAATTTTATATTCAGTTAGTCCCTGATATAAATTGGTGCTTCCTAATTAGTTTTTGGTGAAAATCGCCCAACAGGTGGCGCTGCTATGCTACATTTTTCGCGATTTCCGCAATAGCTCTATCTCAAGAACTAATGCACCTCATTTTCATCAAACTTCAGATTCAGTTAGACCTTGACATAAATAGACGCTGATTACATTTTGGTGTAGATATCCCAACAGGTGGCGCTGCTATATCACTTTTTTCATGAATTTTACGATAGCTATATCTCAAGAACGAATGCACGAAATTTCATAAAACTTCAGATTCTGTTAGACATTGACATAAATAGATGCTGCTTGCGTTTTGATGTAAATAGCCCAATAGGTGGCGCTGCTATGCTACTTTTTTATTATTAACACGATAACTATATCTCAAGAACTAACGCACGGATTTTCATCAAACTTCAGATTCAGTTAGGCGTTGACATAAGTAGTTGTTGATTAGGTTTTGGTCTAAATATCCCAACAGAGGGTGCTGCTATGCGGCATTTTGCAGGATTTACACGATTTTAGCAATAGTCATATCCCAAGAACTAATACACGGAATTTAATAAAACTTTAGATTCAGTTAGACCTTGATATAAATTGGTGGTCATTATTTTTAGTGTATGCGAAACCTGTGTGAGATGGAAGAAAGTTTTGGGAATGGCACATCCGACTAGTTTGAATTTATAATTAACGCGTAAAGATAATATTAATTTAACTGCTTTCTATAAATATACTGAGTATCTATTTGCAATATTCAGCCTATTTATTTACTATGCTGAAAAATAAGCTTATCCAAATACTTATGAATTTCTTTTTTTTTTTCCCCCACTGAATACTATAAAGTTTTGTTTGGTTATCTTATGTATTCAATTGTTGAATAATTACTTCTTGTCTTACCTTGCTTTCAAAGTAAACATTATTTGTATTCTTAATATGTACTATTAGTGTGTGTGTGTGAGGGCGGGGGGATAGAGATAAAAATGGCTTATAATGTGTAATAATCATAAATATAATAAACAATATGAATTATATTTAAATTCAAATTAACCCACTGAATAATTTATATAATGTGTATAGCATAAAAAAAATTATTAAACACATGTATCAAGTTCGACACTTTTGAAAATCCTGCATTTATAACACTTAACTCGTTCCTTATAAATATTAGTTATGTCAAAATGCATACTAAATAAGTTTAAAAAATTTTAAATAATTAATAATAATAATAATAATAATAAACAAAATATTTAAACATAATTTTTGTGCTAAATATTTGCGCGTGTCCATTTGGAGATAAATTTCTGAGATTTGAAATCTGTCATTTTTACCTTAATTTCTGTTAATTAAAAATATTTTAAGACCTGCTAATTACTCATAACATAATTAAAATTCAAAATAATGCATGACAACTTGCTAGTTTTAAAATTTACATTTTTCCTTAACAAACTCTAGTGCACTAGCAGATTGTGTCTCTAAGGGGGTTTTGACGGTTTAAATTCTTGTCATGTATAAAACCCAGCCCTGTTTCTGACACATTTTTTTCCTTCGTTTTTGTTCACAAACATATTAAATTGGCAGGTGTTCTTATTAAGAAATTATAAAATTGAACTCTTTTCCCCTAGAAAATGCTGTCAAAGCTGACGTTTTGAACCGAATTTTCGGACGCGACAGCGCAGGAAAGGAAAACTACCGTTCTAAGCCAATAATCGATTATAACTCAAGATTTAATTCATTTATCCGAAAATGAAAAAAAAAAAATGTTCGATTACAAATCACTTTAATAATCATGCCTGTAAATATCATGCTTTCATGTTAAACAATTAATCTGAAAATTCGGCGTTGTTAAGCGGGGGGAAATATTTATTTTCTTGAGAATCTCTTTAAATACGCCACAAATTACATGCAGAAGTCTAGAATTATAATATATATATACACAACTATTATCTATCTATATTATAAAGGACAAACGTGTCCGTGCGTAACGCTGACGTCATTTTGCAAATGGCAACAGTTGACGATGAAATTTCGGTTTTGCAATTTTTGCTACTGCAATTTTTTTTAATTTCTAAACATCGCACATTTTCAATTTTTACACTGTTATATAGGAGAAAGAAACTACTTTCAAATGCAATTTGTTTGAAAACTGTATCTTAATTGACTGATTTATTATGGCTTTTAAAATAATTTTCAAGTATGAAATTTAACCTCTTTTTTTAAAATTTCTAATGCAATTATTCTTTCCTGTTGCCACACTTAAAAAAAAAGGCACAATTATTAAAAAAAAAAAAAAAAAGTTATAGCATGTGTACTTCATTTTTATATTTAGGAATTCCTGATCACCTGCATTGGTTTACGGCAATAAAAATTCAGACTCAAACGCTACATTTTTGCTCTTTTGAAATATATATAAGGAGAAAATGATAATCATTATAAGGAGAAAATGAACAGTTATCATATATAAATAGAAAATGATAACTATAGGTGCGTTAAAATGATGTAGTACCTTAATTAAAATTTATTGAAGTTAAACATCTACTTTAATACAGATGTTTCAATTGCATGTTAACAATTTAAGAAAAAAGAAAAAAAAAGCATGATTGCTAAATATGACGTCACATTCCATTAAATGTTTTCAATTTGACGCCAAACTGACTCTAAATAAATGGTAGCTATGTTTTATTTCATACTTCGATTGTATATACTACAGTCATACCTTATAGTTATACGTTATATAGTTTTAAAAATATATATTAAATATAGATAATCTATTAGAAGAAAAATGGTTTTCGCTTATGCTCTGTAACCAGTTCGAAACCTTAGTACTAATAAAATAAAAAAAAATGCTCTGTTTGTGTGTCTGTCTGCGATGACCAACGAAACCTACCGACCGTAGAAGTCTGAAAATTTGGATGAGGATAGTCCAAGTCAGATTCTGAAGCAGAGACTCAGGTTTATATATATATTTTTTTAGAACTAGTCGAAATATTAATTAAAAAATCATAAAAACGATCTTTTTTTGAAAAATCGGCGCGCGCGCGTATGTCCAGAACTTGATTTTCGATCGGAAAAAAAAATAATATCGGCGTTTTTGGCTTATTGTTTTAACCTCCATCAACCAAAAACCATTCGAGATACGGAAAAACGGAAGACCTATTCCTAAAGTTCGAACTTTTACGTCTTAAACATCTCAATCAGTTGGAAAAAATATCTTTGTTAATCCTTTGAAAAAAAAAAAAAAATCTAAAAGTGCCGTTTTCGAGGTTGACGTTCTCCCATTTACGGAAACACACTCCCCTACCGCAATTTTAGTGGTACCAACAAACAAAAAATGTGCTATTAAAGCTGAGACCTTCTTTTCGAAGGTGCAATTGGTTTTCAAAAATACGAATTTTAACCCTTTCAAAAACATTGGCGACCGCAGGTCACATCGCGCATCCCGGACAATCTGTTTTCTAAGCTAAAAGTCCGTATTTCGACACAATCTTTTTAGAACATCTCGGCAGACCAGATTTACATCACCTACACAAATTTAGAAGCATTGAAACGAGTAGAAATATTTATAGAAAAAAAAATTTGAGATAATTTCGATGAAAACCGCAAAACGCGGGCTGTTTCGCCACGACTTCAGTTCATGTTTTCAATACTAAATATGCATATTTTTTTCACGAAATTTTAAAGGAAGCTTGGATACAATTATATGTATAACCGATTAAAATTTCACAGAGTTTCGACTATGAGAACAAACAATTTTTGGTTATTGTTATATAAAAGGACTCGAGCCGAAAACAAAATAAAAAAAAAAAGGGCAAAAAACATTTCTTTTACAATTAGATAACAATATTTTTTTACGAAATTTTTACATGGTCTGTAAAATCGTTAAATATAATAACCGATAAAACTTTTAAAAAGTTCTGGCAGCAAGATTTTTTTTTTTTTTTTTTTTTTTAAACTATGAAACGATCCTACGTGAAAAAAATATGAAAATGTATTCTTGCGAGCGTTTTTACCACTAAATATCAATATTTTTCCGCGATTTTTTCATTTAAAAATATAAATTCATACAAAATCGGGTTAAAGATATAAAATCATACAAAATTGAGGTTTGTTTAAGGTTATATCACGGGCCTGGGCAACACCGGGTGGGTCAGCTAGTTTACTAATAAAACAAACATATGTAATCAAGGTAAAATTTAATTTAATAAGAAAATTAAGTTAGGCGGTTTTAAAAAAATATTTTTTTCCCGCTCAACAACGCAAAACTTTCTGGCACATTTACGAACAGAGTTTCAACCCTTCTTGATCGGATTTATTTTGGAATCCCCCCCCCCCCCCCCCAAAAAAAAAAAAAAAAAAAAAGATTTTATTAGTATTATTACAGAAAATTATATGTTCTATCCTAAATTCGAAAATGCAAAACATTTTTTGTCAATAAGCAGTTTTTTGATTTACCTACTAGTGGTCGTACATGTAATATCCCATTCACTGATCTCCAGTTTTTCCTGCAAAGCATCCAAATTTTAAACAAGTGAGTAAGTGTGATCGAAGATCGCACAAAGGGTTTAGTTTAATTTTCTTTTCAAAACACTTTATCCTTTCTTTAATAAATCCAAATAAAATTACTTAAAAAAAAATCATGTTTTTTATAAAGTAAAAATTTACCGGTCTATTTTTCTCGTTTTTTTGAATATCTGAACCGGCCCGCTATTATACTCTGTCATAATAATATCTGTCATGTGGACTAAATGCGATATTAAAGAAAATCTATTTCAATATTAAACATGTTGTATAGAGACCAATTTTAAAATATGCCAATATTTTCATAATCGGTTTTTTATAAGGATTCAATACGTTCCTCAAACTCATATGACGTTATAATCACTTGCTGACGTCCTATCTACTTGCTTTCTCTATTACTCATATTGATACTCTCTTTGTATTATTCTCAAACATTTGAAAAAGTCCGTTAAACTTCAAATATGACGAAGATTTTCTTTTTATTCTCTAATGACGTCCTATTAAGCTGCTTTCTGTACTTACACATACTCATACTCCTTGTATTATTGAGCAATATTTGAAAATTTCCGTTTTATTACCAATATGACGTCATAGTAATCTTTTTTCAATTGGAGAAACTTTTTATTTCATTTTCATTTTTCTCGTGGAAATCTTTCAATAGAAAATTAATTATTGTAGAAAGAATATCATCGTGGATTTTTAATTTTTGGCATCTGCTATAACGAAAAATGTTTAAATTTAATAGGAAAAGGCTGTTAGATTTTTGGTTTTTTATCTCTCTATATTAAAATAATACAATTTTTTCAAATTTTATGATTTTGAGCTTCATAGTAGGTATTCAGCTATAAATACACAAAATTTCATGTCTGTAAGTTATATAGTTTCTGAGAACCGGTTCTGTGACGAACAAACAACCAAACGGGACGAATAGTGTTTCGTGAGCTGAACGAAACCCTAATAAAAAATAGTCTGATACCATATTTATCAAATCTATTGCTTTAAGGTAGTTAAGATAAATATCTGCATAAAAATTATTATTAAAAATATACGCAAAAAATGTTTTAGAAAATGGTTTTACCACCTTATCGTGAAAACAGCTTTCAGTGGTCTATCCAGCCTTTTTTCCTAGGGTCCTGTTTTTATGAAATTGTAAATAACTTTTAACATTTGTGAAAAATCTAGTCATAGTTTTGTGAATTTGAAAAAATCGTTATATCCTGGTTCTTCTTTATGCATTTTCAAGAAGATTAGCTATGTAAAATACAATATATTTTCTTTATATGTTAAATTAAAGTGTGCCAGATTTTACTTTTAAATGGTTAAATTTGTAAAACGTTCAGTTTGGAAATGGAAAAGCTTTGTGCAAGGTCTATATTTAAGACAATGAATTTTGTGAAGGGTCCTGTTTTGAGATGACAAATTTTGTGAAGGTCTTCTGTTTTGAAATGAAAAAAAAAGATGTCAAGGGTCCTTTAAGCAGGGTTGGCAAGTTTATTCCAAAGTGAAAAAAACCGGCTGGAAGACATAGGTTTCTTCCAAGTGGAAGAAATGGAAGAAACTGTTATTATTCAGGAATTTGACATATAAGTTGCAACTTTGTAAGATACAATAAATACATTTTTCTTATAGATAACCTTAAGTAAATTTAATTAGACCTATAAAAATGTAATTAAATGTACATTACATGCTAAATTAATAATTATATCCGTTTTTTAGAAAAGATCACATACCTGTCTAAAACTTTTCAATCATTGGGCACCTGAAGAAAATAAATTTTATCCAAAATACACAAAATTAGTTAAAACTTATCCATTTGAATTTAACTAGTATATATTTTTTTTTATTATTTAATGCTATTCTCAAATCTGAAGAAGCTACTTTCTGACACATTTCTGATTTCATTTTTGTACAGAATGATTTCATTTTTGTACCATGTGACAAAAGTCACTTATAACTCGATAAGCAATTTATTTATCAAAAAAGGGAAAACGCCATTCGATTCCAAATAGCGTCAATAGTCAGAGTAAATGCATGAAATTAGCAGGTGTTCTTATTCAGACACTATGTAATCGAATTGCATTTTCTATTTTTTGGTAAAGGCAGAAGATCTATCAGAAATTACTGTCAAAGTTGGCATTTTGAGCCGTTTTTATGGACGCAACACAGCGAGAAAGGAGAACAACCATGTGACAAAGGTCACTTATGACTCGATAAGCAATTTATTTATCAAAAAAGGGAAAACGCCATTCGATTCCAAATAGCTTCAATAGTCAGGCCTGCCAATTTTATGCCTTTACATTTAAAAGTGGATAAGAAAATCTGTCAGAAAGTTTTGTGTTCTTGAGCAGAGGAATTCAGAACTGCCTTAAACCTCTGTAACTAGCAGTAAATAGTATGGATCATTTACCTATTGTAGAATGAAACTCGTTTAAATAAAAGACGATGTTTTTAATTTACATTCATTTTATTAGGGGAACTGTTATACAATAATTACAGTATTAAACAATTTCTTTAAATTCCCCCTTTTCCTTGCTACACTGCGCAATATGATATAACAAAACAAAAGTTTCTTAGCTGTAGGATGTTTTAATCGGTTTCTCAACTTCGAATGGATGAATGCAAAAATGAAAAAGTTCTTTCAAGTCCTGCAGAACTTGAAGGAGAGTTTAAAAGCATTTCAACATACTCATCGAGTTCATTTTTAGAATTTTAGTCTTTTAAAATAAGCATTGAGATATGCATGCTAGCATAAATAATTACAAATTTATTTATTTAATGTGTTGTACAATAGTCATTAAAATAATGCATTTTGATATGAAAAAAAATTGGTAGGTAGTTTTTTTTCCCTTAAATTTATTTTTTACTATAGAAATGGCATAAACAGTGAAAAAATATCCCCCAACCTCTAAAGTTGTAAAAACCACCACCTGTAAATACTTGTTGAACCTAAAGTTTGTTATTAAAAAATAACTTATTTTTCAAAAATAATAGTTTGAATATTAATTTAAGTTTCCCAGTTTAAATTTCATAAATTTATACTTTGAGTTTAATTCTTTTATATAGTTAATATATTTTAATTTTGAAAATTTGTTTTGATTTCTGTTGGTTTCTTTCATTTCTTCCAGTTTTTTCCATTTCTTCCGTTTTTTTTCCAGTTTCTTCCACTGTCCTGGAAGCAATCAGTTTCTTCCGAAAGAAACCCAACCCTGCCTTTAAGGAACCTAATTTCTTTCTAAACAGATCCCTGGCTTTAGAACCTTACCGTGAAAGCAGTTTCACAATCTTTCTTGGCCATCAGAGAAAAAACAAACAAACAAAAAAAAAACACATTGAAATGATTTATTGCATTCACTGTCCTTGGACCCTTTATAAAATTCATTTTGACATGTAACAATAACTAATGAAAGCCGACATTAAAGAAATTTTTTTCAATTTGTCATCCCAGTGAACCACTACAGGGAAATCTGGACTGAATTCACAGTAGATATAAAATAGTGGTTCTGCATCAGCGCCGTTCGCGCCATTGACCTCAAGGGCGAATGAAGTACGTCACGGAGATAAGAGATAAGTCGTACTCTAAGAGGAAGGGAAGATAAGGATTTTTTGGTGACATAAGAAAAAGGGAGATATGAGGAAGAGATAAGGCTTTTTACTATAAGATGGGGCCAGATAAGGAATGATTTAGTTAATGTATCTTATACAGGTTTCATACTCATCAGGGGAAACCTGGGAATCAGGGGATAAATTTTGTGTCTTAAAAATCAGGAGAATCTCAGGGGATTTTCCAAAAAATACCAAAAACCTGGGAAATTTTGGCAAAACGGTCGGCTACTCTGGGAAATGAGGTCACTCGCTGCTATTTGCATGCTTCGTGAAGTAAAAGCATGTATCTGCAAAATGTTCAACTATTTGTAAATTTTGCAAAAAATTCTTCAACAAATCAGTAGTTTGTGCTTCAGAATCAGTTGTGAACTTGAGAGTGGAACTTTCACAACTCTTAAGATTTTTGTGTGTAACATAACAAAATCTTGATACCTAGAAAATTTGCTGCTGATCTGGGGAAAAAAAATATATTTATTTATTTTTTAACCTTCTGATGTAAAAACTTAACTTTTGTGATTACCTCTTTATTTATTTATTTATTATTTTTATTTATTTATTTATTTTATTTTTTTTTTTTTTTTTTTTGGGGGGGGGGGATAATACTTACTAATTTTTAAAAAATGTCGTTAATTGTCAACGTGGGAAAATTATTCATCCTGGAAAATACATCAGGGGATTCTCAGGGGATTTTTTGGGGGGAAATGAGTATGAACCCTTTTATAAGACAATGAGAGATTAAAATATTTAACGCTTCTTTGAAAATTTTTAGCTATGTTAGAAAAGAGGGGAAATTTTTTTTCATTAATTAACGGAGTATAAGAAGGGTAATTTTTAGATATGTTACTGTATTACTGGGGGGGGGGGGGGGGGGGAGGCTCGAAAGCCAAAGCACCGCGACCAGAGGTCTATTGTACTAGACCCCCCCCCCCCCAGGTCTCCTAATTTTGAACCAATTCCAGATGAGAGACCTGCATCTGGATTGGCACCCCCAGAGGTAACGCTTATATAGAACTTGGAGGACTTTGGAGCCACGAACAGATTTAACGTGCACCAGCTCCCATTAACGTACACGGTCCCACAGCAGAGGCAGACGAGAGAGGATAGACTATGCACCCTCCCAACCATTGACCGGGGTCGATGCTGCTTGGCTTTCGGCGATCTTACGAGAGCCGAGCTTTACCGTCCGCGCCACTGCGGGACTTTAGATATGTTAATATGTTAGAGAAGAGAGGCAAATATTTTATTGATTAAACGGATTTCACAAAAATAAATATTTTACTAAATTAGTTTTAGGGGCGAAATCCCCCCCCCCCCCACTCCATTATTTCCCCAAAAGGGTATTCGATAAAAGTTATGCGAAAAACAGAGAATTTGATGAAAATACAGCGTACCCTATAAGATGATTAAACATACTGCGATAAAGTGCCCCCCCCCCCCCCTTTTAGTTTTACTGCATAGGATCCTTCAATAAAAGTTAGACTAAAAATACAGGGTGTACGAAAGATACAGAGTGCCCTTCAAGAAAAAATACATGGTACCCTATAACATGATTCACGATACAGAATTTAAGTTTGTTCCCCCCTGTTATTATTATTATTTTATTATTATTTTTGCAGAGCGTCCTTTGATACAAGTTAGGCTAAAAATACGTGAGCCCCTTCAAAAAATACTGAGTGTCACATAAAAAATGATACAGGGCTTATTTTTATAAAGAGCCCCTTTTTCCCCACAGAAAATATCCCTTCGATGGAAATTATGCTAAACATAGAGGGAATGCTGAAAATACAGGGTGCTCTATAAGGCACAAATATGTTTAAAACTTTATAAATTTTTTGTATACGATGCAGGTAAATTCTATGAACTGTTCAAATATATATAATACATTTTCCCACAGGGTTGGCCGATTTTTGCCTAAGTGGAAAAAAACACGGTAAAAACCGTCCCGGCAAAAAAACTTTTTGCCACAATTTTTGTCGCGTGCAAAAATTACTAGTATTTTAAAACAGGGTTTCAAGGATTTTATTTTAATTACATGATTAAAATCAGTGACTAAAATTACAATCTTGATCAACTATTTCTTTTGTAAATCATTAAAAAATGCATTCTAAAATTTCTTTAAATGAAATTTTTAACATCAATAATTAATGTACTTTTTTTGCACTTCTAAAAATTGTTCAAAATTAGCAAATGCTTATCATTTGTTGCGTTCTTTAGTACAGAATCCTGTTTTGCATAGTCATATTGCCATTGTCAAGAAACGTTCAAGCAAGCAGTCATACCATATCATTTAGTCATATATTTATTGCACCCAAAATACAGAGGGGAGTTATTGAATTACGAACAAAAGGAGAAAGCTCAAAAGTGGTTGCAAGAAATAGATCCTGACTACGTACTTCTTGCTATAAAATTTGACATGAAAGAATCGCCTCAAAAACATACTTTACTGCTAATGTTGTTGAATTAATTACAGCTCATAAATGGTGGGAAAGTTTTTCACCTGTTTGTAAAATATCAAAGACATTTTGTAAACTAATTACTAATTTGAAAATTTCTTGCCCAAGTTCTGCTGCTGTTGAAAGAACATTTTCAATTTTTTCTTTTATTCATTCTGATATCAGAGACAAATTTTCTCTGGAAATTTCCACAAAAGTTTTAATTTGCTATGCAATGCTAAAAAAAGACTAATGCAATAATTTTGTGCTCTGTTTGACTTTGAATTATGTCTTTCTTTAGATGTTTTACTTTAATAAATTAAAAATGTAAATTTGTAGTTTTAATTTTATGGTTACTCAGGTCATTCATTACTAATTGATTAATTATAAATACTTTTCAAGTTAATGAATTTTTAAAAGGTTTTTTAAAATCCAAAATGTAAAGAGTAAAAATTGAAATATATAGTGTCACTTCAATTTTATTTTTCTACTCTTCCTCATTTTTGCAACTTTTTTCAGTTTTTGCCAATTTTTGCCTGTTTTTTTTTTCACTTTTTGCCACTGTCCTGGCAAAAATACATTTTCGCCGGCAAAAAGCCAACCCTGTTTTCCCATAACGTATAAAAAATACTTGCAAAATTTATGCTGTTTACTTAAATTATTTTTCTAACATTTCTATTAAATAATTGGATACTCATTGAAAAATACTAATTATACATATTAATTAGGAAAAATAATTAATTACGACAGTGACTTAAGAATTGTTAGGGTAACAGATAACTTAACATTAACCTTTCATTAAATATGTTAATGAATCTAATTAAAAATACGATACGCATTTCGCTAAAATAGATATTTTACTAAAAATACAGGGTCTAATATAAGATGTCTGAATTATATTGCACTAAAGTGTTAGCCCTTCCCTATTTTTACAGTGGTCTCTTCGATATAATTTAGGCAAACACTGCAGGTCACCCTTCAAAAAATACAGAGTGCCCACAAAAAGGATACTAATGAATGAAGAATTCCAACGTTAATGCAAAATAGAATCTGTAGTAAATAAATAATTAAACAGACACTCAGTCAGTGAGTGTGTGACTCAGTCACAGTCAGTGCGTGAGTGGGTCAGTAAGTCAATCAGTGAGTGATTCAGTCGGTCAGTCAGTTAGCCAGTCACTCAGTTATTCACTCGGGAGTCGGTCAGTGAATCAGTGAGTGAGTCAGTCACTCACTCACTCAGTGAGCGAGTGAATCAGTCAATTTGTCAGTGAGTGAGTCGAGCTCTCACCCACACAGTCAGTGATGGAGTCAGTCAGTCAGCGAGTGAGTCAATTAGACATTGAGAAAGTCATTCAATAAGTGAGTCAGTCATTCATTCACTCAGTGAGTCAGTCACTAAGTGAGCGAGAGAGTGAGTCAGTCAATCACCCACTCAGTCAGTGAGTCAGTCAGTCAATCAGTCAGCAAATGAGTGAGTCAGTCAGTCAGTCACCCACTCAGTCAGTGAGTGGGTAAGTCACTCAGTGAGTGAGTCAGTCATTCAGTGAGAAAGTCAGTCAGTCACCCACTCAGTCAGTGAGCGAGTCAGTTAGCCAGTCAGTAACCCACTCAGTCAGTAAGACAGTCAGTCAGTGAGTGAGTCATTCAGTCAGTCACCCACTAAGTCAGTGAGTCAGTCATTGAGAGCGTCAGTCAGTCAGTTAGCCAGTCGTTCTGTTATTCACTCACTCAGTCAGTCACTCAGTGAGCGAGTGAGTCAGTCAGTCAGTGAGTGAATCAGTCCAACAGTCAGTGATAGAGACAGTCAGTCAGTGAGTGATTCAGGCAATCAGTCAGTCAGCGAGTGAGTCAGTTAGACAATGAGTGAGTCAGTCAGTGAGTGAGTCAGGCAGTCAATGAATCAGTCATTCAGTGAGTCAGACAATCAGTTACTGAGGGAGTCAGTCAGTCAGTCACCGACTCAGTCCATCAGTCAGTCACCCATTTGGTGACTCAGTCCATCAGTCAGTGAGCAAGTCAGTCAGTTACCCACTCAGTCAGTCAGAGAGAAAGTCACCCACTCAGTCATTGAGTCAGTCAGTGAGCGAGACAGTTAGTCAGTCAGTCACCCACTCAGTGAGTCAGGCAGTCAGTGATTAAGTCAGTAAGTCACCCACTCAGTCCGTCAGTCAGTCACAAATTTGGTGAGTGAGTCATTTAGTCAGTCAGTGACTCAGCCAGTCAGTGTACAAGTCAGTCAGTCAGTGACCAAGTTAGTCAGTCAGTGAGTGAGACAGTTATTCAGTGAGTCACTCAGTCTTTTAGTCAGTCAGAGAGCGAATCAGTCAGTATCCACTCAGTCAGTGAGCGACACAGTTACTCATTCACCCAGTCAGGCAGTGAGCGAGTCAGTTATACAGTCAGTCACCTACTCAGTCGGTCAGTCAGTGGGTGGGTGAGTCAGACAGTCGGTGAGTGAGTGAGTCAGTTAGCTAGTCAGTCAATCAATCAGTGAGTGAGTCAGTCACTCAGTCAGTCAATGAGTGAGTGAATCAGTCATTCAGACAGTGAGTGAGTCGGTCTGTGAATAAGTCACTCAGTGAGTGAGTCAGTCAGTTAGAGAGTGAGTTAGTCAGTCAGTCACGCAATTACTCAGCCCGTCTGTCACTCACTTAGTCAGTCATTAAGCGATACAGTGAGTCCTTCAGTCAGTGAGTAGCGAGTCAGTCAGTCAATTGGCGAGTCAGTCAGTGAGTCACTCATTGAGCCACTCGGCGAGCCAGTCACTCATTGAGCGAGACAGTTACTCAGTGAGTCAGTCACCCACTTACTCAGTCAGTGAGTCAGTCACCCACTTACTCAGTCAGCTAGTCAGATAGCCAGTAAGTGAGTCAGTCAGTCAGTCACACACTCAGTCAGTGAATGAGTCAATCAGTGTCAGTCAGAGAGTGAGTCATTCAGTCAGTCACCCAATAAGTCAGTCAGTCAGTTATTCACTCAGTCAGTGAGTCTGTCAATCAGTCAGTCAGTTAGACAGTGAATGAGGCAGTCAGTGTGTGATTCAGGCAATTAGTCAGAGAGTGAGTCAGATAGACAGTGATTGAGTCAGTCAATCAGTCAGCGAGTGATTCAGTCAGGCAGTGATGGGTCACGCAGTCAGTGAATCAGTCAGTCACTAAGTGAGTGAGTCAGTCAGTCACCCATTTACTGAGTGAGAGAGTTAGTCAGTCAGTGAGTGAGTCACTCCCAGGGTGAGTCAGTCACTCAGTCAAAGAGTGAGTATAGCAGTCACTCAGTGAGTGAGTGTGTCAGTCAATCTGACTTTCAGTCAACTTTCAGACTTGTCAACAGACAAGTCTGACTTTCCGTCAGTCAGTCACCCACTCAGTGAGTCAGTCATTTACGCACTCAGTGAGTGAGTTAGGCATGCAGTGAATCAGTGAGTTAGTCATTGAGTCACTGAGTGAATCAGTTAGACAGTGAGTGAGTCAGTCAGTCACCCCTTTAGTGAGTGAGTCAGTCAGTCACCCCTTTAGTGAGTGAGTCAGTCCGTCAGTCAGTGAGTGAGTCAATTAGTCAGTGAGTGAAAGAGTCCATCAGTCAGTCAGTGAGTGAATCAGTTAGCAGGTCAATCAATCAGTGAGTGAGTCAGTCAGTGAATCAGTGAGCGAGTGAGTGTGTCAGTCAGTCAGTGAGTCACCCACTCAGTCAGTGAGTCAGTCAGTCAGTCACACAATCCGTCCGTCAGTGAGTCAGTCACTCACTCACTCAGTCAGTGTCTCAGCCAGTCAGTCAGTCACCCACTCCGTCAGTGAGTCAGTCATTAACTCACTCTGTGAGTAGGGCAGTCAGTCAGTCAGAGAGTCATTGAGTCAGTCAGTCATGGAGTGACGAGTCAGTCAATCAGTGAGTGAGTTAGTCAGTCACTCAGTCATTTAGTCAGTGAGTCCGTCGGTCAGTGATTGAGTAAAACAGTGAATCAGTCGGTCAGTCAGTGAATCCTTCAGTGAGTGAGTCAGTCAGTGGGTGAGTCATTCAGTCAGTCACTAAGTGAATGAGTGAGTTAGTCAGTCATTCACTCAGTGAGTTAGGCAGGCAGTGAATCAGTGAGTAAATCATTGAGTCTGTCAGTCAATAAGTGAACGGGTGAGTGAATCGGTTAGACAGTGAGTGAGTCAGTCAGTCACCTTTTTAGTGCGTGAGTCAGTCAGCCAGTCACTGAGTGACTGAGTCAGTCAGTCAGGGAGTGAGTCAGTTAGTCAGTCAATCAATCAGTGAGTGAGTGAGTAAATCATTTTTCAGTGAGTGAGTCAGTCAGTGAATCATTGAGTGAGTCAATCCGTCTCTCAGTGATCGAGCGAGTGATTGTGTCAGTCAATTAGTCAGTTAGTCAGTGTGTGAGTCAGTTACTCAGTCAGTCAGTGTCTCAGCCATTCAGTCAGTGACTCAGCCAGTCAATCAGTAACCCACTCAGTCAGTGAGTCAGTCATTCATTGAGTGTCGAGTCTGTCAGTTATTCAGTCAGTCACTAAGTGAGTGAGTCAGTCAGTGAGTGAGTTAGTCACACACAATTATTTAGTGATACAGTCAGCCACCCATTTAATGAGTAAGTCAGTCCGTGAATCAATTAGTCAGTGAGTCAGTCAGTCAGTCTGTCAGTCAATGTGTGAGTCACTCAGAGAGCGAGTCAGTCGGTCACCCACCCAGTCAGTCACTCAGTCAGTGAGTGAGCGAGTCAGTCATTGATCGTGTCAGTTAGCCAGTCAGTGAGTGAGTCAATCACTCAGTCAGTGAGTGAGTGATTGAGTCAATCAGGGAGTGCGTGAGTTAGCCAGTGAGTCATTCAGTTAGTGAGTCGGTCATTCAGTGATTGAGTAAAACAATGAATCAGTCAGTCAATCACTCAGTGAATCATTCAGTGAGTGAGTCAGTCAGTGGGTGGGTCAGTCAGTCACTTAATCAGTCAGTTAGTCAATAGTCAGTCACTCAGTCCGTCAGTGATCGAGTCAGTTAGCCAGTCAGTCGCCCACTCAGTCAGTGAGTGTGTCAGTCACTCAGTCAGTGAGTGGGGGAGACAGTCAGTCAGGGAGTGAGTCAGTTAGCCCGTCAGTGAATCAGTCAGTCAGTCACTCAGTGAATCATTCAGTGAGTCAGTCAGTCAGTGGGTGGGTCAGTCGGTCACTAAGTGAACGAGTGAGTGAGTCAGTCAATCAGTCATTGAGTGAGTCAGTCAATCAGACATTGAGTGAGTCAGTCATTCACCAATTTAGTGATTGAATCAGTCAGTTAGTCAATAGTCAGTCACTCAGTCCGTCAGTGATTGAGTCAGTTAGCCAGTCAGTTGCCCACTCAGTCAGAGAGTGTGTCAGTTACTCAGTCGGTTTGTCAGTGAGTGGGAGAGATAGTCAGTCAGGAAGTGAGTCAGTTAGCCCGTCAGTCAATCAGTGAGTGAGACAGTCAGTCACTGAGTCAATGAGGGAGTGAGTAAATTAGTCATTCAGTCAGTGAGTCGGTCATTCAGTGAGTAAGCCAGTGAGTGAATCAGTCGGTCAGTGAGTCAGGATACTAATGAATGAAGAAATCCAACGTTAATGCAAAATAGGATCTATAGTAAATAAATAACTAAGCATACAGACACTCAGTCAGTCAGTGAGTGTGTGAATGAATCAGTGAGTGAGTCTTTCAGTGAGTCATTCACTCAGTCAGTGAGTCACTCAGTGAACGAGTGAGTCAGTCAATCACTCAGTGAGTGAGTCAGTCAGTCAGTCACCAACCCAGTTAGTGATGTAGTCAGTCAGTGAGTGAGACAGTCAGTCCGTCAGTCAGTGAGTGAGTCAGGCAGTCAGTCACTAAGTGAACGAGTGAGTCAGTCAGTCACCCATTTGGTGAGTCAGTCCGTCAGTCAGTGAGTGTCTCTTTCAGTCAGTCACCCATTTGGTGAGTCAGTCAGTCAATCAGCCAGTCTGTCGCCCACTCAGTGAGTGAGTCAGTCAATGAGTGAGTGAGTAAATCAGTCATTCAGTTAGTGAGTGAGTCGGTCGGTCAGTGAGTGAGTGAGTCAGGATACTATTGAATGAAGAAGTCCAACGTTAATGCAAAATAGGATCTATAGTAAATAAATAACTAAACAGACAGTCAGTCGCTCACTCAGTCAGTCAGTGAGTGTGTGAATCAGTCATTGAGTAAGTCGGTGAGTCAGTAACTCAGTCCATGAGTGAGTGAGTAAATCAGTCATTCAGTTAGTGAGTGAGTCGGTCAGTGAGTGAGCAGAGGTCTGTCCAGACTTTTTTCCCAGGGTCCTGTTTTTGTGAAATTGTGAACAGCTTTTTATTTTTGTGAAAAATCTAATCATAATTTTGTGAATTTGAAATGATCATTATATTCAGGTTCTTGCTTACACATTTTAAAGAAGATATGTACATGTAAAATACACATGTTTTCTTTATGTATGTAAAAGTGACAGGTCAGATTTTACTTTTAAATGATTAATTTGTGAAATGTTCAGTTTAAAGATGGAAAAATGTTGTGAAAAACCTATTTTTAAGACAAAGAATTTTGTGAAAGGTTCTGTTTAAAGGAAATTAGTTTTGTGAAGGGTCCTGTTTTAGGGAAAATAGTTTTGTGAAGTGTCCTGTTTTAGGAAAATAGTTTTGTGAAGGGTCCTGTTTTGAAAAAAAAAATTGTGAAGGGTCCTTTAAAGGACCCAATTTTTTCCTAAAAAGATCCCTGGTGAGTGAGTCGGTCATTCAGTGAGTGAGTGAGTGAGTCAGTCAGTCAGTGAGTGAGTCAGGATACTAATGAATGAAGAAGTATAACGTTAAATCAAAACTAGATGGAACCCGTCCAAACTTGACGGAAAAAAATTACAATAGCAATATTAGTAAAATAAGCTTCTTTATTACATAAGAAGGGGTGCTTATGAAACAATCTTTCAAATATTTTATTTTAAAAGTTTTTTCCGTTAGTTAATCACAGTACTATTTCCGATGTTTCCAAACAAACAATCCGTAAACAAAATGCAAATCAGTTTGACATTACCGCCCTATTCCTCACGGCAAGAGAGAAAATTTCTGAACCTATGAAGTATCATACAAATAGTATATCCCTACGTTCATCTCATATTCAGTCAATAAAAGAACATAGTAAATAAAGCACACATCTCCCCCCCCACCTGTGATAATGCAACCGAATGAGCTCCTATGCGCATGTGCATTGCATCTCCCCAAACGCACCGTCGAAAATCGACGTTAAAAAAAAAGTTTTAAAATGTTTTGATCAAAATTTTTAAAATGTCTTCTTTAATCATTGTTCGTTTCAAATCCATATCTTCTGAAACGCATCCATTGTTTTAAGCTAATCAATTTTTATGTAAAGATGAAGAATTTTTTTTAGAATAGATTATTTTTCTTAATGGACGGGATAATGAACGGAATATCGACGGGATAATGAATATTTTTGATGGTACCAGAATATTTTTCTGCATTTTATAGTTATATTAATTAATACATATTTTTATGATTTGCTGAATCACTTATTTGTTTACTTTTTCATGCATTATATTACTGAAGGTTGTTAGTTCTCTTATTCGTTTAAATATACCCTACTTATATAAAAATAGCGTGTGTTCTCTGTGGTGTTTCGCATAAACGTTGTAAAATTCAGGTTATTAGATTTTATCCAACTTTGCTGTCATAACAGCTGATGAAGCAGTCATTTTCGGCGATTTTTTGTTACCTGTAAAATGCTTGATTTTGGTATTGCCCGAACTAAGAAAAATTTGAGTACTTTTCCATTATACGGACACCATTGTCGCCAAGCATACATTTACATGTATGGCATGGTGTCGGTATTACGGAAAAGAACCAAAATTTGCGATCGATCAAATAATTGAATTTCGTTAAGAATTAAATTTCCTGGTACTTCTCTATTATCCGGTCGACCACTTTTCATAAACTATCACCAAACTGTTAAATTAAACGCCAAAAATGCAGTCCGATTTACTTGATGTCAGAAGCATTATACGTGTTTGTTACGTCATCAAGTGGTTTTTAATTCGACATTTGCGTCTATTTTTCATTATGTTTTACTCATTTATTAGTTATTTCATTAATTAAAATAACAAACGTGTCCTTAAATTCTTGTATTTTATTTATTTATTTATTTTGATATTCCAATGGCAATGTTCTCCCGTTTATTTGGCGTTACAGTTTGGCGATATTTGTTTGTTATGAAAAGTGCTCGACGAGATAATAGAGAAGTACCAATTTTCTTATTTTTAATCTGAGAAAGAAACAATAATCATGGATTTAATTAATTCTGCAATATTGCGGTGCAACCAAACAATTTTGATTAAACCGGTACAGATATCGCAGACGCACCGGGGTTAATTTTTTCGCCTAAATGACGATTTTTTGCTTTGTATGGCAACCTGGTGTTTTATAATAAATTTGAATATGTGTGTAAATAAATAAAATAAAATAGGTACTTTTATGTTAGCTGGGCGTCAGGGATGACTCTCCAAATCTTGTTTCAATTGGAATCATTTAAATTGCAACATTTTACGTGAGATTTGTTATTCATATTGCTATGTTTACGTTTAGATATTTTATTATGATTATATTCTAGCTAATTAAGTTTTCTTTTAAAGATTCTGTATTACAACGAGTATATAACGCCCGTGAAAAATGACGGAATGTTGATCTGTGTTTCATTTTCATAAGACTTCATACAAACAAACAGCATGAAGATTTTGTTATTGAAAGGTTTGTATTGTAGAAAAGTACATTTTAAGAATGGCAAATGATTTCTGCAAATACAAATGATGAGGATTTTTTCTTTTACCCAATATTCAATTTCTGAAATAGTTCAACAATTGGACAAAACATTCAAAAATATTTAAAAAATAATCCATGTGCGAAAGGTTTCTAAAAAAATATATATATTAATGAGTTTCTAAAGAACTTGACTTACAGCTCATTGTTTGGTTACATAAGAAAAATTAAATGCAAATTCTGAAATGGTTTAACGATTGCACAAAACATTAAAATTTTGTTCGTTTTAAATTGTCTAAGTTAATAGTATAATAGAGTTGAATTTTAATATTTCTTGAAGAACAAAATTTTCTAGTCATGAAGAAACAACTACATAGCATAAAGACAGAAAATTGCATGTTTATGGATATTAGCTTCTTAATTCACTGTAGGAAAATATCCCATTTAAAATAACATTAAAAACAAAGTTATCCAGTAATGAAGAAATAGTTGAAATAAATACAACGATTAAAGTAGATTACATATAACTTTAACTTTTAAAAGTATTCATCAAAGTAAAACCTGATTTTGTCTTACTTTAAAAATATGCCTGAAAATACTATAATAAATTTTGATCATTAAAAATCTTCTTATTTTATTGTGTTTCATAAGAAATATTCATTTTACAATGCAAGCAAAATGTCAGATATAATTGGATATAAGCTAGGCGATTAAAATTTGATTTAACCAAGTTAAATTTTTCAGAAATAAATTATATTAAGCTGAAGCTTTTAAAAGTTTATCTTAAAATAAATCAATACACCCTGAATTTTTCTTAGTTTAAAAATATGCTTACATGCATTTTATATTATTTTACAACTTTATTATTATGTTACATAAAATATCAACTATCAATTATCAAATAAAAAACAAAAGAAACCTCCTTCGTTTATATTTACTGCCAATAGATGGCGCCAGATAAGTATTTCGGAACGAAGTGTAATTGCCACGGAGGAAGATTCTCCGTGGTAATTGCAGATGGATCATCGCATCTGAAAAAGTACTTACAGGGGAAAAAAATGTTTACAGAAATAAATTAAAGAAATCCTTTAATATATGTAAAGACTTTAATATGCTTTTACAAATATTTTAAGAGCATAATCAGATATTTTAATGAAATAATCAGATATTTTAATGAAACGTTCAAAGAGTCATTCATTTTTTTTTCTAGATATGGGATTTATGATTCTGAATGGCAACAGTATTTGTTTGTTTACATCAGGTAATGCGATGTTTAATCTGTTATTTTTAATTTAAAACTTAAAACATTATAACTGGATATAATATACATGTTTTATACGAAAATATGCTGAACAGATATTATTTCAAGTAGAAGAAATTATCATGTAGTGGTCATGTGTTAGCATATATTTTTCAGTAAGCCTAACATGGCGTTTAACTACTGTCGACTCGCATACCAGAGTGGTGCAGCCCGGATTGGTTACAGACACTTTCTGGCCTTTGCATTTTATTATAAGTAAGATGTTAAAATATTACCTAGTTGATATTAGCTAATGTAAAAAGATTGGCGAACCACAGAGTTCAGATAATAAACTCTATACTGCACAAAAGTGGGAGTTGCCGACTTTATGACGTCATAAGCAGAAGTAAAAGTTTAATTGAAAATTACAGCTAATTAATTAAATTTTCGAACAAACGAATGCACGATAACAAATCTGTGTCCAAATATCTTTCATTAAAAAAAAGAATGGTGTAATTTGATGCAGTAGTTTGTTCTCACGGATTGTCGAAAGAAATCGCTTAGCGTTTTAAATATATAGATAGGATCTATAGTAAATAACTAAACAGACAGTCAGTGTGTGTGTAAATCAGTCATTGAGTAAGTCGGTCAGTCAGTGAGTCAGTCAATCAATCAGTCAGTGACTGAGTCAGTTAGTCTGTGAGTCAGTCATTGAGTGAATCAGTTAGTCTGTGAGTCAGTCAGTGAGTGAGTCACTCAGTCAGTTAGCCAGTCAGTGAGTCAGTTAGCGATTCAGTCTGTCAGTCACTCAGTGAGCGATTGAATCAATCAATCAGTCAGTCACCCACTCAGTCAGTGAGTCAGTCAGTCACTCATTCGGTCTGTCAGTCATTCACTCAGTTAGCGAGTCAGTCAGTGGGTCGGTCGGTCAGTGAGTCAGTCAGTCGGTAAGTGAGTCAGTCAGTCGGTGAGTGAGTCAGTCAGTCAGGGAGTGAGTCGGTCAATTAGTGAGTGAGTCATGATACTAATGAATGAAGAAGTACAACGTTAATGCAAAATAGGATCTATAGTAAATATATAACTAAACAGACAGTCAGTCAGTGAGTGTGTGAATCAGTCAGTGAGTAAGTCGGTCTGTCAGTGAGTGAGTCATTCACTCAATCAGTCAGTCACCCTCTCAGTCATTGACTGGGTCAGTTAGTCTGTGAGTCAGTCATTGACTGGGTCAGTTAGTCTGTGAGTCAGTCATTGAGTGAGTCAATTAGTCTGTAAGTCAGTCATTGAGTGAATCAGTCATTGAGTTAATCAGTCAGTGAGTGAGTCAGTCAGTTAGCCAGTCAGTGAGTCAGTTAGCGAGTCAGTCATTCAGTTAGTCAGTAAGCGAGTACCAGTGAGTAGGTCAGTCAGTGAGTGCGTCAGTTAGTGAATCACCCAGTCAGTCAGTGAGTCGGTGAGTGAGTCAGTCAGTCAGTCACTCTGTTGGGCTGTCAGGCAGTGAGTATATTAGCCAGTCAGTCAGTCATTCACTCACTCTGTCAGTTAGCGAGTCAGTCAGTCATTCACTCAGTGAGTGAGTCAGTCACTCAGTCAGTGAGTTGGTCAGTCACTCACTCAGTCAGTTAGCTAGTCAGTGAGTGAGTCAGTCACTTAGTGAGTGTGTAAGTCAGTCAGACTGTCAGCCAGTCAGTGAGTGTGTGAGTTTTGCTTTTTATGTTGAAATAAGAAGTGAGAATTTTTTTCCCCTGTATGTGAAACGGGGTAATTTATATGAGTGAATAAACATTGAAAAATTTTAAAGTAATGTAAATTAAAATACATGTATATGAAATAAATAAGTTTATTACTTTCTTCTATCTATAATAGAAGAAAGTATTGTAATCGAAATTTTTTTCGACTTCTGGTTTTCGACGGATTTACACGTTTTAGGGATCAGAGACTCCGAAAAACACGTTTTTTCAAAATGTCTGTTTGTCCGTCTGTGTGTCTTCATTGTATCATCGAAAAGTGTATGAAGTTATGCATCAAATTGAACCTAATTTTTTTTTCTATGTTTTTGGCTATGGCAAGCAGGTTCTATTAGAATTTGAGGATATTTCGACGAAAGGGGGCGCTGTGATCGATATTTTTGTTCCATTTTCACTATTGTACCATCTAAAAGTGTATGAAGTTATGCTTCAAATTGAACCAAATTTTTTTTCTATGTTTTTGACCATAGCCTGCAGGTCCAGGTTGAATTCGGGGATATTTCGACGAAAGGGGGCGCTGCCATCGCGATTTTTGTTCGATTTTCACTATTGTATCATCGAAAAGTGTATGATGTTATGCAGATAATTAAACCAAAATTTTTTAATATGTTTTTGGCTGTAACCAGCAGGTCGTACTAGAATGTGGGGATATTCCGCCGGAAGGGGGCGCTGTGATAGCCATTTAAAGATTTTAAATTCAAAAAGATGTATCAAAAAAATAGAAATCCTAAAAGTTTTTTCCATTAAATGTTCGGCCTTGATCCGGAGTGTCCGGAGCAGTCTCTATAGTAAAAAATGGCGGAGATATAGCGGTTTGAAATTTTAGGGTGGTTGACATTTTCAAACAAGACAGCAGAATTCATCCATAAACGGGTTTAATTTATGAGTTTTAGTTAACAGAGTTTCAGCAAATTTTCTTTCATTGTTGTAACCATTGTTCCTATTCTTAAATGCTTAACACTATATATTTATATTCGCCAACGTCAAATTCTCGCCAAGCTTGGCGGCAATTGACGAAATATCACCAAATTTGGCGACAAAAATAGGTTGCCACAAATGAAGCCAACTTGGCTATAGAAGACTAATTTGGCGATATTCTCATTCAAATTCAATGTTGACGAGAACTGGGAATGAATCTTCTTTAATTGGGTTACACGCATTTTAGCTTCGTGTTTTCCAGTAAAATTAGCTAAAATCGTAAAACCAAGGAATAGGAAGGCTATCTGTTCTGGTCGGTACAGGCCAAAAGAACTTTTCGTAGTTTAGTATATATCAGTTGATTGCATCCCGGTAACCCGATGATTCGCAAGCAGCTGACGTACAACAAAATGACGAAAAATATTGATTTTATTGGCAATGTGAGGACGAAATTAGAAGTATTAACATGATTGAGATAGAAGAAAGTTTTGGGATTGGCACATCCGACTAGTTTATTTTCCATTTAGTTAGTGATATCATTCTCCAAATATTAATTGTTTGAGAAAGTTCTTCAACTATAGAAAATTTTCTTATCATTAATCTTCAATGTCATTCTTCTTCATGAACATATTTAATGAAAACTTAACACTAACCCATCTCTTACCCTAAAATTTCTTAAGTCACTATCGTAATTAATTATTTTTCCTAATTAATATTTTTCAATGAGCATCCAGTTATTTAAGAGAAATGATTTAAGTAAATAGGATAAATTTTACATGTGTTTTTATATGTTATGGGAAGTTTTAAACATATTTTTGCCTTATAGAGCATCTTTTATTTTCAGCATAACTTCTATCGAAGGGATCTTTTCTGAGGGAAAAAAGGGGCTCTTCATAAAAATAGGCCCTGTATCATTTTTTATGTGACACTCAGTGATTATTGAAGGGGGTCACGTAATTTTATCTTCCACGTTCTTAAACTGTCAATTGTTGGAATTTTTTTAGTACAAAAATGTACATTTCTTCAAAAGGGTTCGTCTCCTTGAACCACGTTGTCTTATTGAATTTATGTTTGCAATGTCTAATAATTGTGCTATCTCAAGATTCTACAGCATGGCTACTAAATACTGTTACAAATATTTAGTCATTTTATTTTACAAATATAAAATGATAAATACACTAATATGATGAGCATCAGAGATAAAACTTTACCTGGAAATAATTTTACTCGAATCGACCGCCATCTTTATCGATTACCAAAGATAATCTCCTATGCCATTGTCCGACTGCAGTACGAATCATTTTAAGAGGTAATCGGTCTCATTCACGCAATGTGGAAGCTTAGAAAGAGTCCAAACTTCTGTGTTGCTTGCTATTTACTCTAGTTTCTAAAATTTCCTAGATGCAATAATCTAAAGGATTTAGATCCGGTGAAGAAGGTGGCCAATCTTCCTGCATGATACAATTCGGACAATTGACATAGAGCCAAGCCTGTATTCATTTAGCTAGGTGCAGAATGTTGCTGAAATATCAAATTCTTTTTGGGATACAACCTGTCAGCATGTGGCAATAAATGAGTAGCCAATATGTCCTGTTTGTAATATTCCGCATTGATTTTTATCCCTTTATCGATGAATTTCAAAGGCAATTTTCCATTGTTTGACACCGCAGTCCAAACCATAACAGAATTCTTGTTCTGAAAGCGTTTAACAGTTCGAAGGTTGCTAAATATACGTCATCATTTTTTAACATTATAACACTGTTCAATGCAAAATAGCTTCTCATAAGAAAATATTATTCTATCGACACTTTTCCTACCATGCCGCTTCAGCAATTTCTTGCATCTTTGTAATATTTTTATTCTTTGTGCAGCAGTCAAACCTTGAACTTTTCTTTTGCGACAAGGGCGAAAACCCAGGTCTTCATTTATAATAACTTGCATAGTTCTGCGACTCACGTTCTCTTCTGCAGCCATTTTATTTGTAGAACGTTGAGGATTTCTTCCTATTTTTTCACGAATTCTTTTGTTGCGCTCTTTTTGTACGAACTGAGCGTAGAAGATCAAACCTAGGTGGATATTTACAGCTATTAGTATCCAATAATTGATTTATAGTTCTATATACAGGGTGTTTCACAAAGGACCCCTAACTTTAAAAATCAATAACCCGGAAACGGTGATAGATAGAAACATGAAACCAGTGGTATGTTTATTAAAAAAATCGTAAGAATCTTATACATAAATCTCAAAATTTAGTTTAAAATATCACCGTTAGGTGGCGCTGTGAGCGTTAAGAATCCTTCTAAAGAGAGTTCAGAAGCATAGAATGACTAGCCGTCGAAGATTTCGCCATTGAAATCTGACCGCTATTAGCGTATAGTGAAAATAATTCCGAAAGTGATGTATAGAGTGGTGGAACGTGTGTTTATTGTGTTGGAGTACCACCAAGTAAATCAAAGTCCTATTGCCACAAGAAGAAGTTTTCAAACGCGATTTCAAGTCGCAAAAGGCCCAGATGGGAAAATAATTCGTGAGCTTTTCAAAAAAGTTCAACAGACAGACAACGTGTCCGATGCGAATTATTTTTACTATACGCTAATAGCGGTCAAATTTCAATGGCGAAATCTTCGACGGCTAGTCTTTCTATGCTTCTGAACTCTCTTTAGAAGGACTCTTAACGCTCTCAATGCCATCTATCGGTGCTATTTTTAACTAAATTTTGAGAATTATGTATAAGAATCTTACGATTTTTTTAATAAACATATCACTGGTTTCATGCTTCTATCTATCACCGTTTCCGGGTTATTGATTTTTAAAGTTAGGAGTCCTTTGTGAAACACCCTGTATAAATGTTCTATTAAAACCAAGGCATTTTAATTACTTAAATATTTTACCTGCTTTAAGTCTGCGATCAAAGACCTATTTATTTAATCATCATTCTATTGGCTTCCATCTTTAAAATAATTTTAAATATTTGCTTCATACGTACAAAATTTTTAAATTTTGAAAATTTAGAAATTTAGAAAAAAAATGCCTTTATAGTTTAAAAAATAATAATATGTGAGACATTATTATTGAATTTCTGTAAATAAATTCATTTTTTAATTTTAGATATTAATAATGGTGATTCATAATGCAGGGGTCGGTGCAGGTTTTTTTTACTTCTTGGGGCCCATTTTTGTGAAAAGTAAAAGTTATTTTTGTGAAATTTGTTATATTTTTGTGAAAAATAACATGTTGTAACGAATGTTGAAATCCAGTTACTCAAATTTAAACCAAGCATTTATTAACAAAAACTTTTTTAAATCCTTTTGCTGAAGTTTTCCTCTCTGATGAACTTGTTTGTTTATAAATTACACATCTGGAAAAGTCACAAAATAATAAATAATTAATAAATAGTAAGTTGTTATGGAATAGAACTTTGCGAACGTGCCTATTTTATTAAAAGGAATTTTGTGATGGGGATGTTTTGTTATAAATAATTTTGTGGAGGGACCCATTTTATTAAATTGATTTTTGTGAAGGAACCCATTTTATTAAATTGATTTTTGTAAAGGGGACTGTTTTTTTAAATAGATTTTTGTGAAAGGGCCAGATTTGTTATAAATAATTTTGTAAAGGGACCCATTTTATCAAATTGATTTTTGTGAAGGAGCCCTATTTTTTAAATAGATTTTTGTGAAGGTACCCTAAATAGGCCCCAAATTTTGCCTGGATCGACCCTTGTCATGTAAATATGTTTTTAGTTACAATATATATATATACACTAATAATCATTCTCTCTCTTGTTTTTTTCCCCCAGATAATCAAGTTGTTTAACAATTTCCTCGTAACAAGAAAACATTCCTGGAAATCTGCGTCAAACTTGCTCGAAAACTGCATAAACAAGATTTAAAGTAATTCGAAATAATCACTGTTGAAACAGCCACGTTTAACAAGCTGAAATGGTTAATCAAAAAATCCCCGATCCATTTCAATACAATGAAGGAAAACTCACAAATGAAAATCGAAAATACTGGCACTTACGAGACACTATACCTACAGAAGAGCAGCAATATCTAATCAGCCCGATCTTTACGTTACACAATGTGGACTGGTGGTATTGCGTTTGCATATATAAGGATAAACGTTCAGTGTTAATATCAGTCTTCTGCACCCTCCCCATCGCGTATCAGTTTGACGTGCGAGTGGGCATTTTTGGAGATTCAGGAGAAAACATTTTCATGTCAAATGCCAAAGCAGGGACGTCTGCACAATTCAACGTCCTGAACTCGATCACCATCTCTGAACTTTACTCAATTGTCAATTCGAATGAACTTGGGGGAACTTTCTTCGTGGAAATAGAAAAGAAAGACGAAGAAACATTGCAAAAAGAAAAAAATGAAGCCAAAGAAAAAAAACGAAAAGAGAAAGAGAAAGTCGAAGAAAGAAAAGAAAAAGCAAAATTTTGTAAGTAATTCTATGTTTTTTACTGAAAACTTGGTATCTGGCAAGGAAGGTCTCCAAAAGTGCATACTCAATTTTTTTTTTTAAATTACAGAATATTCTTTTTATGAGGATGTATATGTTTATATAAAAAAAAAATGCTGTGGAACCTCGATATAACGATCGTAAAAAAATATGAAAATTTCATGTTTTTGACGATTTATCGCGGGTTGGCGACAGAATGAAATAAAAATAAAATGCGCTAATGATAAATACTTTTTTAGGAAAAACTGTTTCTACTCTTCATACTGAACTAGTTTAAGTAAGTTTAACTTAAATGAATACACTTTTATAACTACGGTTTTGCCATATGATATACATATATATGTATATATAAAGACAATTAACAATCATTCTACGATTTAGAACAAAATTTAAATTGATTAAAAATGCTTCAAACTAAAAATTAATGTCCGATTCTGAGCATTGTCAATTTGTCTTCGATATTGTTAGTGTCGGAGACAACAAGAGAAAAGTATTGTTGCCATGGAAACAAAGACTTATTCAATGTCGAAATGTATAATGAAAGCGTTCTTAATCGGGCAGTAACTGTTAAAATACACTTAAAACTTATCCAGCAGGCGAAACCGTGTAAAAATAAATAACTTCTGCAATACGCAACTTGTATATATATTACATAAGCTTAAAGAAAAAAAATTACACTATTTAATCGTTTTAGTTTAAATTCATAAAGTAGTACGCATTTAAACACTCAAAAGTTAAGCAGTTTCTAAATGCATTAAAATCGCTTGCATTTGGCGAGGAAAAAGTGTTGCTAGCCGAATCGCGTCTTTTTGCACCAAATACTCGAAAGTTTTTTATTTTTTTGCAGATTTTCTACTGGGATTCCGCCGCTAAATTTGATTGATCCTTTACTATGTACATGAATAGCTCCATTATTTTTTTTTTTCAAAATATTCCAAGGGTCGATCCAGGTAAAATTTGGGGCCTATTTAGGGCCTCTTCACAAAAATCTATTTAATAAAACAAGCTCCTTCACAAAAATCAATATCATAAAATGAGATCCTTCAAAAAAATCAATTTAATAAATTGGGGCCCTTCACAAAAATCAACTTGAAAAAATGGGCCTCTTCACAAAAATCAACTTGATGAAATAGGCTCCTTCACAAAATTCCCTTTAATAAAATGAGCTCTTTCACAAAATTATATTCCATAAAAACTCACTATTTATTAATTATTTATTATTTTCTGACTTTTAAAATGTGTAATTTGTAAACAAAGAAGTTCACCAGAAAAAAAAGTTTCAGCAAAATGATTTAAAAAAACTTTTATTAAAAAATGTTTGGTTCGAATTTGAGTAACTGGATTTCAATTTTCTTTACAAAATGTAATTTTTCACAAAAATATAATAAATTTCACAAAAATAACCTTTACTTTTCACAAAATGGGCCCCAAGAAAAAAAATCTGCATCGACCATAGTATTCTGAGTATGCGCTTTATGGGGATCTTCCTTGCGAGACTGTATACTTACGGAAGCTAATATATGAAAGGTGTGAAGACTTTTTCTCGTAGCCACGATTTTCCGCCTTTTTTAATTTCGAAATATAAATTAGTTATTCTTCACGAGCTAGCCTATAGCCTTATATAGTCATGCAAAAGTCAGTTTACATCAATTGATGACAAACGTTTGCAACTGCATTAGACATCATACTGTCGCTTGTACTACTCAGTCCTTCTCCATCCATAACATTCATCTCAGAATTTGTTAAACTAACAATGTAATTATACAAGATCGCGCCTATACACGAGTAAATGAGGCGACAGGGGTCGAAAGTAGCGAAACTACAGTAGTCCATTTCTTTTTAAATTAGTTTGTAGTGTAGCGTGCTACATTTTGAACAATGTAATGTAGCGAGTAGCGCGATACAAAAAATCAGTAGTTTGTTGCAGGAATCGGCGCTGCTTTTACCGCTACATTAGGGTGAAAATGTGTCATTCTACAAGTCACGTGGCCGTAATTTGCTTCTTTTGTGCAAAATGCTCAACAATTTGGAATCTCAGTTGGAATCCAAAGCATCGCGTGAAGTCATAGATTTTCCCTATTGACACTTGCTACTAAAATCAAGTACTAACCCACCAAAGGAGTTAATTTTCTTGCTGGCAACGAGTGGGTCCACTGATTTTTTTTTATACAATTATATTTAAATATTGATTGTATTATGCATCTCTCTTAATTTCGCTAGGTGTATTACGTATATAAACTAAAATTTTGGAAACAAACACAAAACATTTTCCTGTATCTTATATTTCTTAATTTTCAATGCCCTCAGTTATATAACAGTTATTTGATTGTATATCTGCAGACGTGATATAACGAGTGGTCACTGTATTATTAAATCTATGTCTCCAGTTTCGGGTGATAAATTGAACACTTTGACAAAATAGCGATGTAGCGACTACTTTTGAAAAGTAGTTTGTAGTTGCTACTTTTAAAAACAAGTAGTTGCAGTTGTAGTTAACTACATTTTCAACAAAGTAATTATAGTTCGCTACAATAAAAAAGTAGTTTTTCCGACCCCTGAAATTAGGTAATAAGAAATGTGGATTATGTGCTTTTTTTTTTCAAAACAAAATTAATTTTCTAGCTTTATTTATGTACTTTTTTTTTCTTTTCAGGTAAGAGAAAATTCGAAACTGATTACAAAGAACTGTTGCTTAGCGGCAAAAACAGTGATTTCACTATAAATGTAAAGCATAGGAAATTTAACTGCCATGCAATAATTCTAGGTGCTAGATCACCTGTATTCTCGGCTATGATGGAACACGACATGAAAGAGAAACGCGGCCGAGAGGTGTCTATACCAGATGCAGATCCGGCTGCATTTCAAGATTTTCTTCTTTATCTCTATACCGGAAAAGAAGAGAATCTGAATTGGGAAAATATTACGGATTTATACAAACTTGGGGACAAGTATTGCGTGGAGGATCTGAAGTACTTCTGCGTAGAACGCATGAAGACGAATATATCAACAGAAAACTTTTTCGATATTTTCATAATTTCGCAGCAGCACAACGATTCGGAATTGTCTGAAGCTGCAATTGAATTTTTCCTAAAAAATTCAGAAGACATTAAAACTAAAAAGTGGACCGAATTTATGAAGGAATATCCTGACGAGACTTATGTGCTGACAAAAGCTGAAGAAAATATAAAGGCTGAGCGTGGTATATTTTCTTCATATTTATAAATAATAAAAAATTTTAAATATGCTGTTGGTACTATATAATTTGTCACTCATTTCATCAGTTAGTGTAACAGAAATTTTAGAATTTCATGTACATTCACAATACGTCACCTTTTACAAAATTATTAATATTTTTCACGTGGACTGCGTATTAAAGAACGGCTGGCCCATTTTGCCGAAAACCGCAGAAAATACGTTTGCCAAGATTCTCAGTGGATCAGTTGATCTTAATATGAATTTTACCCTATCCAGATAGCGGATTGGTCAGAGTCAGGAATCAATTTTTGTGCATGATTGTTAAAAATTTTTGGACAAGGTTTCAGTGCCTTCTAGTGAATGACCTCACACAGAGGTAAATGGGCATTCCTTCTTATTATGTATATCACGATTTTCCCAAATGATATAATGTACTTTATATATTGATAGCTGACCTGCCCTGCGTTGCCTGTTCCCGTGTAATAAACCCGAACGCACCTCTGAGACGGGTCTCCGCTGCCTACGGCATTGTATAGTAGGTGTGCTACAAAATTGAACTGGTTTGGAGACTGGAACATTATTAGCCGAGTTATTGAAATACGGCACAGTTAGAGAAAATAACCTTGAGAGAGATGCCGGGGGGTGAGGAATGTTCACGTGTCCTTCAGAAAATAACTAATTAGGAGGACCACTATGCATCTTTAAAAAATTTTTCGTTTGGTTAAACTAAAAACTTAATTACAAATTTGGCTTAAACTATTATTAAGATATAGTGGTAACTGCTAGTCATAATTTTACTTTAATGTTATAGAGGGTGACTATTAAGTTAATTATAATGTTTGGAATCAGTTGCTTTGAAATCAGAAAGATAGTTGCTGAGATATGGAAACGGGGCATAGTTAGAGAAAACACCTTGAAGGAGGGGACGGATGTTTAGGAATTCATAATTGTTTTCATAAATGAAATGTAAGGTTTTCCTCAAATTATAGTTGTCACAAAAATGAAATACTGCATTATATAATGCTCAAGAAGGATTATAAAAAATAAATAGTACACAACAGATAACGTATGATTTCTTCGCACGGAGTAATTTTATATTTATGGTTAAAAAGCAAAATTGAAATCGAAATATTTCGAAGGAGCAGAAGGAATAAACACATATTTGCTAAATTAGATTGAATTATATTTTATATGCATTAAATTTCTTTGTCCCATGTTTTTCCCGAAGCGGGTGACGTCATCCTTTCTAATGCAGTTAAAACACCATTGTTTATTTTTTTTTTCCTGCGCGTGCCTTTTGCTATCTTAAATCGATTTTTACCATAACTTTGATGTAATAAATGACATGTTATTCTGGCTAAGACTCCTATAATAAGAGCTGACGCATATCAATTTTGTTTCGCATTATTCGTGCTCAGTTCAGAATCAATCTACCGCAACCGGAGTTGGGGTTGCCTAAGACTCGGTTCTGATTGGCTGAACCGGTTCTGATTAGCTTGGTTTTTCGACTGAACTTCAATTTGAGCCCCAAATCTGCGAGGATGCGTCAGCCTGTATTATAGGAGCTTTTAATTCTGGCTTGACTAATGTCGTTTGCACATATTTTTTATCATTAATTTTTCTTTACAAGTTTAAACTTTGTTATGCATATAAAAAATATTAGATTTTGCTAAAAAAAATATTATATTGCAGTGGGAAATCGTCGCACGGATCCTCTGGTATAATACCAAGCCATCTTCATACTTGGTGCTATGCCATGTGTTAAATCCTGTAATGTCAGGTTCTGCATGTGTTTTCGCGTGAGTGAAGTAGTCTCTTAAGGCGATTCTCAAATTTCCTGCTCAACGGCGCAAAACTTTCTGCCTCATTTTAAACCTAAGGCCATAAAATTTGCAAGCCTGACTATTGATGCGATTTAGAATGAAATATCGTTTTTCATTTTTTTTATAAATGAATAAATTACTTATCGAGTTATAAGCAATTCTTCTTTACAAGTTTAAACTTTGTTATGCATATAAAAAATATTAGATATTGCTAAAAAAAATATTAGATTGCAGTGGGAAATCGTCGCACGGATCCTTTGGTATAATACCAAGCCATCTTCATACTTGGTGCTATGCCATGTGTTAAATCCTGTAATGTCAGGTTCTGCAGGTGTTTTCGCGTGAGTGAAGTAGTCTCTTAAGGCGGTTCTCAAATTTCCTGCTCAACGGCGCAAAACTTTCTGCCTCATTTTAAACCTAAGGGCATAAAATTTGCAAGCCTGACTATTGATGCGATTTAGAATGAAATATCGTTTTCCATTTTTTTTATAAATGAATAAATTACTTATCGAGTTATAAGCAATTCTTGTCACGTTACAACAAGTTTTTCCACTTTCTCTCGCTATCGCGTCGGCAATTCGGTTCAAAACGCCAAATTTGACAGTATTTTCTGAGAGATCTTCTGCCTCTATCAAAAAATGGAAAACGTCTTTGGATTACGTTGTTTTTGAATAAGAAACACCTGACAATTTCATGTTTCCGAACAAAAATGAATTCAGAAATGCGTCAGAAAGTAGCTCTTTTCGATTTGAGAACAGCCTTAATTCAAGTTTTTCTTAAAATTGTAATTTTATAACCATATTTGGCAGATTACCGTTTTTTTTTCTTTGCAAGACTTTGCTTTTATTAGGAACAGTTATCCTTTAGGCACAGAGAGTTATTTTGGAAATGTGGTGTAAAACAATAAAAATGGCTCTCGAGAAATCGAAATATATTTTGAGTAAATATTTTCATTTTTTTAGACCGGTACCACTTTATTGCATCTTTTTCATTAAAATATTGGGGAGGTCAATACTTTATATACCGTATATCCGTGTATAAATCGAAGAATTTTAGACAAAATTTTGGAGTTGAAAAGGGGGGGGGGTCGACTTATATACGAGTAAGTAAAAAAAAAATGTTGTTCATCGGGAAATCCAAAAATTTTAACGAAAGATAGAGCTTACTGGAATACGTGCTATGCAACAATGCATATAAAGGGAGAACACTAGAGTGTTTGTTCCGCTATATCGCGACCTACGTTATACACGGCCGGTGCATGACGTTTAAAACGTCATATGGAGTGGATCATTTTTACACGGTGATTGGTTCAAAGCGGCGCGGCCACCGTTTTGCACCAATCGCCGTGTGAAGATGATCCACTCCATATGACGTTTTAAACGTCATGCACCGGCCGTGTATAACGTAGGTCGCGGCTATATATCCTTTGCGAGGCTAACGAAAAAGACTGGCTATCCGCGACCTTCGTTATACACGACCGGTGCATGACGTTTAAAACGTCACATGGAGTGGATCATTTTTACACGGTGATTGGTGCAAAGCGACGATCCCCCGTTTTGCACCAATCACCGTGTAAAAATGATCCATTTCATGTGACGTTTTAAACGTCATGCACCGGCCATGTATAACGCAGGTCGCGGGCTACCGCGGTGCATTCCACTTATCTTTTTTTACAGACCGCTAGAGTGACGTGATGCTCTTTTCGTACACCTGCATTCGAGCGTCACGTGACTCCCGCGGTCTGTAAAAAAAGATACGCGTAAAGCATCGCGGTAGCCTTTCTTTTTCGTTAGCCTCGTACCCTTTGCGAGGCTAACGAAAAAGACAGGCTACCGCGGTGCATTCCGCATATCTTTTTTTCACAGACCGCTAGAGTGACGTGATGCTCTTTTCGTACACCTGCATTGGTGGATTCGAGCATCACGTGACTCCCGCGGTCTGTAAAAAAAGATACGCGTAAAGCACCGCGGTAGCCTTTCTTTTTCGTTAGCCTCGACCCTTTGCATGTGACGTCACACTCCGGAAGCAGTGTGAAATAGCGGAGTGAAATACCGCAGTCATGTTTTTTCGCTGATAATCGACGAATGGGCAAGTCTTTTAAGTATTCACATATGGGTCTAGATTGGTGAGAGATATAAAAGTGGACAATGGTTATTTCCCTGTGCTTGGCAAAAAAAGCTCAACAACAATGTCCCTGTAATTGTTCTGCACCCATTTTCTCTTGGGATAGAATTCTTTTCAATACAGGAGCATTCCTTTCAACATTTTAATCCCTTTTTTAAAAAAGAGTTAACTTGAGAATGCTTCTAGATTTCTCTCCTAAAAGTCTTATAATACAAAGAAGTACTATATTTAGCAGTCCGAGAAGTTGTTTACCCTTGTAAATAAGGCTTGAATAGATTTTTCAAAGAATTTTTTCTTTTTAAGTATCGTTAAATTTATGTGAATAGGTTTCAAAATAGTTTAAGATTCTTCAGTTTTACATAATTATACAGTTTTAAAACGTTGAATTTTTAAAAAAAAGTCTGTTTAGAAACGTTTACTAATTTAATGAAAATTTATTATTTTTTTTTTTACTCTTGATTACAAATTATTTTTCAACATACTACCAGAAATGTGGTTCGACTTATACACGAAAATTCAAATTTTTTTTCAAAATTTTGCGTAAAAATTGGGTTAGTCGACTTATACACGAGTATATACGGTATATACCAGGTGCGTCATAAATTCGTGCAAACTTTAAAAATTCATAATAAAAGAAGTAATGCTCGGAAAAATTTTTTGGTTTACGCGAGTATGATCAGAAGGATTTTTGGATTTTTTTTTCCATGTATAATAAAAAATGATTCCAAAAGTACCCGATAGATAGATTCGTCACTCGATCTCGGCAGCATGCTATCGTTACCATATCGATCGCTGGTGGTTGAACTTTTCTATAAGAATGGTGAATCCACAACTATTGCATTGCGAAAGTTTCGCACGGAGAAAGGACTTAAGGAGCAAAAAAGTCCTATGTCATTGAATGGGATACTCAACTTAGTACGACGTTTTGAGGAAACGGGGAGTTTGGACGATCGTCCAGGTAGTGGCAGACCATCCTTGAGCGCGGATCGCGTCCATGTTGTAAAAAGTGTCATGGAAGAATTGGCAGCCGAGACATCAACGGCGAGTAGCAGTTCTCGTGAAGCTAGAAGAATAACGGGGATTCCGGAATCATCGATATTCTGCACGGAATATCCGTATTCTGCACGGAATCTTGAATCTGTATCCGTACACGATATAGGCACTTCACCAGTTATTACCGGTAGATACAGATAAAAGACTAAAGTTTGCTACATGGTCGCTGGCACAAACGGAGCGTGACCCACAATGGTTACTGAACGTCATGTGAATGGATGGAGCCCACTTTTCGCTGCCAAGGCTAACGAAAAAGAAAGGCTACTGCGGTGCCTTACGCGATATTTTTTTACAGACCGCCGGAGTCACGTGATGCTCGAATGCACCAATGCAGGTGTACGAAAAGACCATCACGTCACTCTAGCAGTCTGTAAATAAAGATAAGTGGGATGCACCACGGTAGCCTGTCTTTTTCGTTAGCCTCGTTTCACTGCATGGTGACGTCAATACGCAAAACAGTCGTATCTGGGCGACGTCAAACCCTCGTGAGTACCTGACCAAGCCACTGCATGCTCCTCATGTGACTGTTTGGTGTGGTTTCACCGCGTCTTTCATTCTGAGTCCTTTCTTTTTTGAAGAGCCTTGTCCTGAATCAGGCTGCAAAACCTGTACAGTTACCGCAGCGCTTTTGCGTGACCACGTTGTGCCTGCATTGCAGGAAAGACATGCGTTACCTGTCGTCACCTTCATGCAGGATGGTGCCGCGCCCCACTTTGCACGTGAAGTCAAGACGTTCCTGTTGAACACTTTCACTGAAGACCGAGTGATAAGTCGAGGTTGTAAGTTTGAGTGGCCCGCACGATCTCCAGACTTGACCCCGGCAGATTTTTGGTTGTGCGGATACTTAAAGTCTCGTGTATACCGGGGCTCCCCAGTCACTTTGGTGGAACTGAAAGATGACATTCGACGGACCGTCGGTGGCATCGATGCCGACATGCTACACTCAGCTGTAACAGGCGTATTGACGCGCCTCACTTGCCTAATAATACCTGGTGGTAGGGGTCATGTTGAGCATCTTTTACCTTAAAATAAATGTACAGTGTCATGTTAATTGTGATTTGTTTCATTGTCTGTTTGTGTTTGCCTGATTTGCATAAAACGCCTCAGTATGACGTGTGAGCGCCCTCTATCGGTTACTTTTGGAATAATTTTTTATTATAAAAAAAATCCAAAATCCTTCTGATCGTACTCGCGCAAACGAAAATTTTTCCAAGCATTACTTCTTTTATTATAGAATTTTAAAGTTTGCACGAATTTATGACGCACCCGGTATGTATATTTTTTTCATTTTGCACAAGCACTTGTGAATCGCATTAATGTTATTGGAGCAAATTTAATAGATTCAAATAATTTCTAAATACCGGGTGTTTCAAAAGTTCGGTGCGAAAGTAAAACAAGGTAAGAAAAAAAAATCTAGGGGCCGGATAGACATGCGGTTTGCAGATAAATATTCAGCGTGGTACGGGATTTTGTATCACACACACACATACAAAAAAGTTCACTTCTGCACATAAGTTCATGGAATAATTCCATATTACTCACAAGCATTTATCAATGCATTCCTGGAATCACGTCATATGACGTCAGATGATACATTTGCATATATGATTAGGTTATCATGTGCAATTTTCAATCACAATAACATCACGCGTCATTATTATTTTTGCGTATTAAAAATGTACATGCAGTATTCTCTAATGCTTTTGTATCCAAAACTTGCGTTGTGTGAGCAATATGGAATTATTCCATGGAATTATCTGCAGCAGCGCCCTCTATTGTCGGGATTTTGAACTTTTTTAATACAAAATTCCGTACCACGCTGAACATTTATCTGTAAACCGCATGTCTGTCCGACCCATAGATTTTTTTTATCGCGTTTTACATTCGTACCGAACTTTTGAAACACCCAGTATATAGTTATAACAGTAAAAGAAAAATTTTAATAATTAAACACTAAGAGATAAATTATGATTAAAAGTAATTTTTCTGAAGGACATTGTAAGACATTGTAAGACTTCTTATCAAAAGGAAAAATTAAAAATGAATTGTAGAAATATGACTCCATGGCCAAAAATTAAAGTAAAGATGTATTTGCTTAAAGGGGTGATAAACAGTAAACATAAAGGCTTATAAATACCTTTTAATACATACATCGACAAATTTTGTATGCTCAATCGGTGGCATTTTCAAGATCAATACTGATAAATAAACTATTTTCGCATTTTTTAAAAATGAACTTGATAAACATAAACCACAAGATCGCATTACATGTATAATGAAAGCAGTGCTTAAAAATGCTCAACTGTAAAGGAAAAAAGTATTATGTTACTAGCTAACCCGCCCGGCGTTGCACGGTCCAAAAATATTAATAATCTGTTCTATACGAAACTTAAACCAAACCCCGTCGTAATCGGGTCCATAGAACCAGATATACTCCTATAGTTCCACTTTCCACCGCCAGGCGGCGCAGTCTGTTCTGGAAGAGGCCTTTTCAGAACACTTGACCCAACAAAATTTCCTAGTAGAATTGAAATTTAACTGCAGGTAAACATTGCCAAAATAGCAGAAATCGCGAAAGTGTTTTACGTAATCCATCGGTTTCTAAAGGGTTAATGTAGATATTTTTTAAAACCCAACCGTGCATTTTGAAGAAAATGAACGCGTCTATGATCTGGAGTCTACTGTTTGTCCGTACTTGCATTTCCCGAGTCGATGCCGATTTTTAAATCTGGACCAAAAAAAGGAAATTCGCGTGAGTGAGTTTTGGAAAGGATTATTTTTCGGAGTGTTAAAATTATTTTTTTTCAAAACGGATACCAGATTTTAAAAAACAAAGGGATATAGATTAGGCACGGTATTTTTAGTTTTTCGTATCTTGTTTATAAACTCCAATTCGTATTTTTAAAGATAGGAGAAATAGTTAAAAAAGCGAAAGTGACTTACGGTTAAAAAAGTTTTCGAAAGGGTTAACGTGATTTATTTTTTAAGCTAAAAATTTCTGCCTAAACCCGATAGAACGTAGATGGCTTTAGGTGTGCTTGCTTTTTGTTTGGTTATTTTAGAAAGCCGATGCCAGATTTAATATATAGCAGAAAATCGGAATTCGCAAAAGAGAGTGCTGCGCACGAATTTTTTTTGAAGGGTTAATATTCGTATTTTTCAAAAACAAATACAGATGTCGAAAAAGGAATAAATGTAGATATTGTTTGGTATTTTTAGTTTTCCGTACCTGTCTCTGAATCGCCGATGCGAATTTTTAAAAATTGCAAAAATCGCAAAACAGCATACAGAAAATATACTTTTTCGAAGGGTAAATTTTCATATTTTTAAAAACTAATAGTGGATTTGAAAAGGGAAAACTCAGATCTTTAATTTATTGACCTTCGTTTTTCCGTACCTTTTGTATTCCGGCGGATGCAAAGTTCGGAAAATAGGAGAAAATAAAAAACATGAATTCGATGCTTTTTGATTATTTTTTTTGAAAGGGTTAAATGTAAATTTTTTTCAAACCAACCAGATCGTTCGAGACGTAAAAGTATGTTCTTTTAGAATATGTAGACGGTTTTTCCGTATTTTTAGCCATTTGTCCATAGCGAATTTAGAAATACTTTAAAAAAAACGGAATGTCCTCTGCTTTCTTTCTTCTGTAAGATACGGAAATTGGTTTCTGCACATGCGCCAGCTTGCTTCAGAATAATGACTTTTTTATTTGTGATCTTTGATCAGTTTTTAATTGATAACTACTTTAATTTTCAAAATATTAAAATTCTGACGTAATGGTGCACCAGGAGAGGGTTTGGACTACCTAAATCTAAATTTGCAGCCTTCTAGGTGGGCTAGATTTTCCTAGATATCGCCAACAGACACACACACAGAGCGAAACTTTCTTTTATTAGTATAGATTATTATATTTCTTGCGAGAATAGTTTATTTATCAGTATTGATCTTGAAAATCTCGCCGATTGATCGTTCGAAATACTGTTTATTACTTTAAGCAAATACGTCTTTACTTTAACGATAATAAGTTATTTTTTATATAATTATGTACCGGATGTTCTAAAAAGGTTTGTCTGATTTTAAAATTCAATAACTTCCAAACTGTGACAGAGCTATTTAAAAAATTCTTGCAGGAGAATAATGCAAGATGTCAGGAGATTTTTTTTAACTGCGATTTCAGATTTTAGTTCGTATTACCAATAATAGATGGCGCTGCGAACGACAGGAGTACAATCCAGGCCAAAACTAAACTCACCCAGCACTAATGCGAAGGAAGGAGGTTCAATACATGGAGTGGATCTCATTCGCTAATACAATCTAGTTCTTAGAGCTTGGTTCTAAATAAGATTTGACATTTTATTAACATACATCTGACTTGTGTGCTTGGCGTCAAGCGCCCACTTATAATTCATTGTCAATATATACAGGGACGAGATAGCACACACAAGGAAATTTACAACACACAGAAAACCAGCCGATAGCTCCACAAAGAGTGTGCATCGGAGCCAGCGGGATTCGAACCCGCTCCCACATACACTCGCAAGCGATTAGCGGTGTGATGCCTTGACCACTCAGCCAATAAGATTTTATTGGTGAATGAGACCCGCCTCATGCATTGAACCTCCTTCCTTCACATCAATGCTGGGTGATTTCTGCTTTTGTCTGGATTGGACTTCTATTATTCGCAGCACCATCTATTGCTGATAATTCTAACTAAAAGCAGGAATCGTAGTAAGAAAATTCCTGACATCATACATTACTCTCTTGCAAGAATTTTTTTTATATCTGTCACTGTTTGAAAGTTGTTGAATTTTAAAATCAGTCAGTCCATTTTAGAAATTAAAAAAATTAAATGCATTACGTCTTCCCCCTTATTATATCACTCGCTCGGATACTGATCTCAGAATTTCCCCCAAACGGTTTCAGAAGGATGCTGCACCCTGCTTGCCCTTTGGTTTACAAAATAGCACCCTTCTTGCCCCTCAGTAAAAAGTGTCCTTTCTCCTTTTTGCATTAAAAAAATTGCTTTCATAGTACAAATTGACTCAATCACTGTCTTGAAAAGAGTGCTCTAACTTTTAAATATTAAAAGTGGCTTAAAAAAAAAAAAAAAAAAAAAAAAAAAAAAGAATACCTTTAACAAAAGTTGGAAATTGTACGTCAAACGTGAGAAATGATGTGCGTTCGTACTATAACTAGTTTTATAAATATTCAGATCTTGGTGCAATAGCTGTTGCACTCTTCTGTAAAAATGCATGAATAAAAAATTTATTTTATATGCAGATATTTATATTATAAATATTAATTTTATTTACATGAAATTAAGTTTCAATATACTTTTACAAGTAATTCATTACAATTTTGTTACATTATATCTATACTATGCGCAAATATCCAACACAAGACAATGTAAAAAAAAATCATCGTTATTATTTTACTGAAAAAATGAATTATATCGTCTGTTATTATATGACTAATTTCCGTAATAAAATAAGTGCATTTTAAGTTGGTAACATTTTATCTTTTGTTGACATTTACTGAAAATTCCAATGGGAAACTTAAGCCTAGCTTTGAAAATTTCAGATATTGAAATCCATATTTAGACTCTTTTTCCATTTCATTCTCCAAAAAAATCCTCTATCCAAAAAATTGTCGGTAGAGGATTGCTATAATTAAATTATTCTAGTATACAAATTCGGTTTTTAGATTCAGTAATACGAGAAATAATTGGTCTCCGTTTTAAATAGGACGTTATCATCATGGCAACATAGAATGATTATTATATACTTATCATGAGATATCATTGAATTAATTGATAGGATTTAATTGACTGAAGAAAACTTTTACTAATATCTTTTAAAGTTTTGATTCGATTTTCATAAAATGTGAAATGACTCGACAAAATTCTGCAACGATTATATAGATTAAATTTCAAACATTTGGTTGGGTAGTTTTTGCGCTGTTATATGCAGACCCAGACGATGACTATAGGTGCTACGTATTTATATAATTACGAACGCACCTAAAAAAATGCCCTTCAAGAATCCAAAAAGTGCCTTTAAGAATTAAAAAATCCCTTTTCTCACCAGCAGCACCCTACCCTTTTTACTTACCCATCATACGTAGTAAGTCTTGTAATCGTTTTGAAAATCGAAAAAAAAATTTTGACGGATTTACACGTTTCAGACACTGGAGATTCCAAAAAACATATTTTTAGAAAAAAAAATTTGCCGTCCGTCTGTGTGTCTGTGTGTCTGTAAACGCTCTATCTCCCGAAAAAATTGAGATAGACACTTGCAATTTGGTATGTACTTAGTATGTAATAATGGGAAGAAGCCTATTTCATTTCAATAACCTCGATTAACCGGATCTATTTTTTCGGACTCTCGAAATATTCGTTCTGATAAAAGGTATATAAAAATTTTCGAAATTGTTTATTTTAAGAAATGAATATAAAAGACAATAAAAAAACATAAATTTTGCATAAAGCATGAAGTCGATCGGATAATGAGTTGCCGAGATATTTGTAATCCTATATTCCACACTCTTCGATTTTTCATGACCCTGTATTTCATCCAAATTTCACTTCAAAGATATATTTTAATTGGAAATTTGACGCTTAATCAGATGTAATAAACCGCTAGTTAATAGGATTATTATTTTTGGAGTTATAAGGAAAAACCTCTTTCAAGCAATTCAGTAATCGAGCCTATAAAGTTATGACGTCATCAAGCCACGATTTTATTTGAATTGCTATGCATTTTATAAGTAGTTTACACATTTTTGTTTTAATATTTTACATTATGCATATCCATGATGGGTAAGTATTACGGTGGCCCCCAACGACTAGTTTAAACCTGGGGGAAATCTGCTTATCTCATGTCTCCCGAAAATAAATAATCTGCAGTTTAACTGTATTTTTAACACTATTTCTACCGTTGTCAAGTGATGCCTTCTTTAAATTTTCATTTATGGGTTTTTTTACTTGCAAATTTTAAACTAAAGCAATCATAAGTTTTTAATCTAAAATTTAGTCTAGATCCGTCTCATGTGGCGCACATTGATGTGCCATTTTTTCTTTAAAATCATTTTATAATGAAAATTTAACACTGCAATATTACATTATAAGAGTAGTTTTGTTTTAGAGGAACAATGCTCTTTTCATCCGAAATTAGCTATTTATGCTTCAAAGGAGCATTTTTCAGATGGAAAACTGTTAGAAAACTACTGCGTATATTTTTTAAAGGATCATCAAATTAAAATTGATAAAAAATAAATTTAATAACCACTGTTTTTTTTGTGGAATAATAATTAACCAGAAGGACCCGTGCGAAGCCTTCGCACTGCAATCTTTGAGATTATTTCCTGGTACGCTTTACCGTAAATTTTTAATTAACTATTTTTTTTTAAATCCAACAACGCGTTTTAACGAAATGTGAGTGTACTATGTCAGAAGCCTGTTCAAAAACTTTTCGAATGATACCTCTTTCATCGTTGTATTTTTTGTATGTGTATAGAAAAAGGGATGTTGGCAACAGATATAAGATATGTGATCTGGGATTGTTTTTTCATAAATGAAATGAAAGCTTTTTTCAAATCAATGTTGCCACGAAAATAAAATACCGCATTATATGATGCTGAACAGCGATTATAAAAAATAATAAATAGTACAAAACACGTAAAATGTGACTTTTTGCACGGGTTATTTTATATTTATGATTAAAAACCAAAATTAAAATTGAAACGTTTAGAAGAAATTAATTATTATTGATTGATCGAAGCAGTGGTATTTTACATGTGTGGCATAAAAGGTATGATTTGTTATATTAGATTGAATTGTAATTTAAGTATATTTCAATTTTTTCTTCTTCGTCCCGTATTTTTGTACAAATTTAAAACAATTTTAAACCAAATATGATATGGCAGTTTTTATCAGACAAAACCCAAATTGTATGGGACAGAAGTAACGGTGACAGTAGTGACATTTTTTGCAATTTTACCACTTTACTCAAAAAAGAACGATTTTTGGGATGTTGTATGCACTATTTTCAAAGACATATCAAACTTTCGATTAATGGCTATATATTAGTGAATCTATAAATATCAATATTTAAATTAACAATGGGGACAATAGTAATGCTTAATAAATGATAGGCGGTAAGCAATCATGGTAATGGAGAATATTAGGAAAATAATATTTTATATTTTAATTTTGTCATAAAAAACGTATATATATATATATATATATATATATATATATATATATAATTGTGAATGTGTGAGATTGTTTAACACTATAAAAATCAAAATGCACTTCATTTTTCTACAAGAAAAATTATCTGAAAAAAAAAAATGTTATTACAGACTATGTAAAATTATCAGATTCGAACTGTTGTGAAGAACACTGCTACTCGAAAATATGTAAAGCAATAGTTTGCTGTGTTAAATGGATCATTCTGAAATGTTATTAAAAAACAATGGTAATAAAGTTTGTTACGTGTTTTGATCTTAATATTTTTTCCTCAGTATGTTTAAAAAAGTATAGGTTTTGTATATAATAAAACCAGATTGTTCTTCAGAAAGATAAATATTATGCAAAATTATGTTGAATTAAACATCAGTAATATTGTCTGCTATTAAAACTTAAAAGTAACAAATGGTAAATTTTAAATTAAAATTTACACAAAACTTAAATAAATTAATAACTTCCTTTTTTCTCCATTAAATTTGGTCGAATGAATTTTATAGAATCTTCTCGTCATAATTGTATCTAGTTTGTAGGAATAAACGTTTGTAATGTAAGGCCTGAACATTTTATGAATTTTTTTTTGTTCTGTAGATAAATCCCCCCCCCCCCCCGAAAAAAAAAAAGTATTTCTTATAGCGAAAAATAAAAGCACAACATGGACATTTGCATTCAAATAAGTGTCTAAATCAAAATAAAAAATATATATGGAAAAACTATGGAGAAGATTTATTTTTTGTATCTAAAAAATAACGTTTATTTTCTTTTAGGTTTTAGATTTTTGTAAAATAAATTTAACAATTTCTCACATTCAGGGATGATGGAGAACGATTGAACACTAATAAGCCTTGTTGCAACTTCTTTTGGCAAGATGATTTTTTTAAGGATTAATTAAGATTTTTTTAACACTATGGAGACAATAACTTGCAATTTTCGTGACCGAACGCCGATTTTCACATTTTATTATCGCGACTCCTTGAAGAAATTCGCATTTTCTTTTCTTTTGGCGATCGTTCGACGAAATTCGCGATTTTTTCTCAAATAAATGACGAAATTCACGCTTTTTTCGGTGATTAATAGTCAAAATTCACGTCCGCACCCGCTTAACGAAAATTGCGATTTTTCCCGCGACCAACTGACGAAATTCAGTTTTTTCTGCGATTGATTGGTGAAATTGTCTTTTTATTTTCTTGATGTTCGCATTTTTAATCTACGAGCAACTGGTGAAATTCATGGTTTTATTTCGTGATCGTTTAACGGAACTTCTTTTTCCGCGAAAAATTGACGAAATTCCCGATTTTCTTCCGCGATCGATTGACGAAATTCACAATTATTTTTTTCTGTAATCGATTGATAAGTTTCAAGTTTTTTTTTTCCACGAACGATTGATGAAATTTGCTCCCCCCACCCCCTTGACCAATTGACGAAATTTGCATTTTTTTCAAACCGATTCAGGAAATTCACGGGTTTATCTCACGTTCGTTTGACGAAATTTGCTGTTTTATTTCGTGAGCTATGGATGAAATTCGTTGTTTATTTGGAGAGTGATCGACAAAATTTGTGGGGTTTTTTCGTGACCGTTTTCACGAAATTTACGACCAATTGAGGAAATTTCCGATCTCTTCTCATGACCGATTGACAAATTGATTATGCGGAAAGCTGCTAAAAATTAAAAAAAAGAATAATTCTAGGAATTCCGCTAATTCGTGGAAGAATCACATGCCGATATCTAGTGTCTACCTGTAAGATCATATCTGAATAATTCCAGAGCTACAAATTTAATGAGTGGGACCTAAAATTATTCTCTTCTCGAGACGAATTTTCCTGCGTCGCGGGCTAATTGCCACCCCCGTCAGTCCATTCGTGGCGCATATCAACGCGATTTTTTCCGATTCAGCGGACATCGCATATTTTTTTTTCTCTAAAGAAGAAAACGGGAAATTTGCGGAAATGTGACATCCTTGTTTAAACACATTTTTAATTACGCACACTGAAAAAATAGAAAAAGCACTAGTTATCGCGGAATCATAAAAAAAATTCGCGGATTTGATTAAAAAAAAATAATAAAAGCAAAAATTTGCCGTTCGACGGAAAAGGGGCATCCCTGAAAAACACATGGCGACTAAGACATCGAAAGTTAGAGGCCAAAGCTAAAAATTTAGTCGCCATATGGCAACTGGCGACCGTGAATCTGCACCTGTTATACCATTGCCACCTAGATAGCTACACTAGGTGGCAATGCCTATACTCAATGTCCTACATACTTACATACTTGACTCCCACCTCTGAGGCCAAACGCTTCGGTGACAAAATGAACTGCAGTGCGCATGCGCGTGTCTTATACGGATAAATTTGCAAACGGAAACGGCTAAAACTACTTCGACATTTCGACCGCACATTTCTTGTTTTTATAGGTTCTATAGTAGTTCTGAATAATTATACTGCATATATATTGTGAACATGTGCATTATTTAATGCTTAGATCCGCTTTATAACTTTACCTTTCTTAAAATGATCACCATAAATAGATGACAGTTTATTATAATTACTTTAGTTACTTGTTGAGAGAATGCTAAGTTAAAGTGTTTTGTTGCTGATTGACAATTGGGTAATTGTGATAGTGATGGACCCCCCCCCCCCCCCCACACACACACACAGTTTTTGCTTTATAAAAAAATATTCAATAAAAATTCATCTTTTATTATTTTTCGCAACTCTTCCTTGCATGTTTTATAATGCAGCAAACGAAGGTGATTCGATGAATAAAAATCTACTGGATCTTATATTATCGCCATAAAAAATATGTGAAAATCATTTTGTAAAGCTCATCAACCTTTTATTCATTTTGCTTTAGTGCCGATAAAAAAAGCAGTCGACAGACATCACCTCACGATCACAGTTCACTCAAAATACATCTCCGTGAGATGGAGGGTAAATCATAGCCATTTCATGTATGGTGCTATCCTCTCTTATTTAGATAAACTGATAATAAATCAATTCGTGACATGTGGGTTATTGCTAACAATCTTACTCAAACTCAGAGCTAGAGAATTCTCTAGCCCTGACTCAACTCAGTCAGGAAGCAGAAAATATTGTTCCATTGTCTTTCAGTGAAATTTTTACTGAACAAGATAAGAGCTGGTTTTACTTAACTCATTTACATCTTTGTTTGCAAAAATCACATCTTTTTTTTTTGTTTTAGTAATAGAAAACTGGATTTTTTATACTAATGACCATTTACAAAATTTCATTTATTTTTAAGATTTTAGGACTACTGTCTATTACTGGAACGGTCATTCAGGCTTCTTCTCAAATCTACTATCAAATTAACTTTTAAAAAAAAGAAAACTTAATTCGGATGAATTTGAAAAAGTAAAAACCTACCGATGCTAATTATTTTATTATTGAATTTGAGATATTATTGCAGTGCTGTATTATCCCTTTAGAATGTACCGGGTGTCCCAAAAATGACTAATGGATTTTAAAATTCAATAACTAGCAAACGGGGACAGATATTTAAAAAATTCTTGCAGGAGGGTTGTGTATGATGTCGGGAGTTTTTTTTACTGTGATTCTTGATTTTAGTTCGAAGTTCAAACAATATATGGCGCTGACAGCGGTTGGCGCTCATTCGAGGCCGAAACTGACGTCACTCAGCATTGATCGAGGCTAACGAAAAAGAAAGGCTACCGCGGTGCTTTTTGCATATCTTTTTTTACAGACCGCGGGAGTCACGTGATGCTCGAATGCACCAATGAAGGTGCAAGAAAAGAGCATCACGTCACTCTAGCGGTCTGTAAAAAATGATAAGTGGAATGTACCGCGGTAGCCTGTCTTTTTCGTTTGCCTCGGCATTGATGCGAAGAAAGGATATTAAGGCTATGGAGTGGGTCTCATTCGCCAGTACAATCTTGCTCTTAGGCCCCGATTCTGAACTCATTCGATATGATTTCAATGGAATGCGTTGTTGCCATGGAAACAACAAATTCTTCAATAGTGGAATACAGCGTTCAGACAGGGCTACACTACATACCGGGCTTGCTCATTCATTCGAGGCTAACGAAACAGAAAGGCTACCGCGGTGCTTTACGCGAATCTTTTTTTACAGACCGCCGGAGTCACGTGATGCTCGAATGCACCAATGGAGGTGTAGGAAAAGAGCATCACGTCACTCTAGCGGTCTGTAAAAAAAGATAAGTGGAATGCACCGCGGTAGCCTGTCTTTTTCGTTAGCCTCGTCATTCATTATGATGACGTCACAAAAGGTGGCTGACTAGGAGGAAAGACATACAGCGATTAGCACAAAACGATGAGCGCGTTGCTTTGGACCAATCGCTGGTCGCGGTCAGCCACCATTTGTGACGTTTTGAGAGTGAATGAGCAAGCCCGGTATCTAGTGTTGCCTTGGTTACAGTGCCTAGAAGTAAATAGTGCTGTTATCGGCGTCAAAATTATATCTCTGAAATAGAGGACGCTGATAGATGGCGCTAGTGTTCTCGCCGCGGCTATGGTAACTTTCGTTTGTACATAAACATCGTTTTAAATCTAATTTTTTCGTTAATAAATTAGTACTTTACAATGCTCTAGATAAAAAATAAACAAGAAAAAAAATTTTAATAATGAAAATGCAGTTGGGGAGAAATGTAACTGCTTTCATAACAACTAATTGTAAAGAAATCAAACAGTTACAAAATTTATCATAGGACGTTTTTCTTCCAACAATATTTAGTTATTTCTAAAACAATATATTGGATAAATACATCATACTACGATATATTGTTGTAAAAACATGTCCTTTTTTATACAGTTAAATTATTTTACCCCTATTCTGACAACTTTTTAATGGGTATTTATTATTACATAACTTGTTTACATCCACTTAACAAACTAAGAGTAAATTGAGCTGTTAAAAATTTCTGTTGTTTCAGAGCGTAGTTTTGGGTAAAATAATTTAAGGTATACTAACAAAACATCAAATGAGAAATCTATGATTCTTTCAAATCTAGAAAAAAAAAATTATTCTCCTGAAAGTATTACAAAAATGCATTTTCTTTAAATTTTGGGTAGATGTGCTAATCATCCTTTAAAAAAATTCTTTTAATTAATAGTTTTTATTATATTTTAGTTTTTTTTTTAAATATTATATTAATCTATCAACAATATTTAACCATTCTCATGCTCACATTTCCCAATGTGAATCAAAATTTTAATAAAAGAAATAAATCAAACAATTTTAATTCCAGTAATAGATACAAAAAGTAAGAAATTAATTTTGTGAATGTATTAAAACCATAATTCAATGAAAGCATACTAATGAAACAAAATAGTCATGTTAAAATAAATTTAAAAGTTAGGATATCAATAATTAATAAATCGTTATTTCTCCTCTCAATAAATCGCTCATCAAAATGCGATTCACACACAACTGAATATTGGTTCAAGTCTTTATCGGCTCGAGGAATGACTTTTAACCATTTTTCAAATTGGTTTTTGTTTTTAGGGGTGGAAAATAGAGTTATTTTAGAACATCCAGAAACGAAGCATGTTCGATCAGCTTTTCTTTTCGTAGTATTTGCGGAATTATCCATTTTAATTTATCATTAAAGAAGCATAGTATATGTTATAATATATGTTTACTTTAAAATATTAGAGAAATAGAAAAATTCGTATAGTTTGTTTGAAAATATAGAGGTAATTATATAAAAACTCATAGTAGGATCAAGCCTTTTAAATGAAACTTCAAATGCAAATAACCACGGTAGGAACTCGACGCCCTCTGGGGGAGAATTTGGTTTTCCTCCTTTCTGACACATTTTTTTCCTTATGGTTGTATTGGCGATAAGCACACTAGTTACTTCTAGGCACTGTACCTTGGTTCAGATCAGGGCATGAATTTAACAAGCAGTATTCGAGTTTGCAGGCGATTTTATATTTATGAGTATTTATGGGAATTTTATCTAACCAATATGAATATTTAGTTTCGCGAAATGACGGCAATGCAGGCATGTGAGAGCTGCACATAAATCGAATCCGTCACATCTTCATTCGTTATTTTGCTACGCAATCTGCTAGTGAGTACTTTTAAAAGAGTGTATATTATTTATTGAAAATTGTTTATTTCACCTAGTAGTTTTAAAATACGATGAATAAAATATTCTTTAAATCAGGCCATAAAAAGTAATTTAATCCGGGAAAATAAAACTTCATAAATGTAGAATCGTCTGCAACTCGAATACTGCTTGTTAAATTCATGCCCTGATCTGAACGCTGTATTCCACTATCGAAGAATTTGTTGTTTCCATGGCAACAACGCATTCCATTGAAATCATATGGAATGAGTTCAGAATGCTAAGAGCAAGATTGTACTGGCGAACAAAACGTATACATGTCAAGCGTTCCGAGATATATGGCAGAGGTATCCACCGAGGTCACGTCAATGAAGGTCGTACGCCACGTAGCGGAAGGAGGGGGAACTACTAGAGGTTCAATAATTGTTGTAATATCTATGAAATAACTGCGCATGGGCAAACAAAAAAGCAAACGATTATTTCATTCGCAAAACATTTCGACTGTTATCTTATTTTTCATTTGTTCTTCAAGATTGTTTTAGGATAGATTTCATTATTTATTTAAATAAAATATAATTTGTTGGAAGTACTTTTAAAAATATATTCAGTTTTATTTCATAATGTTAGTATTAAATCTTTGACATTCTGTTTTACTATCTGATAAAATTAGAAAAAAAAAGTAGGCAACATTTCGACTGTTATCTTATTTTTCATTTGTTCTTCAAGATTGTTTTAGGATAGATTTCATTATTTAAATAAAATATAATTTGTTGGAAGTACTTTTAAAAATATATTCAGTTTTATTTCATAATGTTAGTATTAAATCTTTGACATTCTGTTTTACTATCTGATAAAATTAGAAAAAAAAAAGTAGGCATAAATGTATCAGCTGTTAACCATTATTTAAAAAATGTATATTTATTTCTGCAACTTAATTTTTGAGAACCTATTTATGTGGCACTTCTGCTATACCTATTGTTTTTTATATACGTCAAGATACGGCATCATACCTAAATAAATACTGTAGTTCCTATAAATGGAACTTTAATGAAAATGTATTAAAAAAAAAAAAAAAAAAAAAACCTTTTAATTTATTCCTAAAAATCCAATTTCTCTTAAAGAAAAGTTGTAATTTATTTTTCAAATGGCCAATAACCAGGTATAGCAAATAATATGGCAAATACGTTTTTAAAGCCGTTATATAAGATTCCACATGCCTCACATGAACATATATATATTTATAGCCAATAATACCAATAAACTTTGTTTTGAATCTAATAAAGTCATTTATCAAAAATAAAAAATAAAACTTTTTTTTTTTTTTAATCTTCTTTCCTTTAATCACTTTTTCTATTTTCTTTATATTGTATTTTATTTTGTAACATGTAATATTTTAGTTTTTAAAGTGTTTTAAAGTTTTTTAGTGTTTAAATATTTCATTGTTGCAATCTTACAACCAGCTGGCATATTTTAGAGATCGTGGTTAGGTACATAATTATCTCCATTGTTGAACATCGTATACAGTTGTACCAATCGTAAAAAATTTTTGGTGACTATCAACTGCGCCCGGATAACATAAAAATTCCATAAAATTAATTCATAATTAAGTTACAAAAATATAAAACTGTTTTACTGTCACCGAAAATCTATCTATGTACATAATTTTTAGGATTCTAGTATAGTTTTAAATCAATTACAAAATTCCACATTTACATATATATATATATATATATATATATATATATATATATATATATATATATATATATATATATATATATATATATATATATATAATCAAGTTAAAGTAAATAAAATAGCGTAATAAAAAATAGTACTTTTAAGAGGCTACTTCACTCACGCAAAAACACCCGCTCGCTAATGTTAATCCTATGGGACAATTATTTTATATTTCGTTTGCATTTCATTTTTTTTTTATTGATAGTTTAGGTCTATCTCTATGCAAGCCGTTTTTTATTTTTTCGATTTTGGTTGCAGTTATTTCAATGAGGATACTTTCACGTTCGAAACTGGTTCCGAAAGTGAAAGCATCTTAATAAAAAAAACTTGTAAACATAATCGAAAAAGTAAAAAACGGCCTGCATAGAAATAAACCTCGGCAAAATAATAATAATACTAATAATAAAATATTGAAATGCAAACGAGATATTATAAAATAACTGTCCCATAGGATTAACATTAGCGAGGGTGTGTTTTCATGTGAGTGAAGCAGCCTCTTAAGTTAGCTGAGCGCAGTTGATAAATCACTAAATGTTGTTCCCATCGCCAGCGTTTGTATTGCATTCATTTCTAAAATTTAAGTAATACATACATTTAAAACAGATGCTCTTTTCACCCATTATATTTAAAATACAATTTTTTTTTTCAATAATAAATAATAACAGAAACTAAAACATTTTATTTGAACATCAAATCATTGTTTCTAATTTGTACACTCGCTCAAACCATAAAACTCCTATTGGCGAAAAAAAAGGAATGCTATTTGCAAGATTTGCGGAAATAAAATTACCAAAACATTTATTAGGTTAAATTTTTTTGATTGCATTTTGTTTCTCGATAAACTGAGTCAAACCTGGCCAAACCTGGTCGTCAATAAATCCGGCAAGTACTTAAAATCTAAACGAAGCAAATGATCTAAAAATGTGCAAAATTCAGAAATCCACAAAGCCCTTGGTAGCAACCGGTGCGACTTTTTGTGTATTGTATTAGCTGACTACAATAGATTCTTGTGTACGTAACACTTTTTTTTTAAATTATTATTATTATTTTATTTTTTAACAGGAAACATGAAATAGTCCGTGAACAGTAAAATGCGTTTCATATTGCTTTATTATTTTAAACAGATCGAAACTGTTGTTGTGAACGCGTGCCTTTTGCTATCATCGATCAGTTTTTACTGTAACTTTCATGGAATAAATGAAATGATACTCTGGATTGACTAACGCTTTTTGCAGATACTTTTATACTTGATTTTTCTTTGGAAGTTTAAACCTGCATCTAAAAAATATTAGAGAATGCCAAAAAAATATTAGATTGCAGTGCGAAATCCTCGCACGGTTCCGCTGGTAATTTTTATTGCAGGAAAGTATAATTACATTTTGTGAACATATTTTGCGAATCTGTACTTAGTCAGGGAAGCTGCGTATCTTGTTTAGTAGATTTATTTCCAAGTATTTTCGATACAGTTTGTTTTGATAGAGTTATGTATATTTTTTAAAAAAACATTCACAATATCATATTAACTTCGGGTGAAAAGGAATTAGTGATACAAAGCATTAATTCCTTTTTCCCCGAAACTAATATGATATTTTGAATGTTTTCTTTTTAAAAAAATATATATCTCTATAAAAAAAAAACTGTATCGAAAATATTTGGAAATAAATCTACTAAACAAGATACGCAGCTTCCCTGACTGAGTACAGATTCGCAAAAAATGCTCAGGAGATGCGCAGATGGTAGATTTTGTGTCATACCTAATGACGTCATCCTAAAAATGCGCGCATTGGTATTTCTCCCTCCGTCCACAAGGTAGCGCAGTCGTTTCAATTTTGCGGATCTGTTCTAGTATTAAGTTGGAACGCTTAACATGTATACGTTTTGCTGGCGAATGAGACCCACTCCATAGCCTTAATCTCCTTTCTTCGCATCAATGCCGAGGCTAACGAAAAAGACAGGCTACCGCGGTGCATTCAACTTATCTTTTTTACAGACCGCTAGAGTGACGTGATGCTCTTTTCGTATACCTGCATTGGTGGATTGGAGCATCACGTGATTCCGGCGGTCTGTAAAAAAAGATACGCTTAAAGCACCGCGGTAGCCTTTCTTTTTCGTTAGCCCTCGATCAATGCTGAGTGACGTCAGTTTCGGTCTCGAATGAGCGTCAACCGCTGTCAGTGCCATCTATTGTTTGAAATTCGAACTAAAATCAAGAATCACAGTAAAAAAACTCCCGACATCATACATAACCCTCCTGCAAGAATTTTTTTAATATCTGTCACCGTTTGCTAGTTATTGAATTTTAAAATCCATCAGTCATTTTTGGGACACTTGGTATCTCTTCCTATCAGTGCTTGCTTAACAAACTGTATATATATCTACAAAAAACAAATTTTCAAAAGGGAAAAAAAAAAAAAAAAAAAAAAAAAAAAAAAAACCCGAAAGTTGTGGTTAAAAAATGGTTTGATATCAAATTTCAAAGCTTTTATTATGGTACTTATTTTACTTTTTTCCATTAAATAGGTCGTATAAAATAGGTATATAAAATCATATAATATATATATATAAGTCGAGTGCCTGCGTATATGTTAATAAAAATCGTTTGCTCCTGCACTAAATACATCCTAACGTGTTTTTGAAAATTCATTTTTTTTCAAATTAATAAATGTGTTCCGAAAAGACCTTTGTACGCGGGAAGGGGGAGGGGAGGGGGGGGGGCAAGGGGAGAAGCGTAAATTTGGGAGGTTGGAGATGAAGCTAATTTAGATTATTATTTATTTATTTTTAATAGTGGGAATTAAATAGGGCAGAATTTTTTAAATAAAGAATTTCGAAGATACGAAACTCCGTTCGATGGAGATGGGGCGTGAAAGGGTTACCATAAATTTTGGCGAGAGGGAGGGGTAATGTACATGATCGATTATTGATGTAATATCACTAGAAAGCAACAAATAGAGCAGAATTTTTTGCTATAGAAATAAAAAATAAAAAAAGTTTATAAATTCTTTTACAGGCAGGGAAGGGAAGCATCAGATAAAGATGTAACATAGTCAGACAAAACTGTACTTTACTGAAAATGATCATGGTCGGATGAAAGAGGCATTATATTGAGAAAATTGCTATGGATTTCAATGCTAACAAACGAATAACGAAGTTTTTGCCACCCGACAGTTTATTTGTAACCGTGCCTGCTATCGGGTGACCCGATTCTTCGACCATGAACAGAACCAACAAAGTACCGATGGCTCATAAAAGTTCCGAAAATAAATTGAAAGAATTAAATGACAGAAAAAAGCAAAAAGAAAATAATAAAAAGGTATTCATTACATTATAGTCAATAACATTCAGGAAATATTTATGAAATCAGGCATCTGAAATAAAAATTAAAAGTGCATTTATATATATATATATATTATATATTTAACTACGACCGTTATCCGCAAGCAAACACTGTTTATGAAATTTTGTTTTGTTTACGTGCGGTATTTTTTGCCGTTTCATTTATTTTCAAAGCACCCCTCCTACCTACATACCATTTATTTTTAATCATGAAATTTTATACTAAAGAGAGCAAAATGATATTTAACCGGCTTTGTCGCCTAAAGCAAATGGTCACATCAGATTATTCAAAGCTTGGATCGCGATTTAGGCACGATTATGTCACCTCAGATAATAAAATGTTTACGCGATTTTTGCATCCAACGACTCTGTCTGAAAACCTAAAAGAAATTCCTGAATATCCACCTATTATTGACACATCAGATAAAGGACAAGATAGATATTTTAGAGGATTATGGTACGACTCTGTTAAATCATTACCTTCGGTTGAAGAAAAGTTATACGAATTAGCTATACAGCAAAAATTGGAGCATAAGATTCACACTCTTTCAGTTGCTCCTCCTATGTACAATGGCGTATATTTCAACAATTATATTACTAGAACTCATTTAATACAAAATTTACCAACGCAATTCACACACATGGATGTTGATAAAGAGTTGACTGAAATAAAAGATGTTTTATGTGAAACATTGTTTGACCATTACTGCAATATTTGGAAAGAAAGGAAATTCAAATATATTTATGAGTATTTATCTGCAAAGAATGCTGGCTCCGAATTAGTGAAATCTCTCGTTTTACAGTGTTATAAAAAACTTGCACTAAGGAATGACTATGTTTTGAATTCTACAGTAAGTCACAATATGTGTTGATTATATGCATTGATGAAATTATGTCCAACTTGATCTGTGTAAATTTTAAGGATGTACTGTGTAGTGATTTTGGCTGAATACAAAATATTCAGCGCACATGTAAACCAAATATTTAACCAGCTGAACAGTAGCTATTTGGCTGAATGTGCCGAATATTTGGCCAGTTGAACAGTAGCTATTTGGCTGAATGCACCGAATATTTGGCCAGTTGAATAGCAACTGTTCGGCTGGCTGCATACTCCTATTTCAGGGTTTAAGGGTAATTAAAAAGTTGAATTAAAAAATATTTTTATATAATATTTAACAGAAGTACCTCAATTTTCATGAACAAGAGACAAGAGCTATTCACACATAAACCTTACACTAACAACAACAACAAAAAAAACTCTAGATATATACTTGAGTTACGGACATAACATACTACTTTTTGTTACGTCCGAAACAAAAAATGTTACGTCTGTAACACCATTTTAAAAAGAAAAAAAAAAGTTGAAATGTTTTAATTTATGGTAAATATTTAGTCTAATGAATTGCTAAAAGCACCAGAAAGGGATTTTTATATTTTCAATTTTTTAAGAGATAATGGTAACTTTTGTTATATTTTTGTTACAGACGTAACATTAAAATTCAGTATTTTAAATTATACAATTTTAATTTGTGATTTTTTTTTTTTCCATATATTACGGTAGTATAATGTTAGATGTTAAAAATTTGCAACAATTAGTTGCAAAAATTGTGTTTTTTACTGATGTTATGAAAACTTGAAAGTCTCCCCTTTTTTAACTAAAAAAAAAAAAAGACACATAAATTAAAATTTATTATAAATCTAATACTATTTATTGAAAATAGACAGTTTAAGCTTTACAACAACATATAATATAGCAACATAAGTACAATATGATATTTTGATATCCTGGTTTCACTTTTCATGGAATTGCCCCCTAGATGCTTTTTAGCTATTATTTAAGAAGAGAATAGTTTTAAAACTTTTTTAATTAATAAACTTTAAAATTAAAATAAAAGAATAAAATTTTCCAAATTTTTGGTTAAATCCTAGAACAAGCGAGACACTTGGCGAAGCGATCAATGAGTTTTTCTTGCGACCAGTTTGTTTCTTACATTTCTTCCATGCCTACTGTGCTTGGTTCTGGCACAACCAGAATGCATGGTTCTGGAAATTGAGCTGGTTTTTGAGGGAATTATATTGGATTGGTTGGTTGATAGACTAGAATATTCTAGAATAGGGTTCTATTGTCTGTGGGTTGATTTGTTGTGTGTCGGTAGTCAGATTTTTTGAATTACGTTTGTGGAATGTGTTCTGTGAAATTTAATGGTTTGACATTTTGTCATGTGTCATAGAAGGATAATACCTGTGAGATATTAAAAAAAACGAAATATGAGAAATAAAGGTAAGTGCATTTTTCTTGATTTTATTTGATAAGATGTATTTTATGTACTTTAGAGATTGCGGTAAACCGATTTTTGTACACATATTACTGACTGCAGCTTGAATGGATTTCATGTATTCTAAAGACTGCTGTACAGTGAATTTCATGTATCCATAGGGTTTTTTTTTCAGTTAATGTACACAAAGCATACATGTGTAAGTTACTAACCGCTGTTTGAATGAGTTTTATGCATTCGAACAAGCAGAAATCTCGAGATTCTCCCCAATCATAATCTGAGTGCTTTGTGGCAGAGAACTCACTACTTACACAGTTCCTATGAAAATTTCTTTCACAAAGTAAACATTGATTTTATTCCGTTTTGTAACAATTTACAAAGTTTAAGCAAGGAGGGAAAAATAGCTAAAAATAGAAAAATCTGGAGGAAAAAATTGCTAAATGTTTGTAAAAATCAAACTATCCAGAGGAAATATTGCTAAAAGTTTGTAAAAATTCAAAAATCATGAAGAAAAACTTGCTAAAACTTTGTAAATAGTCATAAACGAAATAAAATCAATGTTTACTTTGTGAAAAAGCTTGCTGTAAGAAGTGTGTAAGTATCTCCTTGGCTGCCGAAAGCATGTGTTCTGATTGGGTAGAATTTGGAGGTTGTCGATTTTTCGGTTGGCACACGTAAAAAAAATCTGCAAATCGGGTGTCTCGCTTGTTCTAGGATTTGCTAAATTTCTTTATATTCTAAAACAATATTTTAAAATCGAAGAGAAATTTCAAAGTGATTAGAAAGAAGGAACTGAAGTTAAAAAAAAAATAATAATAAATACAATCTATTTAAATTGTGGCAACGGAACAGATTGCTTATAAGCCCTCAGTCCGCCATCTTGTTTTTTTTTTTTCTCTTTTATTAAACTTTTATTATTAAATATAAATAAATTAGTCAATTAAATTAAATAACGTGTGTATGATAAGCAAATATGGATGAAAATTATTTTGGAAATTTTGATTTTAAAAATAATAAAAGTTTAATGAAAGAGAAAAAAAAACAAGATGGCGGACTGAGGGCTTATAAGCAATCTGTTCCGTGGCAACTCAGCAAGAATAAGAGTCCTGCTTCTTTTGATTTAGCAAGAAAGTTTTTAAATGCATCAGACAGCTGGTTTTTTAATAAGTAAACTTAAAATTCTCAATACTTGTAGCAGCCATTTACCTGAAAAATTTCCCTGATTTACTGGTAAACCAAACAAAAATGAAAAAAATAATAATAAATTATAAAAAAGAACACATTATAGATTTCTTTCATTTCACAGTTTAATCTTAAATTTTTCTGATACTTTCGTGTTTTAGCAACCCCTAAAGATGAAATGCCAAGCGACCAAGATTTATTGCCAAATTATAAAACATATATCACATAATAATATATGATTTATATACAGTTAGACTCCTTTAAATCTGCATAGCTTAAAACCAGAGGTTGTGCAGATTTTAGAATTTTGCGGATTTCTAGTCACTGTTTTGATTACATTTCTTAAACAATAATTTGCATTTAATCAGGGGTCTGTCCAGACTTTTTTCGCAGGGTCCTGTTTTTGTAAAATTGTGAACAGCTTTTTATATTTGTGATAAATCTAATCATAATTTTGTGATTTTGAAATAGTCGTTATATTCAAGTTCTTGTTTATGCATTTTTAAGAAGATATATGGATATAAAATACATACATTTTTTTTATATGTAAAAGTGACAGGTCAGATTTTACTTTTAAATGAATAATTTGTGAAATGTTTGGTTTAAAGATGGAAAATTTTTGTGAAAAACCTATTTTTAAGACAAATAATTTTGTGAACGGTCCTGTTTTAGGGAAAATAATTTTGTGAAGGGTCCTTTTATTAAATGAAAAATTTTGTGAAGGAAGAGTGCTTTAAAGGACCCGCAATTTTTTCCTAAACAGATCCTGATTTAAGAATGCACTCGAAATTATAATGAATGCTTACAATAAAGTAGTATTAAAATAATAAAAATTAAGAAAATTTAAAAAAACATTTAAAATATTAAAAATAAAGGTCAAGTAAATAATTAATAATGCATAACTAAATATACATAATGATGATGAGATGATAATTTTTTCTTGAATTATTTAGTGAGACTCGCCTTATAAATGTGTACACTAATAATTCACATCAAAATCTTAAAATAACAAAGTTTTATTTCATGTTTAGCCATATTTAATAACCAAAAAAAGCTAACTTATTTGGCAAAAATATCATGATCACCACTGATATCAGCACTTTCTTGAATTTTTTCAAAAATAAATTTATACTTCTTCCATGAAAAATCCTGATTTTAGTCATATTATCCAGAATTACATATTAAAATGTATACAGAATGATATAAATATTTTTAAAATCTTGAATTTTTCTCTTAAGTGTAAATTTTACAGTTGAATCCTCAAACAAGGGCGATGCTTGGCGTCGTCGAAGTTGGTGAAGCGATAAATGAGATTTTCTTGCTACCAGTTCGTTTGTTATGTTTCTTCCACGCCTACTGTGGTTGATTGGTTGGTTTATTGTTGTTTGTTCTGGAGATTGGATTGGATTTTGAGCTCAATGCAAAGATGTAAGAAGGTTATGATTGGATTATTGTGTGTCGGATTTGTTGAATTACGTTTGTGGAATGTATTTTGTGAAGTTTAATGATTTTACGTTTTGTGGTATGTTATAGAAGGATAATTCCTGTGAAATAATTAAGAAAAAAGCGAAAGATGAGAAATATGGGTGTTATATATATATTAATGTAGTGGCAACACTATTTTTCTATACACGTTTTGGCAACAAGACAGTTTATTTTTGTATTCAATACATGCCGCTACGTTTGCTTGTATATGTTTATTAATGCTAATTCAAAGATGGATTAAATACAAACAAAAGGTAAGTGAATTTTTGTTGATTTTATTGAAGTATGAGTTTCGTATATTCTAGAACCATCGCACGTTGAGGTGCGTGCATCCAGAGGTGCTTTTTTTTTTTTTAAATGTACGCGCAGCGTTCATATATAAGTTACTAATCGCTGCTTGTATGAGTTTCGTATATTCTAGAACCGCTGGACCTTGAGGTGCGTGCATCCAGAGGGTTTTTTTTTCGGAAAATGTACGCGCAGCGTTCATATATAAGTTACTAATCGCTGCTTGCATGAGTTTCGTATATTCTAGAACCGCTGCATCTTGAGGTGCGTGCATCCAGAGGGTTTTTTTTTTCGGAAAATGTACGCGCAGCATTCATATATAAGTTACTAATCTCTGCTTGCATGAGTTTCGTATATTCTAGAACCGCTGCACCTTGAGGTGCGTGCATCCAGAAAGGTTTTTTTTTCGGAAAATGTACGCGCAGCGTTTATATATAAGTTACTAATCGCTGCTTGTATGAGTTTTGTATATTCTAGAGACCGCTGCACGTTGAGTTCCATACATCCAGAGAAAATATCCGGAGGAAATATTGCTAAAAGTTTGTAAAAATAGAAAAATACGGAGGAAAATATTGCTAAAAGTTTGTAAAAATAGAAAAATACGGAGGCAAAATATTGCTAAAATGTAAAAATACAAAAATACAGAGGAAAATATTGCTAAATGCTTGTAAAAATCGAAATATCCGGAAGAAATATTGCTAAAAGTTTGTAAAAATCGAAAAATCGTGAAGAAAATATTACTAAAACTTTGTAAATAGTCGAAAAAATGAATAAAATCTATGTTTACTTTGTGAAGAAGCTTGCCGTAGGAAGCATGTGTTCTGATTGGGTAGAATTTGGAGGTTGCCGAGTTTTAGGTTGGCGCGCGTCAGTGCTTGGCATGCGTCAAAAAATCGCCAAATCGGGGGTCGCCCTTGTTTGAGGACTTTGCCAATTTTACTGTTTACACTTTTTTTAACCGACTCAAAAAAGGAGGAGGTTATCAATTCGACGTGTATGTATTTTTTTTTTTTTTTTTTATGTATGTACACCGATTACTCCGGAACTATGCGTCCTATTTATGTGATTTTTGTTTTATTCGAAAGAGAATACTCTCGAATTGGTCCCATTTAAATTTTATCAAAATTGGTTCAATACTTTTTCAGAAATTGAACAAAAACGAAAAAAAATGAACATTTTAAAAATAGTTAATTTGTTGGTTTTTGAATGTTGCCAAATTTGAAAAGCAAAATTACATAAAATTGTGAATTGGATAAATATAATACAACGTACAGATAAAAACTATAAATTATGCTACAACAAATCTACTTTTGAATCTTTTCAAATCTTTTATGTATGTTCACCGATTACTCCGGAACTCTGCGTCCTATTTAGGTGATTTTTTTTATTATTCGAAAGAGAATACTCTCGAATTGGTCCCATTTAAATTTTATGAAAATTGGTTCAGTACTTTTTCAGAAATTCAATAAAAACGAAAAAAAATATAAGCATTTTAAAAATAGTTAATTTGTTGGGCAGACGACTTTCATTTCATATCATAAAATATTCTATTACGTGAATTTGCAAATAATAAAAAGACTGACATATTTAAATCAGCTTTAACTTGTCGGATTTATTTTCATAGAACAAACTTTTTAAGATTCAAACAAAAATCAAACTTTTGAGTGTTGCTAAATGTGAAAAGCAAAATTACATAAAATTGTGAATTGGATAAATATAATACAACGTACGGATAAAAACTATAAATTATGCCACAACAAATCTACTTTTGAATCTTTTAAAAGTTCCATTGTTGCAGTTTCACAGCGGTTTGGCATATTTTGACGAGCGTTTATTGGCGCATAATTAAATACATTGTTGTTTCAAATCCCATATAAATGTATGAGTTACAGAAAATATTTGGCGATTTATCACCTGTGGCGCACTAGTTGGAAACTGCCCTTAAAATATCCAATCTCTATATTATATTATACAATATAGTTGTATATAAATGCTTCTGCAATTGTCTTTTAATATTTCTACTACATAATATTAACTATAGAGTGACAATATAGAAAGAAAGGGGTTACTCCGAATAGTATTATAAGCGACATTGTTGGCGCAGTGTATTTACCTTGCACGGATCGTAAAAATCGGTACACATTAAGCATAAGCACCGAAATCAGTGAGTTACACAGTTATCAAAACTGTAGTATACAGCCCGATTATGACACAATATCCAAGACGATTAGGTGAGAATAATGATAAAATTTCTAATCTTCCGTAATCGAGTCTACTGCCAAGGTTACCGTGAAATAAAAAATATATTAGCAACAATATGGTTTAATATAAATATAGATATCACTAAAGTAATAAATAAATAAATAAACTTTTTAACCAAAAAAAAAAAGAAAAAAAGAACCGACTTCAAAAACTACTAAAAAGCGAAAAATAAACTTTTTAACCAAAAATTGAACCGACTTCAAAAACTACTAAAAAGCGAAAAATAAACTTTTTTACCAAAAATAGAACCGACTTCAAAAACTACTAAAAAGCGAAAAATAAATTTTTTAACCAAAAATAGAACCGACTTCAAAAACTACTACAAAGTAAAAAATAATTTTTTTTAGGTAATAGTTAATAAGAAATTAAATTAAGAGCATTGTATTTACCATGCATATTATTATATTTATGTACATTAATTTGATTTTTTGGAGTCGGTGCCAGCCAAGCCAAGTACAAAATTCAAAACAAAATATCCAATATAAATCGTAACACGCGTATAAGTTAAATCTACATAAATACGAGACAATAAAAAAAAATACATATAACTCATCAAATGGTAGAAAATACAATGATTTAAATGATTAACTAATTTCCAAAGCAATGTTTGTCGACATATAAGTTGCTAATCTCATTTGAGAATACACATTTATAACATCAGATGAAATGTTTAAAAATGGTAACATGGCTTTAACTTGGCTTGGCTGGCACCGACTCCAAAAAATCAAATTAATGTACATAAATATAATAATATGCATGGTAAATACAATGCTCTTAATTTAATTTCTTATTAACTATTACCTAAAAAAAATTATTTTTTACTTTGAAGTTGGTTCTATTTTTGGTTAAAAAATTTATTTTTCGCTTTTTAGTAGTTTTTGAAGTCGGTTCTATTTTTGGTAAAAAAGTTTATTGATGTGCAGATTTTATGGTGAGGACTCAACAAGGATAAAAGCCCTCACTTTTAAAACAAGTTGGAAATTGTACGTCAAACATGACAAACAAGGTGCATTTGTACTATAGCTAGTTATATAAATATTCAGATCTTGATGATTATTTTTAATTCTGTGAAATGAATTATATCGTCTGCAGATTAAGTTCTGTAATAAAATAAGAATCTCGGTCGCTTGACGATTAAACCTCGGAAGCTCCTATAACAAGAAAGCAACTGATTTAAAAAAAAAGAATCAAATGTCTTAATAAATGTTTTATTAATATTTTCTAAAGTTTTGATTCGATTATTATAAAATTTGAAATGTCTTGACAAAATTCTGCAAAGATAATATACCTTAAATTTTAAAACATTCGGTTGGGCAGTTTTTGCGTTGTTATATGCGGACGGATGGGCAGACAGACAGACGGACCAGACAACGACAATAGGTGCTATGTATTTATATAATTATGAACGCACCTAAAAAATGTGACTGCATCCATCTCAACACTAGGCACTTGGTAAATCAAGATTGGGTACTTTTCAGTTAGCCGGGCACCAGTGACATATATACATACGCATATATTTACATACATATATATATATACATATATACAGAGTTTCCCCCAGGTTTAAAAAAGGCAGGGTGCTGCTGGTGAGAAAAGGGCACTTTTTGGATTCCTGAGGGCACTTTTCGGATTCTTAAGGACACTTTTTTAAGTTGTTGAAGCTATTATTTTGGTTTTTAAAGCCACTTTTGATATTTAAAGGTCAGGGCACTTTTTTCACGACAACATTGAGTCAATTTTTACTGTAAAAGCAAATTTTTTAATGCAAAAAGGAGAAAAGGCACTTTTTTAATGAGGGGCAAGAAGGGTGCTAATTATTTTACAGGGAGGGCAAGAAGGGTGCTATTTTGTAAACCAAAGGGCAGGCAGGGTGCAGCACCCTTCTGAAACTGTCTGGGGGAAACTCTGATATACACATATATGTATGTATATATATATACAAATACATAATAATATATATATATATATATATATATATATATATGCATATATATATCACTGGCTCCCGGCTAACCGAAAAGTACCCAAGATTGTTAGATTGTTTCCAATATCTTTGAAAAATGGATACATATTGCTTTACATTATAGGCCACATATCTTTGGAAATATGGCCTATAATGTAAGGTGTAATAACAAAAAATTGTTATTCTTGCGAAGCATTGCAAGATATCATTATGAATCATTGGTATGGATTTCTTATGAAACATTGTAATACAGTAGAAGATCTTTATAACGCAAACCTAAAAACACGAGGTTGTGCGTTATATAGTTATAGATTATAGAATTTTGCGCTATATAGATCACATTTCACACATCATTAAATTTAGCTTGTAAAACATGGCCAAATAGGTGTGAAACATACCAAAATACATTAGAGTATCTTTATATTGCATTCTTTATTACCAGGAGTTATATATTATAATTTTTTGCATAATATAGATCATTCCACATTGTTATTTTTACTTTTTATAAAGATTGTCCAAACATAGCTGTATCAAATCATAGCAGTTTTTTCAGTCATTAGCTCTGAATTAAGGAGATGAAGTTAAATTAATGTATCAGATTTAGTCCTCTAGAGCAGGGGTTCTCAAACTTTTAGACCGACGTACCACTAAATCGTAGTTCATACTTCCGCGTACCACCAGGTAACAAACGTAAAGCTAATCTAGAAAAACCTGTAAAAAAGAACCTGTCTAAAACGAAATATATCTCCGGACTTTTGCATTTCCGTCATAGTAGGTTTTATTGCATTTAAAAATGAATGATTACATTACTAAATTGGTACTTAGATTGACTGCTTTATAATGACATTAGTAAAGAGTTATTAGTCATTATTAAAGTCAGTAATTAAAGAGTCATTATTAAATTTTAATAATACATAAGAAAGAGTAAAGAGTCATTATTAAATTTTAATAATACATACAATATCGAAATACAGTGTTTTGGTATAGGAAAAAAGCCACAATACTTAATGACATATTGGCGCACACTGATTCATATACTGTTATAGTAGGCTGATTGCACTAATTTGCTTCGATCGCTAATGAAAAGTGTGGGCTTGTTTTATCAAACATAGCTTCCACATGTCTGACTCAATATTAGGTAGCTGTAGTCATAAGTCAGATTCGATGTTTAGTTTATTCATGTATTTGTTTTTCATATAACGCAGGAGAAAAAAGCACCATTCACAAAGATATGTTGTGCAACACAAGCAGACTTTGGCACTCTGATGTCTCACCAATGGAAATTCTGTAACATTCATCCTTTTGAATGTGGACTTCAGTAGTCCATCACAGGAGAGCTGAATAAGTTCACTTCTTTCATCTTTCGTAATATGTAGTCGCATAGGGTGTCTCAAATGAGAAACGAATTTCTTATCCAAAGCTTAGTTAGCGCATTTAAAATAGGCTCAACGCAACTGTATTAATAATCTGCATACCTTTAAATGCGAAAATATTGCCGTGCAGTAGGCAAACACTTAGAAGTTTCTTCATAGATTTATGTATATACCACCTCAATACATATGTACAATGCTTTACCTCAAATCCGCACTTTATGTGACAACAGTTTTTGTATGATTTCAGTTCACCAATTTAAATAACTTTACTCTGTTAAAAACTGATTTCCATGAAATAGAAATAAATTATACACATTTTGTACAAAAGAAGAAAAATATTTCTATCAACAGAATGAATTAATTTATAAATTATGTTTGAAATAAAACTTTTATTTTAATACCCCCTAGAAGCTCTTGTAGTACAAAGAGAACAATGAGTTATAAATTACACTTGGTATTTTATATTGTTTTAATTCCTCCTACTCACACAAGCTCCTGCTACTTCCAACAATACAGGCTTTATCTTGAGATAATCCATTTACAAAGCATGTTTAAAACAGTTCTTCCACTAATTAAAAATACTTCATTCATTAATTTTAAAATTAGATCTTTATTTAAAAAATTCAATGTTTGTCCATGTAAATCTAATAGTTATATTTTTTAATTCTGAAAAACTGATTGTATCACAAGTGATGTGTGCGAATTTCAGCAAGTCTGCTATAACATAATTTCTCGTAACAAAAAAAAAAAAAAGTGTTTACAGATCCTAAATCGCATTCGAAATTTTTTTGAAAATTTCCAAGTTAATAAAGCCGTTTTTGATTCCATAATAATATGCTGCATTCTGTATTTTATTCCACGTATCAGTATCGAACTTCTGCGTACCAGCAGACAGAGCTTCGCGTACCAGTACTGGTACGCGTACCATAGTTTGAGAACCCCTGCTCTAGAGAATAACAACTATTTATAATGTAAGAACTCGGGTGTTTCTTAACTGAAAATTCATTGTTTACATATGAGAAGTTGTGCGTTATATGGAGAATTGCGTTATATAGAATTGCGTTATAAAGATCTTCTACTGTATATTCTTATTAACAAAAAATATTATATTATTTAATGCTATAATATTTATTTTTATATCTCTCTTATATCTTTGAAACTTTTTATCTTTGTATACAGGGTGATTGTAACTAAAGTCCCACTTTCAAAATGCTTTAGAAAAGGTCCCACTGCTCAGAATGACTTTAAATTTGAACTGAATATACTGGAAGAAGGGAAGGGGGAAACGATATGGCATAAGAAAGAAAAAGTTCCAAAGTGTATCAATAGATGGCACTGTAAGCAGCATAACGAAAGTGGATTTGGCTACAAATGACATTTTTAATTGAAGTACAACAGCTTTGGCATGAGTTGAACAGAAAACCAACTGTACTGTTCAATGTGTATGAGTGCTTTGGTTGTTTGACGGAAAAAATGACTTCCAAATCAGTCAACAGTTGTGGTGCTGTTAGTGGAAAGCCCATGCACCAGGGCAAGGTCGTACCACATTGGATGGGAAAAATCGTTTTTTATTTGTCCTTGGGACAGAAACCACATAAAAAGCACATAATGATTCAGTTTTTAATTGCGCATGAGTGTCTTTTAATTTGCATAGTATGCCGCTTACAATGCCATCTATTGATACACTTTGGAACTTTTTTTCTTATGCCATACCATTTCCCCCTTCTTCCAGTATAGGGGAGACCGGTACACACTGGACCTATGGGCATAGTGGACCACCCCCTAATATTTTATTTATTTAAAATGTTTTTAAGCTTCTCTTCTATCCTAATAGACAACAGCACTGCACTCATTATTTATAGCCATCAGAAAATATGTTTAGCTCAGATTGAACTATTTTATCAGGCTTGATTGTTTTGAGCTTCTAAAAGTAAAATTTTTCATCATCATATTTTTATTTTTTTAGTAATTAAAGGTTGTAGGATAAAACAGCTTTTTTGCAAAGCTAAGGTAGTTGTTTTTATTTAACTCTAAAAGAAAGCTATAAACAATATTAATATGATTATTTATTGAAATTCAACATGGGGCACAGTGGACCACCCACTCCTCTAATTGATGATGATTCTATTCAAGTAAGATTCATGAGACGCAAATTGAATGGAAAATCAGTTTATTTTTCCCAAAACTGTAGATGAATCTGTTGTTGATGTCAATGATTTCATAATGTTGCTCCTAGACTCAAAAGTATTTCAGGAAAATTCCAGGCTCAATCTTACTCATAAGTATTTTAGAATTTCATTTGCAAATTTCAATGTGCACTGATTTTTTTCTACTTAAGTAATAACTTCAACTAAATTGCAGTTGTTCCTGTATTAATCTGTTATTATTTCCAAAATATAATTAATTTTTGTTTTTGTTTCAAAATGTTACTTGTAAATTTATATGACTATGTTATTTTGCGGGTAAAGGGGAAAATAAAAAAGAATTAGATTAATGAAAAATAGATTTATATTGTATTTCAGATAATACCTAATAGTGGTCCACTGTGCCCCACTTCTGGGGCACACTGGTCCACTTTACAGGTGCATATAAAAAATTTTCTTTTGAAAAATGTATTGAAAACTATGTTCTGAGAAAATTATGATGAATGTATAAAGGTTTAAGGAATATTTAAAAATATTTTCATGCAGATCGGTCTGTCTGTTAAAGAGAAAAAAACATTAACTGAAAAAGTGGTCCACTGTGTACCAGTCTCCCCTATTCAGTTCATATTGGAAGTCATTTTGACCAGTGGTTCCTTTTTTACAGCATTTTGAAAGTGGTTCTTTAATTATAATTACCTTGTAGATAAAAATAAATGCAGGCAGTTTAAGAAAAAACAATACAACATGCAATAAAAAAAAACCCTTAAGATATATGTTCTGGAACATCAACTAAGATGCAATATGACGATTAACATAATCACATGCTGTTTTTTTAGGAAAGCAAACCATTTGAGAAGATTTTACAACCTAACTTGGTGATTCATCCTCGGGGGTCGCTATAAGTACCAAAATGTCGTATCTTTCTGTATCTCATTCAGTAGAGCTAAATAAAATTCCATTAGGGTGTTTCAAATTAATTTGAATATTTTTGCAAGGTAATTAATTTGTTTTTCTTTTTTTTAAGCTTCAGCATAAACCTAGAATATGGTCCTTTTGGTGGCATGGAGGTTTTGCCTCTGATGACGCTGCAATAGATGAACAGAATCTTTGTTTTCAATATGAAGGTACTGGTGCCTTTGCTATTCGAGCCAATCAACCTCTTTCACCTGTAAGTATGAATTAGAATTTAATAATGAACCTAATTTCCCAATAATGTAGACATTCATTTTGGATAACACATCAGATGGTGGTTTTTAGTCAGAATTGCAAATATATCAACTAAATTTTAAAAATGCATGCCAATTGCTTTATCTGGTTTAGACTGGCCTTTAAACACTTTTTAGGTAGATTTCATAAGAATAATACCTATTGCATGTTCTCTTATGTTGGAATTTCTGAAAAATTTTTGCAGATCTATGCCGATCATGACTCCCAGAACCCAAAACCTGTTCAAACACCCAGTTCAAAACTTTATATCTATATCTATCTGTATCACTTTTTTAGGGACACGATAACTTCCATAATTCTGCACAAATCTCTTCCAAACTGATACATAAAATCAAGGGACATAAAATCTCAGTCAAGTTCATTAATGGGCAAAATCGAACCGTAGGGGGGGGGGGGGGGGGCTTTTTGTGAAAACAGAAAAAACCCCATAACTTCTTAATTATGATACATATAGAATCTGTTTAAAGTTATTATTACTTCTAGAAAAAAAGGCCCAAAAATTTATCTATGGCAGATTTTTGGTATCATTAAAAATGGGCACAAGGAGGGAAAAATAGGGGTTTAAGAAGAAAAAAATTCATAACTTCGTCAATTCAGAAGATATCAAATCCGCTTAAATCTATATATTTAAAACGCTAAGCGATTTCTTTCGACAATCCGTTAGAACAAACTACTGCATCAAATTACACCATTCTTTTTTTAAATGAAAGATATTAGGACACATATTTGTTATCGTGCATTCGTTTGTTCGAAAATTTAATTAATTAGCTGTAATTTTCAATTAAACATTTACTTCTGCTTATGACGTCATAAAGTTGACAACTCCCACTTTTGAGGGCATAGAGTTTTTTCCTTGAACTCTGTGGTTCGCCAATCTTTTGACATTAACTAATATCAACTAGGTAATATGTTAACATTGTAGTATAAAATCTTTAAAAAAAAAACTTAATTAGCTAGAATATAATAATAAAATATCTAAACGTAAACATATCAATATGAATAACAAATCTCATGTAAAATGTTGCAATTTAAATGATTCCAATTGAAACAAGATTTGGAGAGTTATCCTTGACGCCCAGCTAACATAAAAGTACCTATTTTATTTTATTTATTTACACACATATTCAAATTTATTATAAAACACCAGGTTGCCATACAAAACAAAAATCGTCATTTAGGTGCCAAAAAATAACTCAGGTGCGTCTGCGATATCTGTACTGATTTAATCAAAATTATTTTTGTTGCACCGCATATTGCAAAATTAATTAAATCCATGATTATTGTTTCTTTCTCAGATTAAAAATAAGAAAATTGGTACTTCTCTATTATCCCGTCGACCACTTTTCATAACAAAAAACTATCGCCAAACTGTAACGCCAAATAAACGGGAGAACGTTGCCATTGGAATATCAAAATAAATAAATAAATAAAATACATGAATTTAAGGACACAATTGTTATTTTAATTAATGAAATAACTAATAAATCAGTAAAACATAATGAAAAATAGACGCAAATCTCGAATTAAAAACCACTTGATTACGTAACAAACACGTATAATGCTTCTGACATCAAGTAAATCGGACTGTATTTTTGGCGTTTAATTTTACAGTTTGGCGATAATTTTTCGTTATGAAAAGTGGTCGACCGGATAATAGAAAAGTACCAGAAAATTTAATGTTTAACGAAATTCAATTATTTGATCGATCGCAAATTTTGGTTCTTTTCCGTTATACTGACACCATGCCATACATGTAAATATATGCTTGGCGACAATGGTGTCCGTATAATGGAAATGTACTCAATTTTTTCTTAGTTCGGGCTATACCAAAAACAAACATTTTACAGGTAACAAAAAAAATCACCGAAAATGGCTGCTTCATCAGCTGTTATGACAGCAAAGTTAGATAAAATCTAATAACCTGAATTTTTCAACGTTTATGTGAAACACCACAGAGAACACACGCTATTTTTATATAAGTAGAGTATATTTAAACGAATAAGAGAACTAACAACCTTCAATAATATAATGCATGAAAAAGTAAACAACTAAGTGATTCAGCGAATCATAAAAATATGTATTTCGTAATATAACTATAAAATACAGAAAAATTTTCTGGTACCATAAAAAATATTCATTATCCCGTCGAAATTCCGTGCATTATCCCATCGTCCGATTAAGAAAAAAAAAACTATATGCAAATTAGGTACTTTTCGGTTAGCCGGCGCCAATAAAGTATATATATATATATATATATACACATAATAACAAACTCCAATGGAAAATTACTTGCAGAATCATTATCACAAAAGCCAACCAAAATCTATAAACCACATAAATTCAATACTAGAAAAACAAAACTATATACATTATATATATTTGTATATATGTATGTATATACTATATATATATATATACTTCATTGGCGCCCTGATAACCGAAAAGTTCCTCAAATAATTCGCCAAACTGTAGCGCCCAATAAACAAACGGAAGAATGTTGCCATTAAATCTCAAAAAAAGAATAATAATAATAATAATAATAATAATAATAATAATAATAATTTAGAAAAGCCCCATTTACTAAAGTATCATTTATCAGTAACTTTTAACAATAAAATTTACAATATATTAATGAAAACAGAATCAAAAATAATCTTGGATATTTATTTATTTACATTATTTCCCTTAATTATGGAAAAGGAATAATCATCCTGATTATGTAAAGGAATGAAGAAACCATACAAATAAATTACACTTAAAAACATTAAAAATCTCCTTTATCTATTTATTATTGTAAAAAAAATTCTTCATCTTTACATAAAAATTGATTAGCTTAAAACAATAGGTGCGTTTCAGAAGATATGGATTTAAAACGAACAATGATTAAAGAAGACATTTTAAAAATTTTGATCAAAACATTTAAAAACTTTTTTTTAACGTCGAATTTCGACGGTGCGTTTGGGGAGAAGCAATGCACATGCGCATAGCAGCTCATTCGGTTGCATTATCACAGGGGGGGGGAATGTGTGCCTTATTTAATATGTTCTTTTATTGACTGAATATGAGATGAACGTAGGGATATGCTATTTGTATGATACTTCATAGGTTCAGGAAATTTTCTTTCTTGCCGTGGGGAATAGGGCGGTAATGTCAAACTGATTTCCATTTTGTTTACGGATTGTTTGTTTGGAGTTTGCATTGGAAATAATAACGTAATTCACTGGGGGAAATTTTTTTAAAAATAAAGTATTTGAAAGATTGTTTCATAAGCACCCCTACTTATGTAATAAAGAAGCTTATTTTATTAATATTGCTATTGTAATTTTTTCCATCAAGTTTTGACGGGTACCATCTAGTTTATTATAAATCCTCTTAATATTATCTACAACTTTTATATTGACAAGTTTTGTATAAGACCAACCCTTACAGCAAAAAAAAAAAAATCCCTGCCAGCTCTGCCTACAGAAACAGGTAGATTTCAAAGTGGCAACTGCCCAAAGTCCCAACTGCCGCATCATGACAAAAAGGTAATTTCTTCTGCAATTCCCAATAAACAGGCATCCCACGGTCTGCATCTTCAAAATCTACCTGCGCCTGTAGGCCGAGCTATCAGGGATTTTTTTCATTTTTACTGCTTTAAATAATTAAATAGGACAATAGTTGCTTAGTTATATATTTACTTAACTCATTTTATGAGCTATTGATATGTAAGTCTTATTTTTTTTTCTCATAAGCATTTAAAATCATGCATAAAGTAATTTAACAAAAACACTATTTTTCATTAAAAATCGTATTATGAATAACACATGCATGAATAAATCTTTTAATTAGCAACACTCTTTTCAGAATCTTAATTCAACAAGTTTTATTTTGAGAACATTTGGTTTTTAAATGTTTTTTTTTTTATACACTTACAAGCACTAAAATCTCCTCAACTATTATAGCCTTCCTAATTTCTCTTACATTCTGTGATTTATTCTCTTCATATGGACTTATCTGGAATAAGTTACGTAATCACTTAGCAGTAGAAAAGGCTGAAAACTTTTTAGATAAATCATTTTTATAAGTTATCAAAATACTGATTACTAGCTAATAAATATGGATGTTTTCAAGTAAGATATCAGATAATTTTATTTATTAAATACTTATAAATTATTTAGTTTTAATCGAATTTCCTTTTTAATGTGTGACATTTTGTCATTGTGTAATGAAATATAATCTTTAAAATGTATAGTATATGTGGAGCTATGTAATGTAGAATTTCGAAACACCACTCTGAAATCTGATTTAATATACTATTCTCAATAAGTATAATTTTTTCTTTCAGTCTTAATACCTTCATAGTTGCCTTATAGCGGAAATAAAATTAGAAATTTATAAATTTTTTAGTTACAAACTTTTATGCATGCATTAAAAATAAATTAATGCAAATTTATTATTAATTAGCTGTAAACCACCTTAAAAAAAAAAAAAGCTGGCTTTTTTAAAGTGGTTAACTTAACCCCCCCCCCCCCCCTTAAAAAAATAGGCCAGGTTTTTTTGGTTTAGCTAAAAGCTGCCAACCTACCCATTTTTGTAAATAATTACTCGAAGGAAAAATACTCAAAATATCAAACACCAGCTACTTTAAACAGCTTCTATACATTTGAAATGGAATTAAATGTTGTCATAATTTCGTCAGTGGTATTTTTTGCTTAAAATGCCTGATAATCTTCCTTTTTATGCTGGTTACTAAATCCTCTCTTAATTTGAAAAAGAATATGAGCCAATATTGATCTAGATTGGTATTCATTAAGTTGCAATTCAGTTTCTTCTATTTCCAACAAATGAATTTGTTCTATAGGTTCACCCACAGCACTGTCCCTAATCTATTATACTAATGGTTTGATATTTCTTCCATATTCAGATATCTCTTATGTGCAATATCTTTTTGAAAAATTTTTATGCCAATTCTTTTTATTTATTTTTTTATTTTTAGGTAAACAGGGTGCTAATATAGATTTAGTGCTAAATAAAGAAAACTCTTTCCATAAATTTACATAGTCAATAAAGTTCTATAATTGCAAATATGAGACAAATTTTAACAATGTTAAAAATCACAAATTCAAACTATCCCAACATTAAAACCACATACGGCCATTTCAAGGATAACTCAAATCCCTTTCATCAGTGTTTTTTAAAAATAAAAAGGTTCAAAGAACCACACTTGGCTATTCTTTGAACCTTTTTAATCTTTTTTTTTTTTTTTTAACACTAATGGGATCTGAGTTATCTTTGAAACGGCATATGTGGTTTTAATGTTGGTACAGTTTGAATTTCTGTGTTTTAACGTAGTTAAGCTTTATCTTATGTCTCTGAACCCACACAAAGTGAACATCTGGCAAATATGGTTGATTTTCGGACAACCAAATACCAAATTTTCATGGTGTGGAGTAAAGTAAAATAATTTTTTGACAAAATATTGAAACTATTGCTTCTTGTACTTATTGTTTGTTACTTTAACTATATTCCTTATGTATGTTGATTTCTTGTATTATCTGAAATGCAATGACATTTTTATTATTTATTTAAAGCATTATTATTATTGATTAAGTGTATTACATATTTAAGTTATTCTGCACCTTTTTTTCCCCCTAGATTTTAGACATGAATCATAGCCTTTGTTCTACTCCAGAAGTTATTAATTATAATTTTCATCCTGATGTATTTCATATTCCAACTGGTAGTGGAAATACAGCAAAAGTTGCAGCTATTCCAGGTAGCTTTTTTTAATAACAATTTTTTCAATCATTGTTTTTAGTTTTACTAATTTGGCAACTTTAAAAAACTCTGTTAGTTTTGCATCTTTACATGTCTATGTGTAATAGTTTGTTAACATTTCTAAAGCTATTAGAATTATTAATTTGTAGTAAAGTATTATTATTAAGTGCAATTTTTTACTCTGTAAAAATTTTATTTAGAAAATTTTTTGTGATAAAATTGTGCATTTAAAAAAGTAAATATAAGATTTGAAACTGCTCATATGAGCTACACATTTTTTCTCTTCCTTAAAAAATATTAAATGTCCTAATAATTTAAAACAATGATATCATCATCTTTCTGCAACATGACTTAAAGAGTGTAAATAATAAATAAAATCCCAGCTGGCCAAGTGATACCTGCTGAAATTACCTAGCTTCATTGAGGGATATTCTTGAAATTTCATAAACTGGCCTTTAAGAAACACACGGCTTGCATAATTGTTGCAATTTGACTTGATTATTTTTACATCAAAATCTGAAACATGATCAGTTTCTAGCAACTGATCTGCAAGCTTCAATTATAAACCCCCAAAACAGAATATTTTGCAATGTTCTGCAACAAACCTTCAGCTGATCAAAAATGTTCTACGGGAATAAAAAAGTAAAACACAGGGAGATTTTCTTGTATATGTAGGAGTGCCATTTCATCTTCTATAAAAATGCTAAAGACATTTCATAAAACGCTAACACACACACAAACCAAAGAAATGATGAATTTCGCAGTTTTTTTCTCGTAATTGATTAACGATTTTTCCAATATTTTTGAGATTTTTCTCCCTGATAACTTTCTCCCTATGATCGACTGACAAATTGCATGAGCTTTTCCCGCGACCAATTGATGAATTTCGCAATCTTTTTCAATGAACGATTGAAGAAGTTTTTCCGTTGATTGATAGACAAATTTAGCACTTTTTTCAATGAATGAATGGTGAATTTTGTTGAAAATGAGAATTTGAAATGTTCTGCAGAGAAATTCATTGTTCTGCGACGTATGTCGCACTTTTAAGCATATTCTGCTTTGGGGTTGTAAACTTCCATTCCTATATGCAAGTTTATGCTCTTTTAAGCAGCTATCACACTTACGTCCAGTTTCCCCTATATGCACTTGAGTTACAGTCCTTACATGGAATACTGAAAATAACACCAGTAACTTGAAAAGGGAGATCCTCTGTTTTAAATTACAAATTATATCTTTCATAACATTTTGTGGTTTATAAGCAGCATTGATATTGAGTGATTTAAATAAAATAAGACTCTTTCTGATAAGTTCTTATTGTACGATATCGATATATAGCCTGTAGGTTTCATGTGAATAAAGGGGGGGGGGAAGTAGACAGTTCTGAAAAAAACGTTGAGACTTTTTCGTTAGTTGGGCGCCAGTGAAATATATATATATACCAGAAGGACCCGTGCGAAGTTTTCGCACTGTAATCTTTGAGATTATTTCCTGGTACGTTTTAGCACTAATTTTTAATTAACTGATTTTTTTTAAAATCAAACTACCCGTTTTAACGAAATGTGGTTGTACTATCTCAGAAACTTGTTCAAACACTTTTCGAATGATACCTCATTCATCGTTGTATGTTTTGTATGTGTATAGAAAAAAGGATGTTGACAACAGAAATAATATATATAATGATTGCTTGTGTATAAGAACATGGGAATAGAATGCCAGAAATTTTTTTGCCAAATTTTCTTCTATCGCCAAGGTTATTTCTCTAGATTGCCAGACCCCTATACTGAAAAAAAAAAAAAACATTGTCGTATTAACAGTTTAATGAAGTATTAAGAAATAAATACTTACAATTTTTGTGAATCCTAATGAACTGTATATCTAAATGGAAGATAACCCTTAAATTACGTAATCTACTGGTGCTCCGATACAGTACGCATATACACAGCCATGATTAAACAAAGTAAACAAATAAACCATAGGTGAAAACGTGTAAAAATTAAATAAAAACCCGATTAAAAGATCGATATATTTTTTTTAAGTACGCGCAAGAAATAAATTAAGTCGTATTTTAATTGCATTATAGGATGACGTCCTCTGATAATGCAGTATTTTATTTTTGTGGCAACACTAATTTGAGGAAAACTCTTCATTTCATTTATGAAAACAATACCAATTTAATTTTTAATTAACTGCAATTTTTAATCAAAAGCATGTTTTAACGAAATGTTAAGTGTGCTATGTCAGAAGCCTGTTCAAAATCCTTTCATATGCTATCTCATTCGTCGTTCTGCATTTCGTATTTTCTTAGAAAAAGGGATGTTGACAGGAGAAATAATATAATGATACAAACACATATATATATATATACCTATGCATATAAATATACACATACATATATGTATATATACAGAGGTGCCAAGCTTTCACTAATCTTCCGTAATATGTGTGTTAATTTAACTCAGGTTTAATACGTTTTGCACCAGAAATTTTTTTAAAGAAATGAAATTAAATATATTCCATGTAAAATCTGAAATTAACTAAATAAAAATTCATAAAGTAATTATTCTGGTTCGAAACGTTATTAAACTGGGTCAAATTAATCCACATATTACGGAAGATTAGTGAGAGCTTTGCACCTCTGTATACATATATATATATTTCACTGGTGCCTGGCTAACCAAAAAGTAGTACCAAAACTTTTAATCCACCTCTATTTGCATGCATCCTACAGGCTATGTAATAGTCAATACATCCAAAAAGAGTTCAAATCTCTCAAGCAAAACTACTGGTCTTCTTTTCTTTTGAATTGCAGTTTCAATTTTTCTATTGATAAAAACTATTTAAAATTAATAAGAAATGTTTAGATATATGGAACTGTACAGTTTTTAAAAATAATTTTTCTTAGAAATAGTGACGATATAAATTAAAACAAAGCTGTGTAAAATGTGTATAATTGTTATTTGACCTTTAGAAAATGTTATTCCTTGTTTTTTCAGCTTACTGGCCTGGAGATCCACATGAATATCCATTTTTACTGGTCTTTACAATAGATCAAATGAAAAGTCTCATAACTCAGCTGGAAAACCACCAGTTAGGCAGTATTGTAAACAGTGCTGCTGTTGTATCCTCCTTTGCATGGCTGAATTCAGTTGCTATGTATCATGGTAAATTATGTTTTTCTCTTCTGTTGTCTTAATTACGCACATGTAAATAGATGTTTGCATGAATTAGAGATGAATTCAGTTTTCTATTTTCTTTTCTTTTTCTTTCTTTCTTTATTTATTAATTTTTTTTTTTTTTTTTTTTGAGGGAATTAGAGATAAGAATGCTCGGAAAAAACCGGAAACTTTGGGAAAAAAACTGTTTTTTTTCCATTTTTTTCCAAAGGTATATTTTTTAATTTTTCCGAATTGGAAAAATTGATATATAATTAATAAAATAATACATTCAAAATGTTATGGCTGCATTCTGATGTTTTTTCATGTTCAGTGTCTCGGATGAAAATGTTAACTATGAAAAATATGATCTGTAAGCAGTTTAGGAAGAACTTCAGTCCTTTAAAGGACCCTTCAATTTTTTCACCTTAAAACATAGGGCCCTTCACAAAATTCGGAAAACTTTTCAATCTTCATCCTGAATCTTCTAGAAATGTGCCAATTTTAGAATAACAAAACCTGTCACATAACAGCTGAAATCATCAATGAATCTGTTATCTAGCTGTATATATGTATGAAGAACCTTATTAAAAATATCTAAATAGGAATCTAAATATAACGATAATTTCTAATTCACAAAATTTGATTATATTTTTTATGAAAATTTTGTAAGATTTTTTTTTAGAAGGCGATTTTTTTTAATACAAAGGTTTACAAAAACAGTATCGCATGAAAAAAAATGTAAGCCGATCCATGCAACTTCTCTTGTTAAAAATGAAAATCTGTGTAAAAAATTATTTCAATACCAATAGTTTGAAAATTGAATATAAAAATTTAAACATGCATTTATTTTTATTAGCATAGCTGCAATTTTTAGTGTAATCAGGTGATAATCTCCAGAAATATTTAACTATTATTAGAAACAAATTCTTTTTTAATAACATGCAATTGAAATTATTTATTATTTCTTTTCAAGCTTTTTTCTCTGCTCTTCCTTTTATTTAAAATACAGATTTTAAGACTTGTCTAACTGTATTTTTTAAAAATATAAATGCATACAAATAAACTTTGCAAAGAAAATGTAAATTTTCTGTGAAAAATTTAGTTGAAAACAATTTGTATAAGTATTCAAAAATCCACTTGTTTTATAACTTTCATTAAATAAATATACATACGTACATATATTACTTTGATATTAAGAATCTAAAACTTAAACTGAAACCAAAACATATAGGGTTGGTTTAGGTTTAGACCTGGAAAGCTGTACCAAAACTAAATACACGTGAAATGGAAATTCTAATTGTGAGAAAATTTTCTTGTGATATTGTAAATTAGTATAAATTTTTAAGGAATGGAATATTTAAAAATTATAATATTTATAATGCCACTTATACTACAATAATTTGTTTCTTTAAAATGGTATCATTTATATACTTAAGCAATACTATGTTGACTTGAGGTGATATTTAATGCAATTTAAATTTGCTTTCAAATTGCAGTGATATTGGTTGAAACTTGAAACTCATAAGATTTTTTTGTTGTTATTTTTTAAATTTCCTCTACTGGTAATTGAAGAAATGCAACTGAAAAATCATTTCAACAGAGACATGATATACTATTACAAACAATGGTGTTAAATTAAGCAAGAAAAGCTACTGTAAAAATTCTGAGACTGAAAGGCTAAACTTTTAAAAGCTGACTTCTTCTTCTTCTTTTTTTTTTTTTTTTTGTAATACATTTATTTAAAGAGAAAAAAAAATATTTTTTAGTATGCAGAAATTTGAAAAATGTTTATTATTTTATATTTTTTAAGAAATTGTAACTTAGTTTTGCGAAACATTTGTAAGAAATCAATTTTTCCAGAAAAAAAACTATTTTTTTTCTGCCACTTCAAAATTTCCAGAAATTTTACATTTGTAGAGGGTATAGAAATGAAGTTTTGCAGTACGGTGTCAAACTTTGTAGTTGCATTATTTAAAATATTATATTATAGATTATGTTCTTATTTTATGTTATTTTGCTCTTATTATCTTCTGTTGATGTTTTTAACCCTCTCATAATAATCTCAAAAGTTTTCCCCAAATATAAAAAGGGCAGAATGCTGCTGGTAGAAAAAAGGGCACCTTTTTAGTTTATTAAGGGTTTGTTTTTAGCAGAGTTGGGCAGTATCGAAAATACATGTATTTGGAGTACTTTTTTAAAATACATTTTTATTTTGTATTTTGTATTTAAAACTGATAAAACTAAAGTATTTTGGAAGTGTAATACTTTTCCCTAGTATTTTGTATTTTCAAAATACTGAAAATACATTTCTCCAAATTAAGACTGTCAGGGTTAAATCGCAAATCAACCAGAAGAGTTAAAAAAATTTTTTTTTTCATTGTAAATTGTTTTTTATTTTTATAACAAATAATTTGTATGCTTTAACATGTGGAATACCATTTCTTTTTTCCACCAGTTGGTTCATGATTGCTCCCCAGGCAACTGTTTTTTTACTAATATTTCTATCTCTATTTTCATATCCTATCTTCTAGTAGAAATTTACTGTGGAGATTATTTATTATAAATAGTGGTCATAACACATATTTATCATTGTTTGTCAACGGGTAAATGAAACCAAATTATATCCATGCAAATTTTCAAATTTTTATATTGCTTTATAAATTTTAAAATTTTATCTCTGAATATTCTTTGTTTACTATATATAATTATTATTCTCTCATGGACTGGTTTATTTTCTTTATCAGTTTTTCTTTATACTTTGGTAACTATAATTTAAAAAGAAAAATAGATTTCCAAAAGCACTTTGTGTTCATTTTACTGGAATCTAGTACAAAATTATTTAAAATTTTATAAATGCATTTTGTATTTTAAATGTATTTCAAAAATACATGTGTTATGTATTTGGAAATTTTAAATTTGAAAAGTATTTTGTATATTTTAGGCTGTAGAATCAATACATTTTGTATTTTGTATCGAAAATGGTTTACGGATGCATTTTGCCCAAATCTGGTTTTTAGACTTAAGGACACTTTGTAGATTATTAATGGCACTCTTCAGATTCTTAAGTGCCATTTTTAAATTCTTAATAGTACTTATTTGATTATTAAATATACTTTTAATATTTAAAAGTCAGGGCTAGAGGTTTGCACAGATTAAAATTTCCAGGCCTGGGCCGGGAAATGTTTTGTGCCCTGTACAAAAACTTTATTGGCCTGGTCTGGCCCATTATGAAATTTAAAAATTTGGCCCTTACATAAGCTTTATTGGCCAGGCCAGGGGTCGGAAGTAGCGCGCTACAAGTAGCGAAACTACAGTAGTCGCTATTTTTTCTAGTAGTTTGTAGTGTAGCATGCTACATTTAAAAAAATGTAGTGTAATGAATAGCGCGATACAAAAAATTAGTAGTTTGTAGCGAACTTTCACGCTACTTTTAATGCTACTTTAAGAGAAGAGGAAAAAATGATATTCTTCTAATCACTAGATCATAACTCGCTTCTTTTTTACGAAATGCGTTCTCTGCAGCAGTTTGTGAACGTTAGCGACAAATCTCAGTTGCAGTGTTATACATTTTTCTATTGACTTTTGTTGATAAAACAAAACAAATTGCTTACTCACCAAAAGAATAAATTTCTTGAGGTCAACACTTTGTCTATTAACGCTTTCTTAAATCTTATGTTTTAATGCGTGGTGATCTTCTTTTGGAATTAAAATTATGACAGAGAAAAATAAAATTGGGCTGCCTGTTCGGCATATAACCAGTATTTTAAAGTTATCTAGTGGTAATTACACTGTAACTTGTAAACTTTGAATATTTAATAAGAAGTTGTCAGTTTAAAAATTATCCGCTTTGAACAGGAAGCTAAACATAGAGGTGAGTTAGCATTCTCTTTAATAATAATAATTGCTGTATCGCATTTCGCACCGATTATCTAAAGCCTATGTATAATCATTAAAAAGAATATTTCCAAATTAAGATTTCTAGTTAAGGAAATATTATCATTCAATTGTTTATTATCATAAAAAATTATCTTATTAACACGTCTTTTGATCGTTGTAAAATATTTGTTCTATGCATGCATAAAAACTAATTGAATGCATATTCCCTTCTTCCAGATTCCAGTAGATAAAAAAATGTGCTTGGGGGAAAAAAGGCCAAAAAATACATAACTTTATTTTTATCAGGAATATAGAGTTTAGAGTATAGTAGACATCTCTACAGTCCTGATTTTTATGGTTATTTATTTTTATTTTAGCCGCACAGGTTCTTTATCACTAAAGAAATTGATTCATAATGTTTTATAGTTGATTTGATATCGATTAGAACACAAACTTTGTTTTTCAATACTTTTGATACTAAAATACGAATCTAGAGCTAGATCCTCAAATTAGCCTAGTTATAAATTTTTGCGAAGTCTATAATGATTAGTGTTCGATATATTCAATATTAAAAAATGGGTTAATTTTAGAGGTCGTCTAAAAAGTTAAATCATTAAAAAATTTTTTGATACTTTTCAGTGGAAAAAAAAACATTAGTATTAAAAATCCTTAAATAAATCAATTAAAAATTCCATCAAATACAAATAATTAACCGTGCTATTACATCTATTAAGTTTTCTGAGATTAGTCACCTTTTTGATAAATTATGGTCTCTCAAACTGTAGTTCAGCTGATTTTTTAAGCATAACTCAAAAATTATTTGCCTGAATGTGATGAAGTTTAGAAGTTTTTTAGAACTTCTCCTAAAATGGGTTACCGTATACAGTACAAATATTTACAGTTTTTTCGAATATTAATTTCCTATTTCATATCATACAATTATAGAAATTAGATACAAGGGATTTTAAAACTTTCAGTCCAAGTTACTTGAAACTTGGTATATGGTCATAAATTTCAAAGTAGATTAAAAATATTTTTTTAAAAATAGAGTGTTGTCATTGAAAGTTGCTATTGACCTAACATTTCAAAAGAAAGTCCTGAATATTTTTTTAATAAAAAGACTATATATTTGAACATTATGAGTGTATGTGTGTTTATTTTTATACAAAAAAGATAAAATTGATATCAGAGATATCAATTTTATTAAAATATGGATTAATTTTCTTTCACTTCAGTTTTGGGTATAAAGATTTTGGGGTTCGAGTCGTTTTCAAGTTCACAATTTCTTTTTCTTTCTTTTTTTTTTTTTTTGTCTGGTTTGGGTCGGGTTGCGGGATGACTTTAAGCAGAATTTTCAATTTCAGATCGAGTACACAATCCGACCCGCGCAGAACTCTAATTCTGTGCTCTCAATTTCGATTGTAGATTGATGAATCCTTCGACAAAATCTAAAAGTAGCGAAGTAGTGACTACTTTTGAAAAGTCGTTTGTAGCCACTACTTTTTAAAACAAGTAGTTGTAGTTGTAGTTAACTACATTTTTGATAAAGTAGTTGTAGTTGTAGTTCGCTACAAAAAAAAAAGTAGTTTTTCCGACCCTTGGGCCAGGCCCAGTAGAAAAGCTTGAGCCTGCACTTAACCATTACAGAATCTAAAAATTTGGTCTGGCCTGACTCAATTTCTACAAAACATGCCCATATTTATGAAGCAACATTATCCTACTGTTAAAATTATTCAAAATGCATGCATACTTATGCATAGATTTTATTTTCAGATTATTTTTCTGCTATTCATTGAATACAAAATAATAATATTAATGACCACTTAGACAATTGCATGCATTAAAAAAATTGACTTAGACCAGCGGTTCCCAACCTTTTATCTCTCTCGTACCCCTTGCTTAGGTTTTTCATTTATGCGTACCCCTTCGCACATAAACCCGTTCCAAATATTTTTTTTTTTTTGTTCATTAGTAATGTTCTTATGCTAGTTACCAATGTTAGATACATTTCTCTTCAGAATTCAAATTTTCAATCCCTTATCCCTTTTGAACCACTACACAATCTCAACATAAAGTCACTCAAAACATGAAATATTATCTAAATACTTCAAATTAAGCATTCAGGGGTAGTAGGGATGAAGCTATGCGTATTAATACACATTAATGAGTTTATGCTAATGCTGACCAGTCGAACACTAAAATGGTGACCTTCTTTCAAATGGGTTTTAACTGAAATTGGCGAAACCAGAAGACACAATACGATTTGTGTTTTTTCTAAATATTTCTACAATTACTAGAAAGAAAAGAACAATAGGGGGGGGGGGACATGCGAAATCGAAGGTGTTATTAGGAATGGGCAGAGATAAGGTCAATAAATGATCAAGTTTAGACATTTTCCTTTATTTTATGCAAATTTATTTTACTTTCACACAAGTCTCTCTTTGTAAACGAAAAGTTTACAGTTGTATGTTTTTGTTTTCTTTTTTCATTATTTGCAATTACCAATGTAATTTTCCCGTACCCCCAAATATTGCACCACGTATCCCCAGGGGTACACCTACCTCAAGTTGGAAACCACTGACTTAGACAATTACATTCAAATGATGATTCAATAAGAAAATCAATGTACTTTAGAATAAAAGAAAAAAATGGTAAAAGAAAATCACAATTTAAATGCTCTACAAAGAATAAAAGTAGGTTTTTAAAAATATTTCTGTGTAATTTATTAAATGAAATTAAAGTTTTAAATATTTTGTTAAACAAATATACAATGTTATTTTACTTCTACAAAAATAAATAAATAAAATGCTATTCCAACATGGGCTCAGAAGGAAGAATAAAGTCTAGGCCTTCCTCAGCTCAGAAAAAACAGAAGTCTGACCTGGCCCGGCCCTTCTCGATAATTCAACAACCAAGAAAAATTGCCATCCTAGACAATAAGAATTGAGAAAGTCATTGATTAATTCCCAAATTCTGCGATCTAGATGTTTTACAATCAATTGTCTCCTGAGAGTCTAAAAAGCACAAAATTGTAAAAATTAGCTATTATTCTGGCAGGAAATTTGATCGCAATGATTTTTACCTGATTGAGGTTTGAGAAAGAAAAAATAGTGATGAACTATATCTTGTTTGATGTTTAGAGGGGGGAGGGGGTGACACAATGAAGGAAACTATATTAAGTTCTTTATAAGTAATGTCCATTGAAGGTTTATTTATATAAGAAGTGGGAGTGGTGCGGGGGGGGGGGGGGATTGAGAAATGAATGGGGCGATGTCTCTTGCCAGAAGGAGTTTTGCAATGATAACAAATAAATTTACCATTAGGAGTTCCAAAATTTAAACTTCTGAATTTCTAAACTACTTGACCAAAGGACTTCTTATTTGATATTCTGAAGTAAAATTTACCAAAAAAGCCAAATGTGATGTCAAAATTAGGTGTTCATATTGAAAATTTCAGAATTTGGCACAGTTTCAGCCTGAAAACGACCTTCTAAACTTACATTTTTCACATAAATTGGAAGAAGACATAATTTCCAGTCAAATGATTATTTTAAATTTTTTCTGTGACAATTCTAAGATTATGTATGGGCTATTCTTTATTTATTTATTTAGTTATTAATCAATGATGCCACTAAGTTTTTGAAATCCTGAGTCAAAGATACCCAGACTCTTGCATCGGGTCAGGTTACCTGCGGTTTGGGTCGGCATTATATTTTTTCATTGCAGTTCGGGTTTGGGTCGGGTTGACTTCTACTTTTTTGCTGCGGGTCAGGTTGACTTTCATTGTTTTGGGTTCAGGCTGGTTTTGGGTTGGGTTTTGACTCTTGCGAGTTGGGTTATGGATGACCCACCTTTTCAAAAGAATATCCACAATATTTTTTCAGATTAAAAATATACATACAGTAAGACCTCCATAATGAACACTCCCAAAAAGCAGATACCTCTATTTAGCAAACACTTTTCCAATTCCTGACACTTACATATTTGTACGCTTATACCTTGGATTAGTGGGGCTCCTCCAAATCTACGCACATGTAGCGTGTGTTTGTGTGCATTAAATATCACAAATACGATACATGTGTTTTTGTGTGTATCACAAACGAAATGTTTGATAATGTTTTTCATATTCTGAGAAAAGAAAAAATGGTTCTTAACTGCACCGAAAAGAAAGAATAATCTATGATTACATTTCTTATATACATTTTATTTTTCCTCATGCAGTCAATTGAATATATACTCATTCATATTCAAATACGTATTTATTTTCATCTGAAACATAGTTCTGTTCAAACTTTTAGTGAAAATCCAAACAATCTGACTTGAAAAATACCTAAATATGACCTGGAAGAACTGTTCTAGGATAAACTTGATATACAGAAAAAAAATTAAAGTCATCCCAACTCAAAAAAAAAAAAAAAAAAAAAAAAAAAAAAAATTGAAACATCCTAACCCGATGCAAGACTATTCAACGATCTCAGGGTGTCCGGCATTCAGAGGTTTCACTATATTTGAATATTAAAGAATATAGATTTGTCAATTTTTCTATATAAAATATAAAATTAGTATTAGAGATTAGGGATGCACCGAATAGTGATTTTGGCCAAATATCGAATATTCGGCCCACAGGTAAACTGAATACCAAATATTCGGCTAGCCGAATAGTAACAGTGAGGCTGAATACCGAATATTCGGCTGGCCGGGTATTTTATATTTCAGAGTTTAAAAGTTAAATTATAAAACAATTTTACATAATATTTAACACAAATACTACCAGGAACTAGAGGATTTTGCATGAAACCTTAACACACACAGAAAAAAAATCTGAGTTATAACTAAGAAAGAGGATAGTCTTAAAACTTTTTTAATTAATAAAGCTTTAAACTTTGTAGCTTCTTCTGTGAATTTAAATAAATTTATAAAATGTTCTTATATTCTAAAACAAATACTTTAAAAGCAAAGAAAAATTTTGAATGAATTAGAAGAAACATTTTACAGTGATATAGTGTTTATTTGTCAGGAAGGGACTAAAGTAAAAAAGTCCTTCTGGCCTGTACCGGGAGGAAAAGGTAGCTTTCCTATATCTTCGTTTTAAAATTTTAGTTAATGTTACTCGAAAACAGCAAGCTAAAATGCAAAGAAACTGTTTACAAAAGATTCGTTAATACTGAATTTGAATAAGAAATTTGCCAAATTATTGAGCCAAATTGGCTTCATTTTTGAAGACTTATTTTGGTCACCAAATTTGGCGATATTTCACCAAATGTTGCCGAGTTTGGCGAGAATTTGGCGCTAACGGATATGAATATATGGTTTTATGCGTATGATGGGAAAATGATTACAACAATGAAAGATAATAATTTGCGAGAAGTCGCGTTCACTAAAACTTATAAAATAATCGTTGGATTTTTATAATGTGCTATCTTGTTTCGAAATGTCTGCCACCCTAGAATTTCAAACTGCTGTATCTCAGGCGTTTTTTAAGATAGAGGTAAAACAAAAAATACTCCGGAATCCTCGTATCAAGGCCTATCACTTAATTAAAAAATGAATTTGAATTTTTAACTTTTTTGTACATTTATTTCAGTTTTAAATTTTTAAATGGCCGCCATCTTGAAACAAAATGGCGGACCTAGCTGGCCAACGAACTTGGTCGAGACATTGGTGAGCTTAATACACACAATTAGTTTCATCAAAATTGATTTATAAATACGAGCGTTATCGTATGACATAAGTCAGATATATATATATATATGTTGATATATATGGATATATCTATATATATAAATCAACATTTGAACGGAGGGTGGTTTTGGGGTCTGGGGGGGTCATGATCGGTGAAAATATACCGAAATTTTCTGGAATTGCTTACATCCGAACGGCTGCAATAGGTAGCTTTATACTTTTTTGTATTGAAAGCTACCTAGCAATACAATATATTAAAATGGTGGCAAATCAGAAAGAATAACTTTCCAGCTCCTTTTGATTTGGCAAGGAAGTTTTTAAATGAACCAGAGAGCAGGTGTCTGGAATGGGCGATCCTATTCAGAGGTTGTAAACATACAGGGTGTTCACACATCTTGGAACAAACTTTCTGCATAGATAATGTGGTCAAGACAAATATTTTTTGAGCAAGAAACATTATCTAAATCCACTTATTCCATCAAAAATACAATACATTCAATCAAAAACACATGGTGTGTCACTGTAGGCTGAAACTGAATTTTCGTTCACAACTTTAACAACAATGAAGACATTTTAGTGAGATTTGCATTGTATTAAGTTTGCTTATAGAAAATATGATGATATTATATTGTAAGTGGCTGAAATATGGCCAGTGACACAGTATAAGTAGTACTATTAGCTGCACTCTGAATAAAGGAATATTTAGCTCAATGTTGTTTAGATATGAATGGTGGCATTTTACCGTGATTCACAGAAATCAAAGAAACTGTGTTGAAAATTTAGTTACAATATCTATTCAGGAACTTGCATTTATTTGTACATAATTAATTCATATGAAGGTCATCATTAATGGTTAATTTTCTGGACACTTTTCAAAAAGTGAATAAATAATGTAAAAACATTCTCTTTCATTGAAATATGATTCTATTTCTAATTATTTTTAGTATCTTTATTAATTGACACATTGAGAGTTAAAAGTAGAAATTGTGTTTTTTTTCAAATATTTAAATTTTTTTTTTTTTCAATTATTCGGTTTGGCTGAATATTTTGATATTCAGCAGGCCGAATAGTTTGATCTTCAGTGGACCAAATAGTTTGATATTCAGCCTAACTGAATATTCGGTAATATAGCCGAATACCGAATAGATACTGAATATTCGGTGCATCCTTATTAGAGATATAATTGTACATTATTTTTCAAAATAGTATTAAAATATGATTTATTGTACTTTCATGACGGGTTCAGGTCGAGTTGCAGGTTGCCAAAAATTATTTTTGCGGGTTCGGGTCGGGTTGCGGGTTGAAGAAATTTTTTTTTGTCGGGTTCAGGTTGAGTTGCGAGTTGACTTCAAATTGAATATGTCGTTTCAGGTTGGGTACAACCCGACCCGTGCAGGACTCTAACCCAGACACTTCCAAAAAACTGGGTCCATTTTTACAAAAGTGGGTCCACTTTTAGAAATAAGGCAGATTTAATGAATTTTATACAAAAATATACATTTTGCTATTTTTCAACAGAAAAATTATGCATCCTGAAGGATCCATAAAAATGATTTTTTTTGCGTTCCTTCTCCAATTTTTTGCTTAAATGATACACCATAGCACACTCCCGGCATCACTGTTAATTGTCGCCAGCTACTTTGGTATTTCTGTGCTAAATAAGCTAATGATGTATTGTGCTGTCCTCTAAAAAAAAAAAAAACCCAGGGTGAAATGTTTCCTAAAAAAAACCCACCCTAGTATTTTATCAAATATTTCACTGAAGTCTATTTTTTTGTTTTGTCCTTTTTTTATGTGTCATTTATAATAATAAAAATATCTAAGGAGTGCTTATTTAGTTTTAAAAGAATTTAAATTAACAATTACAGAATTCTGACAAAACACAAGCTTTATTTTTACAGTTTTTCTTGTTATAATACAATTTTAGAATTATGTACATAATTTTTTTTAATCTTTTTTATGTCAAACCATTAATAGGTAAGAAAGTGTTTCATTTTTAGCTGAGTATGTCAGTTGTGGGTTTTTTCTTCAGATAACATGGGTTATTTTTTGAAAAGTGTTTTTTTTTTCAAATTCCCACTTAATTGGCTGCCATTTTGTAATAAAGTGATAAAATGAAAAATACTCAACATTAAAATCTTAGTCAGAACAAGCTGTAAAAGTTTTGCCATGTTTTATTTTTGTGCTTTATTTATTAGACTTTATACAGAAAAAATTAAAAAAAATGGCTTTTTTTTTAGGATACAGCATACTATCTTAATAATCTAAAGTATGAGAGAAAAAAAACAACAGCAACACATATATAATTTTTCCTTGTTTTCTCTTCTCCAGGATTTACTCCTTTTCATGACATCACATACCCACTGGTTTGTCAAACTGTCATCACCAACGGCCAGGATTGGAATTTTTTCGTCTATCAGATGAACACCATGGCCTTCCACAGTGACGTTGACAAAAAAGACCGAAGAAACTTGTGCTGGACATCTGGAAACCTGAGGTTGTTTGAAACCATTGAGAATGGGCAGGTCAAAGGAATAAATGATGAAGTATTTAAAGTTCTTTTGAAATTTTTGCATAATGCACCGCAACCCAGGGAAAATGTGGATATGAGGCCCTACTTAGGAGAGGATACCAGAACTACTGAAGATATAGTGTACAATAGATACATGTTAAGAAAGATGTATACTCGGATACCTCTTAAAATGGATCATCGTGATGAAGTGCCGACATGGGTTAAAATTTATAAATTGCATCCCGATGCACCTCCATGTCCCTTTGTTCGGCTGGAGTAATGTAGTGATATTTGAATAAAAATTTTTAATTGTATAGAAAGTTTATATTATTTTGATTTCTCTTGTATACATTTGTTGAATAGCATGCCTATGATATTAAGATTTTAGGTACTTTTCCAGTATAGGGGACATATATATATATATACATATATAAATTCATACATGAACAATAATAATAGTACATCAGGTTAGTTTTCATAGCTGTTTATATCATTTGTCAACAAATTTCACTTTAAAAAAATACCAAGGCTGGAAAAGTACAAGATTTAGTTTATTAATGCCGCTGATATTTTCCTTATTAAAAAATTGCTGCCTTTTAATTTATGTCCTGAAAATTGAATATTTTACATGAAGTTTATTATTATATTTTTTAAGTAGCTTAAAATGTTTCCCCCCCCCTCCCCCTCCTTTTAAATAAAAATGCATTTTCTCCAATCTTTGGAATATTTTCTCCATAAGTCCCTTACTGAAGCGAAGGCAAAACAAAGATAAACAGTTCTGATTTAATCTGAAGTAGTAAATCTTCAGATCAGGAGCCTCAAAGTCAGGTCTTAAAGTCAGTGTTTTTTTTAATCTCACTTTTCATATTATTTAGCCTTTTACAATCCGCAATTTAATTTTTTTATATTACATACATATTTATAGGCATATAAAATATTTCGAAGGTTTCAGAAATTAGAAGCGTTAAATTAAACACAGTTTATGCTATGATATTCTGAAATTCTTATGAACTTCTTACTCTTGTAATTTTTTAGATAAAAATATACATTTTTTCAGGGGGGCTCTGCCCCCCCTCCCCTCCATAATCTTTTAAAATTATATTCATGATTTCCTATTGATTATGTGAATGATTCTAGTATATCTTGGATTTTGTTCTACATAGTGGTTTTATTAGGATAAACAATAATTTTGAAAATAATTTCATGTTATCCTAATACCCAAATAACAATATTTACTTACCTGCCAACCATGAAACACTTACATCTGATGGATAAGTTGAATAATATCTCATGTACAAAAAAAACTTATGAAATGTAAACTGAATCTACTATATTTCACTTATATCTATTTTAGAAATCTAGTGTTATTAAATTTTTGTTTCGGAAAAACAGTTTTGATGGTCATTCTATAATATTTATTTGATATAAGTACATCCTCATTTAACTCGATGGTAATAGCATACTGAAATCTCCCCAAAAAGGCATATTTGGAAACTTTTAAACCTATTGGGTAATCATTCATAATTGTGCCCACAGCCAATTCACTAAATAGCAAACATGATTTGGCGCTATAAAGTATTTTTTGTGATAGCTTTTATGTTCTCAGTTTCCAGTAATTGTAATATTTCAGGATTGTTTTAACTAATTTGTTTAGATTAACTACCTCATTGTACAAGTGGTTTTATCCTATTTTAAAAATTATATTAACTTTTTAACGATGAAACATCTACACCTGTTCCAGAAAATGAATAATATCTCATGTAAGAAATATACATAAACCAATATAAACTCATACTACGAGACTTGAATCCATATTACACGTTCAATGTTTTTATAATTTTCGTTTGGAAAAAAAATATTTTTGTAATCATTCTAAAGTAGTTAAACGGTAACTTGTATCAAAATAAATTCTCATTTATGTCAATAGGATACGAAAATCACACGAAAATAATATATTTTGCTAATAAAATATTGCACCAAAATCATGTGAGTTACTTGATTTTTTTTATTTTGTTATTCTTTGAAATAGGGTTGATAAGCAATTAATAAATTAAAGAGCAAAGTAAAAAGAAATGCATTTTAAAATTTACAAAAAATATGAAAATAAAATGTTTTATATTTCCCAAACAGATGCAAAAAGTTTTCCAATAATTTAAACAATTTCTAAATTCTAATAAATCTATCGGCAAATTTTCAAAGCTATTGGATATATTTAAATAAAACCTCCATATCGAAAATTTAGCATCCATAATTTTACGTTGAAATCCATTATTCAAATATGCGATTTTCATTTCAGTTAAAAATGAAATTTGAAAATCGTCTGCATTCCCATTATGACCTAAAAAGAAATGTTCTATATTTTTCAAACGAATGAACCAAATGTAACTAAAAACTATACAGCTAATTTCAGGTATCTCGCCAACATACCCACCAAAACCAACCTAATCGGAGGATTTTTGCGGCAGTTATTGCAGAACAAACAAACAGACGGACGGAAACCAAAAACTTTTCGTGTGTCTGCAGTAAGCGTTCACTGACATTTAGGCAATTACTTTGAGTTAAAAACATTTATAAAGTCATTATGATCATCATATTGTGCTTTGAGAGGCAAAATGTTTTTATTAATGTAATTTTTAAGCGGAGTCATCATATTAAAAAATATATATATAGACTTGTAGCAAAAAAGTTTATATTAATGTACTGAAATAAACAAAGAATCTGGGTATAATAAATGATGAAAACTCTAAAAATTTTATTAAATTAATAGGAAGCAAGATATATGCAGCCTAAGTAATTAATATGACTAATTAATTAATATGACTCTTCACAGTTTCTTATTCTAAAATCTGTGAGAAAATAGCATTATTGAGGTAGTCATATTAAGTGTAGAAAAACAATGCTCTACATGTCTCTGCTAGTTACATGTCATAGTTATATAAATGATAGCCATATAAACAGAACAAATTATTTGACTATTCTTGTGTCAGTAACAGCTGAAAATAAGCAGTGACTAAAAGTGTGTTCAGTCACTGCTGATACTTTAATCATGACATTTGAGGGCCTTTAATCATGACATTAAAGGCCAACACTAGTCATACGAAGAAACGCACTAGCTAATGTTAAGTCTATGGGAAGGTTATTTTCAAATTTCTCGCTCACATTTTAATATTTATTTATTTTATTTATTTATTTTTTCTGCTTAGGATAGTTGAGGTCAGGGCTTTATAAATTTGAAAAAATCTGGTAGCCAGTAAAAAAATCTCCCCCCCACCTGCCCTCCCTCTTGGATTTTGAAAAATCACAAATGTTTTTTATGAATTAATTGAGAAAAGGTATCAACAAGCATAGTTTAGAAATATTGAGTTATATAGTTTAGAATATAATTTCTTTTACTAAGTTTTCTAATGAAACTTATTATAATAAAACAACAGCTGAAAAAAAAAAAATAAGGATTACTGTAAAGGTTGAATTAAGAGGCTATACTTCACTCATGCGAAAACACCCGCTCGTTAATGTTAATGGTATGGGAGAAATTCTTTTAAATATCTTGTTTACATTTCAATATTTTTAAATGATTTTTTTTGCATTATGGATAGCTGAGGTCGATCTCTACAAAGACCATTTTTTTACCTTTTCGATTTAGTTTACAAGGTTTTCTTAGATATACTTTTACTTTTGGAATCAGTTTCGAAAATGAAAGTTTTTAAAAAAGTTTTTAAAAAGTTTTTTAAAAACTTTACAACCAAAATCGAAAAAGTAAAAAAAAAAAAAAAAGAAGACCTGCATAGAAATCAACCTTAGCTATCTAATGAAAAAAAAAAAAAATCATTTAAAAAATATTGAAGTGCGAACTAGATATTTAAAAAAATGCCTCCGATAGAATTAACATTAGCGAGCGGTTGTTTTCGCGTGAGTGAAGTAGACATGTTCGGGGAAATGCTGATTGTCGAATGTTTCAAATGGTTGGATAGTTGAGTGCTACAAAATATATATTTGATTAGTGGGTATAGATGAACTAATGAAGCAGAAAAACTATTTTTCGCTATTTTCCTGTCGAACTCTTTTAAATAATTCTGATTTTATTATTTTAAAAATTGAATTTGATGAACTTATTTGTGCCAAATTAAACATAAAAGTTTAAAATATTGTTTGTTTGAATTAATTTCTAAGTTTTTTTCTTAATATTTTGCAACTCTGTAACTTCTTATGAGAATTTTAATGTACCATTGTGACTAATATGAGTAACAGGTGCTGCCCTTTATAGAAATTGTAAACAAATAATTACCGTAAACATATTAATTGTAAAAACATAAGCCTATTTACATAAGGTGGCTTGAATAATAAAAATCTTTACGTGCTTGTAACATAAATCTCATATCAGAAATATCAAAACTAATTACATTTGCAACATAACCTTAAGAGTTATTATGTCATATACTTTGCTAAAATAAACCTTGTTCCGTGCTGATATTATACAATTGGAATTGGCAAAATTAAGAAAAAAACCCTGCCATATTAAATAATTTAGTCGCCACCAGGCGACCGTATTTGTCAAGCCCTGGTTGAGGTCGATCTCTAATGTTGTTGGTTTTTACTTTTCAATTTTGGTTTCAGTTTTTTTTTATATAAGGGCACTTTCACTTTCAGAACAGGTTTCAAAATTGAAAATGTCTGCTTATAAAAAAACTTTAACCAAAATTGAAAAATAAAAAATGCATAACATTAGAGATCAACCTCAGCTATCCTATTCAGAGGAAAAAAAAAAAAAAATCATTTAAAAATATTAAAATGTGAGCGAGAAATTTGAAAATAACCTTTCCATAGACTTTACGTTAGCTTGAGTGTTTCTTCGCATGTCTAGTGTAGGCTCTTAAGAGGCTACTTCACTCATGCAAAAACAGCCGATTGCTAATGTTCATCCTATTGGGGGGGGGGGGGGGATATTTTAAGATATCTCATTCGCAATTCAATATTCTTAAATGATTTTTTTCTGCATAGGATAGCTGAGGTCAATCTCTATGCAGGCCCTTTTTTACTTTTTCAATTTTGGTTGCAATTTTTTTTATTGAAGATACTTTCATTTTCGAAACAGGTTCCGAAAGGGAAAGTATTTTAACAATAAAAATTTGTAATCAAAATCGATAAAGTATAAAAGGGTCTGCATAGAGATTGACCTTAGCTATCCAATGCAGAAAAAATCATTTAAAAATATTGAAATGCGAACAAGATATCTTAAAATATTTCCCCATGGGATTAACATTAGTGAGTGGCTGTTTTTGTGTGAGTGAAGTAGCCTCTTAAGAGCCTACACTAGTCACGGGAAGAAATGCTCAAGCTAATGTTAAGTCTATGGGAATGTTCTAGCGCGATTTCTCGCTCGCATTTTAATATTTTTAAATGGTTTTTTTTGCATAGGATAGCTGAGGTTAATTTCCAACGTTGTCAGATTTACTTTTTTGATTTTTATTGCAGTTTTTTTATAAGTAAGCATTTTCAATTTCAGAACCGGTTCTGAAAGTAAAAGTACCCTTATATAAAATAACTAGAACCAAAATCGAAAAAGTAAAAACTAACAACGTTGGAGATTGACCTCAGCTATCCTATGCAAAAAAAGCATTTAAAAATATTAAAGTGCGAGCGAGTTTTTTTACGATAGCTATATCTCAAGAACTAATGCACGGAATTTCATCCAACTTCAGATTCTGTTAGACCTTGACATAAATAGATGTTGCTTACGTGTTTGCGTAAAATGCCCAACAGGTGGTGCTGCTATGCTACGTTTTTCATTATTATCACGATAACTATATCTCAAGAACTAATGCACAGATTTTCATCAAACTTCAGATTCAGTTAGATGTTGACATAAGTTGTTGTTGATTAGGTTTTGGTCTAAATCTACCAACAGGTGGCGCTGCTATGCTGCATTTTGCAGGATTTACATGATTTCAGCGATAATCATATCTCAAGAACTAATGTACGGAATTTAATAAAACTTTAGATTCAGTTAGACCTTGATATAAATTGGTGCTGATTCTTTTTTGTGTATGCGAAATGTGTGTGAGATAGAAGAAAGTTTTGGGATTAGCACATCCGACAAGTTTTCTTTTCAGAACAGTCCAAGTTTGTTTAAAACTAAAGTTTCACATCAAAATTCAAAGACCTAAATTAATCCTGAGAATGACATGAAATATAATTGCTAGTTTCACTCTGGTTTGAATGACATGATGAAAAAGTTTTAAAAAGCTCAATCTTGTAAACGATACATATTTCTTTAACAACTGGATACCAATATTTTTTTCACGAAATTTTTACAAGGGCTGCAAAACCGTTATATTGATAACCGATAAAAATTTCAAAGGGTTCGGGGCTGAAGTTTTTTTTTTTTTTTTTAAACTATGAAACGATCCTATGTGGTGCAAAAACAAGAAAATGTCTTCTTATGAGCGCTACCATAAATATCAATATTTTTTTGCGATTTTTTCATTAAAAAATATAAATTCATGCAACATCAGGTTAAATATATAAAAATCGTACAAATTTGAGGTTTATTTAAGCTTATTATTACGGGCCCGGGCAAATCAAAGATGACGCAAAAGCTTTTAAATCTAAATTTAAATAAAAAAATTTTTAATTTAAATTTTTGAACTTACTCTTTCTTAATTCGTTTCAATCAGATTTTCAAATTTCACCTCAAATCAAACATATTTTCTAAAATTAGAGAACTTGGGGACAAATAACACAACATAATTCATTAATAGTTTTTAATTATAATTGAGAGTAGTTGAAAAGGGTTAATAAAAGTCTGCTACAACAATTTCATTAAATAATAAAAAGGTATTACTGCGTTAAATCTTAATGATACTAATATTTTTCCTCAAAAAACATTTTAAAAATGTTTTTACTTTATTTATTTCCTCATGTGAAGTGTCAGCTTTTGTGCGTTCTTATTTGTTCAGATCCTCACAAGAGGGCGACACCAGAATAATGAGTACGAACAGGAAGTGAAAACATTTTTGAAATGAATGACGAAATTAGACTGAAGATTGATCGTGGATTAACCGAACGCCCGCCGCTCGGTTGATTGATTGATTTTATGACGGCCGATCAGTTTTGAATTCAGCGGGTGGCCCGGGGGGGGGGGGGGCATTCCGCCCTGGAGCATTGAAATGTCCCCCCGGAAGATTTGAGATTTTTATGTTTTTAATGGTAAAAAAGTGCAATTTCCACCCCGGAATTCTACAATGTCCCTCCCGGAGAAAAGTGTCTGAATTCATCACTGCTTCCGATTATCTATTCGAGGGATATAGGCCCAAGGGGAGGTGCCCTCCCTGCGGGTCTTTCTAAGGCATCCTAACCAAGGGCGCCCATATGATTAATTTTAAGGGGGGGCTGAGAAAAATCTCAACTTCCACCAAACCTATCATACATTTTAGTAAATATTTAAGGTACTTTGCGTTTTTTTACTATCTTTTGACAAAATTTGAGTTATTTCCCGCGATCTCTTGACAAATTTGCATTTTTTCGCGGCCCTTTGACGAACTTTGAGTTTTTTTCCATGAATCTTTGACTAAATTAGCGTTTTTCCGCGATTCTTTGACGGAATTTTGTTTTTTTTTCGCGATTCTTAGAAGAAATTCGAGTTTTTTTTCACCGCGAACTTTTGACGAAATTTGCATTTTTTCGCGATCTTTTGACGCAATTTGCGTTTTTCTCTACGATTCGTTAACGAAATTTACGTTTTTTCTGCGATTCTTTGCCGAAATTTGCGTTTTCCCCGCTATTTGACGAAATTTGCATTTTTCTCGTGATCCTTGAACGAAATTTGCGTTTTCTGCGATTCTTTTACAAATTTTGTGTTTTTCTCACGATTCTTTGTCGAAATTTGGTTTTTTTCGCGATTCTTTGACGAAATTTGAGTTTTTTCCCTCGATCCTTTGACGAAATTTGCGTTTTTTCGCGATCTTTTGAAGAAATTTGCGTTTTTTCGCGATCCTTTGAGGAAATTGTGTTTTTTCGCGATTCTTTGACGAAATTTTCATTTTTTCTACTATTCTTAGACGAAATTCGTCTTTCCGTCAGCCTTTGACGAAATTGGCGATTTTTTTCTGCGAACGATTGACGAAATTGGTGTTTTCTGTGACCATTTGTCAAAATTTGTGATATTCTTTCGTGATGTTTTTTATGTTCGAATTTTCCGAACCGAATGCCTTAATCCTTTCAGGCGCGAAGTAATTCTGTTCGCAAAAATAGAAATGATTGATTGACACCAGAATTTGTAAACGAATTTCTTAACAAATAAATACTTGTTTTCGTCCATATTCATTATAAAAGTAAAATTATACTAAAATATTCTGGGTGTCGTGTGCCAGTTTGGAATTAAACTTAAGTGGTCACATCTGTGACCACCGCCCTTGAAAGGGTTAAATTTTCAGACAATTCGAAACATAATCACCTTTACCACTGGCCTGAGGATATTGAATAAGGGGCTCACAACCATAGTAGACAAAGTCCATTTTGAAAAAAAAAATGAGATAGTCCATTCTGTTTTATCCACTCCCACAGTAAACATAGTCTGTAAACAAATGACATATACAGGGCTGCCACGGGCGACTATTAGGTAGCTTTCAATACTAAAAAGTATAAAGCTACCTATTGCAGCCGTTCGAAGGAAAGCAGTTCCGGAAAATTTCGATATATTTTCACCGATCATGACCCCCAGACCCCAAAACCACCCTCCGCTCAAATGATGATTTATATATTATAGATATATCCATATATATATATATATCTGACCTATGTCATACGATAACCCTCGTATTTATAAATCGATTTTGATGAAACTAATTGTGTGTATTAAGCTCACCAATGTCTCGACCGAGTTCGTTGGCCAGCTTGGTCCGCCATTTTGTTTCAAGATGGCGGCCATTTAAAAATTTAAAACTAAAATAAATATACAAAAAAGTTAAAAATTCAAATTTATTTTTTAATTACGTGTTAGGCCTTGATACAAGGATTCCAGAGCATTTTTTGGTTTACCTCTATCTTAAAAAATGGCTGAGATAGAGCAGTTTGAAATTCTAGGGTGGCTGACATTTTGAAACAAAACACCACATTAACGCGATTACTCGCAAATTATTTTCTTTCATTGTTGTAATCATTTTCCCAAGCATACGCATAAAACTATATATTCATATCCGTTAGCGCCAAATTCTCGCCAAACTTGGCGACATTTGGCGAAATATCGCCAAACTTGGCGACCAAGATAAGTCTTCATAAATGAAGCCAATTTGGCTATTGCTCAATAATTTGGCGAATTTCTTATTCAAATTCAGTATTAACGAATCTTTTGTAAACGTTTCTTTGCATTTTAACTTGCTGTTTTCGTGTAACATTAGCTAAAATTTAAAACGAAGATATAGGAAAGCTACCTTTTCCTCCCGGTACAGGCCGGAAGGACTTTTTTTCTATTCTATTCGCACCACTATTAAAAAAAAAAAAAAGAGATTTTGTAGTCTATTTCTTTTGCAAATTTTCTCGAATTTTTTGTCAATAATTTTTGTTTTGAGAAAGTGGTGTAAGGTAGAATTAAAAAATAGTCGCCTGTGGCAGCCCTGCATATATGAGAAAGTGAAAACAGATTTGGCTCAGTGTGGGAATGGACAAAACAAATTTTATGCATCTTCTAAATGGGCTATCTAATTTTTTTTTTTTCAAAGTGGACTTGGTCTACTATGGTTGTGAATCCCTCAAATGACCTTCCTAGAGTGCAACTTTTTGGCAGACTTATCTATAATTTAATATGGCTGTATTAAGTAAAGAGGAAAATGTAGTTTCTGCGAAGAGATCATTTTTCATGACATTCTCACCACAGTCTTTGCTTTTCCACAAATCAAACCATGTTCTTGCTTCCGACTCCAAATTCTCAATATTATAAAAATGAGACAACTCCTTGATTTCTTTGACAAAAACATTTTTTTCCATATTTTTCATCATATTGGGATGCAGTAAAATTGCTTTGAATGACGTTTCATTTCGATTCAAAAACCTTGACTCAAGGGATATAATTAAAGAGTCTAAATATGGATTTAGAAATGCTGCTCTGTAATATTCAAGAGGGCCATAGGAAGGTTCAAACAGTAAGATTATCTAGTAGACGTTCTATACATTTTGATATCGATTTCTTACAATTCTCCATTAGCTCCATGAAAATTTCTAAAAATTCTTCTTCTGATTCCATTCTGTGCATAAGGAAAATATCAAGAAGTTCCATATTTAGGTTCTGATAAACCGAATGCAAATCTTAATCTACAGATTGTAATTTGTTTACAACTGGCTCCAGATAGAAAAAATATCGAGAAATTATTTTGAGATATACAATAAATTTATAGATGACGTTGCAGCATCTAAATGAATGGCTTGCGAACGTGTTTCTTGGTTCGTACTATTGTCTAGAAAAAGATTACAGAGATTTTCTTTAACAGTGGCAAAATAGTTAGAAAAATATGGTGTGGACTTATATTTTTCTGACCGCATTGTTTTACATAGATCAGGAAAATGTGATTTACAAGAATTATAAGGTTTCAGGTCGACGAAAATTATTTTGTCTTGTTCTGTAGACTTAAGATAGAATTTTCGGATTCAGGCTGCGTACAACCTGACACATTCAGGATTCTAATCCTTATTAGATTCGGGAAAAAGAATTTTTCAATTCAAAAATGCTCTGTACCGTTCATATCTTATTATTAAATATCTCTATAATTTTTCAGCATTTGTTCATGTAAAATCAGTTTTATCTGTGAAAATGGATCCTGTCTATAACAAAATCCTTCCTTAAGCAGAAAAAGTGTTATCGTCTTGTAGGAAAAAAACCACACAGTAACACCGGCTAAGATAAAAATCGTCTAAAACGGAATTTTTTTTTCTATCTCGTGCTTTTCCTCTTTGTAAGAAGCAGACTATTCGAAAGGACTAATTAAAAACTTATAAAAACAGAACTTGTCTAAAACAGAATCCAGCTTTAAAAGAAAAAAAACTATGGTTATGAAAAAATGAATTCCCAACAATTATACCTGCTAAGACGGAAACCCCTCTAAAACGGAAATTTCTTCAGGTGACTTCTGATGTTGTCGAGGCATTTTATTAAGCTTTGTTTTTACAAGATAAAGTTAAAATTTTCATATCTTGCAACTGATTTAAATTAAAATTTTTTGACAAAACCAAAATCTAGCCCCCCCCCCTAGATAGACAAGCCCCACCTTGCCCCCCCATATGGGCGCCCTTGATCCTAACCCGTATTTACGGCCAGCTTCGAAGAAAACTAGGGAAAACTCCGAACGGTTAGGTCGACGAGCGCGACAGGGGTTCGAACCCAGCACCTCCTATCTACCAGCTCTGAGAACAGAACCTCTCAGCCACGCCCGGTGCTCAGACAAGAAATGTTTGCTTTCTTCGTTACTGAAAGCTTTTGGATAACACTAATTTTTAACTGTAATCTTTGCTTTATTAATTGACAGATGGTTTTCGCTTATATAAAACAAATATTTTAGTGCGGGAAAAGTGGTGTCCTTATTTTTAGTTTATTATGTAAAAAAAAAAAAAAAAAAAAAAAAATTGTTAAGGGGTTAAAGTTAATCTTAACAACGCGAAATTTTCTGACTCATTTATAAACGCAAAGGCATAAAATTGGCAGGCCTGATTATTGACGTAATTCGTAATCGCAATGAGTTTTTTTTTTTTTTTTAAATAAATTATTTATTGAGTTATAAGCGATTCATGTCACGTGGCACTACGTTTTTCTCCTTTCTCGCGCTGAAGGAAAGATCTTCTGCCTTTACCAAAAAATGGAAATCGGTTTTCGATTACATAGTTTCTGAATAACAACACCTCCGAACAAAAAACTAGTCGTTGGGGCCACCGTAATACTTACCCATCATGGATATGCATAATGTAAAATATTAAAATAAAAATGTGTAAACTACTTATATAATGCATTGAAATTCAAATAAAATCGTGGCTTGATGACGTCATAAACTTTAAAGGCTCGATTACTGAATTGCTTGAAAGAAACATCCTTATAACTCCAAAAATAATAATTCTATTAACTAGCGGTTTATTGCATCTGATTAAGCGTCAAATTTCCAATTAAAATATATCTTTGAAGTGAAATTTGGATGAAATACAGGGTCATGAAAAATCGAAGAGTGTGGATAATAGGATTCCAAATATCTCGGCAACTCATTATCCGATCGACTTCATGCTTTATGCAAAATTTATGTTTTTTTATTGTCTTTTATATTCATTTCTTAAAATAAACAATTTCGAAAATTTTTATATACCTTTTATCAGAACGAATATTTCGAGAGTCCGAAAAAAATAGTTCCGGTTAATCGAGGTTATTGAAATTAAATAGGCTTCTTCCCATTATTACATACTAAATACATACCAAATTGCAAGTCTCTATCTCAATTTTTTCGGGAGATAGAGCGTTTACAGACACACATACAGACGGACGGCAAATTTTTTTTCTTCTAAAAATATGTTTTTCGGAATCTCCAGTGTCTGAAACGTGTAAATCCGTCAACATTTTTTTTCGATTTTCAAAACGATTACAAGACTTACCCTATACTACGTATGATGGGTAAGTAATAATTAAAAAATGTGTCTGAAAGTAGCCACTTCGGATTTGAGAACAGTCTTAAGCCCGCACTTAATTTAAATTATTATTTCTTTTTGCATTTATTTCGTTATGTTTTTCATAGAGGTAAACAAAAAAAACTTAAATTGTAAAAAAAAAAACAAAAAAACAAAAAAAAAAACAATTATAGACCGGGAGCCGGCAGCACAGACAATCACCTTATCGAGTTCACGGATGAAATACTAGGATTAGTTAAATCTTGATTCGCATATTAAAACGCAATCGGTCTGCCAAGCATATCTTGGTGGAAAAAACCTGAAAACTCGATTTTAGCGGCTGACTCGTAGGTTTACCATTGTGTTTTCCTGCACCAAAAGGTATGAAAACATGGAGAACTGGGAGCAGGAAAACACAATGGTAAACTTACGAGTCAGCCGCTAAAATAGAGTTTTCAGGTATTTTCCACCAAGACATGACTTGGCAGACCGATTGCGTTTTAATATGAGAATCAAGATTTAACTAATACTAGAATTTCATCCGTGAACTCGATGAGGTGATTATCTGTGCTGCCGGCTCCCGGTCTATAACAAAAATTTTAATGTACGACAAAATTATTCTTGAAAAGTTAGCTTTTGCCACGATTTTGAAATACAAATTCCATATTTTTAAGTCGTCATTTCTTATTTACATTTACAAAAAAATTGTAAAAATTATAAGGAAAAAGTCCTTCCGGCCTGTACCGGGAGGAAACGGCAGCTTTCATGGTCCATAGTCCCATTTTACTCAAACACCCTAAGCTAAATTGCTTGGAACCCGATCAGTGTTGAATTTATAGGATAGCTCGGGGGGGGGGGTGACATTCCCCCCGGAGCATTGAAATGTCCCCCCCGGAAGATTTGAGATTTTATGCTTTTAATGGTAAAAAAGTACACCCCCCCCGGAAGTCTACGATGTCCCCCCCCGGAGTCACAGAAATCCCTCCCGCAGAAAAGTGTCTGAATTCAACACTGAACCCGATTATAGAAGATTCAATCACAGTTTTCGTTACTACTGAATTTGAATGCGTATTTCAGCATGATAGTTACAGCATAACAAAAATCAGTTTGTTTCAAAATGTCAGCCAACCTAGAATTTCAAACTGACATACCTCTGCCATTTTTTAAGATAGAGCCAAAACAAAAAATGTTCCGGAATCCTTGTATCACGATCTAACACTTAACGGAAACAACTTTTTCAATTTATAATTTTGTATACATTTTTTTGAATTAAAAAAAATTGAACTTGCCGCCATTTTGAAACAAGATGGCGCATGAAGCTGGCCAACGAACTCGGTTCAGACCTTGATATGTTCTGTACACGTGATCAGTCACATTTATATCGGTTCATAAATACGAGAGTTACAGCATACCAAATATAAGATTATTTCAAAATCTCAGCCACCTAAGAAATTCAAACTGACATATTTCAGCCATTTTTTAGCATATAGCAAAAACGAAAAATGTTCCAGAATCCTTGTATCACGTTCTAACACTTAACAGAAACATTTTTTTTAATTTATAATTTTTTTGTACATGTTTTTGAATTTTTAAAAATTTTAAATTTTTTAACTGGCCGCCATTTTGAAACAAGATGGCGGATGAAGCTGGCCAACGAACTCGGTCGAGACCTTTGTATGTCCTATACACATACTCAGTTACACCCAAATGGGTTCATAAATAAGACAGTTACTGCATGATATATGTAAGATGTTATTAAGGGCTTAATATTGCCGATTTTGTTGCCCGTTTTACGCAATTAAGCCTCCTAATTAAGATAAGTGTTAAAACAAAAATAAAGAAAAAGTTAAAATCTCCATCTTATAGAACTTACGTCTGGACAATCTTTCTGTGCCGCTCACATCTGGTTAGCTGACAGTAACGAGGCAAATTTATTGCCTGTTAGAAAAGACTTTATTCGTTAGCCATCTGCAGAATATTTGTGTTAAGTATCGTCGGACATTTTAAAAACAGTTTAGCTCAACTTCTTTTTAACGAGACTTTTACTGACTCTTGTTTATAAACACTTGAATTTGTCTTTTAATGATGCAAAATGGCCAATTTTAGATAATGATGTTTATCACGCATATAACCTTTTGAATGTAACCCAGTTTTTGAGAAAAGCACGTGTGTATTTTCTCATATATGTTTTTTGCTCACTTTGTGTTTAAACATCCGACTGAAAGGGTGCAGAATGTCCAGTCTTAATTTTATCTTATATTAAATTCTTTCTTTTCCTTTTAAAAAGTGTGAAGATGATTTTCTCTACTTGGTATACCACTACAATACTATGGAATACATAATTTTATAGCAATGATCATCTATCTAGTGAAATCATATAATTTCTTTCAAATGGATACTTCAAACAAAATAATATTCACACAACAACAAACAAAGTTGTTTCAAACGGATTAACTCGGATACATCACTGACGAAGCTACCAAACGGTAAGAACATTCCTTTTTACTTCTATAAGATGTTGTGAAGAAAAATGATTAAGTATTTAGAAATAAAATAAAGGAGGTAATTAACCGTTCTCACGCCTTAATACTCGTTAGATAAATATTGTCTAACAGATTTTAGGTATAATGCTGACAATATTTGTTGAAATAACATATACTTTCCGTTACTATGAATATTCTTATAAAGCCCTTCTGAAGATTCTATATAAGATATTCATAGTTTTCCAATTTTGCTTTTTCAATTTTTGTTTTTTCATCCTTTTAAGTATAATTGCTTCAGTGTCCATTCCATTGCTTTTTATGGTGTTTTATCTTTCGCTCTTCACATGTGTATTCATTTTTAAATATATATATATACTAGCTGTTACCCGTGACTTCGTTCACGCAACATTAAAATAATAATAAATACATTAATTAAGCAAAATATTTCACTCCCGATAATTAAAAACGTTAATAATTAACTAACTCTTTATCACATTTTATAGGAGTTACTTGCGGTATTTTTTACGGTATATTTTGTTATACCTTGACATAACTCAGTCTTAAAAAAGTGAAATTTTGTGCCAAATAATCGCGAAAATGAAATTGCAACCAATGCAAAAAGGAAGGCCAAATAAAATCGTGGAAATAGACGAATTGGATAAAAACAACTGTGAGTTTTAGCTGATAAACAATTTTACTTTTAACACCTTTGTGAAACGTTTTAACAGCCATCCTTCAAACAAACATTAATTGGAATTAGTATATGCTTTTTCTTTAAATAAAATTCTGCCCCCGTGGTTTAATGTATAGCTGAAACAAATCTTGCTTTCTAAATGACAGTATGTTGACAGGCAATTTTTGTTCTCCCGAATAAATTGATTCATGAAGAGTTTGAATATGTGAAAATATGTTTTTATTTTTCGGATAATTTACTGAAATCAAGATTTTGTTTTCACCATCTATCTATTCAAAGTGAAAATAAATTATGTTTTTCAGTTTTAATGAGAAAATGGTATAAAAAAACATACTGATCTGTTTTATTTCTCTTTTTTCAAACACAAATATGGAGTATGTTACTTTCCGTTTTTAGAGAAACTTCATTAAAATTAAAAAAAAAAAAAAAATCTTGGTATCTAATTTATTTTTTTTAATTCTGAGAGTTAAGTCTTCGGATCAATGATAACCGGTATTAAGTAAATCGCGATGCGTTCGATAGTCTAGGAGTAGTTTCGAAATACAAACACACGGTCAGATTTTAATATAATAGATTCGTGTTCATTTTCCTTTTCTTAAAATTATGATGTGATTTTTAGCAGAAAACTCTCATCTGTATATAATGGATACTCATGCTTAATAACCAGTATAGATAAAAAAAATAAAAACATTTAAATTTTTCGTTATAAATATGGCGTGAAACTCATCTACTTTATATGCTTACTGATCCTTGTATTATTAATGTAAGGAATTGATTCACATTCATTTTAAAACATATCGGAAAATTCCCGTTTTATTTCAAATATATATTTCCCCAGCGAAATCCCTTTTAAATGACATAATACTTGTTAATTTTCTTCGCCAGGCAATTAATTTCAATACTGGCATAGGGGAAATTATGTTATTTTAACGAAATAATATTAAATCTTTAGGTTTTATCAACAAAAATGGAACTATTAACATTCGTTATTTTTTTTTAGGTAATCGAGGTATTTCTTTTAGTTTTAAGAATGAAAATATTTTTTTCTCGCTATCCATGACATCATTTTCGACACGGATAATATTGCGGAGCATATTATTGACATTTGCTAACCATTTTCTTTTGAAATTTCTTTTTACTTTTTTTAATTTTAAATAAAAAATACGGTATAGTTATATTAGCCGTGCGCAGACGGTAAAACACCACGTATTGTTACCATACAAAAGAAAAAAATTGAAGAAAAAAAAACCTATTTTATTTCACCAATCAAAGCATATCCGCTTTATTTTCCATGTATGACGTCATATTATCCTGTTTCCTATGGTTACGCATATTGAAACCTTGTATTATTATCAAAAACTAAAAAAAGTACGTTTTATTTCTAATAATATTATTTAATCTTTTTAATTCTTAATTTTTTTTATTTCATTTTTATTTTTCTCGTGAAAATTTTTCAACTGAATCTAAATTGTAGAGTAAAAATTATTATTCCGCGTTTTTAATTAGTTTTGGCAACGATAAAGTATTAGCAACGGTAAAGTAAATTTAACCATTTTAAGATATTATATGAAAAAATGTCCATTTATTCGCTATGAAAATAACGAAATTTGGAATTATTAAGAAAAATATTTGAATAAAATTAACAAAAACCAGCCTATATTCATAAGAGGGTTATAATCCACCTATATGCAAAAACACAGGATCGTTAAATGCTCCATTTTGACGCTGGCTTCAGCCTAACATTTGCACACAATCAGATTTATAATATTATTAGGATATACACTGTAAAAAAAAACTCGGAAACGTTATTCTATCTATCTGGTGGGGCAGCAATGTGGCCCATCGGTTCTGTTATGTTTCCGCATATTTCGGAAAAGTATATAGTAACGTTTCCGTACATTTCGGAAATGTTTCTACATATTTCGGAAATGTTTGTGTATATATCGGAAATGTTTCTGTGTATTTCTGTATCATAATTTCTTTTATTTAGAAGAACGATACACTTTTTTAAAAGATTTAATATTATCCGATTCAATTTTATTGCATATTAATATTAAATTTGCAGTTAATCTTTTGTTGTACATACAAAGTTAAATAACTCGTTCGATAGTTTCTCTATACTCTTGTTCCATGAATCTATAATAAATATTAGATATTTGATTGATGAATAATATTATATTGTACTAGTATTAATAAAGTACAGATAGTACCGTTTATACGACTTTATCATCTTTTCGTTTTGAGATTGGTTCCGATTCATAACTTTTCTAATGATGAAATGTATCCTTTATATGATAGAACAAATTCCTAATTTGACTTATACTATACGTTTTTCACTCAGTTTTTATGAATTAGATATTTGTAAATAAATAATGTTGAAAATTTGATTTATAGATCTATAAAGAATTCTTTTTTTAAATGCAGCCTCATGAGTTCCATCCTCTAAATAGAAAACATAATGTTTAATTTCCCTATACATATAAATAGATAGATTTTAGTAATACCTTTTAACATTTAAAAAAAAAATCTTGTAAATATACATACTATTCCAAAAGATTTTATATCTGTGGTAATTATTTTATTTTCACGAATTGTATACTTATAAATAGATATATTGTTAAAAATGTTTTGTATATTTGTAAATATTTGTAATATAGTGTTTTACAACTATCATGCTTCTAGATATATTCATTTAAAGGTGTTATTTTATTTTTATAATTTGAGAAGTGCTGAGATGACCTGAGAAAATATATATCTTTTTATAAGTATACAGTTCATGAAATAAAATAATTATTTACAGATACGAAACCTTTTTACATAATATTTCTGTACTCACAAGATTAAAAAATATATTTATTTAAAGGTATTAAAAATAATACATTTTATTCTGTCATATAAACGATATATTTCATCATTAGAAAAGTTATGAAACGAAACCGATCTCAAAACGAAAAGATGTTAAAGACGTATAAACGGTGCTATCTGCACTTCATTAATACTAGTACTACGTTATTATTCATCAATCAAATATCTAATATCTATTATAGATTCATGGAACAAGAGTATAAAATAACTATCGAACGAGTTATTTAACTTTGTATGTACAAGAAAAGATTAACTGCAAACGTAATATTAATATGCCATAAAATAGAATCTGATAATATTAATTCTTTTTAAAAAAGCGATCGTTCTCTCAAATAAAAGAAATTATAAAACAGAATACTTACAGCCCATATAAATACGTTGCATCTGCATCTGTTTTAAGCTATATCTTTCCTCTCAAGAACAATACAAATCACGTGATAATGACATGTGCAGTAGGTCGGAGTAGATGAGCATGCGCAAATATTACTTCATTTCGAATTTCAATTTTAAACTTTACACGGAATGAGTGCAACATTTCCAAATTTTTCAGTAAGTAACATTTTACACTACCTATTCGGAAACATTTCCGCTATGGAATGTAACGTTTCTGACTTCTTCAGAGTATTAACCGCTTTGAATATAAATTTCCGGAAACTTTTCCGCCTTGTGCCGAAATGCTTCTGAGTTTTTTTACAGTGTATATATATATATATATATATATATATATATATATATATATATATATATATATATATATGTGTGTGTGTGTGTGTGTGTGTGTGTATATATATAAATCAATATTTGAATGGAGGGTAATTGTTTTGGGGGTCTGGGGATCATGATCGGTGAAAATATACCAAAATTTTTTGGAGTTGCTTTCCTCCGAACGGCTGAAACTGATCATATTTCTTGTTATAATTTAAAAAAAATTATGACCAATTTTCATTAAATGTTACGATTTATTTTGAACTGTTAGGGCTAGAAACTTGAAATTCGACATGGTAGTTACTTTTAAGGTGTAAATGTTCCGAAAGAACGGTTTCTAAATAATTCAAAATGTAAAAGGGTTCAGGAACGAGAAACGTTCTAAAATTGCGGTTTCTATGACGCTGTTGCGGCTAAAAACTTGAAATTCGACATGGCAGTTACTTTTAAGGTGTAAATGTTCCGAAAGAACGGTTTCTAAAAAAATCGAAATTTAAAAGAGCGGAATGAGCGGAAAATGTTCTAAATTACGATTTCTTTGGAATAGTTAGGGCTAGAAACTTATGTGTAATAAAACTCGATGCCTTTTCCCATAAACAATTTAATGACCTCATGCACCACGCAGCTAGTATTTAATGAAGAAATAATTGCAATTCAAACTAGTCGGATGTGTCAATCTCAAAACTTTCTTCTATCTCACACAGGTTTCGCATAGGCTAGAAGAATCAGCACCAATTTATATCAAGGTCTAACTGAATCTAAAGTTTTATTAAAAGGAACAAAATTCAACTAAAATTGACTAGTTTCCTAATGTCTAAAAAATTCCATTTTTAGACCCCTTTGTACAGGCAGAAAACATTTTTTTTCGGAAAAATTCAAGCAGGCGTTTTTTTTTTCAACTAATGAAGAACAGAAAACCACTGGAAACGGCCCTTATCCTATTGAGTCCTGTGTACCCAAATGGGTACCTAGATTCTTTTGCTCATAAAAACTAAAATGATTTATATTTTTACATTTTAACTTCACTTCTATAAAGTTGAATGCTTTTGCTTTAAAATGAAACCAATAAATGGCAGCACCGATGCTGATTTCCTTATGAAATAAATGTTATTTTAACCCGAGTTTGCAAAATGCTTTCGAAACAGTGCATCCAAGAAAGTAGGTAATTTTCACAATTCTTTAACTTAAAAACTTTATAATAAAAAAATTTAAGAATTTGCAGATTATTCACTAATTTAAAGCTGTTTTTTTTTTTTTTTTGGTAGTGTAATTTTAGGTTATTGATAATTAAATTGATATATTTTTTTTTTTTTTTGGGGGGGGGGGCTAGTAATTTTATGTTCATATTTGTGAACCTAAATTACAAGCCACCTAAAAACAATAGATTTAAAAAATATATATTTTTTGTTATCTATGATGTCAGTTTGTTTGTTTAAAAGCAAAGAATGAGTATTTGTACTATTATTTTAACTTCGGGTCTTAAGAGGTTAAAAAATACACTTCTGGGTATTTTTGCCGCTTTGGCCCCACTGTGAGCCACAGATTTTGCTCTCTTTATTCCTCTACAAACTCGGTACCCGGGTGTTTTGTACCCTCTTCCCCTCACCTTATGACCGGACTTGGCGTTTTTTCTTTCTTTTTACAATAACAATTCCGAAAACAATAGTGAAACAAAAGGATTGTACAAGTTACTTGACCCGGAAAACAGATGTTTTTGAATTAACCAGTTGAAGTTGAATCTGACATATGCAAATAAAATACACATGTCTTGAAGCGCCAAGAAGTCCGGGAATATATTTTTTTCATTTGTTTTCATGACCAAGATGTGCCGAGAAAAAGATCAGCGGCCTTTATTCGAATTTTCAAACCTGTCTGTACATATCCAGCTGAGAATTTAGTTATCTTTTGACCTTGACCGTGGTCTTCCATTCTACGTGATTCACAATTCCAATGAAGAAACAGATCATCCATCTTCGAAAGATGCATCTTTTTTTCGTTGAGCCATATTTCTTTTTTTTTCATATTTGAAGGTATAATCGATTGAGGTGCGAAATGGGTCCACAATTTTGTAGTTGGTGTTCTCGTAAAAATGCAGAAAGAGGCTTTTTTAAAGGTGTACGACAAGTTATGCAATTTATCATGTCTTCTCTTAAAATTTTGACGATTGTCTTTGAGACAATATAATCCGTCTTTGGCTTCATTATTCGATAGCGTAATCAGTATTTTGTTTTGGTAATGGTGCGGAGCTTTAATTAATGTTGCTAAGTCCACTGTCACCAGGCCTGAAATTAGGGGGTGGGGGACGGCGCACTTTTCTCCGGGAGGGATTTCTGTGGCTAAGGGGGGGGGGGACATTGTAGAGTTCCGGGGGAAAATTGTATTTTTTAACCATTAAAAACGTAAAATTTAAAATCTTCCGGAGGGGGAGGGAACATTTCAATGATGCGGGGGGGAAATGTCACCCCCTGAATACAACACTGGGAACGGGGCATTTGCAACGGGCGCCAATATAGAAGGGACCGCCAAAAGAAGATTTGATTCTTCTTTCGGTACAAAAAACAACCAAATTTGGGCAAAAAAGTTATGCAATCGGACAATCCAAAGTAAAGACAATCTCGTTATTTTTATACTCTTTGAACAGGCTAGTTTTTCCATTAGGTGACCACACAGGGTCTCCAAAACAATATTCATCCAAGATACTTTTGCAAGATCAATACATTATGCCAATTAGGTTTAAATTGGTTAATATTTCGGATGTTATCGTGATGACAAGTTTTGCGTGCTTTTTGTTTTTGTGTGTGCCTGTAAACGAAATTTAACAGCTAAATATTTTATTAACGAACTCATCCAAGATACCGACAGATAAATTTACTGTCTTAATTAGATTAGAATTGGATCCGTATTTCGGACGTTATCGTGATGACAAGATTTGCATTATATGTATATATATCGAAACCCCCTGTTTATAAATGAATTTTGAAAAGATGGGGGGGAGGGTGACGCCAAAATTCATGCTTGTCCCTGGTGAAAAATATCCTAGTTTCGGCGCTGACTGTCACAAAAAAGTACAGACGGACAAAAAAAAAAAAAAAGCGCGACAGCGGTTTCTGAATCGAGACATAAAATACAATAAATCCTATGAAAACGCGTTTAAATGTAAAACATTCATCGTCTCTACGGAAATAATACTAAGACAAAAACTTGTTACGACAAAAACCTATCTAAAACAAAAATGTTCTTCGGTCACTTGATATTCCATTTTAGTAAGTTTTACCGTACTAAATAAACACAATAATATCATACAGTAAAATCTGTGAGAGCTAAATCGCTAGTAACCGAATTTTGGTTGCCGTCATTTAAGAGGGGTTGCCGAAATTCGATGATTTGTTCGAAATATGTGATGTTTATATCACCAGTTTAAAAGGAACAGAATTCAATGGAATTTCACGCTTAACATCCCGAATATGTAAATACATCGTGTAAAGAAACTATTTGCTAAATCGATGTAATATCTTATACTATTTGCATCGTTTAATTGATTTGATTTATATCGAAGAAAGTTTTGACATGGCCACAACATACTAGTTTTAATTGTTCTAACTTCATTGAAATGTGATAGTAATAATATATACGAGGGGAAGTCATTAAGTAAGTCACAAAAGATAATTAAATAAAAACTTACAATGATATTCACTTCAAAACTATTTTTATTTCTCAACATATTCTCCACCAATACTTATGCACTTATATCACCGTTTCATCAGTGCCCCAACACCAGCTGCATAACATTCTTTGGGTTGCTGTCTCAGCCTCATTGGGACTTCAAGTTGAACCTTTTCATCATCTGTGAACATCATCTTTCTTCCAAGATGGTTTCTTAGTGGACTAAACAGATGAAAATCGCTTGGGGCTAAGTCGAAGCTGTATGGTGGATGTTGAAGAAGTTGCAAGATGATGTTCACAGATGATGAAAAGGTTCAACTTGAAGTCCTAATGTGGCTGAGACAGCAAACCAAAGAAAGTTATGCAGCTGGTGTTGGGGCACTGATGAAACGGTGATATAAGTGCATCAATATGGGTGGAGAATATGTTGAGAAATAAAAATAGTTTTGAAGTGAATATCATTTTAAGTTATTATTTAATTATCTTTTGTGACTTATTTAATGACTTACCCTCGTATTAACCACTTGAAAGGAGATGGACTATTATTTATAGCATTTAATTTTAATCAAAATTTGTACAAGAATTTTTTTTTATAAAATTTTACTTTCATAACTTTGGTGGAAAAAATAAAGTTGTAAAATTGCATTTTCCTATTGTCAAATGAAATTTTTCAAAAATTCTGTTGTGAATGCACCAGTACAGAAACACAATTACTTGCAGTTGAAAGGTTTAAATTACACTTAATGTATTATTAACGTTCAATTATTCAAAAGAACCATCAATCTCGTATCAGTGTGTTAATGTTAGAATTCATTTACACATTTAGAGATTGTCCCCTCTAAAATGTATGAATTGAATGTTGTACTTGCAATTCGGACTTTTCAAGAAATTATTATCTGCCTACGGTCTTGATTCAATTAACTATTAAAAAAAAAATTAAATAAGAAATACTGACAGTTGAACTGATCTGTGCTTTCTTCAAAATATGCATGATGGGTTTAACTTTTTTATTTTCTAAAATTTATTTTGCATCTTACATAAAATTAAATATATATATATATATATATATATATATATATATACACTGCTCAAAACAATTAAAGGATATTGCAGTTTTAGGTGGATTTTGTATCAGGGAAACTTTTTAGCTGATTGATACATGGTCGACAGACATAGTAGGTTATATGAGAATAAATTACACATGTTTGGCAGAAAAAAATGCATTTTATTGCGCATTTGTGTACAAAAGGAAAAAAACACAATTTGTGCATATGAGAAAAAAAGAATAGGAAAAGGTGTTTTCTTCAAAGAAAATCATTTTCAGTAGGGATATGGTTTCCACGGGCGGCCAGCAACGTTGAACACCTTTGAGGCATGGACTCAATGAGGCTATTAATGACGAGTTGGGGTATTCTGCCCCACTCTTCCAGAAGAGCTCTTTCCAGTTCTTGGAGAGTTTGTGGGGGTTGTTGGCGGCCAGAAACTCGTCTTCCTAGAGCGTCCCAAACGTGCTCGATTGGATTCATGTCTGGAGAACACGCTGGCCATTCCATTCGAACGATTCCTTCCTCGAAAAGGAAATCCTCCACCAGGTTTGCACGATGTGGCCTGCAGTTATCGTCCATTAAAATGAAGTTATCTCCGATTGCTGCAGCGTAAGGGACTACAATAGGTCTGAGGATCTCATCCCTACATCGGCGACCAGTCAGAGCTCCATCTCGAATGATGTAGAGGTCAGTGCGCCCGTCAATGGAGATGCCACCATACACCAACACTCCTCCACCGCCAAATCTGACACTTTCGTGCACGAACGCAGGATTATTCCTACTGCCACGGTCCCTCCAGATGAAAATACGCCTATTATCCGGATGCACAGAAAAACGGGACTCGTCAGAAAACAGAATATTGCTCCATTCATTTCTCCTCCAGTTGACATGCTCGGTTGCCCACTCCCTGCGGTCGCGACGATGCCTTGATGTTAATCTAACACATACCATCGGTCGGCGAGCATACAGACCTACAGCATGGAGCCGGTTTCGGACAGTCTGAGTTGAAATCGTGGTGCCTGTAGCCGAGCGAAAGTGTTGTTGGAGAAGAGTAGCGTTCATGTTTCGGTGTCTCCGAGCTGATAACGCTAAATACCGATCTTCATTGGGCGTTGTTGCCCGTCTACGACCTTGCCCTGGTCTTCGGCCTGCACATCCACTCTCCAAAAAACGCTTCCAGATCCTGGAAATGACACTTTGTGACACTCCAATGGCTTGCACTACTTCGGCTTGAGCTTGGCCCCCTTCTAACCTACCAACAATTCTCCAAGCTTCTGAATCTGTCAAATGACTTCGCTGAGACATCGTACTCATCGAAACAAAGCAATCACTGAATGCCGATCATCCTTGTCTTCATTCTCTTTTATCCAGTTGAAAGTCAAATTTCATTCGCTGCCGCTGAAGCGACGTTTTTGACGCCGAACTCAAAATTTGCATACTCCACAGTTTGAAAACCAGAAAAATTTGCATTTGTGATTCTCTTCTTCTATTTTCGGCAAAAAAAATTTCGTTTATATCTTTATTTTATATAAAACTTCAAATATCCTTTAATTGTTTTGAGCAGTGTATTTGATATTTAATTAAAAATAACCAGTGGAGGATTTCGCACTACAATCTATCTAATATTATTCACGAATATCTAATATGTTTTAGATGCAGGCTTAAACTTCTAAATAAAAATCAAGAATTAAAAATATCTGCAAACAACATTTGTCAAGCCAGAATATCATCTCATTTATTCCATCAAAGTTGCAGTAAAAACTGATTGAAGATAGCAAAAGACGAGCGCGAGAGAGAGAACAAAAATAACAATCGTATTTTAACTTTATAGAAGATGGCGTCATCCGCTGCGGGAAAAACACGAGACAAAATAAATAAATAAATGAATTGAATACATATAAAATACAATTTAATTTAATATGACAAAGCATGCATTTTAGGCTACACGTGAAAACTACTGCTCCGATCGATCGATGGTGGTTTTTTTCTTCTAAAAATTTATATTTAAATTTTTCTTTTTTAACCATAAATATAAAATAAGCCCGTTCAGAGACGTCCCACTTTAGCTTTTTTGTACTTTTTTTTAAATAATGATTGTTAAGCACGATATAATGCGGAATTTTATTTTTGGGGAAACACTGATTTGAGAAAAACATTTCACTTCATTTAAGAAAGCAATACTGATTTCATTTTTAATTAACTGCAGTGTTTAATCAAAAAACACGTTTTAACGAAAGGTGAGTGTACTATGTCAGAAGCCGATTCAAAAACCTCTCCAATGACACTTCATTCATTGTTGTGCGTTTTGTAAATACATACAAAAAGGAATACTGGCAACAGAAATAATATTATATGATTATTAAATTTATTAATAAAAAGTCCATCCGGCCTGTACCGGGAGGAAAAGGTAGCTTTCCTATATCTTCGTTATAAAATTTTAGCTAATGTTACACGAAAACAGCAAGTTAAAATGCAAAGAAACGTTTACAAAAGATTCCTTAATACTGAATTTGAATAAGAAATTCGCCAAATTATTGAGCAATAGCCAAATTGGCTTCATTTATGAAGACTTATTTTGGTCGCCAAATTGACGATATTTCGCCAAATGTCGCCAATTTTCGTGAGAATGTGGCGCTAAATAAATCAACATTTGAACGGAGAGTGGTTTTAGGGTCTGGGGGTCATGATCGGTGAAAATATATCGAAATTTTCCAGAACTGCTTTCCTCCGAACGGCTGCAATAGGTAGCTTTATACTTTTAGGTAGCTTTCAATACAAAAAGTATAAAGCTACCTATTGCAGCCGTTCGGAGGAAAGCAGTTCCGGAAAAATTCGATATATTTTCACCGATCATGACCCCCAGACCGCAAAACCACCCTTTGTTCAAATGTTGATTTTTTTGGCCCCACCAGTGGCTGAGAGGTTGTGCTCTCGAAGCTGGTAGACGGGAGGTGCTGGGTTCGATCCCAATCGCGCCCGTCGGCCTAATCGTTCGGAGTTTTCGTGATTTTCTTCGAGCCGTGGATTTATCCATGCGTAAATACGGGTTAGGTTCCCTTAGAAAGACCCCCACGAAGGGCACTCCCCCCGGGCCTATATCCCTAGTGTAGATAATTGGCCGTCAATAACCAACCCAACCCAACTCAAATGTTGATTTATATATATAGATATATCCATATATATATATATATATTTATATCTGACCTATGTCATACGATAACGCTCGTATTTATAAATCGATTTTGATGAAACTAATTGTGTGTATTAAGGTCACCAATGTCTCGACCGAGTTCGTTGGCCAGCTTTGTCCGCCATTTTGTTTCAAGATGGCGGCCATTTAAAAATTTAAAACTAAAATAAATATACAAAAAAGTTAAAAATTCAAATTTATTTTTTAATTACATGTTAGGCCTTGATACAACGATTCCAGAGCATTTTTTGGTTTACCTCTATCTTAAAAAATGGCTGAGATAGAGCAGTTTGAAATTCTAGGGTGGCTGACACTTTGAAACAAAACAGCACATTAACGTGATTACTCGCAAATCATTTTCTTTCATTGTTGTAATAATTTTCCCAATCATACGCATAAAACTATATCTTCATATCCGTTAACGCCAAAATTGGCGACATTGGCGACAAAATTGGCAAAATTTGTGACATTTGGCGAAATATCGACAAATTTGGCGACCAAAATAAGTCATTATAAATGAAGCTAATTTGGCTATTGCTCAATAATTTGGCGAAATTCGTTATTCTAATTCAGTATTAACGAATCTTTTGTAAACGTTTCTTTGCATTTTAACTTGCTGTTTTCGTGTAACATTAGCTAAAATTTTAAAACGAAGATATAGGAAAGCTACCTTTTCCTCCCGGTACATGCCGGAAGGACTTTTTTGTATTGAAAGCTACCTAAAATATTAATATTTGTTATTCGTTGTTTACTATTCAATCTGTGACTATTTTATTTATTTATTTATTTTATGTAAGAAGTACTAACTACTGAATCAATGTATGTGTATATCTAAATAAATATATTGAACCGTTTAATTGCTTTTTCTAATAAAATATTGTGTAACTTACCACAGAATTTTAAAATTATTTATAATTCAGTTAATAATAAATATTATCAATTGTGAATTCATTATGATTTTTAATTATTTATAATGAGCATTTTTTTATATTCAATCAATGATTATATATCTATTTATTTTATATATAAAATATTAACGATTTCACTGATCTGTGTTTTTTCTAAATGTCCAAGTTGTGTTTAATTTATATATTTTAAACAATTAGTTTGCAACTGACCATAAAATTTTAACTTATTAATTATTACTCAATTGATAATTATTGTTTTTTTTTTTTTTTTTTTTTTTTTTTTTTTTTTTTTTTTTTTTTTTAAATATAAGAAATTTTAACAATTGATTTGATCCATGTTCATTTTTAAATATACAGTGTAAAAAACATTGCAGTAAAATTACGGGCAGATGTTGGCAGCAGAGATTCCAGTCATACCCCGTAAAAAAAAAATAAAAAAAATCCATGCTCATTATTTTGTGCAGCCTGCAATTCTTACGGGGCAAAGTAATATAGCATTATAATGCACGGGATATAATGCACTTTAAAACACAATAACACTTTGCTTACTGTTCCGTTGCACGTAGCACGTTAGATAAGCATCACAGAATCGCTGTTTTGGCGGGTTAAAATTTTCGAAACACGAATAAAATGAAGGGTTACACCCTAGCGGAGGACAATGTATGGGGTCGTACCGTATTATTGCTAACATATGGGCTAGAACTGTAAGAATATGTGGATTGCTCTTAATTTTCTAAGTATCTAAGGGATAAGGTCGCTTATTTAGTGGATCAGACCGTTTTTCATCCAATAAGGCTGTTGCCCATGAAAATTGAAGGGCAAACGCTCATAAATTTACAGTTTTTTCTGAGAGTGTACATGTTGCGTTTAATTGTTTTCCCTTAAAAATTATTTTACAACTTACCGCAAAATTTATTATTATTATTTTTTTAATATTCAATTATTATATTTATTATTTATAATATTCAATGAAATATTATTTATCTGAAATTAGTATACTCAATTGACCCATGCTTTTTGCTAAATATTTGTGTTGCGTTTATATTTAATTTTTTCCCCTAATTTTTTTTTTCTAACTTTGGGTAAAATTGGAAAAAAAATATTTATTATTCAAATAAAAATTATTACTTATTACTTAATTGTTAAATTAATTAATTATTATATTATATTAATTATTATTTAATATTCAATGAATTATATTGTTTCATGAAAATAACTTTTTCATTAAATAATCTTTTAAAAAACTCTAAAAATATGTTGGTAAATCTGCTACACTGCACAATAGAGGATTGATAAGATGCTTGTTTTAAGATAACTTTTGGCATTTTGCATTTTTCTATTCCCTTATCATTTTGCCCTCGCAGAGTTTTTTGCAGGGGCGAAATTGAGGGGCTTTACAGCATTCTTTTTGAGGGACTTGTGTAAACCCCTGAAGATAAAGGGGGTCTTCTAGGGTGCAGCAGTGAGATTTCGGTGGGTGGAAACGGCTCCTAAGATCCTACGATATATTTTTTTCCGAATGCAGGACGTTCTTTGACCTCGACTCCTGTAAGGGCCCCAGAGCCCCCCAAATTTCGGGGGCCCACAGGAAAAGATGTAACTGTACCAATGTTACTGCTGTTCGTTAATACGTATTCAAAATCAGAAACTTATTATTCGACAAGAATACTTGTGTTTTTTTGTTATTAGCAGTTAATTTAAGGAAATTCGATATACTTTACTTATGAAAAATACGTATAATTTTACATTCTTTAAATTTTTAGAAATAAATGAATTGTTTTTTGTCATTAGCAGTTAAATTCAGGAAATTAGATATACTTTATTTATGAAAAATACGGATGTTTTTCTATTGTTTGAATTTTTGAAATAAATGAAATGTTTTTTTGTTATTAGCAGTTAATTTCAGGAAATTTGATATCCTTTACTAAAGGCCCCACCAGTGGCTGAGAGGTTGTGCTCTCGAAGCTGGTAGACGGGAGGCGCTGGGTTCGATCCCAATCGCGCCCGTCGGCCTAATCGTTCGGAGTTTTCGTGGTTTTCTTCGAGCCGTGGATTTATCCATGCGTAAATACGGATTAGGTTCCCTTAGAAAGACCCCCACGAAGGGCACTCCCCCCGGGCCTATATCCCTAGTGTAGATAATTGGCCGTCAATAATCAACCCAACTCAACCCAACCCTTTACTAAAGAAAAACGCGAATGTCTTTGTATTCTTTTAATTTTTTAAATAAATGATTTTTTTTTTTTTAAATTAGCAGTTATTTTCAGAAAATTAGATATCATTTACTTGTAAAGAATACGGATTATTTTATATTTTTAAAATTTTTGAAATAAATGAATTGTTTTCTGTTATTAGCAGTTAATTTCAGGAGATTCGATATAATTTACTTATGAAAAATATGAATGCTTTTTATATTCTTTTAATTTTTGAAGTAAATAAATTGTTTTTTGTCATTAGTAGTTAATTTGTTATTAGCTGTTAATTCAGGAAATTCGATATACTTTACTTATGAAAAATACGGATGTTTTTCTATTGTTTGAATTTTTGAAATAAATGAAATGTTTTTTGTTATTAGTAGTTAATTTCAGGAAATTCGATATCCTTTACTAAAGAAAAAATGCGAATGTCTTGGTATTCTTTTAATTTTTGAAATAAATGTTTTTTGTTATTATAAGTTAATTTCAGGAAATTCGATATCCTTTGCTAAAGAAAAAATGCGAATGTCTTTCTTTTAATTTTTGAAATAAATGATTTTTTTTTTAAAAATTAGCAGTTATTTTCAGAAAATTAGATATCATTTACTTGTAAAGAATACGGATTTTTTTATATTTTTAAAATTTTTGAAATAAATGAATTGTTTTCTGTTATTAGCAGTTAATTTCAGGAGATTCGATATAATTTACTTATGAAAAATATGAATGCTTTTTATATTCTTTTAATTTTTGAAGTAAATAAATTGTTTTTTGTCATTAGTAGTTAATTTGTTATTGGCTGTTAATTTCAAGAAATTCGATACACTTTGCTTATGAAAAATGCGGATGATTTTACATTCTTTAAATTTTTAGAAATAAATGAATTGCTTTTTGTTATTAGCAGTTATTTTCAGGAAATTTAATATCCTTTACTAAAGAAAAAATGCGAATGTCTTTGTATTCCTTTAATTTTTGAAATAAATATATATTTTTTAAAATTTTAATTAGCAGTTATAATTAGATATCCTTTACTTGTGAAAAATACCGATGTTTTTATATTCTTTTAATTTTTGAAATAAATGAATTGCTTTTGTTATTAGCAGTTAATTTCAGAAAATTCGATATCCTTTACTTATGAAAAATACGAAAGCTTTTTATATTCTTTTAATTTTTGAAATTAATTGTTTTTGTTATCAGCAGTTATTTTCAACAGATTCGATATCCTTAACTTATGAAAAATATGGATATTTTTATATTTTTTAAATAAATGAAATGTTTTTTGTTATTAGTAGTTAATTTCAGGAAATTCGATATCCTTTACTAAAGAAAAAATGCGAATGTCTTGGTATTCTTTTAATTTTTGAAATAAATGTTTTTTGTTATTATAAGTTAATTTCAGGAAATTCGATATCCTTTGCTAAAGAAAAAATGCGAATGTCTTTCTTTTAATTTTTGAAATAAATGATTTTTTTTTTTAAAAATTAGCAGTTATTTTCAGAAAATTAGATATCATTTACTTGTAAAGAATACGGATTTTTTTATATTTTTAAAATTTTTGAAATAAATGAATTGTTTTCTGTTATTAGCAGTTAATTTCAGGAGATTCGATATAATTTACTTATGAAAAATATGAATGCTTTTTATATTCTTTTAATTTTTGAAGTAAATAAATTGTTTTTTGTCATTAGTAGTTAATTTGTTATTGGCTGTTAATTTCAAGAAATTCGATACACTTTGCTTATGAAAAATGCGGATGATTTTACATTCTTTAAATTTTTAGAAATAAATGAATTGCTTTTTGTTATTAGCAGTTATTTTCAGGAAATTTAATATCCTTTACTAAAGAAAAAATGCGAATGTCTTTGTATTCCTTTAATTTTTGAAATAAATATATATTTTTTAAAATTTTAATTAGCAGTTATAATTAGATATCCTTTACTTGTGAAAAATACCGATGTTTTTATATTCTTTTAATTTTTGAAATAAATGAATTGCTTTTGTTATTAGCAGTTAATTTCAGAAAATTCGATATCCTTTACTTATGAAAAATACGAAAGCTTTTTATATTCTTTTAATTTTTGAAATTAATTGTTTTTGTTATCAGCAGTTATTTTCAACAGATTCGATATCCTTAACTTATGAAAAATATGGATATTTTTATATTTTTTAAATAAATGAAATGTTTTTTGTTATTAGTAGTTAATTTCAGAGAATTCGATATTCTTTACTTATGAAAAATACGAATGCTTTTTATATTATTTTAATTTTTGAAATAAATGATTTTTTTTTTCTTTTTTTGTTATTAGTAGTTAATTTTAGGAAATTATGGAAAATAAGAATGTTTTTATATTGTTTTAATTTTTGAAATAAATGAATTGTTTTTTGTTATTAGCAGTTAATTTCAGGAAATTCGATATATTTTACTTATGAAAAATACGAAGGCTTTTTATATTCTTTTAATTTTTGAAATAAATGAACTGGTTTTTGTTATTAGCAATTAATTTCAGGAAATTCGATATCCTTTACTTATGAAAAATACAGATATTTTTATATTGTTTTAATTTTTGAAATAAATGAATTGTTTTTGTTATTAGAAGTTAATTTCGGTAAATTCGATATCCTTTACTTATGAAAAATACGAATATTTTCACATTCTTTTAACTTTTGAAATAAATAAGTTGTTTTTTGTTATAAGCAGTTAATTTCATGAAATTAGATATCCTTTGCTTATGAAATATACATATAGCCTTATATTCTTTTAACTTTTGAAATAAATAAGTTGTTTTTTGTTATTAGCAGTTAATTTCATGAAATTAGATATCCTTTACTTATGAAATATACATATAGCCTTACATTCTTTTAATTTTTGAAATAAACAGGAAGAAATATATTAAGGGGAGAAATAGCTTAATATCCTTTAGTTAATGTCCTCGTATATAAATATTAACTTATAATTTTTTTTCTTATGGAATATTTTATTCTGATTTTAATCTTTAGGCAAAAACAGAAATTTAATAAAAAAAAATTATGAAAGTACTTGCTGCATTATTAGTGCAACAATATTGTTAAGAAACAGTATGCTGATGCAGTTTAAATGTAAATAATATTATTTTTAAAAATTTCTTATTATATTTCTTGTTTATTAAAAGATCAGATTAAAATATTATTTTTAAAAAAATACCTTGTATTTCTATTCTTATTTGTAAAAAAGAACAGAATAAATAAATATATGTATATTTATGTTTAAAAGTAGTAGGTATACATTCACTCCTTTAGTATACCTTTCTATTCTGATTTCAAAAGCGTAACATAATAATTACAAAAAGTATTACCTTTTTCAAAATTTCATAGTATGCACACACTCATACGTATATTATTATTATTATTATTATTATTATTATAAAGAAACAGAATGAATTAAAAAATATATATATTGTTTCGAAATTCCCTAGCACTCGCATATCTACTCTTATTTTTTGAAAAGAACAGAATATATTTTTTAAATATTATTTTTCCAAATTTTTCAATATATATTCTTATTTTTAGAAAGTAACACAAAGAACTACATCCAATAAAAAATTAATAATAAATAATATATATATTATATATATATATATATATATATATATATATATATATACTCACATTCTTTTAACTATTATGTTATCACAACTATTTTAACGTAGTGGACGTACTCGTACTCGTACAGACCACTTATCAATATATATATATATATATATTATTATTATTCTATAACACTATTAGTAAAGGCACCTGAGCACTCGTACAGACCACTTATCAATATTTTTATTTCTTTTTTAACAGACCTATTCCAGTTATAATTTACTTTTCTGCTTAAAATTGCCCAATAATTTTTAGAACCGTGAAATTACCGCTATTTTTTTTTTTTTTCTTTTTTAGAAAATCGAATATAGGATTTATAAACTAATATATAGTACATAAAGTAACTATATATGGTATTTTTTAATAGTATGCTCTTAGCTTTTCTTTTCATTTTATTAGCATGATTTCTCTTAGATTCTATATAAGTGATTTTTTTTAGTTAAGTGATCTGTTAGTTTTTAAGCCTATAAAAACAGTTCTTAATTCTTAACTACTATGGACCCCTTTTCGTATTTCTTCTCTTTCTGCGGACTCCTAAGATTTCAGACTGAAATTACCGTATCTTTTTAGAAAATCAAATGTAGGATTTATAAACTAATATTGTATAAAGTAACTTAGTATTTTTTAATAGTACTCTTAGATTTTCCCATCATTTTATTCGCAAGATTTCTCTTAGATTTTATATAAGTGAGTTTTTGTTAATCGAAAGGGAGACCTTCGAGGATGCCCTATTCATATTACATTGAGAAATTCTTGGGTTCGCAGTTTAAAAACTGCTGGTCAAGAGAATCGCTTAACCCTTTTTATCCTGACGGTACTTATAAGTACCACTTTAATAAAACACCTATATATTCGTAATATGACCGTTTTTCCTAACGGTATTCACAATGGCACAAAGAGTGTATTTCTGACAGCAGGCAGGAGATGGCAAATTCAAGCACATATCCTCTTTCTTTGCATTGTAGGGATTTTACATTTGCCACGCTACATTCGAAATCCACTTTGCAATAGAATTGACATGCATGTTGTTCTTCATTTGAGTAATTTTAGTGGTTTATTACCGGTTATTTAGTACCATTATTTTCTATTGTTTTCTATACTCTACAGGTGAACATTTCCTATATTTTATTTGAAGTTTACTATTTGAAATTTACTATTTTATTTTATATCATAGGGTAAAAAATTTATGGTGGTTACAGTTGCATAATTAACCACTAAAACACCATAAAAATTATTTTCCTCTTTCCTATGTTTATTCTGCACCAAAACTTATCCAATGATGCAAAAATACAATTAAAAAGTAGCTGGAAAATTAATTCAGGATATAAAGGGTTAAATTCATTTGTCACTTTAATGTTTACTTTTAATATTTTTTATTTCCAGGAGCGCCCCACCAGTGGCTGAGAGGTTCTGCTCTCGAAGCTGGTAGACGGGAGGTGCTGGGTTCGATCCCAATCGCGCCCGTCGGCCTAATCGTTCGGAATTTTCGTGGTTTTCTTCGAGCCGTGGATTTATCCATGCGTAAATACGGGTTAGGTTCCCTTAGAAAGACCCCCACGAAGGGCACTCCCCCCGGCCTATATCCCAAGTGTAGATAATTGGCCGTCAATAATCAACCCAACCCAACCCTATTTCCAGGATGACGATCTCATGAAATTATTATCTTTATAAAAATACTCTTTACTATCCTCAAAAGTTCTGTGCATGATAATATTGAAGATCAGTTTAAATTTTAAGAAGGTAATAAAAAAAAAATAGAACACAATGTCCTGAAAGAAAGTTTAAGGAATTAAAACAAATTTTAAATCGTAGTTTTGATCTCGCTGGGAAAAAACAAGAAGAAGAGATGGAAGAGGATTTGAAAGAAAATGGAATAGAAGAACATATTTCTAAGTGATAATAGTGACTGTTTAGAGTGCATCGTTTTCATTTCTCAAACTACAATTAAAACGTGGTCGTCCAAAAGCTTCTTTTGAATTGAGTGCAGAACGAACAAAAAGACAAAAAAGCAGCTGAAGTAAGAATATCTAGAACTGTTTCCATGTTAATCTATGTGATACAAATGAGTTTAATAAGTTTAATTAATGAGTTTAATTATAAGAGCAGCAGAGCAAGTAGAGGCATCGAAAATAGAGGAAGAAATTGAAATCAGTCGACTTGTGCTAAGGATTATAGAGAACTATAAAATAATCACTCGAAAGCACATCAGAAATGTTAGACGCAGATGATACTTCAACCATTATAGTGAATGAAAACTATCTCAATATCAGTATGATATTATGAGAAATAGGAGTACTAAGAGATTTAAGAGACATGGGACAGAAGAAAATATTTCTAAGTGGTAATGGTGATCAGTTGAAGGCATCATTTTCATATCTCCAACTATGAATAAAACGTGGTCGTTCAAAAGCTTCTTATGGATTGAGTGCTGAATGAACAAAACGATATTAAGCATCTGAGTTAAGAATATCTAGACCTGTTTCCATGTTAATATATGCGACACAAATGAGTTTAATTATAAGTTTAATAATTGAGTTTAATTATAAGAGCAGCAGGGCAAGTAGAGACATCGAAAGTAGTGGAAGAAATTGAAATTAGTCTGACTCGTTCTAAGAATGATAAAGAGAAACACTCGAAAGCACATCAGAAATGTTAGAAGCTACAACATCATATTGAATGCAAAGCTATCTTAATATCAGTATAATACTGCGAGAAATAGGAGTCGTAAGATATTTAAGAGGCATGGATTAGACGAAAGATTTCTAAGTGATAAGGGTGATTGCTTGAATATTGATTGCATTTTCATTTCTCCAACTACGAATAAAACATGGTCACCCTAAAGCTTCTTATGAATTGAGTGATGAACGAACAAAACGATATTAAGCAACTAAGTTAACAGTATCTAGAACTGTTTCCGTATTAATCTATGTGACACAAATGAGTTTAATTATAAGTTTAATAATTGAGTTTAATTATAAGAGCAACAGGGCAAGTAGAGACATCGAAAGTAGTGGAAGAAATTGAAATCAGTCTGACTCGTGCTGAGAATTATAGAGTACTATAAAAGAATCACTCGAAAGCACATCAGAAATGTCACAAGCTTCAACCATCATAGTGAATGCAAAACTATCTCAATATCAGTATGATACTGTGAGAAATAGGAGTCTTAACAGATTTAAGAGACAAGGAATAGACGAAAGATTTATAAGTGGTAAGGGTGATTGTTTGAATACATCATTTTCATTTCTCCAAATACCAGTTAAACGTGGTCGTCCAAAAGCTTCTTATGAATTGAGTGCTGTACGAACAAAAAGAACACGAAGCAACAGTGTTAAGTGTATCTAGAACTGTTTCCGTATCAATCTATGCGACACAAATGAGTTTAATTATAAGTTTAATAATTGAGTTTAATTATAAGAGCAGCAGGGCAAGTAGAGACATCGAAAGTAGTGGAAGAAATTGAAATCAGTCTGACTCGTGCTGAGAATTATAGAGTACTATAAAAGAATCACTCGAAAGCACATCAGAAATGTCACAAGCTTCAACCATCATAGTGAATGCAAAACTATCTCAATATCAGTATGATACTGTGAGAAATAGGAGTCTTAACAGATTTAAGAGACAAGGAATAGACGAAAGATTTATAAGTGGTAAGGATGATTGTTTGAATACATCATTTTCATTTCTCCAAATACCAGTTAAACGTGGTCGTCCAAAAGCTTCTTATGAATTGAGTGCTGTACGAACAAAAAGAACACGAAGCAACAGTGTTAAGTGTATCTAGAACTGTTTCCGTATCAATCTATGCGACACAAATGAGTTTAATTATAAGTTTAATAATTGAGTTTAATTATAAGAGCAGCAGGGCAAGTAGAGACATCGAAAGTAGTGGAAGAAATTGAAATCAGTCTGACTCGTGCTGAGAATTATAGAGTACTATAAAAGAATCACTCGAAAGCACATCAGAAATGTCACAAGCTTCAACCATCATAGTGAATGCAAAACTATCTCAATATCAGTATGATACTGTGAGAAATAGGAGTCTTAACAGATTTAAGAGACAAGGAATAGACGAAAGATTTATAAGTGGTAAGGGTGATTGTTTGAATACATCATTTTCATTTCTCCAAATACGAGTAAAACGTAGTCGTCCAAAAGCTTCTTATGAATTGAGTGCTGTACGAGCAAAAAGAACACGAAGTAACAGTGTTAAGTGTTTCTAGACCTGTTTCCGTATCAATCTATGCGACACAAATGAGTTTAATTATAAGTTTAATAATTGAGTTTAATTATAAGAGCAGCAGGGCAAGTAGAGACATCGAAAGTAGTGGAAGAAATTGAAATCCGTCTGACTCGTGCTGAGAATTATAGAGTACTATAAAAGAATCACTCGAAAGCACATCAGAAATGTCACAAGCTTCAACCATCATAGTGAATGCAAAACTATCTCAATATCAGTATGATACTGTGAGAAATAGGAATCTTAACAGATTTAAGAGACAAGGAATAGACGAAAGATTTATAAGTGGTAAGGGTGATTGTTTGAATACATCTTTTTCATTTCTCCAAATACGAGTAAAACGTAGTCGTCCAAAAGCTTCTTATAAATTGAGTGCTGTACGAGCAAAAAGAACACGAAGCAACAGTGTTAAGTGTTTCTAGACTGTTTCTGTATCAATCTATGCGACACAAATGAGTTTAATTATAAGTTTAATAATTGAGTTTAATTATAAGTTTAATAATTGAGTTTAATTATAAGAGCAGCAGGGCAAGTAGAGACAACGAAAGTAGTGGAAGAAATTGAAATCCGTGCTGAGAATTATAGAGTACTATAAAAGAATCACTCGAAAGCACATCAGAAATGTCACAAGCTTCAACCATCATAGTGAATGCAAAACTATCTCAATATCAGTATGATACTGTGAGAAATAGGAGTCTTAACAGATTTAAGAGACAAGGAATAGACGAAAGATTTATAAGTGGTAAGGGTGATTGTTTGAATACATCATTTTCATTTCTCCAAATACGAGTAAAACGTAGTCGTCCAAAAGCTTCTTATAAATTGAGTGCTGTACGAGCAAAAAGAACACGAAGCAACAGTGTTAAGTGTATCTAGACCTGTTTCTGTATCAATCTATGCGACACAAATGAGTTTAATTATAAGTTTAATAATTGAGTTTAATTATAAGAGCAGCAGGGCAAGTAGAGACATCGAAAGAAGTGGAAGAAATTGAAATCAGTCTGACTCGTGCTAAGAATTATAGTAAAACTATAAAATAATCATTCAAAAGTATACTTCATAAACTTTAGAAGCAGATGATGCTTTAACCATCACAGTGATTACAAAACTATCTGAATATCAGTATGATACTGTGAGAAATATAGGAATCCTAAGATATCTCCATCATAACAAAATAGCCCAACAAACCAGAAAAAAAAATGTTAAATGGAAGAAAAATCATGGTTACTTCTACTGTTGCACAAATCAACCTTCAATCATTATTGAAAGACTGATTTCTATTCAAGAAACTGTTATTCAATCCTTTAAAGATGATAACCTAGTAGAGCTGCAATTGTTCACAAATGGGCTTTTGATGATAAGTCTGGTTAAGCCAGTTTTTCATAGTATAGAAGCCAGTGGTCCTGCAATGTGAAAAAAACAAATGTTTCTTTATCTAGAAAAATATAATACAGGGTACCCATAAATGATTGTCCCAGTTTCCTTACCTTATAACTTTTGATTTAAGAATGTGAAAAAATATTATTACATATTCGTAAATTACAACTCAAAAAGTTTTTTTAATAACACAAACAAAGTTACATATGGGTAAAGAAGCAACTCAAAACGCTATTAATCAAATAACGTTTATAATCAAATAATTAATAATAATAATAATAATGATAATAATAATAGTAGTAGTAATAAAATATTATTAAATTTATCAAAAAATATTAAAGAATTATGTAATATCTATCTATCTAACTTGGTACTCATAATTCATTAACAGCTTTTTGATAAATTTCATAAAATTTTAATATTAATTGTTTTCAAATAATAATAATAATAATAATAATAATAATAATAATACAATATTATCAAATTTATCAAAAAAACATTAATGAATTATGTAATATCTATCTAACTTTGTACTCATGACTCATTCACAATTTTTTTGATAAATTTGATAAAATTTTAATATTAATTATTATTTGTATATAATCGTTATTTGATTAGTAGCGATTTGAGTTGCAACTTTCCCATATGTAAATTTGTTTGTGTTATTAAAAAAACTTTTTGAGTTGTAATTTACGAATATATAATTAATATTTTTCTTCTTGCCTTTAAATCAAAAGTTCTGAGATAAGGAAACTGGGACAATCATTTATGGACACCCTCTATAGCCACGAACGAAAATATGAAATAACCTCTTCCGAGTTAACCACGATTCCGGAAAACGTTCTTTATGTTTAGAAACCTCAGAAATCAAAATGTTTTCGAGATTTAAAGAAGCATTTATAAAAACAAAGTTTCTTTTGCTATCACTGATTTTCGGAAGCCTTTCCGAGTAGTTTTTATAGTGTATTAATCAGTTTTCTCAATCGGTAATATAGGTTTCTTTTGGATGCTATCAGTTCCCAAGTAAACATTTTCATATTCAACCAACATGTTTTACAGACAAACATGATAAATTAACAGCATTAACATTAGCATTAAAATTAATATTATTGTGTTACTCTTGCATGTATAAATTCAATTACGCAGTTGAAAATGTTTAACCCTTTGCTTACGAGCCAGGATTGGCGACTATTTTTATATACATTCGTACCACAATTTACAAAGAAATTTTTTTGTCGTAGATTTCTATTGGAAATATCTTAATACAAGTGTAGGGCAAAGATTATTTTTCTAAAAGTGGTTCGAATAGAGCAAAAAATAGTCGTTGGGACGACATAGGTCCCAACCCCGCAATCAAAGGATTCATCTTAACCCTTTGATTACGGGGTTGGTACATATGTCGTCCCAACGACAATTTTCTTACTCTATTTGAACCACATTTAGAAAAATAATTTTTGCCCTACACTTGTATTAAGATATTTTCAATAGAAATCTACGACAAAAAAATTTCTTTGTATAAATTGTGGTACGAATGCATATAAAAATAGTCAAAAGGTTATTAATCAATTTTCTCAAACCGGGGATATTGGTTCTGTAAGGATGCTATCCATTCTCAAAAACATCCTTAAAGAACCAATATCCCCGGTTTGAGAAAACAGATTAATACACTAAAAAAATGTCTTTGTAAATGCTTTTTTGAATCTCGAAAATATATTGGTTTCTTAGCTTTCTGATATAAATAACGCTTTTCGGAATCATGGGTAACGCGGAAGAGATTATTGTAGATTTCCGATCGTGATTATATTAGATTAAAAAACACCTGTCTTTTTTTTACAGTGTATTTTCGCATGATTAATATAAAAATTTAAATATTTCATTTTAACTAAATTAAACCTTGTTATTGGAATTTGATAAATCGTTTTGCTTAAATATGTTTTTCATGATATTTTACCCAGTTCGCTTTCCATATGAAATCTTTCACAGTACTTATGAACTGATGCTCACTTTTGCGATATATTGCTCTAGTGTGCACTGGTGTGTACACGAAATCCGCAGACGAAGCAGATTTTAGGTGCGTTCCTAATTATTATAAATACGTAGCACTTATAGTCGCCGTCTGGTCCGTCCGTCTGTCTGCATAGAACAGCACAAAAACTACCCAACCGAATGGTTTGAAATTTCACATAAATCGTTGCAGAATTTTGTCGAGTTATTTCAAATTTTATGAAAATCGAATCAAAATTTAAAAAGCTATTAATAAAAGTTTTCTTCATTAAATTAAATCCTATCATACGTAATTAATTCAGTGATATCCCATGATAGGTGATGATTCTAGGTCACCATGGTGATTACTTCCTATTTAAAGTGGAGTCCTATTATTTCCGTATTACTGAATTTAAAAACCGAATTTGTATACTAAAATTGTTTAATTATGGCAATCCTGTAATCTACCGACAGTTTTTTGGATAGATGTTTCCGGAGAAATCGATATTAAATGTAAAAATAATCTAAATATGGATTTCCATTTCTGAAAATTTCAAATCTAGGCTTATGTTTCCCTTTGAAATTTTCAGTAAATGTCAACAAAAGATACAATGTTGCCAATTTAAAATGTACTTATTTTATTACGGAAATTCCGCATATCGTCATAACAGACGATATAATTCATTTCACTGAAATAATGACGATGATATTTTTTACATTATCTTGTATTGGATATTTGCGCATGGTATAGTTTTAATGTAACGGAATTGTAATTAATTGTTTGTAAAAGTGTATTGAAATTTAATTTCATAAAATAAAATTAATGTTTATAATATGAAATTATGCGCATAAAATAAATTTTGCATTCATGCATTTTTGCATAAGAGTGCAACAGCTGTTGCACTAAGATCTGAATATTTATACAACTAGTTAGTTATAGTACAAACGCACCTCATTTTTCACGTTTGACGTACAGTTTCCAACTTGTTAATATTTTCAACTGACAATATTTCTGTACTATTTCTAATATTTTTATTCGTCTTTTTTCATGTGTCTGTCCTTTTCCCATGAAAGGAGTTATTTTCAGTCATATAGAATAGCTATAAAACGTACCTTTTAAATTAAAAAAAATATATCTCACGTAATTATAAGAAAAGTATGATATATAGTATAAGACCACTAATCTACACAGTTTGGTTCCAATCATTTTGCGCATTTGAGACTTTTTGCGGATTACATGTCTATTTAATATTTGTTTACATTTTTTTAAATCCATATTTTGGAAAAAAATAGATTGTTAATGCTTAAAAAACCGAAAAGCAAATTACATAGTTAATCATATAAATAAAGTAAGAATTATTTTAAAAAATATATATGACGTAATTATAAGAAAAGTATGATACACATAATCTTCTATTAACAGAACATTTTATTTAAAATTTTAATTTATTCTTCATGGATTAGCTTGTAAATTTTGATTCAGAAGAAACTAAAAATATATACACTTAAATTGAGGAATCTACCATAATCGCGGTGAGTTATATTTTTTAGCAATGATACTTTTTGAACAAATGAATATAACAGATACTCTGTTGCTAAAATATTTCACAACTCATGGCATTAATTTTCATTTTTGATTAGATAAATTTTAAAATCTATGCAAATACGCGTCTTGACAAATAAATGTAAACAAAGAAAGAAATGAAGGACAAATAAAAAATTATCTGAAATGAACTACAAGTTCAACTTCATTCCTAGGTCACAGTCATGGATAACTTTTAACGCCGTAAAAGAAAATAAATGCAAATGACACTGATTGATAAATGGGTAATGTTAAGTAACTTCGTGGGTACAAGTTTGCATTTTGATATGTTTGCAAGAGGCAATGACCGATGTCTACCTTAACCTAACAGTTTGCACCCCTTGCTGTTACAAACTGGAATAAAAGAGTTTGAAGGAATCTGCTAGGTAAATCATAGGCATAGCATTAGATATTTTCCGATTCATTCTGTAACATGTTTTCTACTTAGTATTTTTGTATACTATTTACCAATTTACACTGAAAAAAAAAACTGTTGATTTTACAGTATAATACTGGCATCCCAGCTACCAGTATTATACCGTAAAATTAACAACAACAAACACTAAAATAAACAGTAAAATACAGTAATAAAGTAAATACTGTAATATAAGATAATACAGTATTATACTGTAAAATCTTTTTTTTTTTTTTTTTTCAGTGCACTTTTGTAGCTCCATAGTGTTACTGTTTTTAGAAAAGAAAAATATGAAAAAAATAAAAATAAAAATAAAATAAAAACCATAACAATAATACAAATTAATAAGGATAATCGGTCTGGATTCGATTTTTGAACAAACTCCTATTTTTCGCATAGTCATCAATTATTTTCAAACCGCAATTGAAAAAAGTATGCATAATTATTTAAATTTACAAATAAATAAATAAATGTTTTTGCGCATATACAGAAGGTCGTTCACATTTTACGGAAACGATTTTCAAAGTTAATTTCTACGCATAAATGACATATTCTTTGCAACAATTTGACTTTGGTGGATAGACTTGACTTTTGGCTGTAGATCTGGCTCGAAATTTCTATGCTAATATAATTAATTTCCTTGTTACAGTCATGTCAACTTTTCCCAATACCTCTTGTAAAAACTTTCCGAAGTCTTTTCAATGTTCGTGAAATCATTTAAACAAGCCAAATGCAGAAAAATTACAGTGAGGAGGGGGAGGGGGGAGGGGTCAGGTGATTTTACATACATTTTTTCAATTGGGACACAATTTATTTCCGTTTGCGATTTTTTCTTTGCTAAATATGCATCAGGTGACTTATAGTGTGGGAGAAAATTCATATGAATTGTACTAAGAGAAAAATTGACTATGATGGAAATGTCGATCCAGAGTTATAATCAAGAGTCAATGTCGCGCAGTTGCGTAGACGATTGAGCTCGGTTCCCGTAAGATCACTGAAAGTGAAGCAGCATCGACTATGGTCATTGCTTGGGAGGGTGACAACCTCTCTCGACTGCGGTTGCTGTGGGACCGCGTACGTTAATGGGAGCTGGTGAACGTAAAATCTGTTTTTGGCTCCAATGTCCTCCAAGTTTGAAAACGATACCTCTGGGGGTGCCAGTCTAGGTACAGGTATCTCATCTGGAATTGGTTCAAAATTAGGAGACCAGCTCTAGAAGTCCAACCTCTCTTGAGGCTCTGGCACCCCTTCTTTCAGAGAAGTGCCTTGCCACTTTCTCTGACACGACAACAACAACAATAATCAAAAGTCAGGGCTATACAGTAGAGTAAAATTATCGCAAAGAATATGACATATAAACGACCTTCTGTATATACAGTTTTAACAATAATATTTTACATTTACATAAGTTTAACGAAAAAAAAAATACACACTTTATATTTCCATAGGTCAAAAAACTTTGCTGTTTTTCAAAATTATTTACAGATTTTACATGAATAAACTTTTATTTTTCCCAGCGAAATAAAGTAAAATAATATTCTGTAAAATTAAAACATGCTTATTTTAATTGTATTTTTCATAGCATTTTTTCTATCATCCTGATAATAATGAAAAAAAAATATATGTATTTTTTCTTAAGAAACTAGTTTTCAAATTTCCAAATTTTTAATCTCTGATTTTGTACATAAAATTAGAATCATTTTCTATAACTCATCTTGTTTAATGACGTGAAAGATAATGTCCAAGTAAACAAAGTCAAATTCAAATTGACCGAGGAGGCCTACTTTTCGGCTTATGCTCAACTAGCCCTGCCCAAGTAAATAATTCGGAAAAAGGATAACACATTTGAAAATTTAATTTCAGATATTACCATCTGTACTCGGAAAAATATCCGAATTATCTTTATGCAGCCCTGTGTATGATCTGTAGATTTTATACACACAGTTAATACGCAAAAATTTAGTTAAATTTAAAAACACATACCACAATTGAAAACGCACTTCCAACAATTATTTTTCATAGACCGTACTCTAACCGAATCCTTTTGTGTTCCCTTGTAAATAAACGATAAATGCTATGCGTATCATATTCTATAGTAAACATCTTGTAAATCACCTCAGTGATGTAAATCAATTTCAATATGTTTGAAATAGTGTAACATCATCAAAATTCACTGCAAACGATCTTTTCCCGTAGACCATGATGTAATGGAATGATTTTGAATACCCCTGATGTAACCGAACTATAAATGCTACACACTTCATTTTCAATACCGAACATGCCATGGTAAATCCTATAACATCAGTTACATGGCAATCTGAGTATATTTACGCAAGTTAGAGTACGGACAGACAGGTGGCCAGACACGTAAAATTAAAACAGACGGCCAGCCAGGCAGACAAACGGCCAAGCAAACCGAATTTATAAACATTTTTGAACTATGTTGGGAAATGTTAAAAATGAAGCTACTACTATTGTACTAAAAACCTAACGGATTCTAGAAAAGTAATAAAAGTAATTTTAATATTTTTAACACTTTCCAACATAGTTGAAGAGTGTTTATGAATTCGGTTTGTTTGTCTGTCTGTCCGTGCTCTAATTGGCAGAAATATACTTAGATTGTCACACAATTGATATATGTTATATGTGTGTTCACTATGGCATATTCGGTATTGAAAATGAAGTGTGTTGCGCTTATAGTTACTTTACAAGTTCACTCAAAAGAATTTCGTTACATTACAGTCTATGGGGGGAAATCAATTGCGAATTATTTTAATGATGTTTCACTATTTCAAACATATTGAAATTGATATGTACCACTGATGTGCACTACAAGAGGCTTATTATACAATATTGTGTGTGTAGCATTTATCGTTCATTTACAGGGATATACAAAATAATTCGGTTAAGAGGCTACTTCACTCAGACGAAAACACTCGCTCACTAATGTTAATCGTATGGAGGAAATTTTTGAAAATATCTCGTCCGCATTTCAATATTTTTAAATGATTTTTTTTTTTTTTTTTTTTTTTTTTTTTTGCATTGGATAGCTGAGGTCAATCTCTATGCCCGCTCCTTTGTACTTTTTGGATTTTTGATTACAAGTTTTTTTTACTAAGATACTTTCACTTTCGGAACCGGTTTCAAAAGTGAAAGTATCCTCAATAAAAAAAAACTGCAACAAAAATTGAAAAAGTAAAAAGGAGCGTGCATAGAAAAAAAAAATCATTTAAAAATATTGAAATGCGAACGAGATATCTTCAAAAATTTCCTCCATAGGATTAACATTAGCGAGCGGGTGTTTTCGTCTGAGTGAAGTAGCCTCTTAAAGTACTGTCTGTTAACAATAATGGCTAGAAATGCGTTTTCAGTTGAAGTACGCGTTTTTAAATTTAACAATTTTTTTTGCCTTATTACTTGGTGTCTATAAATTTTATAGATCGTATACAGAGCAGCACAAAACATCTTGAGCCCATTTCCATTTATTGACGGAAATTCCAGAAGGGGAATTTTAAACTGTGCTACGCATTTCCTCACTGAACTAAATTTTAGCATTCTATGTAGTATATATACAAATCTATTTATCATAATACAGAGCTCCACAAAAGAATTCGGCTATTTTTCCATATATTGTTGGTAATTCCTGAAATTGGGTTTTAAATATGTTATGCTTTATTCAGTTTGTTTACTTAGCATCACAAATGATTCTGACGGCTTGGTTTGCCTACGTGCTGAAACATCCAAAATTGCTTCAAAAAAATAACAGATAGTGCGTTTATGCTAGAACGCAATCAATACTTATTCATGCTGCCTCCATTGGACTTTAGTGGAGGTTGAGAATGAAATGGACTTCTAATATGCATAAGGACCTTTACATACTACATAAACTCTAACCTGAACAATTTAGTTATTCTTAATGACATCATACAGTGCTATTTAGTATTTTTAGCATAATTTATCATTGTTTACTCTAGTATTATTATTCATTCATTATTGTTCATTTAGTATTTACTTCTATCCATTATTATTATTTACTTCAGCATCTTACAGTATATTATTACATGGTAGCATTATTGCTCATTATCACATAGTAATATTTAGTACTGCCAAGTAGGATTGGTAAATTGTATTTTCAGAATTTGTATTTTTGGAATCTTGTATTTTCAGAATTTGTATTTCAGAATCACATAATATAATTATGGTTCAATATCACAAAGTATAATTTAGTAATGCTCAGTATAATTAGGTAAACAAACCTGCCGGCCGGGGCTAGTTCAGCTTAAGCCGAAAGGTAGGCCTCACCACCCGGTTTGACCTTGACCTTGTTTACTTAGTATGGGCGGAACTAGTTGAGCTTAAGCTGAAAGGTAGGTCTCATCGCCCGGTTTTACTTTGACATTGTTTACTTAGCATCCTCTTTCAACTTATTAAACGGTAGATATTTGTTAAAGTATATTGGAAGTGTTGGAAAGTGTTACTTAGTCTATGCTTGACGCATGATTTTCCGTTCTTGTTTTTCTAAAACCTGATCAGAGAGTGAGAGAGAGAAAATTTCGTGTTGTTTTTATAATATAACTCTGATAAAGAGGCTATTATGCCAGAAACTCTTTAAGGCTTTAAATACATGTTTACCAACTGAAATAAAAAAAGAAAAGTTTTAGTCGATTTTTAAACTGTTCACAATTTTTAAAATATTTTTCTAATAAAAAGGAGAATTTTGTTTTATTTATTAAATAATTTCTGTTTGAAGTCTGTGCCACCCAATCATATGTTTTATATCTTCGTATGGAAAAAGTATTTAGGAAACAAAAAAAATTCAAAATTTAAGAAATAGATTTTTTGGAATTTTTTAAAAAAAGTAATGACGATACGATTTTTCTGACAACAAGGAAGTAGTGAAAGCTGGTTGCTATGGCGACAAATTCGTGTCTGGAGAAGACAGTGGAGGAAGAATTTATTTGTTTGCACGTAGACTTCCGCACACTTGGTTTCGGATAAACGAATGAGTTCAGACGTTCAGGGTTCAGGCAGTGGTTATTTTATGTTGAAGACGGAAATTTTCGGATTTTCAATTTCACTGGCGACGTTAGGATTTTTTTCGCGAACGGGAAATAGACACGAGATTTACTATTTTATGGAAAGTCGACTTTCCGAAACTGTTTTTACAGAGAGGATACTTTTTGAATGCTTCAATCACGTAATGCGCTATTGTGAATAACAGTACACATTTAAATATTGTCTAATTCTAATTATTTTGATGGGATTTAAAAAAGTTATATAACAGCAAAGAGTGTTCTGTATGTATTAAATTGCTTACATATTAAAAATGTTAACCTTCAGGGTAATCTCGTGTAACGCCGCGTTAGTGGGTCTGCTAGTAAATAAATAAAAAAGAAATAACTTCGAATAGTTAAATCTAGACGTTCTTTTTTAACCCTTTCAATAGCCAGATATAAATAATCTTGGGAGAAAGAATACTGTATTTGAGTATTTTCCTAATCGTCATCACCACCATCAACAACAACAGTTTTCAATCCACTGCTGGATGTAGGTCTCCCCCCATTTTTTTTTTCGTTGTTTCCTGTTTAGTGCTTTTTAGTCATCCAATTAACACCGGCCACTTTTCTGATTTCGTCATCAACTTATCGCAGCCAAGCCGAGCCCGGTGATTCTTAGCACCCTTTGTCTTCATGTCTTTCTGATCACTGACGTAACCAGGAACATGCAGACTACCGGAAATTGAGGGCCGTGATTTGTTTTGTGAATTCATAATAAAATAAGGGGGAAGGTGGCCAAATTTATCAACGCTGTCCAAGCGGGTTGGAGGAAGCCCACCCGCGTTCGTTTCCCATGCACTAGGCAAGGGTACTAACAGGCTGCACCGGTGGCATTTAAAGGGTCTTCTCCTAGTTAATAAGCAGAGGCTATTAAACAGTCCATTTTCCTAATATATTGCGTAAAATAGCGTTTCAAATACGTTTGTCAACTTTTATGTAACAAACAAGAGATGAGTTGATCATAAATCAATAAATCACTTATCGTTCAGGTATCTTGTTATTAAAAAAGGTAATGAGAAACATTCGGTAAGATTTGATCGCTGAAAAACTCCCATTAAAGAATACTGAAAAAAAGTAAATTGAGATGAACGTGAAGTTACTTCTAATATATTAAAAATTTAATAGAACAATCAAGAAACAATAAAATGATTTTATTTAATTTTTAACATTTTTCAACCTAGTTGAAAAGTGTTTATGACTTTTGTTTGTCTGGCCGCCTGTGCGTCCGTGCTCTAACTCTCGTAAATGTACTCGGATTTCCCTGAAATTTTTGTATGTTATTGACGTTTATTATAGCATGATTCCTATTGAAAATGAAGTGTGTAGCGTTTATAGTTTATTTACGGGGTCAGTCAAAAGTATTCCGTTACATTACAGTCAATGGGAAAAAATATTTCCAAGTCCCTTTTGATGATTTTATGCCATTTAAAACATGATGAAATTGTTATACAACTATGAATGACTCGACAAAATTCCGCAACGATACGATTATATATGTGTCGTCTAGTTGCAAAACCGGCCATCTCCAAAAAGTAAAATTTTGAGAAAAAGCTGATTTTTTGCAACACTTAGCCAAAATAAGATTAGAACCAAAACTCTTTAGTTTTATAGTCATTAAGACAGTATATTTGAAAACACAAAATAAGGTGGCAAGGGCACATGAAATTAGGGGGTTATTTAAGTTTTTGTTTTGGATTTGGCCACCTTTGCAACTTACTTTGGAGTTGGCCGGTTTTGCAACAAACCAGAAATTAATTTTTGCTAAATATAATGTGACATTGGGTTTTTAGGGGTAGCAAACATACAAACATGTTCGAGGGGGCGTTGAGGAGCATTGGTAAGCTTTTGAAGAGTGCCCACAGCTTGGATTTCTTGGATTACCAGTTAGGCAGTACCTGAAAAAAATAATGCCAGAAATTATGAAAATGTAATCACAAATGTATTCTCTCAGATTTTAACTGTAGCAAAAGACCGTTGATTCCGCATCTACAATCGTCAAAATACTAAAATTTATTAAAAAAATTTAAATGGAAGAATACTTTATTGAAAAATTAAATAGATTAAATAATTATTAAATTATCAGAGAAAATTCACTTACAGTTCTATGAAAGCGAAGGGAGAGGGCGCATAAAAGTATTTTGCCTAGAGCATAAAAACATGTTAATCTGCCCCTGGTTATCTAAAGGTGAACTTTGGCTTTTTTCCTTTTCCACGTCGTAGGGTCACTTTACTTCTTCCTTGATTGATTAGGAGATACTTTCTCCACAAACTTTTCCATAGTCAGAGAAAAAACGAAACTAAATTATTAGAAACTTTGTATGCACCAAGGAGGAGCAGTCACAGGTGAGAGAAAACACTATAACATTAATTTAATCAACAATTGAGAAGTTACTGCGGGGAGAAGCAGAAGTGCCATCTAGCGGATATGGAGATGGCCGCTTTTGAACCTCACTAGTTTATGGATATGGCCGGTTTTGCAGCACATCGTGATTTTCAAACGCATATAACACAGGGATTTCACCAGCTTAGGCTTGTTTATTGTTTCCAGATGGTAGAAACATTTACTTAGAACTTAAAAAGCTGAAAAAACACATTTTCAAATTTTGAGGAGCTGGCCGGTTTTGCAACTAGACGACACATATATTAAATTTCAAACCATTCGGTTGGGTAGTTTTTGCGATGATATATGCGGACAAACGGGCGGACGGACCAAACGACGACTATAGGTGCAACGTATTTATATAATTACAAACGCACCTAGAAACAAAACAAAACAAAAAAAAACAAAAAAAAACCACACACACAGAGAGAGAGAGAGATAGATAGATAGATAGATAGATAGATAGATAGATAGATAGAGAGATAGATAGATAGATAGAGAGAGAGAGAGAGAGAGAGAGAGAGAGAGAGAGAGAGAGAGAGAGAGAGAGAGAGAGAGAGAGAGAGAGAGAGAGAGACATGTATACATACTCCTTGATATGCTCTGATCATGGAAAGAGAGAAAAAAAAAGAGCGAAAAAGAAAGAGCTGTTACATCTTGACTTGGATGGTCTCATTTAATCCTTTCAATAACATGATAATAAATAATCTAGAAGGGGAAAAAACACTATAATCGTGATTATTTTTTTAATGTCGGAAAACGTTTTAAATAACACATCACCTTTTACTCATCAAATAAGCAACTGCCGATCCATAAATCACACATCACTTAAGTTTTTCACTAATAAAAACTAATGATGAGCTCGGAATCGCCGAAACACTGCCATTAAAGTGGCAATTAATGAACACTAGAAAAATAAAATCCCTGACGGTTCGGCCTACAGGCACAGGTAGATTTCGAAGACACAGACCATGGGGCGCCTGTTTGTTGGGAATTGCGGAAGAAATGACCTTTTTGACATGATGCGGTTGTTGGAACCGCCCACTTTGAAACCTAACTTGTTTGGAAGCGGAGCCGGCAGGGATTTTTTTTTGTTTTTAATTTTGTTTTGTTATAAGGGTTGGTTCTATAAAAAACTTGTCAATATAAAACTTTCAGATAATATTAAGAGGATTTATAATAAATTTAAGCGGATTTGATATATTGTGAATTGACGAAGTTACGAATTTTTTCTTCTAAACCCCCCTATTTCCCCACTCCTTGGGGCCATTTTTAATGATATCAAAAATCTGTCATACATAAATTTTCGGCCCTTTTCCTAGAAGTTATAATAACTTTAAACGGATTCGATAAGTATCATAATTAAAAAATTATGGTTTTTTTCTTTTCTGTTTTCAGAAAAAGCCCCCCACCCCCTGGTTCGATTTTGCCCATTAAAGAACTTGACCGAGATTTTATGCCTCTTGATTTTATGTATCAGTTTGGACGAGATTTGTGAAGAATTATTGCAGTTATCGTGTCCATAAAAAAGTGACACAGATAGATAGATAGATATATAAAGTTTTGAACTGGGGGGTGGTTTTGGGTTCTGGGAGTCATGATCGGTGTAGATCTGCAAAAATGTTAAAAAAATTCCAACTTAGGGGAGAATGTAATAGGTAGTATTTCTTACGAAATCTACCTAAAATGTAAACGTGAAGCTACTTCTAACATACTAAAAAAAAAAGACTACAAACATCTGTACATACTTCTTGATATTCTCATGAAAAGTAAAAAAAATAAAGAAAAAAAAATGAAACAGCTGTAGCATGCTGAACTGTTAAATCTTGGCTTGAATGGTCTCATTTAACTCTTACAATAACAGGATAATAAATATCTGGGAAGAAAAAAAAAGAATAAACGTGATTATTTATCTAATATGCTACTTCGAAAAACCCTTTAATTAACACAACACCTTTTTCACCATTTAAACATCAACCTCTATTAACATGTTTATATTTTTTTTGATGCACTGAAAAAAATCTCGCAAATGTGTACACCACTCTTTGATATGCCCATGGAAAAAAAAAAAAAAAAAATGAATGAGCGGTGAACTGCACGCTGAACTGTTAAATCTAAACTTGGACGGTCTTATTTAACGCTTTCAATAACAGGATAGTAAATAATCTTGAAAAAAAAAAAAAAAAAACTATAATCGTGATTATTTTTCTGTCGAAAAACATTTTAAATAACACAATACCTTTATCACCTTTTTTTTTATATATCAACTAAGTAACTGACGATCCATAAATCACGCATCGTTTAAACGTCTCACTATTAAAAACTAATGATGAGCTCGGAATCGCCGAAACACTGCCATTAAAGTGGCAATTAATGTACACTAGGAAAAAAAAAAAAGGTAAACGTGAAGCCATTCCTAACATACTAAAATCCTGACGAATTGTTAAAAGAAAAAAAAAAAAAAAAAGAAAGAAAGAAAGAAAGAAAGAAAGAAAAAGAAAAAAAAATATATATTTAATTTTGAATGAAAGCTAACTGCATTTGATATATACTAAGCCGAATAAAATAATACTTATGCTTAACATTTTATCTTATACTCTGAAAAAAAAAAATCACAAACATCTGTACATACTCCTTGATATTCTCATGAAAAGAAAAAAAACAAAGAAACAAGTTGGAAATTGTACGTCAAACGTGACAAACGAGGGTTGGGTTGGGTTGATTATTGACGGCCAATTATCTACACTAGGGATATAGGCCCGGGGGAGTGCCCTTCGTGGGGGTCTTTCTAAGGGAACCTAACCCGTATTTACGCATGGATAAATCCACGGCTCGAAGAAAACCACGAAAACTCCGAACGATTAGGCCGACGGGCGCGATTGGGATCGAACCCAGCACCTCCCGTCTACCAGCTTCGAGAGCACAACCTCTCAGCCACTGGTGGGGCCCGTGATAAACGAGGTGCGTTCGTACTATAGATATCGTATCGTATTATATAAATATTCAGATCTTGATGATTTTTAATTCTGTGAAATGAATTATATCGTCTGCAGATTATTTTCTGTCATAAAATAAGTATCTCGGTCGCTTGACGATTAAACCTCGGAAGCTCCTATAACAAGAAAGCACCGATTTTTTTTTTTTTTATTCAAATTTCTTAATAAATATTTTTATTAATATCTTCTAAAGTTTTGATTCGATTTTCATAAAATTTGAAATGTCTCGACAGAATTCTGCAAAGATAATATATCTTAAATTTCAAACTATTCGGTTGGGTAATTTTTGCGCTGTTATATGCGGACAAACGGACGGATGGATCAGACGACGACTATAGGTGCTACATATTTATATAATTACGAACGCCCCTAAATTAAAGAGCTGTAGCACGCTGAACTGTTAAATCTTGACTTGAATGGTCTCATTTAACTCTTTCAATAACAAAATAATAAATAATCTTGGAAGAAAAAAAAAAGTACAAACGTGATTATTTTTCTAATATACTACTTCGAAAAAACGTTTAATCAACACAACACCATTTTCACCATTTAAACATCAACCTCCATTAACATGTTTAGAATTTTTTTTTATGCACAGAAAAAAATCTCGCAAATATGTGTACACACTCCTTGATATGCCCCATGGAAAGAAAAAAAAAATAACGGAAAAAAAAAAAATGAATGAGCACTGAACTGCACGCTGAACTGTTAAATCTAAACTTGGATGGTTTCATTTAACCCTTTGAATAACAGGATAGTAAATAATCTTGGAAAAAAAAAAAAAAAAAAAAAAAAAAAAACTATAATCGTGACTATTTTTCTAATGTCGAAAAACGTTTTAAATAACACAACACCTTTATCACCCTTTTTATATATCAACTGGCGATCCATAAATCACCCATCACTTAAACTTCTCACTATTAAAAACTAATGATGAGCTGAAACACTGCCATTAAAGTGGCAATTAATGTACACTAGAAAAAAAAAAAAAAAAAAAAAAAAAGGTAAACGTGAAGCTACTCCTAACATACTAAAAACCTAACGGATTCTTGAGAAACAATAAAAATTATTTTGTTTTATTTTATTTTCTTTTTCTTCTAAAACCCGATTAGAGAGATTTCCGCGTGATGACCTGTTTGAACGCCCCTAGGCAACTTGCAGTTTCTTCCGGGTTAATCGAGAGAACTTGGCGGTCATGGTCAGAAAGAGGTGCAAGCAAAGTAAAAAATAACTGAGGCAAATTAAGGGACTGGCAATATCACAGTTGCCTGATTGGTAGAAACTGGATTCAAGGGGGGAATGAAACTTGTATAAAGCCCCGAGAAAAAGGGGCCATTTAAAAGGGAACCTTTGAGTGTCAGCGACCTGCACAAGGTTTTTTTGAAATCAGAACTTTCCTTGTATTTGGAAGAAAAGGCAGCAATTGTTGGGAACGCCACTGGATTTCTTACTTAACACCTAATATTCAAGGTCAGTCAATTATATCTTTCTTCCCCTTTTATGCGCATATAAATGCGATATAATTAACTCCTTAAGTAGGCACACCCCCTACATCTTCAAAAATAATCAATTTTCTCTTAATTTATTTTTTATTTTTTAAATTTGTTCAAAAATATTTTTTAACGATATTAAAATTATTCAAAAATTAAATAACTATTTTACAGCTACAATTTTGCAATTTTAAAATTCTACATTTATATTTTATGTATAACACTAATATTCCATTAAATAATAATAATAAAAAAACCCTGTAATATTTTAAAATTTATATTGAAAGTTTTAACGACCCGTTTAATCCCGCGAACATTTAAACTCAATGATTTTTGAAATCCAAAATTTAAACTTTTTATAATTGCAGTTGTAAAATTTTGCAAAAAAATATTCAAACATTAAATAGTTTTTTTTTATAGCTGTAATTTTAAAATTCTACACTTTTATTTTTAATGTAACACTTATGTTTAATTAAATTTTGAACAATTTATTTCTGTAATGTTTTTAAATTTATACTGAATGTTTCAAAGTTTAATAGACGAAAAAAACATGTTGTGGATATAAAGATTTTTGTAAGTCCAAAATTTAAAGTTTTTATAATTGCAGTTGTAAAATTTTACAAAAAAATTTCAAGAATTAATGATTTTTTATAGTTTCAATTTTCGAATTCTAGTTCTTATATTTTTAATATAATAATCATGTTCCATTAAATTTTAAACAATTTTATTTATGTAAAATTTTACACTTATATTGATTTTTTTTAAAGTTGTATAGATCTGTTTAATACTGCGAACATGTTGTGAATATAATGATCTTCGAAAATCCAAAATTTAAACTTTTTATAATTGCAATTGTAAAATTTTACAAAAAAAAATTCAAAAATTAAAGTTTTTATTATAGCTGAAATTTTTAAATTCTACACTTATATTTTTAATACAACATTCATGTTCTATTAAATATCAAACAATTTTGTTTCTGTAAAGTTTTAAACTTTATATTGAACGTTTTAAAGTTGTATAGGCCTGTTTAATCCTGCTAACATATGTTGTGAATACAATGATTTTTGAAAATACAAAATTTAAACTCTTTTTGATAGGAGCTGTAAAATTTTACAAAAAAGTATTTAAAAATTAATTAGGTTTTTTTTTGCTTTTGTTTTTTGTCAATGCCATTTTAAAATTCTGCACTTATATATTTAGTAGAATACCCTTGTTTTCATCAAATTTTAAACAACTTTATTTCTGTAATGTTTTTAAATTTATATTGAAGATTTTAAAGTTTAATAGATCAAAAATATTCCCGCGAACATGTTGTGAATATAATAATTTTTGAAAATCCAAAATTTAAACTTTTTAAAATTGCAGCTATAAAATTTTACAAAATAATATTAAAAATTTAAGTAGTTTTTTTACTGCTACAATTTTAAAATTCTACATTTATATTTTTAGTATAACATTCATGTTTCATTAAATTTTAAATAATTTTATTTCTGTAATGTTTTAAAATTTTTGTTGAATGTTTTAAAGTTGCATAGACCGGTTTAATCCTGCGAACATGTTGTTAATATAATGATTTTTGGAAATCCAAAATTTAAACCTTTTATATGTGCAGTTGTAAAATTTTGCACTTATAATAAGTTTGGTGTAATTCAAGATCCATTAGGTTAGTACTATTGTCAAATCCTTATAGAAAGTTTTAAAGTTGTATATAATGTTGTTTATATTCAGCAAGCAAGTTATATATAATGATTTATGAAAAAAAAATGAAAATCATTATTTTATCTAATTAGATTATGCCCGATAAAAATCATTTTCTGCATTCTATAGAAAATATATTATAATATTAGGATTGAAATTTATTTGTATAAAAATGAATGTGTTATGCCTTATTAAACATTCAGCCTTAAATATAACATCTTTATATACGTACCAACTTAAGATGGTTTATAAATATTTTTTACTGATCTTTTTCTTGAAATTATAGTTATTTAAATATTTTTTTTTTCAAATATAAATTCTTTAAACATTTTGAATTTTATATTTGAAAATTTTAATTTTTAAATATTTTTAAATAAATATAAATAAAAAAAAGGTATATATATATATATATTAATTTAATATTAATGAAATATTAATATTAAAATTTGATTGGATAATCAGGGGTATTTGGGTGCAGCGGGGAAAATCCGGTGCTAGTGCTTTTCTTCTTTTTTTATCTAAATCTATTTTCTTGTTTTAAGACAAATACAGACACATGACACATGTAGGAGTAGCTACTTTCATTACTATCGTTCCAATTTTTTTTCAGCTTTTTATCTGAGGAGTAAAAAATAAAAGGATCTTAACTTAAAAAAAAAGAAAAAAAAATATTATTACGAATTTTTTCTTAAATTCTCATAGCTTACCCTTTATCTTCTGATAGAATAATTATCTCCCTCCTTGCATACTTTTTTCATATTTGAGTGCAAGAGAATAAATAAATATTAATTTGTCTTCGTGATTTCCAAAAAACAGGTGATCCAACTTGGCTACCCAGGTTGGATCACCTGGTATATAATTAACTGCCCGGTGTTATGTGCAAGGGAGTTTAAGATACCACTATTTCCGAATAAGAAACATCTTTTACTTTAATCGCAGAATTTCAGCGGTTAATTCTCAAAGATTATTCAGAAATAGTGTTATCCTGGCACAAATTCCGAATGTGTCATTGTGTGTATACGGTACACAGTTTACAACTGTGTGACGGAATTATAGCGATTCTTTCTTTCTTGCTTTTCACTTCGCTTCTTTTCTTAGAGTTTCACCAATTTCCGAGACGAAGTGCTTTTAGGTAGATTTCGTAAGAAATACCACCTATTACATTCTCACCTAAGTTGGAATTTTTGAAAATTTTTTGCAGATCTACGCCGATCATGACTCCCAGAACACAAAACCACCCCAGTTCAAAACTTTATATATCTATCTATCTATCTATCTATCTATCTATCTATCTATGTCACTTTTTTATGACCACTATAACTGCAATAATTCTGCACAGATCTCTTCGAAACTGATACATAAAATCAAGGGGCATAAAATCTCGGTCAACTTCGTTAATGGGCAAAATCGAACCAAGGGGAAGAGGGTGGGGGGGGGGGGCCTTTTTGTGAAAACAGAAAAAACCCATAATTTCTTAATTATGATACGTATCGAATCCGTTTAAAGTTATTATTACTTCTAGGAGAAGGGCCGAAAATGTATGTATGACAAATTTTTGATATAATTAAAAATGGCCCCAAGGGGAGGAAAAAGGGGGTGTTTTAGAAGAAAAAAATTCATAACGTTGTCAATTCACAAGATATCAAATCCGCTTAAATTTATTATAAATCCTCTTAATATTATCTAAAACTTTTATACTGAGAAGTTTTTTATAGGACCAACTCTTATAGCAAAAAAAAAAAAAAAAAAAAAAAAAAAAAAAAAAAAAAAAATCCCTGCTGGCTCCGCCTGCAAACAAGTTAGGTTTCGAAGTAGGCGGTTCCAACTGCCGCAATGGCGAAAAGGTCATTTCTTCAGCAATTCCCAACAAACAGGCGCCCCACGGTGTGCGTCTTCAAAATCTACCTGTGCCTGTAGGCCGAGCCGTCAGGGATTTTTTTTTTTTTTTTAATTGCTATCGTCGCGTCATGTATGAAGTTTTTTTACAGAAAGAAAAATGCTTTGGATGCTTGAATATTTTAAAATTAAAAGCAATTTTTTTTTCACAATGTTTAATTTTTAATTGAAAATTCTTTTAGATTTTTTTTTTTTTTTACATTTAGTATATTTTCTTAGATTGCCGTTCAACTACCAAAAAGCGTTATTGATATTTTTACGTACGTTGTATGCCAGTGGTTAACATAGGCGTAACTAGTGGGTGGGCCGGGTGGGCACGGCCCACCCCAGACAGCTCCAGTGCCCACCCCAGAATTTTAAACTCATGTGGAAATATTATGACGCAATAATTCTAATTTTGCATATTCCAACCCAAATCTTTGTAAGGTTGCACAGTACACAAACAAATGTAATACACATATATTATTGAATTGCGCATTCAGAGGTAGTTCTTGTGCATGTGAGTATGGGGTTATGCTATGTGACGGGGGGGGGGGGCACTATCTAAAGGACAATTCTTCTATAGCATGGAAGCATCAAGGATCCAGAAAGAACAAAATTAAATATTACATGAAGGATTTTTTCTTCACAAGCTGATGGGGAAAACATAGTTTCAAGAAGTGCAATTTAGCATCCTTTTGACAAAGTCACAAGTCTGTTGAAAGCACTGGGTGGTCATTCCATCTAAAAATAGCAGGATACTTCCTGTCATTTTTTCTTTTTTTTGTGCAAAATAGAAGAAACGACCGTATTACCTACGGCCATAGAACATCTGACAACGATTCTTCGTTCGAACAAAGTAACGAGGGGGATAAAATCCAGGAAGTAATTGAAAGATCGGGTGTACGCACGATAGAGGGTTAAAACAATTAGCACTTATAATGAAAAATATAATGCAAACCTTTATAACAAACATATTTATACAAATAAAAGAAAGTTGTGTGCGTGCGACGCCGACGGCTAACAAAATCTACCGTAAGTAGAAGTCTAAATATTTGGGTCCTGATGTACCTGAGACAAGGTTTTTTAATTTTTTAAGACCCGGGACTCCTGGGTCTCCTTTAAGATTTTTGTCCTAAATTGTTAATAACTTGTCCCATTTTTATCCAATCTTCTTCGTTTTGGGAGTCCTTTTTTTTCTCCAATTAGCTCCCCCCCCCCATTCATACATTCCAGTTAAGATCCTGGCCCTCTGGGGCCCCTTTGAAGTTTTTGTTTCTTAAATTGTTAATAACTTGCCCCTTTTTAATCCTATCTTCTTCGTTTTGGGGCCCCTTTTTCCATTTAGTTATTCCCTCATATCTACATTCCCATTCGGACCCTTCATCGTAGGGCTCAAAACCATCAGTTGACTCTTTTGAGCCCCCTGCTATAGCTCTCTTAAAGTCATCAATAGTTTTTTTAACAACTTTTTAGGACTTTCAGCTACTACATGAACGACAAAAAAATTCTCCGTCCAGGCCCGGCCCTCTCGCGCCCCTTTACGTTTTGTGCCCTAAATTTTAAATAACTTGCAAACTTTTTATCCGATCTACTTCGTTTTAGAAACCTTTTCTCTATTTTGTTAATCCCTAATTTCTATATTCAAATTAGGACCCTGAACTCCTGGGCCCGGTCCGGGGCCCTTGAACTTTTTGTGTGTCATGCATTTTCACCCCCTAATTCTGTCATTATCTCAATGCATAGCTTAAAAGTTGAGTCTTGAACTCCTCTCCCTGGGACCACCCTGATATTTTTATTTGGGCTCTAGGGACCTTTTTAAGTATTTCTTTAATATTTTATTCTAATGATTAATTTATACATGCTTAATTTCGACTATTTGAAGATCTAAAGCGCTACGTGCTAGGACCTTTTAAGATGTTTTCGTCTTAGGTTCCTGCTCAAAACTATTAGTTGGTCCCTTTTGAGCCCTCTACTACAAACCCCATCCCTTAATAATCGTCCGATTTGCTAGGTTTTTTTTTTCTAACAAATTCTTAGGGCTTCCAACTACTGTTTGAACGACAAAAAAATTTCTCGGATCTCAGCTACCACCAATTTTGAATATTAATCCCCTTTCGTCCCTTGATGCAGCTTCTTTAGAAATGATCTGATTCTCTTTCAATTTTCTTCATAGTTCTAGGGTACTCCAGCTACTTTATAAACTTCTAAACATTTCCTTAGACCTGAGCTACCACCTTTTAAAAATATTAATCTTCTTTTTCGGCATAAACTTACGTTCTCACTTCAGCAATAAATTAAAAATTGCGTTACTATTCAAAATAAGTGGTTAAGTTTAAAGAGAGGGGTGATTTCATCCGTAAATTAAATTTTGCGTTAATATTAAAATTAATTTGTTAAATTTACAGGGGGGCATCTTCCACCCTCTGGGAGCGCATTCTTTTCTTGGGTTCTATAGGTCCGATTTCAACAGGGTTTAGGTCATTCGACTTGATATCGAAAACTTTTCCCTTTTTAAAACTTTTCCCTTTATCGAAAACTTTTCCGTTTTTTCCCTTTTTATTTATTATCTAAGGCTCGAGCAACGCCGGTCGGGTTAGCTAGTATTACAATAAAATTGCAATCATTGAATAATCAGTTCATTAACATTCACAGACAGTTTTTATATTAATATTTCTTAATATATATTTTTTTAAATCTTCTATTTATAAAAATTTAGGATAGGGGACTTGGTTCTCTCCTACCCCACCCCCACCCCCATCCCCTCTTCATATACCCATGAGATTTCAAATGCTGTTCGCACATAGTGTTTTTGCTACATTTATGCTTCTTAATCAAATTTCTACTTTTTCAGAACTTTTTCCGATAAATTTCTAAATATGTTTAAAGGAACAATATTTTGTTATGAAATGTAGAGAGTGCAATGAATCAATTAAACTTGAATCAAGATAAAAGAATATTCTTTTTGTCCTAGAATTTAGACACATGGAAACAAAACTATCTTATAAATATAAAACTGAACGAAAGATGTACTACATTATTTAACCATAATACTCTCAAGAACTGCATGTGAAGTATGAAGGTATATGAAAGGAAGAGAACAAATTAGAAAGATGTGTCCAGTGCTTATTTCAGACGACTAGGCTCTGAGGGAGGGGGGGGGGGGGTTACAAAAATTTAAAGAATGTACTTCATTGTAGCATTGAAGTTATACCTCGAAAATCTCCATGGTTTCGGCAATATGGAGTAGTAGCAGGGATGTAACAGATTGGGGAGATGTTTGGCTGCCCTCCACACGCACACAGCAACTTCTTGAATCCTTTTAGATTTCACAATATTTTAAATAATAATAGCATCTATATTACATTTAAAATTTCTAAAACTTTGCAATAGAAAATTTTATGACATGGGGATTTGACCTCTTTTTTTCTGTTTATGTTTTGTATCATTAAAGTGGTAGAGAAAATAATCGGCTGTTAATTAGCCTCAACAAATAATTTTAAAGCCCCTTGTAACTTTGCTGGCTTTTTAGGGCTGTGAGTGGCACTGTCCTCTTCAAGTCCCAAGACTGGCCCGGCACGAGTCTGAAATAAAAAAGCAACCCCGTCCCGGCCCCGAATTTAATGAAAGAAAATTGGTCCGAGATTAGCCTGGCCCACGCACCGGGCCAGGCTTCTGTTGCTTGCCAGCACTGTGCCCATGCAGATTTCTATAACACTAAATTTGCATTCATACTTTACGGCAGGCGTAAATAGAGTGGTAAGCTGCAAGTAGCTCCAGTAATTTCAAGACTCATGTATAAAAATTTTGATAAAAAATTTTAATTTTCCAGATATTAAAAAAGGCTACACACACAAATATAATAAATATAACTGTTGTGAAAACTAATGTAATCAGAGCCAGTGCGAACGCGTATTTGAATGTTCATGTGTGAGCCGAGAGTTGAGATTTAAAGAAGCGCAGAGAGTAGTACTGTTTCAAAGAGGCTGCTTGATAAAGATAGAAATACATCAAAAGTTCGAAAAAAATATCATTTTTCATAAATTACATTATGTGATGTATCGACTTGTATCTATCATAAATTCGGCTCATTCGTATTTTTTTTCTTTTTAATTCTTTGTCCACATATATTCTCCTCCTTTTATAAAGAGAGAGGGATTGACAAAGAATCATCACACAACTTGTGATTTTCTTCCAAAAAGATGGTTGATGCATGTGGAGAATCCAACAATTGCTAAAAACGGAATCCTATTCATACAACTCATCAACCAAATTCACAACTTTAAAAGTAAAAAAAAATCAAATTACTGGATCAATTAACGGAAATAGGCCGTACACATGCTAATTAGTGGGAAGACAGATCACTGAAAAAAGGTATAGAGATTTTACACTCAGCAGGTGGAGTACTGATAAGAATATACAAAACACGACTTGATCTTGAAAGGCAAAGAACGAGAAGGAATCTAAATCCCAATCTTAATTTCTAAATATTTTTCAAGCTAAGTTGGAAAAACGTACTGTAAGTATGGAGAAACGTACTGTCAACAATTTACATGAATGGGTGCAATTATGACACTGCAAGTAAGTGGAATGTAATTTAATATGCATTGTTATACGCATTTAATATGCATGTTTCCCAATATAATTTTAACTTTATTTAAACTTCCATTAACAACACATGTGTAAAATAGAGATGAGTTCGGACTCTTTTTTTTTTTCGGACACCGAGCCCGATGATTTGAAATCCAAACCCAAATAATTTTGTGCCATCAGAGCCCCAGCCTGATATCAAAAGGATGCATTATGAAACTATTAACATTTTAATATTGTTTCAAGACGAATTTGCTCATTTAAAAATATTTTCTTAGATAGAAATAAGTATTAACTTTAAATAATCTCCAATGACAACGTTTAGTGACTTTAATTACTCCAAAAATCTGTTTATAATTGCAAATAATAAATCTGCAAATTTATTATTTATATCCAACCACGGGAAGAAAAAAATTAAAAGTCATACTTCATTTCTGTTCTTTTTTTTTTCAATATCATTGTACGACTGTAGCAGAAAGACATGAGTTCTGTTTTACAGTACTTTAAACAGGAAATGAGGATAGGCAAGGGACATCCAACGGCTCTTTCTTATGTTGCTAACAGGGTATGTGTTTAATATCATAATCAAATAGAATATTTCTCTTTATATTTCACCAATAACAATTTAATTCTCTTTCAAGCTGATTTTTAAAAGATTGTAAAAGACTTTAAGATACTTAGAATCCTTTTTTGTTTCTCAAATAGCAAGGTACTTTTTTTTACACTTTTTTTTAACTTGTTTCTTGTATATGAAGGTGGAATTTGGAATCGATTCACTTCTTGATGTTTTAGAATTAGAAAATTTATATTCTCATGCGTGTTTCCGATGGTAATATAACATTTTAATATTTTTAAAACTTAATTATAAATTATTAAATTAATTTTAAAGCATTTTCCTATTAACTGTCCACAGGTGAAATATTGCCAAATATTATATAGGGTTACAATTAAATAAGAGTTAGAATAACAATGGATTTAATTATGCTCCAAACCAAGCTCGCAAAAAGAGCCCAACTAGCTGTGAAATTGAAACATCTAAAAAATGAAAAACTTTTCTTTGAGAAAAGTAGTTATAAAATTTATTTTCAATTTAATTTAAATTCAGGCGACGTTTATTTTTTTAGGTAGATTTCATAAGAAATACTATCTAATACATTCTACCCTATGTTCTGAAACATTTTTGCAGATCTACGCCGATAATGACTCCTAGAACCCAAAATAACCCCCCGGTTCAAAACTTTATCTATCAATATATACAGTAGTGCTCAAAAGTATTTTGACAGTATATTCGCTCTTATTTTGTTTAACATTAAAATATAAATAAAATATATTCCATACTATTGAGAATATGATTATTATTAAAATTCTGTGAAACATTGAATATAGTTAAATAAATTAATTGATTGATTTTTTAAAATTTTATTAATGTTTTTAATTAAGCCAATTATTATCTTTGTCAAAATACTTTTGAGTGCTGCTGTATATTAATATCACTTTTTTATGGACTCGATAACTTCTGTAATTCTGCACAAATCTCTTCCAAACTCATACATAAAATCCAGGGCGATAAAATCTTGGTCAAGTTCGTTAATGGGCAAAATCGGACCAGAAGGGATGGGGGTACACTTTTTGTGAAAACAGAAAAAAAAAAACACAATTTCTTAATTATGATACATATAGCATTCCGCATCCGTTTAAAGTTATTACTTCTAGGAAAAGGGCCAAAAATATACGCATGACAGATTTTTGATATCCTTAAAAATGGTCTCAAGCGGTTTTAAAAAAAACAGGGTTTTAAGAAGAATGATAAACATAACTTCTTCAATTCACAAGATATCAAATCCGTTTAAATTTAATTTAATTCTTCATAATATTATCTACAATTTTTGTACTGACAAGTTTTTGAAAGAACCAACTCTTACAACAAAATAAATAAATAAAAACAAAAACATGTAAAGCGAAACCTCCATCCTCCCAATAAAAATCAGCGCATTCTCCAGTGCAACGCATCACCTGAAAACCTGAAATTAGTACTTAACTTCGAAATCTACCTCTGCCTGTGTGCTGGGCCCGGGGGGATTTTTTTCATTGATTATATTATTTCTTTTCTGATTTTAACTGCTTTTAATTTAGTCAGAGATTCTATATTATATTTGACTATTGAAATGCTAAATTAAATTAATGTTACTGTTAAATTATTATTTGTATTGTTTTTTGTTTTTTTAATTGCTTTAATGGTCAAGTTTTGCAGTGTCAAAATTTTAAAGGATCTGAAGTCTAAATCTAGACTGTAGCACAAGTCTATTTTTGACATGAGTCCAAGAAGTTCATTTAAGTGATTCGATACTATCGAAATAAAATATATTTTGCAAAATTTGAAAGGGGCAAAGTATGTTGATAAAAGATTAAAATAATTTAATGTCAGAGGAATTTACTGACAAATTGATTTGAAAATAATATTCTTCACTCACTAAAAATAGGCAAAAATTTATTCAAAATTTCTGGTGCAATTGTAGCCAGTCACGGAGATTAAAATTAAGTTGTATAAGTAGTATACCACAATCCTTCAAAGGGTTAATACAAGTTCCGTTTTCATAGATTTTACGGTTTTTTTATACAGACAGTGCATTGCTTCAACGATTTTGTTAACAGAGAAGTAGAATTTTGTGTCTTCCAACGTTTTCTTTTAAAGAATCTGTTTTTTCTTCATAAGTTAAATTTTGAAAACCGGGATAATTTAGGCGCAGCGCTCGTCCATCTTTCTACTATCACTGGCTAATTTGAACTTTATAACCATCTTCATCTTTGTGGGAACACCTTCTTCCTTTCTCTCACGTACACACACATATTTATTTAACCGTGGGTCTATTACATAAAACTTCACAATTAAACATAAAGATATTGAATGGATAGAGATATATGTTTATGAAAATTAACTGCAAACCGTAACAAAGATTCTTCTCAACCATTGAATATAGAAATGTGGAAGATAATGACAAAATTTTCAGTGTGAATGAATCTTTGAATATTTTGCCAACAGAGATTTTATAAGAAAACTTCTACAGACTGAGAACGTTCGAAATACCCCCACGTTTAAAAACCCATATGTGCATTCACGAGTGCAAAATAGCATATATATATAAATTGATAGAAAGTTTCATGATCGTAAGAAAATGAATCGATGGGCTCAAATGTGCCCGCAATCGCTAGGTTGACTACCCCCTATTTAAGGATTCTGTTAAGGCTGTTCTCAAATCCAAAAGAGCTATTTCCAGACATATTTTTTTAAATTCATTTTTGTTCGGAAAGCATGAAATAAGCAGGTCTGGTTATTCAGAAACTTTGTAATCGAAACACGTTTTTCATTTTTTGGTAAAAATAGAAGATCTTTCAGAAAAAACTGGTCAAAGTCGACGTTTTGACCGAAATCTCGCCGCGACAGCCCGAAGAGCACGAAAAATGCGTGGTCACGTGACCAGAATTGCTTATAACACAATAAGTAAGCCATTTATCAAAAAATGGAAAACGTATTTCGATTCCAAATCGCTTAAATAGTCAGGTTTACCAATTTTATGCCTTTACGTTTAAAAATGAGTTAGAAATTGCGTCAGAAAATTTTACGTTGTTCCGCAAATCATTTAAAAACCACCTTAAAAACCTGGGGGTTAAATCTAGAAGTTGGGAAACTAACACATTGTCTAAAACTAGCACTGTCTCAGTACGTCTGGTCATCTTAAAAATTGCAGTATCACAGGCAAATAATATTCTTTCCCATTAACCACAATAATAAATTGTTGCTAATTTTTACTCAAATTCTTCATTAAATTAACGAGTTTGGTATCATTACAAGTTTGTTAGATATTTCCTTATATGCATATACACACAAACACACACACAAAGAACTTTTCAGGTTGGGGGCCTGTGCCCACCCCACAAAAATGTTCTAGTTACGCCCATGGTGGTTAATAGTGCATTATTTCTGTATTCATAGTAACCTTTTAAATTTTGATTGTTTAAGTGTTTAAGCGCGTAGTTCGATTAAATGTATGTTAAATTAGTGTTTTATTTATTTATTTATTTATTAAGGAGTTTTAATTTTGTTTGGCAATTAAGTTACGAAATATTATTCGGAAACAAACGAATGCTGAATTATTTACATTGCTTTAAGTGGAAACGTGTTAATTTTTCGTATAGTGTTGCACATCCATTTTTGAAACAAAAAAAAACCACATGTGTGTAAAATTGTTTAACAAAGGGTTATGAGAATTTTAAATGAGAAAAGAGTTTATTTAATGATAAACAAAAATACATTTTAAGTATACTTCTCACTATGAAATTATATTTGTTTTCCATTTTCAAAATGCTTTGTGTTTTCTTTTTAATTATTAGTTCAAATGTTATAATTTAAATCCATTTTTACTTTCTTCTATCTTTACAAGAAAAAAGGATTGGATTCATGAAAATTTTCGACTTCCGGTTTTCGACGGATTTATACGTTTTCGACGGTCCTGAACACGATTTGACTGTTTTTAGAAAATGTCTGTCAGTGAGTCTGTGACTCTGTCTGTATGCATGTATGTGACAAAAATTTTGTGGGCTCTTTAGTTTTTGGTGTAAATCGCCCAACAGGTGGCGCTGCTATGCTGCATTTTTCGCGATTTCTGCAATAGCTCTATCTCAAGAACTAATGCACTGGTTTTCATCACGCTTCAGATTCAGTTAGACTTTGAAATAAATAGACACTGATTACGTTTTGGTGTAGATATCTCAACAGGTGGCGCTGCTATGCCACTTTTTTCATGATTTTCACGATAGCTATATCTGAAGAACTAATGCACAGAATTTCATCAAACTTCAGATACAGTTAGACGTTGACGCAAGTTGTTGTTGATTAGGGTTTGGTGTAAATCTCCAACAAGTGGCGCTGCTATGCTACATTTTTCAGGGTCTACACGATTTTAGCGACAGTCATAGCTCAAGAACTAATTCATGGAATTTAATAAATCTTTAGATTCAGTTAGACCTTGATATAAAGTAGTGCTGATTCATTTTGGTGTATATGCGAAACCTGTGTGAGATAGATGGAAGTTTTGGGATTGGCACATCCAACTAGTTAATTTTGTAATGAATTTAGCGAGTAGTTTAGAAATCAGATATATTTATGTTCTAAATTCAATTTCCAAGTTTAAATTTCCCAAATCATAAAATTTAATTAAAGGGAATCAATGTATCAAAATAAGTTTAAATCAGAATTTTAATTTAATTTTTTTATTTATTGTTAAGTGAATTAAATGATTTAAAACAAATTTAATATAACAAGAGATTTGAAATTATATTTTTGTTAAAAAATATAATATTAAACTTTGGCAAGAAATTTTATATGCTACACAGAGAAAAATGACACTTTCAAATCTGAGTAAATCGATGTTTTCATTTTGTTATGAACCTTTTTGCTTCAAATAGGACGACCCGATGCTTTCAATTCTGAAATACCGGAAATACTCAGAATATTGAAACATGGACATACTCAAAACGGAGCACATAGAGGTCAATTCAAACTCATTTTTGAAACATGGACATAAGGTAAAGCTAGGATAGTCTGCGCACAATTCAAAAGAATAGCAATAAAAAAATCTAAATATTAATTTTTTGCTAAACTATTCATGAATAATTTTTACTTCATTTGTTTTTTATGCATTTCCATTGCTATTTTATTGTTATGTTGCAATTTAATAGAACAGTTGTAATAAAAGAAAGAAAGTTATTTTGCGCAATCTGTCCTTACAGGGATGGTGTGATTGCGCACATGGGTAGGAGAGATTGTTACTAATAATAACTACAATTAAATTGTTAACAATAATAGTTACACTTAAATGACATTGCTAGAAGGTTTTTGGGAACAAATATTATTGTATTAGGAGTGAATATTTCAACCTAATAATAAAAAAATCAGAAAAAGGAAATAATTTTAAAAACGATTATAAAATTTTAATTAAAGGGAAAAAAAAATAAAGAATCAGAAAAGCAAGTCCAGATAAGATTACAAAATAAAATTATGTTACTTAATAACACGTTTAACTTAAAATTAGTCCATTTTCCTTTTTCATTTTTTTAATGCAAATTTACCAATAAGCTGCGTAATCTCTCCTAGCATGGAAACTAATGGGAACACTGCGCCATCTCTCCTAAGTAGCAGATGCGCAAACTCTCCAATTTCGGTAGGAGAGATTGCGCGGACTTTTATTTAAACATGACCTCTTCTAAAACGAACTGTTGATGTTCACATTGTTAGTCTAGATTAGTAGCTTATGAGAAATCGCTTAAGTTTAAAATATTTTGTACTATTGACATTGTATAGAAATTCTGATGAATAGCTATGAAAATCCAAGCACTTACTTTGGGAAAACAAAACAAAATAGCAATACTTTATCTTAGACGCTCAAAGCAATCAACTTGCACTTTCAAGTGGACACTCCACTACTGTTGTTGTACAACTTCCTGGAGTCGCTGCGCGCTCATTCTACTCCTTCCCCCCGAACCTCTATGTGCGCAATCTCTCCGACCGCGCCATCTCTCCTGGCTTTACCTTACTCAAAAATGATTAGAATCAGTTCAAACTCGTTTTTGAAACGTGGAAATACTCAAAAATGTGCACATACAAGTCAGTTCATACTCATTTTTGAAACATGGACATACTTAAATAGGAGCACATGATGTTTTATTCTTGAGTGTGTACATGTTTTCAGAAATGAGTATATACGTGTTTCAAACTTGAGTCATTTTGATTCGGAGTCATTTTGACTATGCGACAAACTCAGATTTGAGTATTTTTTGCTCAGTTTTGAAAATGACGTTTTTAGAGTGTATTTATATTTTATATATTTTTCCCTTTCCTTTTATAACACTTTCCAACATAGTTGAAAAAGTGTTCATGAATTCGGTTTGTTTGTCTGTCCGTGTACTAAATATTGTAAGGTTACCATGTAATTGTTATATGAATGTAATTATTATAGAATGTTCGGTATGGACTAATGACATTTCGTCCATAGGAATGAAGCAGATTTAGCATAATGTTTATAATTATATAATGTGGTTACAAAAATTGATCATATAAAAAAAGTTACTTTTTTCTCATTTAAAGCAGATATATTTTAGTTAATATATAACACAAAAATACTTGCTGCATATAAAATTTTATTTAGTGTGACTGTTTAATTTTTACTTCCCTCTCTTCAAATGTTTATGACTGTAGGCCACTTTTCGAACATCTTCAAATTTTACATGAAAGTTGAAAATTAGTCATTTAATAATACGAAGGAGAATTTGGATTTAAAAAATAGTTATTGAATCTCAAACATTTATAAAATAATCGAAAAAAATATTAATATATTCTTGCGTATGTTCTGTAATATTATAGTTACATTCATAATTTTTGATAGTTTTAAAGAAATAAATTAGTTACATGTGCATGAAAATTTTCAAATATCTACTGTATCATCTTATTAAGTCGGCTAATAACCACTTTTTCATGTTCATCATTTTCAAGTCAAATAAAAAATTAAATAAGATCTTATAAATTCTAATTGTAGTAAAAGGTCATTAATATCATATTTCCGACATATTTTTGCCAACAGCGATTTTCCTAAAGATGAAAAACAAGATCATTCTTATGCTAATCGAGATAATAAACGAATGGATGGTCGTTCGGAAAACACATCTAAGCAAAAATATATCAAAATATTCAAATATCAAGGTAAGAAGGTAATTTATACAATAGAGAAAAAGGCAATTCCGTGTTTGTTAGTATCACGGTTAAAAATTTTAAATGGTCCGTTATCCTAGCATATATTTAGAATTGAATTTTAGAACGGAAAAACATTAACGTATTACAAATGAAAATTACGATCATTTTTATACATGTTACTAATATCTTTGACATTTATTATCATTGTTTCTTCTGAATTATTTTCTTATAATGATGAAAACTATGTATAATAGGTAACCTTGAATAATATCATTTTAAAATGAAAGTTGGTGTACGCGTAAATTGCGAGATATTACAGTTTAACGAGTTTAAGAGAGTTTTTTCTTTTTATTTATTTAACATTACTTTTAATAGAATATTTCGTGCCCTTGGCAACGTTAAATTTCAAGTAATACTGCCAACTGTAGCAAACATAAGCCAAACTTCGATTCAGACATGTTGATCTAGGCGTCAGTTTATCGAATTAATATGTGAAGGAAACACGGTTGAGGAAGATTTAACTTTTAGGGGCTCTCTTTCCAGTTTCAAAGTAAATCTTGAGTAAGACTATTTTTATTTACCTATTGTATGTTCAGATTAACTATTCTATTTTATTTTACTTTTCGAACGCATAGTGTAAGAATGTATTGTAATCATGCCCTGTAAAAAAAAAGGATTTCTTATTTTACGAAAATACAAGTAATATAATTTTTTTTTTTAAAGTCAATTCCTACTTAGGTCAAAAAGAAATTTTTTCCAGCGATCTACACGCTTCGCCACTGACGGTATTTATTCCTAAATTGATATCCTTCTAAATATCTTATATAAGAGAAATTTTTGAAATGCATTAAAAATTAAATAAAAAATAAATAGCTAAAATACCAAAAATTAATAGCTCGAAATGTATTTCTCACAAAACTGTTAGACAAACTGCGTTAGAAAGGTAAAAAATTGTATTTTTCTTGATATAAATTTCAAATCTAATGATTATGCCGTTTTTCAAATATTGAATTAAAAAAATTAACAAACTTCACAATGAAGTACTATAGCGAAACATTCACACATAAAAAGATAATGGGGATGTTCACGAACAAAGATCAGGCGGCGCGCGGGCGAAGGAGACTAAAATATGGAGTGAATCTATACTTTTGAAGAGAAATGAAATGGAGTGAGTCTATACTTTTGAACAGAAATGAAATATAAAACTAAAATTAATTAATTTAATTTAATTAATTAATTAATATTTAAAAAAAAAACTGTATTAACATCAAGTGTCATCCACTACAAGTTTAAAAAAATGTATTTGAACTTGAGTGGATGAATAAAAAGAATTTTATTAACGATTGAAAATTTGAACAAGATATATAAATATATAGAGGGTGTGAGCTAATAGTAGGAATTGAATAAAATATTCACGTATGAAAATGTACAATAATACGCTCGTGTGCGCTAACAAATGTAGCACGCACTTAGCACGCTTTAAGTATAATCGCTGGGGTCGAATGTAATTTTTTTTAGGCATTGAAAGCGTTTTTAAGATGAACGAGGAGGGAGCTATATTGTAAAAAAAAGACAAATGTTTCGTAATCTCGGAAAATATAGCACAACCAAGTAGGAAAATAATATACAATAACTTTTTCCGAGTTTTCCACGATTCCGAAAAGCGCTCTCTTTAGAAACCCCAGAAACTAATATATTTTCAAGATTTTTAAGAAGTATTTAATAAAACCAAAAATTGTATTGCTGGCACTGATTTTTGGAAACGTTTTCGAGTAGTTTTTCTAGTGTATTAATCAATTTTCTCAACCTGGAATATCGATTTTCAGATGCTGTCAATTCTCAAAGAAATATTCTCATGTTCAACAAACATGTTTTACTGAAAAACAAGATCAGTTAACAGTATTGTCATTAATATTAAAATTAATATTATTTTATAGATTTCTATTGATTCACGGATAATTGATGGGAAATAAAGCCTTGATGGATAAATTATTTTACTATTTTTCTATAAGTCTCGGTTCTATGTAGTCTTGCAAATGCTGTAGTACTTCTGTCATATTTGATATCTGCCATATGCTCTTTTAATCTTGTTTAACTATAATTAGTGATCTTATTAAACTTTATATGATTATGTAAAGTTTCTTTTGCTGCCACTTATTTTCGGAAGCGTTTCTGGGTAGGTTTTAGACTGTATTAATCAGTTTTTTAATTCCAGAATACTAGTTTTTTGGATGCTATCTATTCTCAAATAATCATTTTCATGTTTAACAAACATGTTTTACAGATAAACATGATCAATTAAGAGCATTAATAAAATTAATATTGTTTTGTTACTCTTGTATGTATAAATTAAAGCAATTACGGTATTTATACGGTAATTATAGTAATTACGCAGCGGAACAATTTTAATGTTAATATTAATGCTGTTATTAATTTATCATGTTTGCCTGGTAAAACATGTTTAATGAACATGAAAATGTTTACTTGAGAATTGTTAGCATTCTAAAAACCTATATTCCGGTTTGAAAAAAAACTGACTATACACTGAAAAAACTGCTCGGAAACATTTCCGAAAATCAGAGGTAGCAAAACAAAAAAATTGTTTTTATAAATACTTCTTTAAACATCGAAAATATATTGGTTTCTGAGGTTTCTAATGATAGTTTTCTGGAATCATGGGTAACTCGGAAGAGGTAATTGTATATATCCGTACGCGGTTATATTTTATTTTTGTAGATTAAGACATATTTGTCTTTTTTCACAGTGTGATTTGTAAATATGTCTGTGTGAGTGAAACAATAAATCCCAAACGGTCCTTGCAGTTGAGCTCCCATTTGGCGAATATGTTATAGTCCAAAAACTGTATAGATTTCTAAATTTCCAATTAAATTTTCAGCAGGACTGAAACTACGCCATAAATCTTTAAACGGCACTATAAAGGACGTGAAATTCTTTTCACTTTGCTAAACAGCGTACAACCAACGGAGTGAAAAATGTGTCCAGACCGGGGATCGAAACCTGAGTTGTAATTTTCGAAATGGACGAAAAATGTACGGGGCCAGGATTCGAACCTGGGATCTCTTGGCTGAAGCTGCCATGGTCTACCAACTGAGCCATCCCGGTTGAATCTGGAGGACCTAATTCATCCAGTTAACTTTATTGATCATAGCATCTGGTCTGATATCTTAATCAGCTCAACAGAATAAATAGCAGGTAATTTGGAACTCCAGTAAACGCTGGGTTCGTGATTACATTAGATCAATTTTAACACAATTACTCAAATTGGTAAAGAAATCATATGAGTTGTAATTTTCCAACTGGACGAAAAATTTCCAGTCCAACATTTTTCGTCCAGTTGGAAAATTACAACTCATATGATTTCTTTACCAATTTGAATAATTGTGTTAAAATTAATCTAACCAGATACCATGGTATAGCGCACCAAGTGCTTTACCAATTAAGCCAAGCGGATGATCTCCAATCTGGCATTTTTTACCTATATACGTTGGCTATAACAAGGTGTCTGAGTTCGATCCCCAATCTAGACACATTTTGCACTCTGTTGGTCGTACGCTGTTTAGCAAAATGAAAAGAAATTCAAATCCTTTGTAGTGCCATTTAACTCTATAGATTTTCGTAAAAATTCCCTGACGTATTAGATATTTAATCTATTTCTAAACCATTTTTAAACCATTTTGTGACCTATTCTATAGGGAAAATCAGGAAAGAAATGTGACAGAAATATAATATTGCGGAGATGTAATGAAGCATTAGTTGCACAGAGGTAACGTCTTCAGCTTCGAAACGAGAGGTCCATTGTTCGAATTCAGCCGATTCCAATGTGTCAGAAATTTATAAAATTCTCCCCCCCCCCCTCTCTCTCTCTTTTATTTTTTTACTGGACACATATACCAGAATTCAGAAAGTTTAATGGAGTCCCTCCAGATTCTCCCTTATTAATTGATTTAAAAGACTTCCTTATTTCTAATTAGTGATTAAAATATAACTGCGTATAAAGAGTACTTCCCTACTAAGCGACTTAAAAAAGGGAAAGTTATATATATATATACATATATATGTTAATAACATAAGATGGTAGCATATATTAATTTTGTATATTAATTATTGGGCAATTACCTGTTTTATTTATTAGACGCAGTATCAAATCTACTCATAGAAGGGAGAAGAATTTAGTAGGAAGAGAAATTGTTTAATATTCATGAATTATGCTGCAATTTTCAGACTAATTAACGTGAACTGAACCAGTGAACTTGTAAAGATGCATGTGTACCAGACAGATAAGGTAAAGCTAGGATAGTCTGCGCACAATTCAAAAGAATAGCAATAAAAAATCTAAATATTATTTTTTTGCTAAACTATCCATGAATAATTTTTACTTCATTTGTTTTTTATGCATTTCCATTGCTATTTTGTTGTTATGTTGCAATTTAATAGAACAGTTGTAATAAAACTAAGAAAGTTATTTTGCGCAATCTCTCCTTACAGGGTTGGTGTGATTGCGCACATGGGTAGGAGTGATTGTTACTAATAATAACTACAATTAAACTGTTAACAATAATAATTACACTTAAATGACATTGCTGTAAGGTTTTTGTGAACAAATTTTATTGTATTGGGAGTGAATATTTCAACCTAATGCTTAAAGAATCAGAAAAAGGAAATAATTTTAAAAACGTTTAAAAATTTTTAATTAAAGGTAAAAAAAAAAAATTAAAGAATCAGAAAAAGCAAGTCCAGATAAGATTGCAAAATAAAATTATGTAACTTAATATCACGTTTAACTTAAAATTAGTCCATTTTCATTTTTCATTTTTTTTATGCAAATTTACCAATAAGCTGCGTAATCTCTCCTAGCATAGAAACTAATGAAAACAATGCGCCATCTCTCCTAAGTAGCAGATGCGCAAACTCTCCAATTTCGGTAGGAGAGATTGCGTGGCCTTTTATTTAAACATGGCCGATACTAAAACGAACCGTTGATGTTCACATTGTTAGTCTAGATTAGTAGCTTATGAGAAATCGTTTAAGTTTAAAATATTTTGTACTATTGACATAGTATAGAAATTCTGATGATCAGCTATGAAAATTCAAGCACTTACTTTGGGAAAACAAAAAAAATAGCAATACTTTATCTTAGACGCTCAAAGCAATCAACGTGCACTTTTAAGTAGACACTCTACTAGTGTTGTTGTACAACTACCTGGAGTCGCTGCGCTCTCACTCTACTCCTTCCCCCCGAACCTCTATGTGCGCAATCTCTCCGACTGCGTCATCTCTCCTGACTTTACCTTAGACTTAAAGAAATAATGAGCAGGGAGGACAGTAATGAAATTATGCATTGCGCATTAATTATAATAACTAGCAAATGTATTGCATTTTGTATTTACATTGTATGAGATCTTTTGATTTCTTGAGGGAAAAATAAATCCAATATTACTGTACATTTAGAAAAATGTAGAACACTAATTTTATTAAAAGCTAAATTTCAAGTAAGGAATCATATTTACCAGAATTAAACAGAAATTGCGAAAATTACATTTTGAAGATTACGTGGTGTTTGATTCAAAACTTTATTTGTCAAAAGCATATTGTTCTTTTAAGAGATTTTTAATTTCGGTATTTTTCCGTTATACTACCACACCATGCTACAATGTATGCTAATGTGCCATTTATTTCAAACCTGACACTGCAAAGGATTTTTATTGCAAACCGTACTACACATTGTGACTCACTATTTATTAAATATAAGTAATTTAAAGAAAAATTATTTAATCGCATCAATGCAAAACATCTTAATTTGCTATTTATCAGATTGAAAATATTTTTTATTAAATTATAACTTACATTTTTCGCTGCCGCTGAGATGGATTTTACTATTTGGCAGTTACTTGATGATGAGGAACATGCAATAAAATTGTTTCAGGACTTATGCATAAAAAAGTTTTTTTTAGAGATGTCGTCTATGAACATTTCACAGTAAATCACAACTATAATTTTGCTGACACTAACACTTGATGCCATACCAAATCTGTCGAGAGATTATAGGGCATCGCAAAATAGTATAATAAAAGACACTGCGGCACTTTTCGTCAATATTTACAAGCCTGTCTCACACAGAGTATTACTTGGCGACGTCCGTATTCAAAAATTAAATGTTTACTGCAATGCTGAAGGACATTTACAATGTCATGCCTGCAGTTATTGAGTTTTAATTAATTTTTTTATTGTATAATATTTACTTATTCTTTTATTTTAAGTAATCTGGTATTGATTTAATAAAATTAGTTTTGTGAAAGTATATTTTCCAATGTAATATTTCTCAAATGATAACTTTTGCACCAACAAAGTAATTTTATTTCTTCAATTACTTCATTATAGGCGCCAAGTATTACGTTTGGCGACAATGGTGTTGTATAACGAAAACGTACCAATGTTGCTATTATCACTTTCGCAAACTTATAATAAATATATTTTAGATTTTTGAATTAAAATAAATGTTTTACAAGAAAAAAAGTATGTAATTTTTACCCGATGAACCATTTTATTTTTAGCATCTTTGTGAAATATTTCAATCGCAATCTTTCAAAAATAAATAATTGAAAATAGTACATGTTTTTTCTTTGAATTCAATCCTTGTCAATAGGGGTCAATAATTATCTATTTAAATGCAAGGAGTTTAAATACTTGGCTAAATGTAAAGCTTTTTTTTTTTTTTGAAGAAATCTACGATGTAATGATTTTTAAATGTCAATATGACGATAGCAGATTAAAAAAATAATAGAACAAATGATTCCTGAAGCTTTAATATGTGAAAAATAAATTTTTATGTATTCAAATAATATGAAATTTAATTACAATATTATTTACCCCATCTATTCAAATAAAAGATAATGCCAATTTTCAATTTAACTTGAAAATAACGCAAAATAAAATCTAACAATCCCTCCTGTTTCTCATTTTCTCCCTTTTATCCACACAAATGGAGTAATTTAGTTGCCATCATTACAGATATGTTACTAAAAAATACAAAAAAAAAAAAAAAAAAAGAAAAGAAAAAAAAAAGAAAAAAAAAGATCTCGGAAACTAATTCAAATTTTAAAATTCTGAGACTTTATATGACATCCTCGGATCCATGCGGATAACCGGTGTTAATTTCATCGCCCAAAGTTCCATATTCTAGGAGGAGTAGCTGTGAAATAAAAACAGACACGATTTTAATATAATAAATTTTAAAGGATTGATTAAACAAATGATATGCATGTCACTTATGAACATTCAGCGAAAATGAATTTCTATATGTTTGATGTATGTGATTTTAAGGCTTTTCTTTCAGACGCATTTTTTAATTAATTTTTGTTCGGAAAGGTTTGAAATAGGCAGGTGTTGTTATTCAGAATCTATACAATCGAAACACATTTTCCATTTTTTGGTAAAGGTAGAAGATCTTTCCGAAAATACCGCCAAAGTCGGCGTTTTGAACCGAATTTCCGATGCTTCAGCGCCTGAAAGGCAAAAAATGTGTTGTCATGTGACACGAATCGCTTATAACTCAATAAGCAATTTATTCATTAAAAAAAAAAAAAAAGTGAATCAGAAAATTGTGTCAGAAAGTTTCGCGTTATTGAGCAGGCCATTTGATAACCACCTTAATTAAGAAAATTAATTCATAAATGTATTATAAGACTTTTAGAATACTTGTTATGAATATAATTAATAAGGACTTTACGTTGCACATATAAATACAAACATCAAACACTTGCTTTCAACTTATATTTCGTTTAATCTAACTATGAGTTATTTTAAAAACTACATAGATAAACAATTCTCGACGTTTTGGTTATTCTTCATAACCATCTTCAGGAGATGGAATCATTTATGGAAATTTTCTCCTGAAGATGGTTATGAAGAATAACCGAAACGTCGAGAATTGTTTATATATGTAGTTTTTAAAATAACTCATAGTTAGATTAAACGAAATATAAGTTGAAAGCAAGTGTTTGATGTTTGTATTGTTATGGACAGTTGCAAAAAATTAACAGTAACCATTTTAATACACATGTCTAACCTGCAGAAAAAAATGTTCTCGTTTCATTTAATAATTTATTTTTATTTGTTTTAGATTCCTAAGATGTTAACACCTCTCTCCGTGGCCGTGTTCTTGACGGCTGTTTTTATGACAGGGGATGCCTCACCAACGGGTTTAGACACTATGCTGTATACACCTGGAAAAAGTAAGATATTTTACAAAATTCAATTCTTCTTTATTTAGAACTGTTAAAGGTGTCTTGTTTCGCTTTTTATGTGTGTACACTCTTATTATACTCCAAAATTAACGGGACGTATAGTAATATTTCTCGGAAAAAATATTTTACCTTTAGCAGTTTCCTGTTAATTTAAGGGGAGGATTTCCCTTAAATCAGGATAATTTCCCTTCAAATCGACAAAAATGACGAAAATATAGATTTTTTTTAATGTTTTACTAAAAATAAACTCTGGCTCCTCTAGTAGAGGAAGGTGGCCTAAAATGATCCTAAGGGGCAAAACGATCCACATATGTTTTTTTCTAGACAGGTCGCGCTATCTACAGGGTAACACATAAACTAGTTGTTATAAGTGAAGAAGAAGAAATGGCGGTATTCAAGCGATCGCAAGTATTACGCGTCTGAATAGAATTCTTTGAAAAATTGGGTTTTATAACATCTGTTATAAGGTAAGCACTAACTTTCATATTTATTTAGATATACAGTCTTTTACGTACAGAAATATGACTGGGTTTACTTTATGAAGTATATTTTTAGATGAGAATTTCTCTTACGTATTGTTACAATTACTTTTATATCCTTTATTTTGCCCATAAAAAACAATTTACAATTACTTTTAAATGAAGGATCATTTTGCCCTTTGTGGGAGGGTGAAATGATCCTTTGGACACTTTTTAAAGAAATCTATTTTTTTCATTACTCAATTTAGGTTTAAAATATTATTAATATGTTTATAATGCAAAATAGAGTGTAAAACATATTAGCGAAGCGCCAAAGTGTTATTTAAACAGTTATGTTATTTTACACAAGTTTTTCCCTGAAGGGGATTATTTTAGGCCACCTTCCCCTATATTTGAGGGAAGCTTGAAACAATCTGATAATTATAAGCGTATAGTAAAAAACACTTTTTATTATTTTGCCAGCTGTTTAAATGGGAGGCTCACTGCAATGTTCACCAATACAACTGTAACATACGTAACTAACAGGTATATAATCAGCAAAGATATTAAGCTAGTATTAACCTTGGTACTTACGTATTATCCGGGCCAGATCAGATACAACTGCGTCAAGCATGGTGCCAATTATACTAATTACCCAGTAACCCTTATTTTTTGACAAGTAATATATAGTTTATTTTTTTTAATATAATTTATAGTTTATAAATTTTTCTATTACAGTTTATAGTTTATTTCTTTTATTATAGTTTATAGTTTTTGTTATTTGTTTATCATTGTTCACTTATTATATTTTATTTATTTATTTATTTTATATTATTTGCCATTTTGAACAATGTTATGTATTTAATAATGTGAAATTACTATTTTATACATGATTGGCAACGATAAACGCGATTGGTAACCATTTTTGGCGATCTATCTCTTGGCTCAGATAATACGTAAACAGCTTCAGTAGTGAGTATTCATGCAATATTATTGATTATTACCAGGGCTTTAAAAATTTAATAAAATCTGGTAGCCAGCAAAAAATTCTAATTGCCAATAAAAAAAAAAAAATCTGTCGTAGATTTTTTAAAAAGCACGAAAGTTTTTATGAATTAATTGAGAAAAAATGATAACAAGCATTGTTTAGGATTATTAGTTATATAATTTAGAAAGGTGACAAAAACTAGGTTTTCTAATGAAACTGAAGAGCCTGAATTTTAATTAATTTTTTAGATGTATACTTCAAATGAATTACTTATAATCACTTATGTGTTATTATTGTTTAAAATGAATGTGATAGAATAATCAGTTTTAACTCTGAACACAAATACCTGATTTGAAACTTACAGAAAAACTTGGAGCATCTTTTAGCATTGTATCCAATTTTAGATGACACGGAGGTTGGATTGACACTTATTTCATACAGTTTTATTGAAACTTCCCCCTTCCCCCACACTCTGATCACATGACATGCTAACTGGCTAGAGTGAAGAAGAATGGCGTTTTCTGCGCATGGGATGGAAAATGCCTTTTAAACATGGTCCTTCCATTAAAAGTACGAGAGAAGAGAAAGATCACTGCTTGCTGGCGCACGAACAGGGTTGGGGGAGAGAGAAAATGCCGTTTGTGCTCATTTCTTCGGTCAATTTTTGCACAAAGAAAAAAATGGCTAGATTAAATAACTTGGTCGCCAGGTAAAAAAGCTTGGGCATTTGTTAAGCCCTGATTATTACACAATTATTTCTTCTCAAATTTGATTTCACAGCAAGAGTTTTAATTTATTTGCATTATTTCGAATCTTGGGTAATCGAAGCGTATCATTCCGAAATAAGAATTGCCACATATGTGGACGTGCGGAGTAAAGAAGTTAAGAAAAATGGAACAGTTTTTAATAATCTTTCCTAAGCATAAAATCTTTAAATTAATTTTTCGCAATTTGCTCTTGTTTTGAAAACTTGTATTTAACATGTTTTTAACTTGTATTTAACATGTTTTTAACTTGTATTTAAAATTTTGCTTTTTTTAAAAAATAAATGTATTTAATTTTACTTAAAATAACCTATTTATACATAGATATAAATTCAATGATGTAATTAAAATTGTTTAAAGTGACCTACGAATTAAACAAATCTTGTATTGAGTCAATAAATAAATAATAATAAAAATATTTTAAAGAAGTTGGAAACTCAGAAACATTTTAAAAGCATAAACAAGCTTAGTTTAAGAAGTATTAACTAAAAGATCAAAATAATAGATAGTTTTATGTACCTTTGCGTATACAAGGTGCCCCAAAAATATTGACTTCGGCTTTTATTCCTTAAATATTGATCATCGACATATATTATAAATTACAAAGTTACGTAATAAAAGGTACAGAATTTTATGAAATCGATTAAAATTTTCAGGGGATTACATATGAAGAAATAATAATAAAAAAATTTCACATGGTCTCCGTACAAAAAAATTTCCCAATGATTAAAATGTGCCTCATATAGTAATAAGGTCATGTATAAAATTTCAGCATTTTATCATAAAAAGTAGTATAGATATGAAAAGAGATAAACGTTGATTTAAACCAATTTTCGATGGATGGATATGAGTTCGCAAAGAGGAAAAATAATGTCGGGTGATCGTGTTTCAGGGATCGTACATAAATTACGAAAGAAAACAATGCTTGCATAAATAAACTAGTCGTTGGGGGCCACCGTAATACTTACCCATCATGGATATGCATAGTATAAAATATGACAATAAAACGTGTGTAAACTATTTATAAAATGCATTGCTATTCGAATAAAATCGTGGCTTGATGACATTATGAACTTTAAATGCTCTATTACTGAATTACGTAAAAGAAACATCCTTATAACTCCAAAATTGATAATCCTATTAACTAACGGTTGCGTCGGATTAAGCGTCTCATTTCCAATTAAAATATATCTTTGAATTGAAATTTGAATGAAATACAGGGTCATGAAAAATCGAAGCGTGTTGAAAATAGGATTCCAAATAGCTCGGCAACTCATTATCCGATCGACTTCATTCTGTATGAAAAAATTATGTTCTTTTATATTCACTTCTTAAAATAAACAATTTCGAAAAAATTTATATACCTTTTATCAGAACGAATATTTCGAGAGTCCGAAAAAAATAGTTCCGGATAATCGAAGTTACTGAAATTCAAAAAGCTTCTTCCCATTATTACATTACTAAGTACATACCAAATTTCAAGCCTCTATCTCAATTTGTTCAGGAGATAGAGCGTTTACAGACACGCAGACAGACGGACGGCATTTTTTTTTTCTAAAAATATGTTTTCCGGAATCTCCATAGTGTCTGAAATCTGTAAATCCGTCAAAAATTTTCTTTCGATTTTCAAAACGATTACAAGATTTACCCTATACTACGTATGATGGGTGAGTAATAATAATTGTGCCATTTATTGGTACAAAAGTATCTAAACTGTGCAGAAATAATAATTTTACACAAAGATTACAAAGCTTGTTCCAAATGTTTACATTATGTTTTTTTTTTTTTTTTTTTTTTTTTCAAACTTTACGCTTTTTTTAATGTTTAGTGACTGTACCATTTCCAGGTTTTATTCTGTAATTCATCATGTAAAAATTTAAGATATTTTTCAGGAAACATAGTTTTGTAAAGATGTAAATAAAACTAAAGATAAGAGCCATATTTTATTTGCTTATGATGCATTTTTGCGTCGCGTCATCTGCACTCTAGCTGTAAATATTTACATATTAACTTGTTATTAATCCCTCATCCACATTCTTTAAACATATCAGCGACTTTTTATGATAAAATGCTGAAATTTTGTACATGACCTTATTAGTGTATGGGGCACATTTTACTCACTGGAAAATTTTTTTTTTTACAAAAGTCGTATAAAAATTTAAATTTTGTATTTTTTTTTTCAAATTTAATTTTCTGAAAATTTTAATCGATTTCATAAAATTCGGTACCTTTTCTACGTAACTTTGTAATTTATAATATATTTCAAAAAAGTCGGAAATCAGAAACATTTCAAAAGCATAAATAAGCATAGTTTAAGAAGTATTAATTGAAAGATTAAATTTAATAGATAGTTTTATGTACCTTTCTGTATATACTGAATTATGGTAAAATATGACAAAAAAATATATGGCTAATCTTTTGTGATGCGGAAGCTATAAAATAACCGTTTTGAGTAAAATGACTTCAAACAGAAGCATTTCGTAATATGCCTGATGAGACGATTGGTGAAATTCTTTTTGCAATAATGTTTGTTCTAAAGTTAAATGTTGAATGGGTTTTGTTTAACATTTTATAAATCAACAATGTTTTAAGTGTAAGTTAAAAAAAAAAATCCGTTTTTTTTTTTTTTTTTTTTTTTTTTTTTTTTGTTTAGAAGGCATCACATCCCATTAATTAAAAACACATTTAAAAACACTTAAAACATTTTTAAACCAATGTTTGAAAATTTTTTTTTTATTACCCTTATGTTGTTTATTATAAGCTTTCTTTTTACAGAGTTTTATTTAACTTTGTTCATGTATATAAAATTGGAATTTTCTAATAGATTTTCCCCTCACTTCCTGATTGTCTGGAATTATAAAAACTCCTTCCGGCTTGTACCGGGAGGAAAAGGTAGCTCTCCTATATCTTCGTTTTAAAATTTTAGCTAATGTTACACGAAAACAGCAAGTTAAAATGCAAAGAAACGTTTACAAAAGATTCGTTAATACTGAATTTGAATAAGAAATTCGCCAAATTATTGAGCAATAGCCAAATTGGCTTCATTTATGAAGACTTATTTTGGTCGCCAAATTTGGCGATATTTCGCCAAATGTCGCCAATTTTGCCAATTTTGTCGCCAATGTCGCCAATTTTGGCGCTAACGGATATGAATATATAGTTTTATGCGTATGATTGGGAAAATTATTACAACAGTGAAAGAAAATAATTTGCGAGTAATCGCGTTAATGTGCTGTTTTGTTTCAAAATGTCAGCCACCCTAGAATTTCAAACTGCTCTATTTCAGCCATTTTTTAAGATAGAGGTAAACCAAAAAATGCTCTGGAATCTCCTCGTATCAAGGCCTAACACTTAATTAAAAAATAAATTTGAATTTTTAACTTTTTTGTATATTTATTTTAGTTTTAATTTTTTAAATGGCCGCCATCTTAAAACAAAATGGCGGACCAAGCTGGCCAACGAACTCGGTCGAGACATTGGTTAGCTTAATACACACAATTAGTTTCATCAAAATTGATTTATAAATACGAGCGTTATCGTATGACATAGGTCAGATATATATATATATATATATATATATATATATATATATATATATGGATATATCTATATATATATAAATCAACATTTGAACGGAGGGTGTTTTGGGGTCTGGGGGTCATGATCGGTGAAAATATATCGAAATTTTCCGGAACTGCTTTCCTCCGGACGGCTGCAATAGGTAGCTTTATACTTTTTTGTTTTGAAAGCTACCTAAAATATCTACACAGGTGTATTTCCGATGACAATATGTCAATTTAATATTTTTAGAACTTAATTATAAATGAATAAATAAATTTTAAGGCAGTTTTCCGTTAGTCGACCATAGGTGATAAATCGACAAATATCCTTTTCAGTTCTAACGTGCATGAACAATGCGCACAATGTGTGCATTGTTCATATTTCCGAAAAGATCATTAAATCAAGATGTGGGTTATTTGCGAGTCGTTAAAACAAACGAGAAAAAACATTGTGAGTACTCGAAATTGACCAGGGCTGCATCCAGTAGTTGTTAAATCGCGAGAAGTTTGTTGAATCGGCGGTAGCATAATATCGCGATTCTACTAATATGAATTGCAGTCACTAGATGACCCGCCCGGAGTTGTCCGGGCAGACTGTCATTGAAAAAAATAACAGTGGATTGGACTTCATAAGAAAAAAAAAAGACTGAATAATATTTATTTATACTAAAATCTTGTAAAAAAATTAAATAAGAGCTAAAATTTCAAAAGTATAATAGTTATGTTTAAAAATGAAACGGTCAGGGAAAATTATTACACTTACTTTTCCCTTTTTACTAAAAATCCCTTTTTAAAAATCATTGCTTTGTTTACATTTTTAATTTTACATTGCGAATTGTATTTTTTAAATTATAAATATTAAATGCTTACAAAAATCAATGTTTCAAATTACAATTTATTTACAGTATAATCAAGAAATGATTGTTTGTTTCGCTTTTATTCCTGTAGATGGCAGCACCAAACAGTTAAATGTAAAAAATCCAGGCCTAAATCCTGCCAAAGGGCTTTTACACAATAACCAACGAGATGCATTTCATTCGGGCGTTGCCATTAAACAATTAACAAATAATCGCGATTTCTGTGCTACGTACGATAGCGTAATATGATTTCGTATGGATGATTTAGATGTGATTTTTAAGATAAACATTAAATGTTAATAAAAGAGTATTGTTTTAAAACTATTTTTACTTTTATTTTGATTACACATTTTATTTATTTATTTATTTTTCAGCCGATTCTCACAAATTCAAGGTTGTCTGTTACTATGGCAGCTGGGCAGTATACAGGCCCGGTGATGGCAAGTTTCCCGTCGAACTCATAGATCCCTACATATGTACTCATCTTGTGTACGGTTTTGTTGGACTTGGATTCGACAACAGAATAAGGTGCTTGGATCCTTACTACGATCTGGAAGAAAATTATGGAAAAGGTTAGTACAGACAGCAGCCCATTTTCACACTTATCACATATATTTTTTATGTTGCCAACATCCCTTTTTCTATGCATTTACAAAACGCACAACAATGAAGGAGGTACCGTTTGAAAGGTTTTTGAACCGCGGACAGACGACAGACAGACAGACGGACACACAAACCGAATTCATAAATACTTTTCAACTATGTTGGAAAGACAAGATTAATTAAAATTGGTAAAGAAATCATACGAGTTGTAATTTTACAAATGGATGAAAACTGTCCGGATAATTAACTGGATGAATTATGCCCTCCAGATTCGACCGGGATAGCTCAGTTGGTAGAGCATCGCAGCTTCAGCCAAGAGATCCCAGGTTTGAATCCTGGCCCGGACATTTTTCGTCCAGTTGGAAAATTACAACTCGTATGTTGGAAAGAGTTTAAAAGTGTTTAGGAATTCGGTTTGTCTGTCTGTCTGCCGTTTGTCCGTGCTCTATATCCCGTATATGTACTCGGATTGTCTTGAAATTGATATATGTTATTGGGGCTTACGATGGCATGTTTAATATTGGAAATGAAGTGTGTAGCATTCATGGTTCGTTCGTAGGGATACTCAAATGAATTCCGTTACATTACGGTCTATAGAGAAAAATTGTTTGTGGCGGATTTTAATCATGTTACACTATTTTAAATATCTTTAAATAAAATATCACATTTAATCTTACATAAAATACAATAAAAAAATAAAATTTACATACAAACGTTTCGGACTATAATCTAGCCCTTCATCAGTGCAATTACATACGCCAACCGGAGAATTTTCAAACATGTTTACAATCAATAGTTTAATCAGTTAAAACTTGAAAACTTCAACGAACCTACATTAGAGTAAGATCGTATATTCAGGTAGAACAACACAAGATTCATTAATTGGCGAAGTTACTCTAATGTAGGTTTTGAAGTTTTGAAGTTTTAACTGGTTAAACTATTGACTGTAAACATGTTTGAAAATTCTCCGGTCGGCGTATATGTTGGCACTGATGAGTGGCTAGATTATAGCCCAAAACGTTTGCATGTAAACTTTAATTTTTTAATTGTATTTTATGTAATTTTAACTTTTATGTCTGATTAAATGTGATATTTTATTTAAAGACTTTTATTTATCAGACGTTAAAATGTTTAGTTATTTTAGTATTTTAAATATAATGAAATTGATCCATATCAATGAATTGCACTACAAGTTGCTTACTGTAACGGTACACAGGATGTACCGTTCATTTACAGGGACATCCAGAAGAATTTGGTTACAATACTATCTATGAACAATAATTTCTGGTAGCTCGTTTTCAGTTATGGTACACGTTTTTAAATGTAACTAATTTTTGCATATTTATTGGTAGATATAAATTTTATAGATTATTTACAAGACTGCTCAAAAGATCTCACGTACATTTCCATTTATTGGCGGAAATTGTTGAAGGGGAATTTAATTGTGCTATTCCCTAACTGAAGTAAATTTTAGCATAATGTGTAGTATACATACAAATCTACAGATCATATACAGGGCTGCAGAAAATAATTCGGATATTTTGCTAGACTATTGGTAGTAATTGCTGAAACTGTGATTCAGATGTGTTATACGTTTTCTAAAGTGTTTACTTAGTAAACGGTGAAGTTTTGTTACAGTATTCTGAATGTGTTAGAAAGTGTTTCATTATGATTGACGTATGATTTTTCGTTCTTGTTTTTTAATTAGCTTTATTTTTAAATCTTTTAGGTGCTTTTAAACGCTTTACCGGCTTGAAAAACATAAACCCAAGCTTAAAGACAATTGTTGCCATCGGGGGATGGAATGAAGGCTCTACGAGATATTCCAACATGGCTGCCTCCAGTAGCTCAAGGAAGATATTCGTCGACAGTGTCGTTGAATTCCTTAAGAAGCACAATTTTGACGGACTTGACATGGATTGGGAATATCCGGCCACGAGAGGTGGTAAACCCGAAGATAAGCAGAATTTTGTTGCACTATTAAGAGTAAGAAGTAACACATTTAAGCTATTTTCTTCTGCGCATTCAGTTTCTTTATAATTCTTAATGAGTTAACATCTTTAAAATAAAATACATATACAGGTTTCTCTCGATTAATTAGTTTCGCGATATTAACGCACTGATCGAAGTATACATTGAATGGGAAAAGTGCAATAGATGAACAGGCGTCTTTCTCAAAATCTCAATATAGAGGAACTTCAGGTATTATGGAATAGTCGGGTAATGTTTCTCTTTCGTAACGTGCTGCCATCAAGTGGCAATATCAGAAACAACTTAAGAACGTTCCTAGAGTGCCTCTCAGAGCGTGTCGTTCGTCGGTTGGCGTCAGGGGGTGTTGTGTGAATAAACATTTGTTTTTCGTGTTTGGAAAATTTCAAGAGTTACGTTTTCTTTACTTTTTATTCATTATTAGAAATAATGAATAAAATATTTTTACACTGAAATTAATGATGATGTACACCAAAATAGTAACAATTTATCATGCAAGGATCGTTTTTAGTACATGATTCATGGTAATAGACAGATGGCAATTCAATGGTTGGAGTATCATAGTTGAGATTTATTCCAACAGAGCGAAAAATGCCGGGACCAGGAATCGAACCTGGGTACTTTGGCTTGCCGTGCCAACGCTCTTCCTACTGAGCTATCCCAACGATATCCTGTCTGGCATAATTCACTCTTATTTGTCGGACATGGCTGCGAACTTCAGCGCTAATTTCATTCATCCGAGCTATAACTACAGCATGTTACATGATGAATGTGATACAACACGGAAACAAATAAGAGAGAATTATGCCAGCCAGGATATCGTTGGGATAGCTCAATAGGAAGAGCGTTGGCACGGCAACCCAAAGTACCCAGGTTCGATTCCTGGTCCCGGCATTTTTCGCTCTCTTGGAATAAATCTCAAATATGATACTCCAACCATTGAATATGATTTACTTAGTTGAAAAAAACTTTCCTCTGTTCATTATGAAACAAAGGGTATTTCTTCCCGAACTGGCCTAATCATGTTATATGGAATAACAGCATTGAATATTCTTAACTGTACTGGCGCAGAGACCTAACCTTATAATACTTACCCATCATACGTAGTATAGGGTATGTCTTGTAATCGTTTTGAAAATCGAAAAAAAAATTTTTTGACGGATTTACACGTTTCAGACACTGGAGATTCCGAAAAACATATTTTTAGAAAAAAAAAGAATTGCCGTCCGTCTGTGTGTCTGTATGTCTGTGTGTCTGTAAACGCTCTATTTCCCGAACAAATTGAGATAGAGACTTGAAATTTGGTATGTACTTAGTATGTAATAATGGGAAGAAGCTTATTGAATTTCAGTAACCTCGATTATCCGGAACTATTTTTTTCGGACTCTCGAAATATTCGTTCTGATAAAAGGTATATAAAATTTTTCGAAATCGTTTATTTTAAGGAGTGAGTATACAAGACAATTAAAAAACATAAATTTTGCATTTAGAATGAAGTCGATCGGATAATGAGTTGCAGAGATATTTGTAATAATAGTTTCCACACTCGTCGATTTTTCAGGACCCTGTATTTCAGCCAAATTTCAATTCAAAGATATACTTCAATTGGAAATGAGACGCTTAATCATATGCAATAAACCGCTAGTTAACAGGATTATTGTTTTTGGAGTTATAAGGATGTTTCTTTTAAGCAATTCAATAATCGAGCCTTTAAAGTTTATGACGTCATCGAGCCACGATTTTATTCGAATTGCGATGCATTTTATAGATAGTTTACACATTATTTACTTTAATATTTTACATTATGCATATCCATGATGGATAAGTATTACGGTGGCCCCCAACGACTAGTTGTGATTTGTGCTTGAAAACTAAACTATATCAACTGACAACCTAGATACTATATTTTAATCATCGCCCTTGGTACTATTAAATCTGTATTTTTCCAAATTTTGTTCGCTTTCTTCATTTTTATCCATCTATTCCATATTACCCGACTATTTCATAATACCCTCCCAAAAAGTTTTCCATTATTATTATTTGTTTGCATATGATGAAATTTCGTAAGATGATTTTCGTATACAAATGACTAATCACAGGTAGTTTTGTAGTTTGTGATTGTATTCTGTTTTGGGATTTTAAACGACATCGAGTTGTGATAATGCTTCAAACGTAAACGGTATTCCATAATACACGAGTTCCTCTACATAAACTACATAATGTACTACGATAATTGTTTTTGATGTATTATTGTTAGAAATTACATATTACAGCTTGATTTGAAATAAAAAAAAATCCAATTTTTATGAACTTCCATTCACATAAACGTGTGAGCTAATTTAATAAATAACAATCAAGAAACATTAAAAAGTCATATTTAATTTGAATTCTGTATTATTACAATTCTTTAGGTTATTTAAGTTAGCTTACTTACCATTGGGTTAGTTAAAAGAAATACATAATTTGATTTAAAATTTATTGTAATGCAGTTTGAATAACTTCAAACTTACATACATTTTAACTTATTTAAGTGAAAACTTATATCAATTGCCAATTGCACAGTTTCTTCTTTTAAGAATGTATCTTGCGGTAACACAAAATTTGATTTTCTAATTCTCGGTGCACTTGCATACTTCAACTGATGTCCGGGTTTATATCTATTAAATGTTGTTTAAAGAATTCTAATTTTTGAAAAGCTTTTTTGAATGTTTTTAATATTATTTCTTTTTTTCAAAATTTTTTTCAAATTTCATTTTCAAAAAATTGACGCCATCTTGCTGGAATTAATAAGATCACGCATTTTGTGCTTTGTGCACTAATAAAAAATTTGCCCCTACTAATCGAGAGAGTATCGAAAAAAAGTTTACCGTACTAGCTGAAAATCGTACTAACTGAAACTACATTAAACAAGGGAAACCTATGTATATGCTAAAATTGATTACAGTACTTAATAAAAAGTTCTAAAAACCTTTTAATAAAAAACCGACTAGTTTCGTACACTCAATAATGGTGACAATCTCAAGATCTGGAAATGACAAATAAGTAATTTTGACATAAAATTTGAACTATGTACATGATCATGTACATTTATGGGCGATTGTAGACACTTTTGGATTGTTCAATTAACTACATGTGACCCAGTATTTTTAATCCAGGTAAACAACTAGCTGAGAAATGTACTTTAAACATATTTGACAGGATGATTCTTAACCCCTAGTAATTAGTTAATTCGCCAGTCAGGTGAACTACGAAATCTATAATCAAATGTAAGAGTAACTTTACTTAACCACTGGGTGACGTGAATAGAACATTCTATAAGAACGACATTTTCAAAACTGAGCAAAAAATACTCAAATCTGAGTATGTCGCACAGTCAAAATGGCTCTGAATCAAAATTGCTCAACTTTGAAACATGTATATACTCATTTCTGAAAACATGCACACACTCAAGAATAAAACATCATGTGCTCATATTTGAGTATGTCCATGTTTCGAAAATGAGTATGAACTGACTTCTATGTGCTCATTTTTGAGTATGTCCATGTTTCAAAAATGAGTATGATCTGACTTCTATGTGATCATTTTTGAGTATGTCCATGTTTCAAAAATGAATATGAACTGACTTCTATGTGCTCATTTTTGAGTATGTCCATGTTTCAAAAATGAGTATGAACTGACTTCTATGTGCTCATTTTTGAGTATGTCCATGTTTCAAAAATGAGTATGATCTGACTTCTATGGGATCATTTTTGAGTATGTCCATGTTTCAAAAATGAGTATGAACTGACCTGATGAGTATGTGCTCAGTTGTACTGATGTGTACTGATGAGTATGTGCTCAGTTATGAGTATGTCCCTATTTCCATATTCTGAGTATTTCTGGTATTTCCAAATTGAAAGCATCGAGTCGTCCTATTTGAAACAAAAATTTTCATAACAAAATGAAAACATCGATTTACTCAGATTTGAAAGGGTCATTTTTCTCAGTGCAAGAATAGAAAGTTGAAAGTGTGCTATAATTTATATTTTAAATGTGAATATTTTCCTAACATATTGTATATGAAAAATGTTCATCATTATAACACTTACTAATAGAATCTTCTTATCTTTGCAGGAATTGAAAGCGGCATTCCAGCCTTATAACTTTTTACTGACAGCAGCCGTCTCCGCTGGAAAAAACACCATGGACGTCGCTTATGATATACCCCAAGTTTCACAGTAAGTTAAGAATTTTTAAAATGTTTGAATATGTATACTAAATAATGACAACATTCATTATTATTAATGTGGATTTTTACACAAAATTAAAAGACATGTTGTATCGGTGATTAAATTAATTTTGTCAATGTCTAATGTGTTACTATTAGATTTATAGTTAGAATTATATGTGTTAGTATTATGTTAATATTAGAGGTTTAGTTTTTGCATGATAAAAGAGTGTAATGAAATAACCATTCCAAAGGTTGCGAATTTTTAATCCGAAGCTCTTAAATGAGTAACTGCCTGTAAGTAATGTTTCTTACTTGTGTATTACATTAAAATTTTGTTAAAAAGAATCGTTGGCGGATAAAATAACGATTGGCAAGCGAAACACACGAATTTCGGGTGAGAATTTGAACACTAAGCGAATGTATACATTCGGTATATAGGGTAAAGAACCAGTTACTACGGTAGATAGGACAGTGCACTTGTGCAAACGGGAAAATTACCAACTAAACATAAAATTTGAGATTTTTCACTTTAAGCCAGTTTTTCCAGCGAAATACCGCTCTGTGCGATGTGTAATTTTGAAAAATGGTGACGTAATTTGACCACCAAGATCATACGATTTAATACTGTTCGTTTTTTTTTCTTTGTGACGATCTTAATTTATATCGAACATACCATTAATAATTAAAATCAAACTTCTAAGGAATTCTAAATAGTTTTTTTGTTTTGTTCAAGTTTAACATCTTAAAGCTACTTTTAAATTACTCTTTATTTATTCATTTTTTTAAGTCACATTATCAACTATACTATGTAAATTAGATTTACATAGTATATTGCATTATTTATCAGGTTAAAACTACAAATGTTCAAAAAGTTTGCATTTTGATAAACAGATTCCAATTTGTTCAATTTAATTTTAATCCAAAAAAAAAAAAAATAAAAAAAATCTAGCAGCAAAACAATAATGGGTTTATAATGTATCTTCTTGAGTACATCAATATTGGTAATACAGGCATGATATATTACCCCAACATTGTGGTGTTTGCATTTTTTTTCAATATTTCACCAATATTAGCAAGAAATATTTCATGTTTTCATTTTCGATATTCCCAGTGTAAAACTAATACTTAAGTCCGAACTCTTTGAAATTTTTTATCAGTTGTAAATGTAACAGTTTTATACACCATGTAAAAAGTATTGTTATCTAGTTGTAAAAGAAATAGTATGTTTTCTTCTTGCTTTTTCTTTTTTCGCATTGATTCTTGAACATTCTTCAACAAAAAATTATCATCTTCGAACTCTCTGAAATTTTAATAGGTTGTAAATATAACTGTACCCAAGCTCTCTTTAAAATTTCTTGAAAAAATATGCATATTTAGTAGTGAAAACATGAGCCGAAACCACACCGAAACAAGAATAGAAAATTGACATTTTCATCGAAAATTTCTTAGATTTTTTAAAAATACTGAATAATTTTTAAGAAAACGTTTTGAAATGTTTGTAAGTGGTGTAAATGTGGTCTTACGAGATGCCCTAAAAATATTGTGTCGAAATACGGACGTTCAGTTACTTTTAGTCTAGAAAAAATATCGTCTACGGAAGGCATGAAGTGACAGGTGGTCGCCAATGTTTTTGAAAGTGTTAAAATTCGTATATTTTAAAACCAATTGCACCCTCGAAAAAAAAAAAGTCTCAGCTTTAAGAGCATACATTTGTTTGTTGGTACCTTTAAAATTGCTGCCTGGGGGAGCATTTCCGTAAGGCAGAAAACGTGAACCGCGAAAACGGCCCTTTTTGATTTTTTTTCCCCTAAGGGTTAACAACGGTATTTTTTCGAACTGATTACGGTGTTTAAGACGTAAAAGTATGAACTTTTATAATATGTCTTTTTTCCGTATTCCGAACAGTTTGGCCGATAAAAGTTTAAAAAAAAAACGCCCGCGTTTAGTTTTTTTTTTCGTTCCGCTCGAAAATGAGGCTCTGGGCAAGCAAGCGCGTCTGCCGACTTTTGGCCAAAATAAAATAAAATAAAATAAAATAAATAAATAAATAAATAAATAAATAAAATAAAACAAATCGTTTTTTGACGAGTTTTTAATTAATATCTCGACTAATTAACAAAAAATTAAAATATGAGCCTCAGGTGCATTAGGAACTGCCTGAGACTATCCTCATGCAAATTTTCAGCCTTCTACGTGAGGTGATTTTCGCTAGCCATCGCCAAGCGCCAACAGACAGACAGGCACACACAGAGAGAGCGAAACTTTTTTTTCATTAGTATAGATGAATATGAATTTATGCTTAGATTAAATGTGAAGGTACTATATATGTAATTTTTTTTCATGTTACAGATATTTAGATTTCATCAACGTCATGTGTTACGATTATCACGGAGGCTGGGAGAGCTTCACTGGTCACAATGCTCCCCTCTACGCAAGGCCAGATGATAACAAGGAAAATCAAATGCTCAACTTGGTAATTATGTTTCGTTATGAAAACAAATGAATAAAATTGCAATTCCCCAACTGTTATGCGAACTAGTTAGGCTTCGCCCGACTAGGTGGTCGTTTTGCAGGCCCTCAGAAAAATAATAAACGTATCTGATTTCGTTTGAGTTACTCTCTAAATGTCAGTCAGGATACAAACTCAACATTTCATCGTATCATTTTCAAAAATTGATGGCGTAATTTTATTACGTTATGCGATGAGATACAGTTAAATTGAGGAAACACGAGGATTAATAAATTTAGTCAATCCCCCTTATCTCTTCTACGTCTTGATTCTTGGGGTACGTTCAGACAACATTTTCAAAAATTCGTTTCAAAAAGTCGTAAATTATTTCTATGGTCTTTCTTTTCTAAAGGTTCTGTGGTCTCTACAAAAAAGGTGCGGTGAGAAACATGTAAGGAATCTTCTCCGCTGATATCTGACCTGTAGCTGAGCTTCAAATGACATATCACATCAAAGAGAACGACTGACCACACCAAAGGTTCCGCTGAAGCTGAAAGCAGTCTGATCGCAGCTTTAAGGTGCGATCATACAGCATTCTGCGACGGCGATTCGTTTGTCGGCTACTTTGATATGGTGAGTCATCTGTCGCTCTTGCAAGAGAAGGAAGTTCTACAAAGGAGACTTAAGGACCGATCAGACTGTAGACTTAACCAAGGCATCTTTTTATATGGTGAAGCGCTTCCTTTCATCTTTTGTGAGTTTCTTAGCATCTCTAAAGGTCAGAGGTCAAGAGCTGGAGCCGTTGACAGTGGGGAAAACACCCATTTCTTTTGGTGAAACTTCCTTTCCTTTTGACGATAACCACAAAATGATTCGAGAAGAATGGGAAGACGCATGATTGATGTCCATCTTAGACTGACATGCTCAGGAAGGCACTGAACTGACCTTAACTGGCATGTTTATCACCTCGCCTTTCTTTAGTTGATGACACCACAGAGCTTTTGGAAAAAAAAAGCCTAGGGGAATAATTTATGACTTCTCGCTGCAGAATTTTACACTGTGATCTGAACGCAGCCTTAACGGTTTTACGCTTTTATGCACGCTTTTACAGTTTCATGTAAAGCTAATTGCTATAGTTTTATGTTACAGTAAAAAACTGTTACGTGTAGCATAATACTACATGTCATATCTGTGAAATGTAGCAATTTTGAGTTGTGTCACTTTTTTTGTGCAGGTAAGCGATATTTAAGAACATAATTTATGTAAACTTAAAATAAGTTTTTCTTTTTTTTACATCAGTTTATCTGTATATTTGTTTACCCTTTGAGCGTTAGGCCCGTGTTTTTCCGTTACTAGAACGCATGTTAAGACAGCTGAAGACAAACATATTTTTAACAAAATAATTTTTTGAACCACATACAGGATGAAAGGATATGAAGGATATTATAACATCAAACTGCGATTAAAAAAAATATATATTCTGGGATTCAGAAGCATACTTAACCCGTCAGCAGACGCGCGGGATAAATTTTACCCCAATGGGTTTTCTTGTGTCAATTTCCCCCCCCCCCCCGGTTAGATTATAAACAAAAATTTATATTTTGAAATAAACTGTAAATTAATAAAGGACATAATTTAAATTAAAATAAAAAGTTCTTTTATTATTTAAAGCAAAAATAAATAAATAATTAAAATAAATAAAATCTCGCACTAAGATTTTTTTTTTTTTGCTTATCATTACATACAAAGGTTTTACAATCCAAATTCAGTCATGAAAATACAAAAAATTATAAAACTGATATATAGAGACTGTATGTGCAAGAGTTGTTAACGTTTAAAAGAAAAATTATATTATTATTTGCACACTATATTTTTTACATAAACATTTGCATTAACATTTTCCTATCATTATGGGTTACGTTATAACACGCGTGGGATAAATTTCCTCCCACGTGACATTTTTTTAAACAAAAGAATGGAAAATACACAACCGGAGGTAAATTCTTTTTGGCCACATCTTGGTATCAGTCAGCTTGAAAGGTACTATAAAGCTCAGAATGATCACGAACTATTTTCGCACATTTTTAAGTAATAGTTGTAAGTTGGGGTAGATTTTATCCCAGCGCGTTTGCTGACGGGTTAAGAAAATATAGGAAAACTCTCAAACGCTGAAAGGGTTTTAATATTAGAACAGAGGTATTAATCTCTTTTTTTAGAGTATACACTTGTGATATTTATATGTTATTACAGTACAGAACCATTTATCCGGAATGGTTGGGGTCAGACATATTCCAGATAACTGGTTTTTCTGGATAATTGGTTGGGCTTAGCAACATCTATTTGATCAGATTTGTAGAATATTTGTGGGTTGTGACATTGTTTCTTATCTATATTTAAATAACAATAAATTAATTTTTTTTTTGTGCAGAACTTTTCGATAAATTACTGGATCGCAAAGGGAGCTCCCCGAGAGAAACTTGTCCTTGGCATGGGACTGTACGGAAGATCTTTCACTTTGCAGAGAGCAGAAAACAACGGATTCAATGCCTCAGCCCCACAGAAAGGCAGGGCGGGAGCTTACACCAGAGAGCCTGGATCACTGGGATACAATGAGGTAAGGAACACTTAATAAATTTTCACTATTAACCCTTTGTATCACCGTGTTGCATATCTGCAACATACCCTAAAGTCAATGTTGCTTATACAGCGAGTTTTAAAAGACGTCACTATTAACTCTTTGTATCACCGTGTTGCATATCTGCAACATACCCTAAAGCCAATGTTTCTTATACAGCGAGTTTTAAAAGACGTCACTATTAACCCTTTGTATCACCGTGTTGCATATCTGCAACATACCCTAAAGTCAATGTTGCTTATACAGCGAGTTTTAAAATACGTCACTATTAACCCTTTGTATCACCGTGTTGCATATCTGCAACATACCCATGCTTATACAGCGAGTTTTAAAAAACGATTTTATATATTGCCACTACCGGATATCCTAAAATGGACTGACTCATTTTAAAATTCACAAACTTTAAAACGGTGACAGATATTTAAAAAAATTCTTGCAGGGGAGTAATGTATGATGTCAGGAGATTTTTATTTTACTGCGATTCCTGATTTTAGTTCGAATTATTAGCAACAGATGGCGCTGCAATCAACAGACATCCAATCAGGACAAAAACAGAAATTACCCAGCATTGATGTGAAGGAAGGAGGTTGAATGCATGGAATGGATCTCATTCACCAATAAAATCTTATTCAGAATCAGGTCCAAAGAACAAGATTGTATTAGTGAATGAGACCCTCTCCATGTATTGAATCTTCTTTCTTCGCATCAATGATGGATGATTTTAGTTTTGGTCTAGATTCCACTTCTATCGCTCGCAGCGCCATCTATTAATGGCAATTCGAACTAAAATGAGGAATCGCATTAAAAAATACTCCTGACATCTTACATTACTCTCCTGCAAGAATTTTTTTAATATCTGTAACCGTTTGGCAGTTATTGAATTTTAAAATCAGTCAGCCGATCTTAGGACACCCGGTATCTTCCAACACAATAGTTAATATAAATTGTTCTCAACAGACGGCCACTCTGATCTGAGTTAATTTTTCTCGCCAAAGTTTTATTTTTCACATTTGAGCAGTTTTGCATCGTTATTGCTAAAATGAACTTCGTAAATTTTGTTAAATTAAAAAGAGGTTCGAAACGTCCAAATGTTTTTTTTTTTTTTTTTTTTTTTACAAAGGTAAGTTTGTATAATTTATAATTTTCTATTAGAAAAATTGACAATATTTATGAAAAGTATGTAATTTTCTGTATATTGCACATGCAAAAAAAAAAAAAAAAACCCTTTCGTCAATAATTTTTTATTGTTATGGTCTAAAATTTATTTTTTACATGCTTACAATGTTGTATTCTAATATGTGAAGAAATATTTTCTAAATCGGAGTTGTATCACGAAAGGGTTAAAATTAATAACAAAGAAACTGTTGATGTCAAAACACTTATAAATTTATAGAGAAGTACAAACCGGGGATATAAGCAGCAGATTAGAGAAGAAATTGTCAACATTTGTATTAGCATTGGCACATTTGAATATTTTAAGCATTTTTGAGATATAGATTATTAGGACATTAAGAAATATTGTGATACTGAACTTAAATTGTAAAAACTATATATCAACAAGGCGAGGGCCAAGCTTTTGGTAATCATAGATGTTGGTTATTTTTATATATGTTGTAGGGTAGAAGGCCTTTAGTCTCATGTTCAACAAATTTTATACAACGCTCCATAGTTATCGAGAAATAGGGGGTCTAATATTATAAATCAACTTAAATACCGTAATTTCCAGCGTATAATCGAGCATCAAACAATCATGTTTCGACCCGGAAATTTTATTTTATAAACATAGCTTACTAAATCGCTGTAAATATTTTACTTAAATTATTGAATAAAATTTCTGAGCCAAAACATGATTGTTTGATCCGCGGATTATAAGCCGAAAATTACGGTATTTAAGTTGTTTTATAATATTAGACCCCCTATTTCTCGAGAACTAAGAAGTGTTGTATAAAATCTGTTGAACTTGAGAATACGGGGCTTCTATCCTACAACACACATAAAAATAATCAAAATGTGTGATTACCAAGCTTGGCTCTCTCCTTGTAAGTTTATTTCAATATATTATGAAATATTCAACATCTGGTAATCTTTAGTACGAATTTTCACTAAATATATTCCTCTTGGAGAAGTTCCTATGCTTCACGACTGGCTTTCTAACGAATGAGTGATTTCATTTTATTTCCTTTCGATCAAAATCATTGCCCTGCATAGTTTCTACTAAGTCGCTTTCCCGCCAATATACCTCCATCGAAAGTTGAAGTACTTGCATCAAAACACATTTACTTCCAAATTTTATCTTAACTAAAGTCATTCATGTTGGATTTCTTATTCTAAAAGTGCTATTACACGGGATACTTTGAAGCAACAACAATTCCCGCGACTCGTCAGTTTTTCAAGCATATCATTGGCTGTTCTTCGTCAGTTTTCCAAGCATTTGATTGGCTGTTGCGGACGACAGTGCTCGACATTTACTTAAGAAACATTATATTCAACAAAATTGCTTCAACAAAAAAAAGTTGCTTGTTTTTCGAGCAACTCTTTTAAAGTCATAGGTTAACACACTGCGTTACCTGAAAATTTCAGCGTCTACACATTGCCTGTATAATTTCTACTAACTCTCTTTCCCGCCAATACACATCCATCGAAAGTTTAAGTATTGACAACAAAAGCCATTCACTTCCAAATTTTATCTTAACTTAAGTCATTTATACTGGATTTCACATTCTAAAAGTGCTATTACACGGGATACTTTGAAGCAACAACAATTTCCGAGACTCGCCAGTTTTTCAAGCATATCATTGGCTATTCTTCGTCAGTTTTCCAAGCATTTGATTGGCTGTTGTGGGCGACATTGCTCGACATTTAAGTAAACATGTAGGCAACAAAATTGCTTCAACAAAAAAAAGTTGCTTGTTTTTCGAGTAACTCTTTTAAAGTCATAGGTTAACACACTGCGTTACCTGAAAATTTCAGCGTCTACACATTGCCCTGTATAATTTCTACTAACTCTCTTCCCCGCCAATACACACCCATCGAAAGTTTAAGTATTGACAACAAAAGCCATTCACTTCCAAATTTTATCTTAACTAAAATCACTCATGCTGGATTTCACATTCTAAAACTGCAATTACACATGATACTTTGAAGCAACAAAAATTTCCGAGACTCGCCAGTTTTTCAAGCATATCATTGGCTGTTCTTCGTCAGTTTTCCAAGCATTTGATTGGCTGTTGCGGACGACAGTGCTCGACATTTACTTAAGAAACATTATATTCAACAAAATTGCTTCAACAAAAAAAAGTTGCTTGTTTTTCGAGCAACTCTTTTAAAGTCATAGGTTAACACACTGCGTTACCTGAAAATTTCAGCGTCTACACATTGCCCTGTATAATTTCTACTAACTCTCTTTCCCGCCAATACACATCCATCGAAAATTTAAGTATTGACAGCAAAAGCCACTCACTTCCAAATTTTATCTTAACTAAAGTCACCCATGCTGGATTTCACATTCTAAAACTGCAATTACACATGATACTTTGAAGCAACAAAAATTTCCGAGACTCGCCAGTTTTTCAAGCATATCATTGGCTGTTCTTCGTCAGTTTTCCAAGCATTTGATTGGCTGTTGCGGGCGACATTGTTCGACATTTACTTAAGAAACATTATATTCAACAAAATTGCTTCAACAAAAAAAAGTTGCTTGTTTTTCGAGCAACTCTTTTAAAGTCATAGGTTAACACACTGCGTTACCTGAAAATTTCAGCGTCTACACATTGCCCTGTATAATTTCTACTAACTCTCTTTCCCGCCAATACACATCCATCGAAAATTTAAGTATTGACAGCAAAAGCCACTCACTTCCAAATTTTATCTTAACTAAAGTCACCCATGCTGGATTTCACATTCTAAAACTGCAATTACACATGATACTTTGAAGCAACAAAAATTTCCGAGACTCGCCAGTTTTTCAAGCATATCATTGGCTGTTCTTCGTCAGTTTTCCAAGCATTTGATTGGCTGTTGCGGGCGACATTGCTCGACATTTACTTAAGAAACATTATATTCAACAAAATTGCTTCAACAAAAAAAAGTTGCTTGTTTTTCGAGTAACTCTTTTAAAGTCATAAGTTAACACACTGCGTTACCTGAAAATTTCAACGTCTACACATTGCCCTGTATAATTTCTACTAACTCTCTTCCCCGCCAATACACACCCATCGAAAGTTTAAGTATTGACAACAAAAGCCATTCACTTCCAAATTTTATCTTAACTTAAGTCATTTATACTGGATTTCACATTCTAAAAGTGCTATTACACGGGATACTTTGAAACAACAACAATTTCCGAGACTCGCCAGTTTTTCAAGCATATCATTGGCTATTCTTCGTCAGTTTTCCAAGCATTTGATTGGCTGTTGTGGGCGACATTGCTCGACATTTAAGTAAACATGTAGGCAACAAAATTGCTTCAACAAAAAAAAGTTGCTTGTTTTTCGAGTAACTCTTTTAAAGTCATAGGTTAACACACTGCGTTACCTGAAAATTTCAGCGTCTACACATGGCCCTGTATAATTTCTACTAACTCTCTTCCCCGCCAATACACACCCATCGAAAGTTTAAGTATTGACAACAAAAGCCATTCACTTCCAAATTTTATCTTAACTAAAATCACTCATGCTGGATTTCACATTCTAAAACTGCTATTACACGGGATACTTTGAAGCAACAAAAATTTCCGAGACTCGCCAGTTTTTCAAGCATATCATTGGCTGTTCTTCGTCAGTTTTCCAAGCATTTGATTGGCTGTTGCGGACGACAGTGCTCGACATTTACTTAAGAAACATTATATTCAACAAAATTGCTTCAACAAAAAAAAGTTGCTTGTTTTTCGAGTAACTCTTTTAAAGTCATAAGTTAACACACTGCGTTACCTGAAAATTTCAGCGTCTACACATTGCCCTGTATAATTTCTACTAACTCTCTTTCCCGCCAATACACATCCATCGAAAATTTAAGTATTGACAGCAAAAGCCACTCACTTCCAAATTTTATCTTAACTAAAGTCACCCATGCTGGATTTCACATTCTAAAACTGCAATTACACATGATACTTTGAAGCAACAAAAATTTCCGAGACTCGCCAGTTTTTCAAGCATATCATTGGCTGTTCTTCGTCAGTTTTCCAAGCATTTGATTGGCTGTTGCGGGCGACATTGCTCGACATTTACTTAAGAAACATTATATTCAACAAAATTGCTTCAACAAAAAAAAAGTTGCTTGTTTTTCGAGTAACTCTTTTAAAGTCATAAGTTAACACACTGCGTTACCTGAAAATTTCAGCGTCTACACTTTGCCCTGTATAATTTCTACTAACTCTCTTCCCCGCCAATACACACCCATCGAAAGTTTAAGTATTGACAACAAAAGCCATTCACTTCCAAATTTTATCTTAACTTAAGTCATTTATACTGGATTTCACATTCTAAAAGTGCTATTACACGGGATACTTGGAAGCAACAACAATTTCCGAGACTCGCCAGTTTTTCAAGCATATCATTGGCTATTCTTCGTCAGTTTTCCAAGCATTTGATTGGCTGTTGTGGGCGACATTGCTCGACATTTAAGTAAACATGTAGGCAACAAAATTGCTTCAACAAAAAAAAGTTGCTTGTTTTTCGAGTAACTCTTTTAAAGTCATAGGTTAACACACTGCGTTACCTGATAATTTCAGCGTCTACACATTGCCCTGTATAATTTCTACTAACTCTCTTTCCCGCCAATACACATCCATCGAAAATTTAAGTATTGACAGCAAAAGCCACTCACTTCCAAATTTTATCTTAACTAAAGTCACCCATGCTGGATTTCACATTCTAAAACTGCAATTACACATGATACTTTGAAGCAACAAAAATTTCCGAGACTCGCCAGTTTTTCAAGCATATCATTGGCTGTTCTTCGTCAGTTTTCCAAGCATTTGATTGGCTGTTGCGGACGACAGTGCTCGACATTTACTTAAGAAACATTATATTCAACAAAATTGCTTCAACAAAAAAAAGTTGCTTGTTTTTCGAGCAACTCTTTTAAAGTCATAGGTTAACACACTGCGTTACCTGAAAATTTCAGCGTCTACACATTGCCCTGTATAATTTCTACTAACTCTCTTTCCCGCCAATACACATCCATCGAAAATTTAAGTATTGACAGCAAAAGCCACTCACTTCCAAATTTTATCTTAACTAAAGTCACCCATGCTGGATTTCACATTCTAAAACTGCAATTACACATGATACTTTGAAGCAACAAAAATTTCCGAGACTCGCCAGTTTTTCAAGCATATCATTGGCTGTTCTTCGTCAGTTTTCCAAGCATTTGATTGGCTGTTGCGGGCGACATTGTTCGACATTTACTTAAGAAACATTATATTCAACAAAATTGCTTCAACAAAAAAAAGTTGCTTGTTTTTCGAGCAACTCTTTTAAAGTCATAGGTTAACACACTGCGTTACCTGAAAATTTCAGCGTCTACACATTGCCCTGTATAATTTCTACTAACTCTCTTTCCCGCCAATACACATCCATCGAAAATTTAAGTATTGACAGCAAAAGCCACTCACTTCCAAATTTTATCTTAACTAAAGTCACCCATGCTGGATTTCACATTCTAAAACTGCAATTACACATGATACTTTGAAGCAACAAAAATTTCCGAGACTCGCCAGTTTTTCAAGCATATCATTGGCTGTTCTTCGTCAGTTTTCCAAGCATTTGATTGGCTGTTGCGGGCGACATTGCTCGACATTTACTTAAGAAACATTATATTCAACAAAATTGCTTCAACAAAAAAAAGTTGCTTGTTTTTCGAGTAACTCTTTTAAAGTCATAAGTTAACACACTGCGTTACCTGAAAATTTCAACGTCTACACATTGCCCTGTATAATTTCTACTAACTCTCTTCCCCGCCAATACACACCCATCGAAAGTTTAAGTATTGACAACAAAAGCCATTCACTTCCAAATTTTATCTTAACTAAAATCACTCATGCTGGATTTCACATTCTAAAACTGCTATTACACGGGATACTTTGAAGCAACAAAAATTTCCGAGACTCGCCAGTTTTTCAAGCATATCATTGGCTATTCTTCGTCAGTTTTCCAAGCATTTGATTGGCTGTTGTGGGCGACATTGCTCGACATTTAAGTAAACATGTAGGCAACAAAATTGCTTCAACAAAAAAAAGTTGCTTGTTTTTCGAGTAACTCTTTTAAAGTCATAGGTTAACACACTGCGTTACCTGAAAATTTCAGCGTCTACACATTGCCCTGTATAATTTCTACTAACTCTCTTCCCCGCCAATACACACCCATCGAAAGTTTAAGTATTGACAACAAAAGCCATTCACTTCCAAATTTTATCTTAACTAAAATCACTCATGCTGGATTTCACATTCTAAAACTGCTATTACACGGGATACTTTGAAGCAACAAAAATTTCCGAGACTCGCCAGTTTTTCAAGCATATCATTGGCTGTTCTTCGTCAGTTTTCCAAGCATTTGATTGGCTGTTGCGGACGACAGTGCTCGACATTTACTTAAGAAACATTATATTCAACAAAATTGCTTCAACAAAAAAAAGTTGCTTGTTTTTCGAGTAACTCTTTTAAAGTCATAAGTTAACACACTGCGTTACCTGAAAATTTCAGCGTCTACACATTGCCCTGTATAATTTCTACTAACTCTCTTTCCCGCCAATACACATCCATCGAAAATTTAAGTATTGACAGCAAAAGCCACTCACTTCCAAATTTTATCTTAACTAAAGTCACCCATGCTGGATTTCACATTCTAAAACTGCAATTACACATGATACTTTGAAGCAACAAAAATTTCCGAGACTCGCCAGTTTTTCAAGCATATCATTGGCTGTTCTTCGTCAGTTTTCCAAGCATTTGATTGGCTGTTGCGGGCGACATTGCTCGACATTTACTTAAGAAACATTATATTCAACAAAATTGCTTCAACAAAAAAAAGTTGCTTGTTTTTCGAGTAACTCTTTTAAAGTCATAAGTTAACACACTGCGTTACCTGAAAATTTCAGCGTCTACACTTTGCCCTGTATAATTTCTACTAACTCTCTTCCCCGCCAATACACACCCATCGAAAGTTTAAGTATTGACAACAAAAGCCATTCACTTCCAAATTTTATCTTAACTTAAGTCATTTATACTGGATTTCACATTCTAAAAGTGCTATTACACGGGATACTTTGAAGCAACAACAATTTCCGAGACTCGCCAGTTTTTCAAGCATATCATTGGCTATTCTTCGTCAGTTTTCCAAGCATTTGATTGGCTGTTGTGGGCGACATTGCTCGACATTTAAGTAAACATGTAGGCAACAAAATTGCTTCAACAAAAAAAAGTTGCTTGTTTTTCGAGTAACTCTTTTAAAGTCATAGGTTAACACACTGCGTTACCTGATAATTTCAGCGTCTACACATTGCCCTGTATAATTTCTACTAACTCTCTTTCCCGCCAATACACATCCATCGAAAATTTAAGTATTGACAGCAAAAGCCACTCACTTCCAAATTTTATCTTAACTAAAGTCACCCATGCTGGATTTCACATTCTAAAACTGCAATTACACATGATACTTTGAAGCAACAAAAATTTCCGAGACTCGCCAGTTTTTCAAGCATATCATTGGCTGTTCTTCGTCAGTTTTCCAAGCATTTGATTGGCTGTTGCGGGCGACATTGCTCGACATTTACTTAAGAAACATTATATTCAACAAAATTGCTTCAACAAAAAAAAGTTGCTTGTTTTTCGAGCAACTCTTTTAAAGTCATAAGTTAACACACTGCGTTACCTGAAAATTTCAGCGTCTACACATTGCCCTGTATAATTTCTACTAACTCTCTTTCCCGCCAATACACATCCATCGAAAATTTAAGTATTGACAGCAAAAGCCACTCACTTCCAAATTTTATCTTAACTAAAGTCACCCATGCTGGATTTCACATTCTAAAACTGCAATTACACATGATACTTTGAAGCAACAAAAATTTCCGAGACTCGCCAGTTTTTCAAGCATATCATTGGCTGTTCTTCGTCAGTTTTCCAAGCATTTGATTGGCTGTTGCGGGCGACATTGCTCGACATTGAAATAAACATTAAATGCAACAAAATTGCTTCAACAAAAAAAGTCGCTTGTTTTTCGAGCAACTCTTTTAAAGTCATAGGTTAACACACTGCGTTACCTGAAAATTTCAGCGTCTACACATTGCCCTGTATAATTTCTACTAACTCTCTTCCCCGCCAATACACACCCATCGAAAGTTTAAGTATTGACAACAAAAGCCATTCACTTCCAAATTTTATCTTAACTAAAATCACTCATGCTGGATTTCACATTCTAAAACTGCTATTACACGGGATACTTTGAAGCAACAAAAATTTCCGAGACTCGCCAGTTTTTCAAGCATATCATTGGCTGTTCTTCGTCAGTTTTCCAAGCATTTGATTGGCTGTTGCGGGCGACAGTGCTCGACATTTACTTAAGAAACATTATATTCAACAAAATTGCTTCAACAAAAAAAAGTTGCTTGTTTTTCGAGTAACTCTTTTAAAGTCATAAGTTAACACACTGCGTTACCTGAAAATTTCCGCGTCTACACATTGCCCTGTATAATTTCTACTAACTCTCTTCCCCGCCAATACACACCCATCGAAAGTTTAAGTATTGACAACAAAAGCCATTCACTTCCAAATTTTATCTTAACTAAAGTCACCCATGCTGGATTTCACATTCTAAAACTGCAATTACACATGATACTTTGAAGCAACAAAAATTTCCGAGACTCACCAGTTTTTCAAGCATATCATTGGCTGTTCTTCGTCAGTTTTCCAAGCATTTGATTGGCTGTTGCGGGAGACATTGCTCGACAATGAAGTAAACATTAAATGCAACAAATTTGCTTCAACAAAAAAAGTCGCTTGTTTTTTGAGCAACTCTTTTAAAGTCATAGGTTAACACACTGCGTTACCTGAAAATTTCAGCGTCTACACATTGCCCTGTATAATTTCTACTAACTCTCTTCCCCGCCAATACACACCCATCGAAAGTTTAAGTATTGACAACAAAAGCCATTCACTTCCAAATTTTATCTTAACTAAAATCACTCATGCTGGATTTCACATTCTAAAACTGCTATTACACGGGATACTTTGAAGCAACAAAAATTTCCGAGACTCGCCAGTTTTTCAAGCATATCATTGGCTGTTCTTTGTCAGTTTTCCAAGCATTTGATTGGCTGTTGCGGGCGACAGTGCTCGACATTTACTTAAGAAACATTATATTCAACAAAATTGCTTCAACAAAAAAAAGTTGCTTGTTTTTCGAGTAACTCTTTTAAAGTCATAAGTTAACACACTGCGTTACCTGAAAATTTCAGCGTCTACACATTGCCCTGTATAATTTCTACTAACTCTCTTCCCCGCCAATACACACCCATCGAAAGTTTAAGTATTGACAACAAAAGCCATTCACTTCCAAATTTTATCTTAACTAAAGTCACCCATGCTGGATTTCACATTCTAAAACTGCAATTACACATGATACTTTGAAGCAACAAAAATTTCCGAGACTCGCCAGTTTTTCAAGCATATCATTGGCTGTTCTTCGTCAGTTTTCCAAGAATTTGATTGGCTGTTGCGGGCGACATTGCTCGACATTGAAGTAAACATTAAATGCAACAAAATTGCTTCAACAAAAAAAGTCGCTTGTTTTTCGAGCAACTCTTTTAAAGTCATAGGTTAACACACTGCGTTACCTGAAAATTTCAGCGTCTACACATTGCCCTGTATAATTTCTACTAACTCTCTTCCCCACCAATACACACCCATCGAAAGTTTAAGTATTGACAACAAAAGCCATTCACTTCCAAATTTTATCTTAACTAAAATCACTCATGCTGGATTTCACATTCTAAAACTGCTATTACACGGGATACTTTGAAGCAACAAAAATTTCCGAGACTCGCCAGTTTTTCAAGCATATCATTGGCTGTTCTTCGTCAGTTTTCCAAGCATTTGATTGGCTGTTGCGGGCGACAGTGCTCGACATTTACTTAAGAAACATTATATTCAACAAAATTGCTTCAACAAAAAAAAGTTGCTTGTTTTTCGAGTAACTCTTTTAAAGTCATAAGTTAACACACTGCGTTACCTGAAAATTTCAGCGTCTACACATTGCCCTGTATAATTTCTACTAACTCTCTTTCCCGCCAATACACATCCATCGAAAATTTAAGTATTGACAGCAAAAGCCACTCACTTCCAAATTTTATCTTAACTAAAGTCACCCATGCTGGATTTCACATTCTAAAACTGCAATTACACATGATACTTTGAAGCAACAAAAATTTCCGAGACTCGCCAGTTTTTCAAGCATATCATTGGCTGTTCTTCGTCAGTTTTCCAAGCATTTGATTGGCTGTTGCGGGCGACATTGCTCGACATTTACTTAAGAAACATTATATTCAACAAAATTGCTTCAACAAAAAAAAGTTGCTTGTTTTTCGAGTAACTCTTTTAAAGTCATAAGTTAACACACTGCGTTACCTGAAAATTTCAGCGTCTACACATTGCCCTGTATAATTTCTACTAACTCTCTTCCCCGCCAATACACACCCATCGAAAGTTTAAGTATTGACAGCAAAAGCCACTCACTTCCAAATTTTATCTTAACTAAAGTCACCCATGCTGGATTTCACATTCTAAAACTGCAATTACACATGATACTTTGAAGCAACAAAAATTTCCGAGACTCGCCAGTTTTTCAAGCATATCATTGGCTGTTCTTCGTCAGTTTTCCAAGCATTTGATTGGCTGTTGCGGGCGACATTTCTCGACATTGAAGTAAACATTAAATGCAACAAAATTGCTTCAACAAAAAAAGTCGCTTGTTTTTCGAGCAACTCTTTTAAAGTCATAGGTTAACACACTGCATTACCTGAAAATTTCGGCGTCTACAAATTGCCCTGTATAATTTCTACTAACTCTCTTTCCCGCCAATACACATCCATCGAAAGTTTAAATATTGACAACAAAAGCCATTCACTTCCAAATTTTATCTTAACTAAAGTCACCCATGCTGGATTTCACATTCTAAAACTGCTATTACACATGATACTTTGAAGCAACAAAAATTTCCGAGACTCGCCAGTTTTTCAAGCATATCATTGGCTGTTCTTCGTCAGTTTTCCAAGCATTTGATTGGCTGTTGCGGGCGACATTGCTCGACATTGAAGTAAACATTAAATGCAACAAAATTGCTTCAACAAAAAAAGTCGCTTGTTTTTCGAGCAACTCTTTTAAAGTCATAGGTTAACACACTGCGTTACCTGAAAATTTCAGCGTCTACACATTGCCCTGTATAATTTCTACTAACTCTCTTCCCCGCCAATACACACCCATCGAAAGTTTAAGTATTGACAACAAAAGCCATTCACTTCCAAATTTTATCTTAACTAAAATCACTCATGCTGGATTTCACATTCTAAAACTGCTATTACACGGGATACTTTGAAGCAACAAAAATTTCCGAGACTCGCCAGTTTTTCAAGCATATCATTGGCTGTTCTTCGTCAGTTTTCCAAGCATTTGATTGGCTGTTGCGGGCGACAGTGCTCGACATTAACATTAAGAAACATTATATTCAACAAAATTGCTTCAACAAAAAAAAGTTGCTTGTTTTTCGAGTAACTCTTTTAAAGTCATAAGTTAACACACTGCGTTACCTGAAAATTTCAGCGTCTACACATTGCCCTGTATAATTTCTACTAACTCTCTTCCCCGCCAATACACACCCATCGAAAGTTTAAGTATTGACAACAAAAGCCATGCACTTCCAAATTTTATCTTAACTAAAATCACTCATGCTGGATTTCACATTCTAAAACTGCTATTACACGGGATACTTTGAAGCAACAAAAATTTCCGAGACTCGCCAGTTTTTCAAGCATATCATTGGCTGTTCTTCGTCAGTTTTCCAAGCATTTGATTGGCTGTTGCGGGCGACAGTGGTCGACATTTACTTAAGAAACATTATATTCAACAAAATTGCTTCAACAAAAAAAAGTTGCTTGTTTTTCGAGTAACTCTTTTAAAGTCATAAGTTAACACACTGCGTTACCTGAAAATTTCGGCGTCTACACATTGCCCTGTATAATTTCTACTAACTCTCATCCCCGCCAATACACACCCATCGAAAGTTTAAGTATTGACAGCAAAAGACATTCACTTCCAAATTTTATCTTAACTAAAGTCACCCATGCTGGATTTCACATTCTAAAACTGCAATTACACATGATACTTTGAAGCAACAAAAATTTCCGAGACTCGCCAGTTTTTCAAGCATATCATTGGCTGTTCTTCGTCAGTTTTCCAAGCATTTGATTGGCTGTTGCGGGCGACATTGCTCGACATTGAAGTAAACATTAAATGCAACAAAATTGCTTCAACAAAAAAAGTCGCTTGTTTTTCGAGCAACTCTTTTAAAGTCATAGGTTAACACACTGCGTTACCTGAAAATTTCGGCGTCTACAAATTGCCCTGTATAATTTCTACTAACTCTCCTTCCCGCCAATACACATCCATCGAAAGTTTAAATATTGACAACAAAAGCCATTCACTTCCAAATTTTATCTTAACTAAAGTCACCCATGCTGGATTTCACATTCTAAAACTGCTATTACACATGATACTTTGAAGCAACAAAAATTTCCGAGACTCGCCAGTTTTTCAAGCATATCATTGGCTGTTCTTCGTCAGTTTTCCAAGCATTTGATTGGCTGTTGCGGGCGACATTGCTCGACATTTAAGTAAACATTAAATGCAATAAAATTGCTTCAACAAAAAAAGTCGCTTGTTTTTCGAGCAACTCTTTTAAAGTCATAGGTTAACACACTGCGTTACCTGAAAATTTCGGCGTCTACAAATTGCCCTGTATAATTTCTACTAACTCTCTTTCCCGCCAATACACATCCATCGAAAGTTTAAGTATTGACAACAAAAGCCATTCACTTCCAAATTTTATCTTAACTAAAGTCACCCATGCTGGATTTCACATTCTAAAACTGCTATTACACATGATACTTTGAAGCAACAAAAATTTCCGAGACTCGCCAGTTTTTCAAGCATATCATTGGCTGTTCTTCGTCAGTTTTCCAAGCATTTGATTGGCTGTTGCGGGCGACATTGCTCGACATTTAAGTAAACATTAAATGCAACAAAATTGCTTCAACAAAAAAAGTCGCTTGTTTTTCGCGCAACTCTTTTAAAGTCATAGGTTAACACACTGTGTTACCTGAAAATTTCGGCGTCTACACATTGCCCTGTATAATTTCTACTAACTCTCTTTCCCGCCAATACACACCCATCGAAAGTTTAAGTATTGACAGCAAAAGCCATTCACTTCCAAATTTTATTTTAATTAAAGTTGTTCATGCTTGATTTCACATTCTAAAACTGCTATTACACGAGATACTTTGAAGCAACAAAAATTTCCGCGACTCGTCAGTTTTTCAAGCATATCATTGGCTGTTCTTCATCAGTTTTCCAAGCATATGATTGGATGTTGCGGGCATCATCGCTCGACATTTACTTAAGTAAACATTATATTCAACAAAATTGGTTCAACAAAAAAAGTTGTTTATTTTTCGAGCAATTCTTCGAGCAACTCTTCGAGCAACAAAGAAATGTCAGAATAAAGTCATGGGTTCACACACTGCATTGCCTGAAAATTGCGGTGACTTTGACGCCCCGTGTAATAGCACTTTAAGAATATCTACCCTTAAATGATTGCAATCCAAGTTGCATGACTGTTTCAAGCCTGTTTTTTGTACTAGTTGCTTCAGAAAAAAGATTCATTCCTTCGAAACACGTTGCTCATTCTATACTTTAATGGAATGTTTAAGAAATTTTTTAATTATATTCATGTGCATGTTTCCATTTGTAATTGTTTAGAGTTTTGATGAATTGTTTTCTTTTGTCTTTAAGATTTGTGAAATGCAAATGACCCAAAAATGGAATGTCGTTTGGGATGATTGGTACATGGCACCTTATGCCTATCAAGACAGACAGTGGGTCGGTTACGATAATGAAGCCAGTATTCGACTTAAAGTAAGTAATATCACTTTAAAGACAGAATTTTAATTATATGCCATATTTATTCTTATCTCTACTAAAAAAAAAAAATAGCATTGGTTAAATATTGTTTTTAACTCTTTATACTTGAAAGATTTGCAGTGTAACACAAACATAATGTAAATACACTGTTAACAATTTCCAGCAAATTGTCCAGTCATTTGACCGTTTTTATAGAAAATAATTACATAACTTTAATTTAATTCTATTCTGACCATAATATGTGCAATAATATGGTCAGAATAGAGTTAAATTACGGCTATGTAACCATTTTCTGTAAAAACGGTCAAATGACTGTACATTTTTCTGCAAATTTTTAGCAATGTAGCTAAAGATTTTATAGCTTCCTATAAAACTCTTGCACGCGTCTTGTTGTACCCCACTCGAACCCAAAATTTCTGCTTAAAAAAACTAGAAACCCGATCCAAACCCGACAAAAAAAAAAAAAAAAAAAAAAAAAATCGGCAACCCGAAACTGATTTGAAAAATCTATGTGTGCACCTTTAGTCACATGACACACATCAAACTGGTAATCCTTTGTACAAACAGCTCGTAGTTTCAAAATTTTTAAAGCAATCATAAATGGATTTTTTGGTTAGAGGTCCTTTTCCAAATCGTGTTTGAAAATGCCGTTGCACAATGGTGACAGATCATTTTGCTCAATTAAAGAACACAAAATACCTTCTGCACTGCAGACGCAGCCATTTCTACTGATATTCGCGTGACACGCCAGCTATCGGCTATATCACTTCGCACAGCAGCGCCAAAAACTTTATGAGCACACCTACCTTACGGCTTACATTTGGGGAGCGTGCCTTAAACTGCACTGTAAAAAATGACCAATGTTTCTTATTTTATGAAAATATGCTATAACCACGAACGAAAATATAATATAATCTTCTGAGTTATCCGAAATTCCGAATAGCGTGTTCCATTCATTGTCTTTTGAATCCCCAGAAACCAATACATTTCCAAAATTTAAAGAATTATTTATAAAAACCAAGTATTTTTAGCTGCCCGTATTTTTCAGAAACGTTTCCAAAGGGTTTTTATAGTGTATTAATGAGTGTCCTCAGCCTGGAATACCTGTTTTTCGAATGTCATCCATTCTCAAGTAAACGTTTTCAGCCGCATAAGTTAATTTATACATGAAAGAGTAAAGAAATAATCTTAATTTTAATGTTATTGTTAACACTGTTAATTTTGCATGTTTGTCTGTTAAACATATTTTTTGAGCATGAAAATGTTTATTTGAGAATGGATAGCATTCGAAAAACAGGTATTCCAGGCTGAGGACACTAATTATACAATATAAAATTCCTTCGGAAACGTTTCTAAAAAATACGGGCAGCGAAAAATACTTTGTTTTTATAAATAATTCTTTAAAATTTGGAAATGTATTGGTTTCTGGGGATTCAAAAGACAATGGGATACGCTATTCGGAATTTCGCATAATTCAGAAGATTATATTATATTTTCGTTCGTGGTTATAGTATATTTTCATAAAATAGGAAACATTGGTCATTTTTTACAGTGTGTTCCTGTTTTTCAGCATCTGCAAGTTGCATACTAACTTATGAATCACCCTGTATTAACTGTGATGTTGATGTTAATGCTGTTAATTTATTATGTTCGTCTGTAAAACATGTTTCTTAACATGAAAATGTTTTCATGAAATTGACGTTTCAATATCTGCTTAATAGCCAAACCACCTTAGAAATTAAAGAATATCATTTGCAGTAAAACTGACCTAATTCATTTTGAGAATTATTGTGGAGTATATGAAATACCTGTTATTAAAGAAGACGGATATAAGAATTACTGTAGTGGCATGACAAACAGGAAATTTAGTTACAGGAAAAAAGGACCCTATAGCTGATATTAAGTATAATAGAAAAACCACAGCCCTGGCAAAATTATATCGAGAAGAAACCATCCAAATAAATTTCAATGAAAGTAAAATGTTTTTTCCCTCCAGTCTATACTATCCATTCATAATAAGAGAAACCATAGAGATAGTAACACGCAAAAATAAAATTTGTAACGATGCAGCATATTTTAACTTTCCAAAATTGTGGCTAGAGTTACTCCATGGTTACAAATATGGAAATAAACAACCAAGTAAAAATAAAAAATAATGTGCATAGTTTTAAAAAGTACACGAAAATTAAATGATAGCATTTCAAATAATAACTTCAAAGACCGTGCAATTATAATATTCTCATTTGTTTTTGATAATGGCTAGGACTGAACCGAAACATGTCAACAATCTAATAAAAGTTATTTTACTGTATACAATGTTTTTAGTTTGCACCTTTTAGCATTTAAAAGAAATATATTGCTTAATACACTATAAAAACTACTCGGAAACGTTTTTTGAAAATCAGCGTTAGCAAAATAAGTTTTGTTTTTATAAATGCCTCTTTAAATCTCTAAGATATATTTACTTCTGATATATCTAAAGATAAAGAACGCATTTTGGAATTCTGGATAACTCGGAAGAGGTTACTTTCGTTTGTGGTTATATTAAATTTTCGTAGATTAAGAAACATTTGTCATTTTTTACAGCATACTGTCAAATCGGGAAGTATATGAGAGTGGGGGCTCCTGAAAAATAGATGATGTGCCTTGGACGTTAAATTCTGTAAATCGAGCTCTGCCTTTAATGCTGTTTAGTAATCAATTTGCATATATCTTTTTCAGGTTAATTACGCCAAGTATTATAAATTGGGCGGCGGTATGGTCTGGTCCATTGAGACAGATGACTTCCAAGGAAAATGCCACGGAAAGAAATATCCCCTGCTGACTGCCATCAACGAAGAATTTGCCGATCCATCTGTCGCTTTACCTTTGCCACCTGAAACTCCTGCCACAGTCGTTCAACCGTCATACCCAGACGCTTCAACATCATCTTCCTATCCTTCATCTTCTCCGAGCACCACCTCATCAACTTCCACCACTACCTCCACAACCACCACCACTACAACCACAACCACAACTCCACAACCATCGACGCCAACTTATACAACTGCCAAGCCTTCAACCACGACAGATCACCAGCACGACCCAATCAACGCTCCAACTTTCGTCTGCACCCGAGACGGATTGCAAAGAGATCCATACAATTGCCAGAAATTCCATTCTTGCGTACGAGTTCAAGGAGAAACCGGAAGCACATTCTTGCCGTACGAGTTCTCTTGTCCACCGGGAACAGTTTTCGACGAGAAAATCAAAGGGTGCAATGTTCCTGCTGAAGTTGAGGGGTGTGAAAACTCTACAATGCAAATTTTCAGTTTCTTCAGACCCACAAGTATATAGAATATGAACTATATGTTTTGTAGTTATCAAAAACCAGACTCATTCGATCATGACATAAGGATGGTGTATTCTAAAGATGAACAATATAGGTAAAAGAGAAGTAGTATGTAAGGCTGTCTATAAGAGGGGAGGGAGGAGGGGTTGCGGCAGGTGCAATGCATCCAGGCCCTGCGTTTAGATAGACTCCCTATGAAATTCTAACAATTTTTCTCCCAAAACTAAAAATTAGGGCATCAATAAATTTTTGCATCAAAGCCACATCTCTCACCTACGCTTATAGGAACCACAAAATGAAGTTAAAATAACCTTCTTTTTAACTTATAAAATTTAGACCTTTTAAATTTTTCTTATACCGCGGCCTTTTTATAGAGAAAAGTCAGCGCTGGCAATATATTTTATTCCTGTATAAAGCTTCAGTAATTTGGTAGGCTGATTTTAATTTAGATAGTTACTGTTGCAGTAATTGTTTCCTAATAACAATTAAGCAAATTCTAAATTAGAGCGCACAATTTTAAAGATGCCATCATACGATAGTACGGTTATCATGCATACGCCGTTCTTGTGTCTTACAGCTGGTTTTTGATAAACATAGACTACGCCATTTAATGTTGTTTAGTATTGCAGAGTTCGCGCGTTTAGTAAGAAGTCAAATCAAAATTTTATTACAGATTACAACCATGTTTAAAAAGATTATATGAAGCGAACAATTGATGCTTATAAATCAATGTGGTATCGTATGTTAAATTTAACTAAATACTTACTGAAACCAGAAAAGAGATGATTTAGTAGATCATGCAGACTAAAGAGATTTGTATACATCAACTTTCAAGTTGAAAACTATTTTTGTATAAGCCATCTATGTAAATTACTATTATATATATATGTATGCATTTATCATATAGTAGAATTTTATAGACTCATTCTACAAGCTTTTTTGTCTGCGTGAATAATGGATAAGAATGAATTGAATTCCAGAGTTTACCATTAAATAAAATCAACTAAATATGCCTTAACTATAAATAAAGCCTATTTATAGGCAATAAATTGTTAGATTATAGTAATGATTTAGAGACATTTGTAGTTCTAAAACAGACAGTTTTTACATGAGTTCAGAATTAAAATGAAACATGGGGGACATAGTAAGCAACTTTGCTTTATCAATGTATTTTTTTCCTATGAGAATTAAAAAAACTGTAAAATATTAATTTCAAATTGCAGTATGTTCTGGGGAGGGGCGGGCGATGATAGTCCACATTTGTGAACTTTGAGATGTCAGATTTGAGGTATCTGTTGGCTTGAGAAGTGTACTATCGTTTGTTTGGTAACTTTGAGATGTTAGATTTGAGGTATACATTGGCTTGAGAAGTGTACTATCATTTAGTAACCTTGAGATGTCAGATTTGAGATATCAGCTTGATAAATGTACTATCGTTTGGTAACCTTAGGTCGAGATAAAAATGAAGGTAGTCTTTAGAAAAACACAGTTGATGATAGGTATAAAGAGGGAAAAACGATGAAAGTCGCGCGTTAAGAAAAGAAGCATGGATAACTAGTTTTTGACTATCATCATTTCTTCTATCATCGTTCTTTTCGTTCGTCGAACTGGCTAGAAATTTCACATATCCTTAATCCTCCGTATGTGAAACTTGCAATCAGGTTTCTCACTGGTTTTTTAATAACCTTAGCAATTTGGCCAATCATAGAAGGAAAAATGTAGGCAAATGAAAATAATGTTAATAGAAGGTTAATCGGGAAACACTGCTTATTAAATCATTTTTTAAATTCCATAATATACAGTCTTTTCCTTTTCAGTGTGTGTTCCAATTTTTAACAAAATGTTTTTAGAACAGTTATTGATCTAAATTGAACTATTGGCTATAGAAACTAAGAAAATAAATGTATTACAGATGATTTCCAAAGTCAAGTTTAAAAAAATCTAATTCGATTTATTCTGAATAGTTTTATGAAACAAACAAAAACCCGAATTAACTCAAGAACCCGATTTATTCTAATTAGTTTTATGAAACAAACAAACACCCGAGTTAACTCAGGAACCCGATTTATTCTAATTAGTTTTATGAAACAAACAAAAACCCGAGTTAACTCAGAGACCCAATTTATTCTAATTAGTTTTATGGAACAAACAAAACCCGAGTTAACTCAGAATTCGGTTTAGCATTTTAATGGGTTAGATAAAACAAACAAATAAATAAAAAATTTTAAAGATGTAAATGAGTTCTAAACATATCAAAGTGTAAGTAATAAGTTAAAAAAACATGTTTCTATCATTCAATAACATCATTGAGAGCGTCATTGAAAGAAAAAAAAAAATCAGCTCTCGCAATTTGTCATAATATTTAATCTTCTGTTTTCTCGCCAAATGAAACATTTTGTAGCGATTTGGTACAACGACGATCGGCAGCGTGAAACTTGCTTGCTAGAATCATATCAAACATATCACTGATTTAACATTGTTTTCTTACTCTGCGCACAAACTTTGCAAATGTGTTGTGATTAACTGTTTATTTGAAATGTTGCAAATGGTTGATATGAAAGGCTCAGAGGAATGTTCGAATGTTAGATTTATGAATGAGAATATCAAGTTTAACTTATTTGATATCAAATACTAAATCAAAAAACAAATATCAAAATAGCACTCAGGGGGTAATAAAAAGTGTTATTTATTTTTAATCAAAATCATTTATGCAAATTTATTTATTTTTCAATACTAGGATGAATATCCCCGGTGAATTGATGTAAATAATCTAAACATTTTTGTGTTTAATCTTTATTTTTCTTATTCAAAATTATTATTTTACAAATTTAATGCACGGAATATTATTTCATTTAATGCAATTATGTTTTTTATTTAATCTGTTCCTTGATTATTTCGGGAGTAAATTCCAATTGGTATCCACTAGAATTTCATACTGATGTGTAAATAAATGTCACGGAATTTTAAATTATTATTTTTTTAACAATTTTTATTTATAATTCATTTATAATTTATTCTTTGAAATGTATTATTCTGTTTGTGTCTGTTAAATTATTTCTTCACTGTTGTTTGAAAAAATTAAAAAAAAGTACAAAGCACTCTGCAGTCTACTCTTTCTTTCTTCCTTTTCTTTTTTTAGGGTTTCGTTGATCTCACGAAACCCTATTCGTCTCGCTTCTCTGTCTGTCCGTCACAGGGCCGGTTCTCAGAAACTGTATAACTTACAGACTTGAAATTTTGTGTACTTACAACTGAATACCTACAGTCATGCTGACAATCATAAAATTTTGAAAAATTTGTATCAATTTAACATAGAGAGATAAAAAACAAAAATCCAACAGCCTTTTCCTGTTAAATTTAATCATTTTTCCTTATAGCAGTTGCCAACAAATAAAAATCCACAATAAAATTCTTTCTACAACAATTAATTTTCTATTGAAAGATTTCCACGTGAAAAATGAAAATGATATAAAAAGTTTCACCAATTGAAAAAAAGATTAATCGGACGTCATATTGGTAATAAAACGGAAATTTTCAAACATTTATCAATAATACAAGTGGTATGATGATGTGTAAGTGCAGAAAGCAGGTTAATATGACATCATTAGAGCATTAAAAAGAAAATTAATCTGACGTCATATTGGAAGTTTAACGGACTTTTTAAAATGTTTGAGAATAATACAAAGAGTATCAATATGAGTAATAGAGAAAGCAAGTAGGTATGACGTCAGCAGGTGATTATAATGTCATATGAGTTTGAGGAACGTATTGAATCATGATAAAAACTCGATTATGGAAATATTGGCATATTTTAACATTTTGAAGGTCTCTATACAACATATTTAATTTTAAAATTGATTTTTTTTTAACATCGGATTTAGTCCACATGACAGATATTATTATTATTACAGAGTATAAAGAACGGGCTGGTTCAGATATTCGAAAAAGATACAAAAATAGACCGGTAATTTTTTACTTTATAAAAAACATGACTTTTTTTTTTTTTTTTTTTTTTGGAAAATGAAATTTATTTGGATTTATTAAAGAAAGGATAAAGTGTTTTGAAATGAATATTAAACGAAACCCTTTGTGCGATCTTCGATCGCACTTACCCACTTGTTATATTTTCCCCCCTTTCTAACCCTTGTCGGCGCCTATCATCCAGACTAATGCGATTTTGATGATAAATCGGTCCGGCTATGAAGAAATCCGGATAATTGGATAAATCCTAAAAGAAAACGGTAGACGTAATGTATTCAACTTATATTATTTCCTATTTTTTAATAAGATCACTTTTTACTGTAAAGAATTAAAGGGGAAAAAAGTTACTTTAGCTATACATGACGTGTTAGTTGAACATCGCCAACAAATATATAACAAAACCAAACAACCAGAGATGACATACTTCATTAATTGCTAAAAAAGTGTTAAATAAAAACCATAAAAACAGTAAATTTTTCTTTATATACATGATGTCTTGAAGATTAATAGACCGGGAGGCGGCAGCACAGACAATCACCTCATCAAGTTCACGGCTGAACTTCCAGAATTAGTTAAAACTCGATTCGCATATTAAAATGCAATCGGTCTGCCAAGTCATATCTTGGTGGAAAATACGTGAAAACCCGATTTTAGCGGTTGACTCGTAGGTTTACCATTGTGTTTTCCTGCACTCAAAAGTTTGAAAACATGGAGAAGTGGGTGCAGGAAAACACAATGGTAAACCTGCGAGTTAACCGCTAAAATCGATTTTTAAGGTGTTTTCCACCAAGATATGACTTGGCAGACCGATTGCGTTTTAATATGCGAATCAAGTTTTAACTAATTCTGGAATTTCAGCCGTGAACTCGATGAGGTGATTATCTGTGCTGCCGCCTCCCGGTCTATAATTAAAATAAGACCGGTTACACACAATGCCCAACACACATTAAATAAATGTGGACGAGTTAAAACCATTTTACATATTTAATTACACTAACACAATACGTACTATCACAACATCAAGACATAACTACACTACATTCAGAAACTACTTAACAGTACAATACCATAATGAAATAGATGGCGCTAGCGAACAGACATATTTTCAATTTTTAGTGCTGCCATCTACAGTGTTTTAACTGAAGGACAAACACCACAATATACTGTTTACATGTTGATACACCGTTGCCTTTATTATGACATATGAGAATATTCTATAGGTGCACGATCTATAATGTCAGTGATTTGAAACGCCATCATTCACGTTTTTCATGTTCTTTCTCAGATTACACTTGTTACTTAATTTTATTTTTACTTTGATGTTTATTTCTAAACTCTGTTCCATACCAAAATTATGGGTTGAGTTACTCCATGGTCCGGAGGAGGTATCTTGAATGAACCTTGTTCACTCACACACGCACATACAAATCATGATTACAACCTTTTACTTACACTCCATAGTGTAGTCGTAAAAAAAATCCAGAGGATATATGCTATAGGCAGAGGCAATACACCAGATAATATATGCTATATATAATATTGAAAATCTCTTGGGTTTGGAAAAGTTGGGTGTTGCTGGAACATCAGGAAATGTAGTGAATTGTATTTTCGCCCAACTATACAAGTGGGTGGTATAAAAAACCCTCAAAGTTCAAGTTTTGACAATACAATTATAAACACTGGCTGTGTAAAAGTAGCATGCATTCGTCTGGGAAAAAATTGGGGGTGAACTATTGTGGCTAGCCTGTCGTCACTATGCCACGGAAATAATCTTTACAAAGGTTTTTAGCTTGTGCCTTGGACCATCCAGTTCTCTAGAAATCCCAATCTTCAACAGATTTAAAAATTGACAATTGAAACAATTGATTCTGAGATTGGAATAGTAGAAAGGAAAGACCTAGAAAATCACATGTGGTACCTTTCAGATGAATTGGCTGGTCTTGACCTATTTTCAGACAGAGTACCAACAAAAGAGAAATCAAAAATTATTGCAGGAATGAACAATGAAAAATGTTTGCGAAATCTAAGAGGGCAATAAAAAATATTGAAGATGATGCAAGCCTTGGATATTTTGCAACAACAACAGAAAAACTGTTAAGCTCCTTTCTCGTTTGAATATTAGTGACCCTTTTCTACAACTTTCGCCTGAAGAATGGAAGGACAATATCAGCTATAACAAGTTGGAAATTGTACGTCAAACGTTACAAACGAGGTGCGTTCGTACGCACGTTTTAGAATTAAATTCATGATATCCCGTGCGTAGAACGGGTTAAACAGCTAGTTAAGTATATATTTTATGACACTGTTCATACAAATATCTTAACTAGTTATATAAATATTCAGATATATATGTATCAGCTAGTTATATAAATATTCAGATCTTGATGATTTTTAATTCTGTGAAATGAATTATATCGTCTGCAGATTAATTTCTGTCATAAAATAAGTATCTCGGTCGCTCGACGATTTAACATCCATCGGAAGCTCCTATAACAAAAAAGCACCGATTTAAAAAAAAAAAAATCAAATTTCTTAATAAATATTTTTATTAATATCTCCTAAAGTTTTGATTCGATTTTAATAAAATTTGAAATGTCTCGACAAAATTCTGCAAAGATAATATATTTTAAATTGCAAACCATTTGGTTGGGTAGTTTTTGCGTTGTTATATGCGGACAGACAGACAGACGGACGGACAGACGGACGGACCAAACGACCACTATAGGTGCTACGTATTTATATAATTACGAACGCACCTAAAAAGGGTAGAAATTATGTAAAAGAACTAAGGATGGTGAACGATAGTGCTGAGAGGGATGTGTGTGCATGTTCAACTGATTCAAGAATTCAATAAACTTTTAACAAATGATGAGGTTGATAAGCAGTTTATTTTGCAATTCATCGAAGCAAATAGAAAGACCATATAGCTAACAATACAAAAAAAAAAAAAAAAAAAAAAAAATCAATTAATAATATTGTTTCAAAAAAGTAAATATAAAGAAAAAAATAATAAATATTTTGCTAACATTTACTAATATTTTAAATATATATTTAAAAAATTAGGTTTTTACATCAACTTTTAACATATTCAAGTACAAATGTCAAAACATCTCCTAACGTCAATAATTGCAGGCCATTGAACACAGTCTTTTATTTAGAGTAGGAGATTAAAACTTTGCCAGAATAATACTATTGGCAGATGTAAAAAAATGATGGGGTGTCCTGGTCTGTATGAGAAAATTAATTTTTTTCCATAGGTATATTTAATAGGTATTGCATTTAATATTTTATGTGTTAAAAGCTGACGAGCTGTGAGCAAGATTTTAACACTTTATATAAAAGTAAGTATATTTTTAGAAATATTTTGATGACTAAAAAAAAAAGAGGCATCTTTTAAGAAGAGTACGCAGAAAAAAAGAAGTTAAAAATATTAATTTCCCGGAGAGAAATTTTAAATATAACAATGCATTCCACGCCCATAGGTTTAACATTGGCGGGGGGAATTGGGTAATTGTCTGACCAACAGCCTTAAGATATCTTCTTTCACCTTCTGGGAAAAGGGGGGGGGTGTTAAAGGCGAAGATCTGTTATAGTATTCTGTTAGTGTTAGAAAGTGTTTCATAATCTATGCCTGACGCATGATTTTTCATTCTTCTTTTCTATAATATTATTAGAACTAAAAACGCCAGTTACACTGAAAGGCAAAATTTAGGTGTAAAATCACTTTTCTTTTCTTCTGTATATTTCTTGCTTTTTCCGTAATTTTACGGACCCTAAAATCGATATAAACATTTTACATTATCATTAAAAATATCTAGAGAAAGTCCTCTAGAAAAATGTCTTACTAGGGAACTTCAAGAAGTGTTAGTCGCCGATTTTGACGAGAGCGGTATCGTTGGAAAGATCTCGTCGTGGGGAGTATTAAACTCAATGGTACTACCCGTCGGAAATGAACCGGTTTCGAGATATCTGACAATTTATGTCACACAATTTGTTGTATTTATGAGAAACAATGAAAGAGCAGCAATCAAAAGTCTTTGGGTATATAGAATAACTGATAGAATGTCTGTAATGCCAGGAACTATCGCCTAGCCCGGTCCTATGGTATGAAAAGAGAGTCCATAGGCAACGAACAGACCGTCCTGATTTTGGATCAGAGGTCAGGACAAAGAGACATAGAGCTCATGCAAGATAAATTAGGAGGGAATATATAACCCATGTTCTTTCCTCCCAATACGAAAAAATTACCTGCAGCCACTCGATGTGCATTATTAATTTCCAAACATAAGTAACATAATTAAATTATCCGGAAGTCAAGTAACAGCCACAATGACAAATTTAACGACATAAATTTCAGCATAAATACATTGTAATAAATAAATAAGCATATTGTGTGACAAATTGTCAGATATCTTGTAAAAAGCTTATGTCCGACGGGTATGAATTGAGTTCTATTGAGTTTTTTACTCCTCACGATGAGATCTTTCAAACGATATCATTCTCGTCAAAATCGGCGATTAAGAATTCTTGTAGTTCCCTAATTAGAAGCATGTCCACCAGAAATGAATTCGGGCTCTTTTTCTCGGAGGTCGAGCACGAAGATTTGAAATCCGAACTCGTCGGGAGCCCGAAAAATTTTAATAAGCATGGAAAAGTGTGCAAGGACTTAAAATATTCCGAGTATGTGACTTAATTTAAACAAGGAACAATAAAATGTGATTTCCCCCTTTTTTACTTTCTTCTATCTTTACAAGAAGAAAGTATTGGATTCATGAAAATTTTCGACTTCCGGTTTTTGACTGATTTATACGTTTTAGAAGGTCCTGAACACGAACTGACCATTTTTAGAAAATGTCTGTCTGTGACTCTGTCTGTCTGTATGTGACAAAAATTTTGTGGGCGCTCTATCTCAAGAACTAATGCACGAAATTTAATAAAACTTTATATTCAGTTAGTCCCTGATATAAATTGGTGCTGATTAGTTTTTGGTGAAAATCACCCAACAGGTGGCGCTGCTATGCTCCGTTTTTCGCGATTTCCGCAATAGCTCTATCTCAAGAACTAATGCGCTTATTTTCATCAAACTTCAGGTTCAGTTAGACCTTGACATAAATAGACGCTGATTAAAGTTTGGTGTAAATATCCCAACAGGTGGCGCTGCTATACCACATTTTTCTCAATTTTTACGATAGCTATATCTCAAGAACTAATGCACGGAATTTCATCCAACTTCAGATTCTGTTAGACCTTGACATAAATAGATGCTGCTTACGTGTTTGTGTAAAATGCCCAACAGGTGGCGCTGTTATGCTACTTTTTTCATTATTATCACGATAACTATATCTCAAGAACTAATGCACGGATTTTAATCAAACTTCAGATTCAGTTAGACGTTAACATAAGTTGTTGTTGATTAGGTTTTATTATCACGATAACTATATCTCAAGAACTAATGCACGGATTTTAATCAAACTTCAGATTCAGTTAGACGTTAATATAAGTTGTTGTTGATTAGGTTTTATTATCACGATAACTATATCTCAAGAACTAATGCACGGATTTTAATCAAACTTCAGATTCAGTTAGACGTTAATATAAGTTGTTGTTGATTAGGTTTTATTATCACGATAACTATATCTCAAGAACTAATGCACGGATTTTAATCAAACTTCAGTTTCAGTTAGACGTTAACATAAGTTGTTGTTGATTAGGTTTAGATTCAGTTAGACATTTATATAAATTGGTGCTGATTCTTTTTAGTGTTTGCGAAATCTGTTTGAGATAGAAGAAAGTTTTGGGATTGGCACATCCGATTAGTTTTAACTTCTTTCCTCACTTTTTTTGCTATGCAATGGTACCGACCGACCGTTGGACGAATGTGAATGATTTGAACTCTCCCATAGGCTCGCAGTACAGAGATATACTGTTTACAAGAATGTGATATGGACGTTTGTGTTTTAACTCTTGTTTTAATAATAAATCGTGATGAAGGCTGGGTTCACAGCCGAAAGTGCTCGATTTGTTTTAATGTTTTAAAATCTAAATAAAGTTTTAATCATCTTTTAGGTAATGGAATCACATGTTTTTGTGTGTACTTTTTTTTTTAATTTGACGAAGATGAATTTAAGCATTCTGAACTTGTTTTGGTACTTCTCTATTATCCCGTCAACCACTTTTCATAACAAAAAACTATCGCCAAACTGTAAGCTTAAACGCCAAAAATGCAGTCCCATTTACTTGATGTCAGAAGCATTATAACGTGTTTGTTATGTCATCAAGTGGTTTTTATTTCGACATTTGCGTGTATTTTTCATTATGTTTTACTGATTTATTAGTTATTTCCTTAATTAAAACGAGCAGGTAAGACCGAGCTATGCTCGGTCAAAATTAAATTTGAGTTCAAATATCATGACCCCTGACCAAAATGACCCACTAATTCAATTTTCTCGAACATGTGACTCAGCCCAACAGTCTTCTCGTGCCCGAAAACCGTAGGATGCAAAATTTAATGTAAATAGTCTGAGCCGTTTTTAAGATAAAATAGCTTGACCCATAATGACCCATGACCAAAATGACCCACTAATCGAAATTTCTCGAACATGTGACCTAGCCTAATAGTCTTCTTGTTCCCTAAACCTGTAGGGTGCTAAATTGATTTCAAGTCCTCTGAACCGTTTTTAATATAAAATAGCTTGACCCATAATGACCTATGACCAAAATGACCCACTAATTGAATTTTCTCGAACATGTGACCTAGCTCAACAGTCTTCTCGTGCTCGAAAACCATTGGATGCAAATTTTTTTTGTAAATTGAGCCGCTTTTTAGATCTTGACCCACAATGACCCAGAAATGACCCACTAATCGAATTTTTTCAAACATGTGACCTAGCCCAATGATTTTCGCGTGCCGGAAACTCGTAGGATACAAAATTTAATCAAAATCGTTAGCGCCGTTTTTCAGATAAAATTAATTTGACCCGCTTTGACCCAAAAATGACCCACTAATCGAAAGTTCTCGAACATGTGACCCAGCCCATCTCGTGCCCGTAAATGGTCGGATACAAAATTTCTTCAAAATCGTTTGAACCGTTTTTTAGATACAATTAGCTTGACCATGACCCAAAATGACCCAAAATGACCCACTAATTGAATTTTCTCGAACATGTGACCTAGGTCGACAGTCTTCTCGTGCCCGAAAACCATTGGATGCGAAATTTAGTATAAATTGTGCCGCTTTTTAGATCTTGACCCACAATGACCCAGAAATGACCCACTAATCGAATTTTCTCGGACATGTGACCTAGCCCAATGATTTTATCGTGCTCGAAACTCGTAGAACACAAAATTTAATCAAAATCGTTATAGCCGTTTTTTAGATAAAATTAATTTGATCCGCGTTGACCCAAAAATGACCCACTAATCGAAAGTTCTCGAACATGTGACCCAGCCCAACAGTCTTCTCAAGTAGTCTTCTCATGCCCGAAAATGGTCGGATACAAAATTTCGTCAAAATCGTTTGAACCGTTTTTTAGATACAATTAGCTAGACAATGACCCAAAATGACCCACTAATCGAATTTTCTTGAACGTGTGACCTAGCCCAATGGTTTTCTGGTGCCCCAAAACGGGTTGGGTTGGGTTGGGTTGATTATTGACGACCAATTATCTACACTAGGGATATAGGCCCGGGGGGAGTGCCCTTCGTGGGGGTCTTTCTAAGGGAACCTAATCCGTATTTACGCAGGGATAAATCCACGGCTCGAAAAAAACCACGAAAACTCCGAACGATTAGGCCGACGGGCGCGATTGGGATCGAACCCAGCACCTCCCGTCTACCAGCTTCGAGAGCACAACCTCTCAGCCACTGGTGGGGCGCCCCAAAACGGTAAGATACGAAATTTCGTCAAAATCGTTAGAGCCGTTTTAAAGATAAAATTTGCATATATATATATATATATATATAACCACACACAAGATTTGCTCGTATTAGATTATATGATGACAATTGTGCCCTTAGATTCTTATATTTTATTTATTTATTTATTTTGATATTCCAATGGCAATGTTCTCCCGTTTATTTGGCGTTACAGTTTGGCGATAGTTTTTTGTTATGAAAAGTGGTCGACCGGATAATAGAGAAGTACCCTTGTTTTATATGTTAAATATTCCTTCTTACATAGAAATAAGTATTAATCTTAAATACTGCCTCATAAGAAAGTTTTGTGATTTTCATATCTTTGAAAATCTGTTTAAAATAACAAATTTGTTGATTATATATCCAATCACTAGTAGAAATCTGCAAAATCCACGATTCTTATGGTAGAAAGACATGTATAACTGAAAGTACGACTATGTCAGAGAGACATGAGTTCTATTTTCCAGTAATTCTGGAAAAAAGACTTCAAACAGAAAGCAGAGTTGAGAAAGGATGTCCCACAGCTTTTAGGTAGATTTCGTAAGAAATACTACCTATTACATTCTCATCTAAGTTGGAATTTTTGAAACATTTTTTACATATATACGCCGATTATGATTCCCAGAACCCAAAACCACCCCCAGTTCAAAACTTTATCTATCTATCTAATCTATGTATGTCACCTTTTTATGGACACGATAACTGCAACAATTCTGCACAAATCTCTTCCAAACTGATATATAAAATCAAGGGGTATAAAATCTCGGTCAAGTTCGTTAATGGGCAAAGTCGAACCAAGGGGGGGAGGGGGAATGGGGGGGGGGGGTTGTGAAAACAGAAAAAACGCCATCATTTTCCATCATATGATAACGTATGGGATCCGTTTAAAGTTATTATTACTTCTAGGAAAAGGGCCGAAAATTTATGTAGGACAGATTTTTGATATCATTAAAAATGGCCCCAAGGGGAGGGGGAAGAGGGGTTTTAGAAGAAAAAAATTCATAACTTCGTCCATTTACAAGATATCAAATCCGCTTAAATTTATTATAAATCCTCTTATTATTAGCTTATAGAACTCTAGCTTGTACGAGGTATTCTGAAAAAGATATTTATTTTAGCTATTTTTCATATTTATATTCTTCATTTTTAAAGAAGCGCTCAGAGCTGCGAAGTACAGGTACAGCCGTTGCAAACTGCTCTTCCTTGATTTATTTCTGCCGTTGCCCATATATACTACATTAATTTTTTTATGAATCTCTATTTGTACGCAAATGTTTGAGTTATCATTAATATCTTTAATCCATATTTAGATGGCTTGGAGGCTTACAAATGTGAAAAAAGCTATACAGAAAAATCTTTTAATACGGAATCGCGTAGAAGCGAAAAAAATACTTTATAGACAAGTTCCCACCTTAGCTGGTACATCATCTATTGTAAATACATTATATTCTTTTCACACGTATTATTACATTCATTTTGCATGAATGAACACATTTTTCGTTTAAGACAAGATTCCATCATAGACAGGTTTATTTTCACAGGTTTTCGTGTACTGCAATTTCATTGCCTAGAAATATATGCACTATTCTTCAAAAAGTATAAATTTAAAATTTTAATTGTAGAATAATGGCGATTTAAAAAATATACATTTTTTTGCAAAAATTGTAGGACCGGCCCAAAATTTACTGATTTTTGCAAGGGCCAAGCCGGGTCAAGGATTTTTATATGATCTGTGTCGAGATCGAGCCTGAAAATTTCTTCCCATCTAGACCTCTAGGGAGAATGTACAGGTCTGACTCGGTCCGGAAAAAAAAAAGAGAGTTGCCCCGATTCTGCAGGAAAAAGTAAAGCCCAAGCCTGGTCCTCGGTCCGAAAAAGAGTAATGAATAGCCTCTGTCGGTATCGACCTGAAAATAGTGTTTTGGTCTTGCACCAATTATCACAAAAAAATATTATTTCGAAATATTTCGAGTATACTTATATTTATATGTATCGCGTAGCGGGATGTATCATAATTAATTAATTTCCTTTCATTAGGAGTTCTCAAGTAATGTATTATCCATCTTTTCATGAGTCTAGGCAGGCAATAACTAACCGCATTACTCTCCTAACATACTTTAAAAAAATCCCTGACGGCTCGGCCTACAGGCACAGGTAGATTTCGAAGACGCAGACCGTGAGGCACCTGTTTGTCGGGAATTGCGGAAGAAATGACCTTTTTGCGATGATGCTGCAGTTGGAACCGCATACTTCGAAACCAAACTTGTTTGCAGGCGGAGCCAGCAAGGATTTTTTTTTTTTTTTTTTTTTTTTTTTTTTTTGCTATAAGAGTTGGTCCTATAAAAAACATGTCAATATAAAAGATTTAGATAAAATTAAGAGGATTTATAATAAATTTAAGCGGATTTGAAATTTTGGGAATTGACGAAGTTATGAATTTTTTTCTTCTAAACCCCACCCCCCCCCCCTTAAGACAATTTTTAATTATATCAAAAATTTGTCATACATAAATTTTCGGCCCTTCTCCTAGAAGTAATAATAACTTCAAACGGATTCGATATGTAGCATAATTAAGAAATTATGGGTTTTTTTCTGTTTTCACAAAAAGTCCCCCCCCCCCCCCGGTTCGATTTTGCCCATTAACGAACTTGACCGAGATTTTATGCCCCTTGATTTTATGTATCAGTTTCGAAAAGATGCGGGAGTTGGAACCGCCTACTTCGAAAAATAACTTGTTTGCAGGCGGAGCCGGCAAGGATTTTTTTGTTTTTAATTTTTTTTTTGCTATAACGGTTGGTCCTATAAAAAACTTGTCAATATAAAAGTTTTAGATAATATTAAGAGGATTTATAATAAATTTAAGCGGATTTGAAATCTTGGGAATTGACGAAATTATGATTTTTTTCTTCTAAATCCCCCCTTCCCTCTCCCCCTTAGGGCAATTTTCAATTATATCAAAAATCTGTCATACATAAGTTTTTGGCCCTGTTCCTAGAAGTAATAATAACTTTAAACGGTTTCAATACGTATCATAATTAAGAAATTATGGGTTTTTTTTTCTGTTTTCACAAAAAGCCCCCCCATCCCCCCTCCTTGGTTCGATTTTGCCCATTAACGAACTTGACCGAGATTTTATGCCCCTTGATGTATCAGTTTCGAAAAGCTGCGGGAGTTGGAACCGCCTACTTCGAAAAAAAACTTGTTTGCAGGCGGAGCCGGCAGGGATTTTTTTTGTTTTTAATTTTTTTTTTTTTTTTTTTTTGCTATAACGGTTGGTCCTATAAAAAACTTGTCAATATAAAAGTTTTAGATAATACTAAGAGGATTAATAATAAATTTACGCGGATTTGATATCTTGTAAATTGACGAAGCTATGATTTTTTTTCTTCTAAAACCCCCCTTTTTCCCCCTTGGGGCCATTTTCAGTTATATCAAAAATCTGTCATACATAAATTTTCGGCCCTTTTCCTGGAAGTAATAATAACTTTAAACGGATTCGATACGTATAATAATAAAGAAATTATGAGGGTTTTTCTGTTTTCACAAAAAGCCCCCCCATTGCCCCCCCCTTGGTTCGATTTTGCCCATTAACGAACTTGACCGAGATTTTATGACCCTTGATTTTATGTATCAGTTTGGAAGAGATTTATGCAGAATTTTTCCAGTTATCGTGGTCAGAAAAAAGTGACATAGATAGATAGATAGATATATAAAGTTTTGAACTGGGGGTGGTTTTGGGTTCTGGTCTGGGAGTCATGATCGGTGTAGATCTGCAAAATTTTTTCAAAATTTCCAACTTAGGTGAGAATGTAATAGGTAGTATTTCTTACGAAATCTATCTAAAATGCAATGCTTGGGAAAACTCTGGATGATCCTATTTGTGTATCACACGACACTATTTTATAATTCACGTGATAACATTAAGAATTATAAAAGCATTTACTAAAAGCTTTCAGCAGAAATGTTTCGGCAGAAAAAAAAAAAAAAAATCCTTATCGCACAAAATTAGAAAAAAAAAATGCTTATATTAACTTCCAGGAACAAATTCAAAGACTAGCCAAAACAGACAAGCATGTATTTTCCTGTTGTGAATCAGTAATTTGCGGTTTGAACACATGTTGTGGTTTAAATCAGCTTCAAGTCTGGTCTAAACAGTTTGAAAAATAGAGAAATGTATTTTGAGTATTTTGAAAATACAAAATACATGGAAAAATAATTTCAAAATACATTATCAAAATACTTTGGTTTTATCTGTTTAAAATACAAAAGACAAATGTATTTTGAAAATGTATTTCAAATACATGTTTTTCGATACTGCCCAAAGCGCTTTGATACTGCCCATCTCTGTTGCATTTACTATTTATACAGTAATCATATAGTGCTGCCATCTTTTATCGTTATTTAGAAATAAATGTTTGAATAGCAATATCTTTTCTTTTTAAACATTTATTAGATAATTTGTTTGAAGTATTAAATTAAATCAGGACCAGCAAAAAATATTTCTTTAAATGATTATGGTTTCAAAGATAAACTGAATTCTGAAATTTCTTTCTTTCCAGAAATTTAACCATAATTTCTTTTTAAAAAATGTTATTTCTCTTAACTAATAACAGATAGTAGCACCATAAATTTATTTATCGCCCACTTTAAAAACTCACTACAATCTAATGCTATTGCTGAAACTTTATTTATTTATTTATTTATTAAATTACTTTGTGATATCACGAAACAGAAAATATATTCAGTCACCTTCCCATTCTGGAATCGTTTTAATGAATTCAGGAGCTATGAACTCGACTAATTTTGAGGGCCTAATACACATTAACGTAGTATTTGAGTTAATGCTTATTTTTTCCTATCCCCAATCAAAACTAGTCGTTGGGGGACCACCGTAATACTTACCCATCATGGATATGCATAATATAAAATATGAAAATAAAACATGTGTAAACTATTTATAAAATGCATTGCAATTCGAACAAAATCGTGGCTTGATGACGTCATAAACTTTAAATGCTCTATTACTGAATTGCGTGAAAGAAAAATCATTATAACTCCAAAACTAATAATCATATTAACTAACGGTTTATTGCTTCTGATTAAGCGTCTCATTTCAATTTAAAACATATCTATGAATTGAAATTTGGTTGAAATACAGGGTCATGAAAAAGCAAAGAGTGTGGAATATAGGATTACAAATATCTCCGCAACTAATTATCCGATCAACTTCATACTTTATGCAAAATTTATGTTTTTATATTCTTTCCTTAAAATAAACAATTTCGAAAATTTTTATATACCTTTTATCAGAACGAATATTTCGAGAGTCCGAAAAAAATAGTTCTGGATAATCGAGGTTACTGAAATTCAATAAGCTTCTTCCCATTATTACATACTAAGTACATACCAAATTTCAAGTCTCTATCTCAATTTGTTCGGGAGATAGAGCGTTTACAGACACACAGACGGACGGCATTTTTTTTTTTTCCTAAAAATATGTTTTTCGGAATCTCCAGTGTCTGAAACGTGTAAATCCGTCAAAATTTTTTTTCGATTTTCAAAACGATTACAAGACTTACCCTATATTACATATGATGGGTAAGTAAAAGAAGAAAAAAAATCTATGTTAGAACTATTTTAAATTTATGAATTGTAGTTTTAATTTATCCGAAGAATAGCTAGACCATTAATGTATGGTTTAACAGTGCAAAATTTTCGAAATAATTGTTAATGTAGTTTTTTTTTTTTCATGGTAACATAGGTGAAAAAACAAAAATTTGTGAACTTGAAAATTACTCTCTTTGATGAAATAAAACTTTTTTACTGTTTTTTATAGCTTTTATTTAACACCTTTTAACAATTAATGAAGTATATTTTTTCTGGGTGTTCAGCTTCATTATATATTAATTTTTGTTTTTGCTGTTTTATGGTTTTTCTTTAACACGTTTAAGCAACTAATGAAGCATATTGTTTCTGGTTGTTCAGATATGTTACATTTTAAAACTTTTTTTTACTGTTTTTATGGTTTTATAACACTTTTTAGCAATTAATGAAGTGTATTATTTCTGGGTGTTCGGATTTGTTATACATTAAAACTTTTTTCCTGTTTTTATGGTTTTTATTTAACACCTTTTAGTAACTAATGAAGTATGTTATCTCTGGGTGTTCGAATTTGCTACATATTAAAACTTTTTTACTGTTTTTATGTCTTTTATGTAACGTCCTTTAGCAATTAATAAAGTATATTATCTCTGGGTGATCGGATTTGTTATATATTAAAACTTTTTTCCTGTTTTTATGGTTTTTATTTAACACCTTTTAGTAACTAATGAAGTATGTTATCTATGGGCGTTCGAATTTGCTACATATTAAAACTTTTTTACTGTTTTTATGTCTTTTATGTAACGTCCTTTAGCAATTAATAAAGTATATTATCTCTGGGTGATCGGATTTGTTATATATTAAAACTTTTTTCCTGTTTTTATGGTTTTTATTTAACACCTTTTAGTAACTAATGAAGTATGTTATCTATGGGTGTTCGAATTTGCTACATATTAAAACTTTTTTACTGTTTTTATGTCTTTTATGTAACGTCCTTTAGCAATTAATAAAGTATATTATCTCTGGGTGATCGGATTTGTTATATATTAAAACTTTTTTCCTGTTTTTATGGTTTTTATTTAACACCTTTTAGTAACTAATGAAGTATGTTATCTATGGGTGTTCGAATTTGCTACATATTAAAACTTTTTTACTGTTTTTATGTCTTTTATGTAACGTCCTTTAGCAATTAATGAAGTATATTATCACTGGGGTGTTCGGATTTGTTATATATTAAAACTTTTTTCATGTTTTTATGGTTTTTATTTAACAGCTTTTAGTAACTAATGAAGTATGTTATCGCTATGGGTGTTCGAATTTGCTACATATTAAAACTTTTTTACTGTTTTTATGTCTTTTATGTTACGTCCTTTAGCAATTAATGAAGTATATTATCTCTGGGTGTTCGGATTTGTTATATATTAAAACTTTTTTACTCTTTTTATGACTTTAACAACCTTTAGCAATTAATGAAGTACTGTATTAACTTTTGCAAATACACAAGTTAAACCTTGAAAATTACCAAAGTGATAACAATGCGCTTGTTCAAAGTAGTTACAATTCAAAGAGTAACACCGGTCTAATAAAGAAAACACAACTTTTTAAAATAATTTTATAACTTTAAAACTTTAATAAATAACATAACTTTAATAATAATAAATAATAATAATAATAATAATTTAATAATAATTATTTAATAATAATAATTTAATAATAATAATTTAATAATAATAATTAAATAAATAAATAATAATAATAATTTTATAATAAGTATCATAATTTTATAATGAAAAAGCTCCAAACAGTGCTCAGAATCATCGACTCGTTGTTGTTTTTGGTCAAAAGTCAACACGCGCGGCACCACACTTTAACAACAGCTTTTTCATAGACAAATGTTCATTCAAAATAAAACCTAAACGTTCCTTGGATATCTTCAGAGTCTGAGCTATCTCCAGCAACCTCACTTTACGGTTCTCCAAAACGATTTTGTGGACTTTTTTTTTTTATGTTTTCCGGAGTAACCACCTCTTTTGTGTGGTGCATCACTGTTGTCCGTACGACCACAGTTAAATTCAGCAAACCAGTCAATAATGGTTTATTTACCTGGTGCAGTGTCCGGATAACGCTTATCAGGCCAAACTTTTTTTTGAACGGTGTTTTTTCTTATCAAATAACAATTCTTGAAATTCTTGTTTATCCATTTTTTTGTTTATCAACAAAGTCGTTCAACTAAAACCACTCTAACGTTTTATCCATACGGCGAATCCTCATGATATTTTTTTCTGCTACCTTTTAAAGGTTAGTATTCACTAAAAAAAGCATCGGTTCGGCGATTTCAACGCCATCTGTGTGCCAGACCGGGAACTTATCAGCCGATTTGTTATATGAAAATTAAGAGATTTACCGAATAGATATTTGATTGCATCTATTTTAATATTATAAAGAAGAAACGTTTGTTTGATTGTTTGTAGGAGATAATCTCTGGAACTACTGGACCGATTTAAAAAATAATAGTAGCAAAATGATGGCGACAGTCTTTCCTCCAACATAGGTTATATTTTATGTCGGTACCATTACCCCCCAAGTAGGTGCAGGAACAAGAAAAAAAAATCTAAAATTTCAATTTTTTTATAGTGTTGGCGTCAGAAATTTGGCATGAGCGTTGCTTTTAAATAAGAACTACCATTTTCAAAACAAATTAATATTTATTTACACAATTTAAAGCACATATAATTGGATAGAAACAGAATACAAAATAACTTAGCGCTCAATTATTGGAAAGAGTCCTTTTGCCTATAGTCTTCCGCAATGTTTACTTACTATTTTCGTTGTGCTACAGAATTACTAAAACGCCACAAAATGTTATAGGGAGCAAAAAAAATGACAAATATATAAATAAATACCATTTTGTTAAAAAAAAAATATTTATTGTAACAAAGCTTACATTATTTTGTTCAAGAGAATTTAACCTACAAAATGTAACACATTTTACTTTTTAACACTTTCCAACATAGTTGGAAAGTTCAAGCATGATATTTAAAAAATTATAACATGTTAAGAAGAAAATTGAAATATACTATTTTGCTTAAACACATTGAGAGGATACGTGGTTTCAAAAACAAAGACCATTAATGCACTGTTAAAGCTGCATTATAACACCAAGCCGCCTTTATAACAACACTGCAAAAGCTTATCAACAACCATCTAATTTTTTTTTTTAAATTAGTGAAGTAGACAAGTAGATACACGTAATTTGTCAAGGACTCAACCAAAAACTTATTTGTGTACTTACAGCAAAATCCAATGGCGCGACTCTTGGCAATTTAAAGCTGATTAATATATATTATAGTAGTGTTAAAGTAATTATAAAGTGCCAAGATCATTAAATTAATAACCTGAAAAATGATATAAAAAATCTAAAAAAAAAAAAAAAAATTCCTAACTTTAAGTAAAAGAAAATTTTATTAAAAAAATTTGGCTTTGCCTTTGACAAAATGTGATTTCATCCTACTGAAAACTTTTTACCAATCGATACATGTTCTAAGGTGTAATCCATGTTCTCAGACGATCCTAATTCGGTGATTGCTTAGAAACTATAGATTCTGTTTAGGATTTCTGTTTTCATAACATTTTGAATGTAATTATATTTTTATAATAAAAATCCCATCTTTACGAAAATATAAGTACTGTACTCTATCATAAATTTTGCTCATGTAAAATGTTTCAATATTCAAAGCAAAACGGTAACTGCAATATTTATTTAAACATTTTGATTTTCTCATGAAAAGAATTTTTGACATTTTTTTTTTGCTCCCTACTATATATATAAACATTGATATAACATTAAAAAGGCTTAAGAAAAATTATGATGTGCTTTGTATGCAAATAATTAGAATAAATCGCATTAAATATTTTGTCATTACATTTGATATACGGAAATATATGAATCTGTAATTCCAAAAACCACATAAGTTACAGAATCAGAACTTTTCAGAAAAAAAAACTGTATTATTCACAGGTAAAAGAATTTTTATGGGAGTTTTCGGGCTGACTGAGTTTGGACTTCAAAGTTTGTATATAACGAATAATATTTATAATTTATGAATAATAAAAAGCAGAATAACAGAAAAACTGTTCCTTACTTATGTTGTATTAGCAAGAAACAAGATTAGGTGGTATTTAACTTGAACAAAACAGTCATATTAAAAATATTTTTAATCAAAATGAATGAAGAAAACACTTATACAGGAACATTTTTATGTTTTAATATGGTATTTAATGCAAATGGTAATATGGTAATGTAATATGGTATCCGCATGTAATCTGGTATTTCATGCAAATACCACTTAAGTCGCTGACTTAATGTCGTTCAAGTAATGAACGAAAATTAGAAGGTATTATTGTTTGAAGAGGAAGGAATGCTCTGACTTATGTGGTTATTACCCAGATCATGGCTCTATACCTGTAAGGCAGCATTTGAGACAAAAAAAGTATATTTCGAAAAAAAACTTGACTTATGTGGTTTTCGAAATCACCGATTCATATCTTATGCACAGAATTTCTAACGTCCAAAATGATGTAATGCGAACATTCTTAATAATTGTAGAATTTTCTTCCTTATTGCCTGCCTTTTCTTCTTTCAAACCCTGTAAATAGAAATAAGAAAGATTAGAAATGAAATAAAATAATCGAAAGAACAAGAAAGAAAAATCATGCGTCAAGCATAGATTATGAAACACTTTCCAACACATTCCGGATAATGTAACATAACTTCACAGAATAATATGGTGAAAAATGATGTCTAAGTATAAATAAAAAGAAAATTGCCCAGTTAAAGTGATGGCATTGAGTTCACAGGCTATTCACACTAATTGTATATTGTATACTCTTATTTCAAAGAATATTGTCGAAAAATAAAAAAATCCACAATAAATTAAAGAGGGGGGTGGGATTAGACCAACGTTCCCCCCTTTATACTTAACCAAAATGAACTCCTAAAACTAATCAGAAAAGCGCCTTATCACAATGAACCTATATACAAAATTTGAAGCAACTCGTATAATTCTGGATGAAAAGCCCATTTATCTAAATTAAGGGGGGATTAGCCCCCCGTTTCCCTTTTGTGCTTAACTAAAGAACCAATTTTGATGAACGAATGTACTTTTAATGAATCAATGTACTTAACTAATTTTCCGTTATGGGCAATTTCTGTCTTCACATGTTTTATCGTATGAAGTTCTGCTCGATGCACACTAACAAATACCATGGAAGTAAAAGAAATTAAAAATAATTTGTGCATATGAAAAATCGAGACTATTGGTGTCCCGCGCAGTGTTTACGCGGCACAGATATTGAAGACCCTGAAAATCGGGGCACCGGACAACATTATTTATAGTAGACAATCGCTTGTTTAAAATAACTTAAGTCAATGTTGAATATGATTTTTTGATCGGATATTAATTTTTAAAGTATACATAAAATTCCGTTATGACAGGTTTCATTTATTCACTCAAAGTACAGTAAAACATGTAAAAACAAAATCGCTAAGAAACACAAAAAATTCCGTTTTAGACAAGCTTTTGTCTAAGCAGGTAGATTTAGAAAGGTATTCTTTTGGAAGATACTATAAAAACTTTCCGCATTAGACAATTTCTGTCTTCACAGGTTTTGCTGTATTAAGTTCCATACGATGCAGACTAACGTGTAGCATGGTGCTAAAAGAAATTCAAAAGAATGTGTGCACCATGAAAAATCGGGACATTTGGTGTCCCGCGCAGTGTTTAAGCAGGGCAGGTCTTCGAGCCCCTGAAAATCGAGACACATGGGAACACTACTTATAGTAGACAATAACTTGTTTACAAATAACACAATACAGTGTTGAATATGAATTTTTTGATCGGATATTTATTTTTAAAGAGTACATAAAATTCCGTTATAACAGGTTGCATTTATACACGCTTTACTGAACAAAGTACAGTAAAACATGTAAAAACAAAATCGCTAAGAACCACAAAAAATTCCGTTTTAGATAGGTTTTCGTCTAAGCAGGTAGATTTGTAAGGTATTCCTTTCGAAGATACTATAAAAAATTTCCGCATTAGATAATTTCTGTCTATTACAGGTTTTTGCTGTATTAAGTTCCACATGATGCAGACTAACGAGTAGCATGGTGCTAAAAGAAATTCAAAAGAATGTGTGCACCATGAAAAATCGGGACATTTGTTGTCCCGCGCAGTGTTTAAACAGGACAGGTTTTCGAGCCCTTGAAAATCGAGACACCTGGGAGCACTACTTATACACTGTGAAAAATTTTGGTAAAAAATTACGGTATATATGTTGGCGACTTTGTGACCAGTATATATACTGTAATTTAACTGAACAGTATATGTACCGTAAAATATTTAAAGTACATGTACCGGCTGCACCCCCCCCCTCTCCTCTGGCCTGCACGCATTACGTAACAAGAGCAAGAGCATCACTCAGGGGTTGCCGTACACCGAGGTGGAGGGTACCAGCTTTTTCATTACTGAAAAATAATTATTTTACGGTATAAATAGCTATTTTTTACTGATAAACAATCATTTTACGGTATAAATACCGTTTATAATCGAAATGGCACATATACTGCTTTTTTTACGCTCAATATACCTTAGAAGTACGGTACTCATACCGTAAAGAGTGGAAACGGTACATACCGTTACTTTACGGTACATTTACTGAAATTTTACGAAAATTGTTTACAGTGTAGTAGACAATAACTTGTTTACAAATAACATAAGACAGTGTCGAATAGGAATTTTTTGATCGGATACTAATTTTTAAAGAATGCATAAATACCAATGGGCCCGTGCGAAGATTTCGTACTGCAGTCTAATAAGTTTTAGCAACATCAAAAAAATTTTGATGCAGGTTTAGACTTCTAAAGAAACATTAACGATTAAAAATGACTGCAAACAACATTAGTCAAGCCAAAATATCATCTCATTGATTCCATAAAAGTTAGAGTAAAAACCGATCGAAGATAGCAAAAGGCACGCGCAAGAAAAAATAAATTAACAATCATATTTTAACTGCATTAGAGGTTGACGTCATCTGCTTCGGGAAGAACAAGGGACAAAGAAAAATATTACAATTTAATCTAATATAACAAAGCAAACCTTTTAGGCTACACCTGAAATACCACTGGTTCGATCGATCGATGATGCCCTTTTCTTCCTAAACATTTGACTTTCAATTTTGCTTTTTAATCATAAATATAAAATAAACCCGTGCTGAGACGTCCCACTTTATCTTTTTTTTTCTGCTTTTTATTTTCTTTTATAATCATTGTTGTGAACGATATAATGCAGTGTTTTATTTTTGTGGAAACATTAATTTGAGAAAAACCTTTCATTTCATTTGCGAAAACAATACTGAGTTAATTATTAATTAACTTCAATTTTTAATCAAAAACATATTTTAACGAAATGTGAGAGTACTATGTCAGAATTCGGTTCAAAAACCTTTCGAATGGTACCCCATTCATTGTTGTGCGTTTGGTAAATGCATAGAGAAAGGGATGTTGACAGCAGAAATAATATATATGATTTTTACCTCCATTAACCCCGCATGTGTTTTCCAGATGACTAAGCCATGTTTTTATGTATCCATTGCAAATGATGGGGGACTGAGGTGTATAGAAATGGGAGAGTACGATCGCAGCTCTTTCCAAATGATGATACACCTAATACGAAATATTTATTCTTCAGTTCATAGAACAGAGGTCCGCCGGAATCTCCCTAAAAATATAAAATAAATACACAAATCAGTGAAAATTAGCAAAATAAAATTGGTTTAATACTGGTTAAATTTTGGTAAAATTGAGGTAATTATTCCAATACTGGGATGTACAGATATAAAATTGTCAAAGAACATAATATTTGCATAGTATTAAAAATATGTCTAGTGTCTATTTCGACAATAGAGTACGCTGTAAAAAAAAAAAAAAAATAAAAAAAATAAATTAGACATTATACATTATAATACGAGCAAATCTTGCGTGTCTCTCTGTGTGTATATAATATACATATTTTATCTAAAAAAAATGGCTCTAACGATTTTGACTAAATTTTGTATCTTACCGTTTTCGGGCACGAAAAGACCATTGAGATGTTCGAGAAATTTGGATTAATGGGTCCTTTTTGGGTCACTATGGGCCAAACTAATGTTATTTAAAAAACGGCTTTCACGATTTTGACTACATTTTGTATCCTACCGTTGTGGGATAAGAAATGACCATTGGGCTGGGTCACATGTTCAAGAAAATTCGATTAGTAGGTTATTTTGAGGTCACTACGGGTTAGTGCATTTCAAAGGGAATGAAGGTTTAAACAGTTATCAAGTTGTTGAACAGTTGGCACTAAACGAATTCACAAAGTTGGCAACAGAAATTTTATATGTACGATATTCCGATTTTAGTATGCATCCTGTATAGTTTTTTTCAAAAATGGGTATCGGTATTCTGATTTTTAAAGTTATTTCAAATTTTAAACACATTAAGCGACACATTTTAATTTTACACATACCCTTTTATTCCCAATCAATTAGTAATTAGTACAAGTATTATTATCATACTATGATTTGAGGCATAGTTAATAGGAGGTTTTATACGTCTTACCGATTATACAATCCAAATTATATTCACCTACGGCGTAAAAACGTGAGGTAACTTATGAAGTAACTCCTGACAACTTATAAAAGACTATAATTAAGAAACGTATAAACGGTGCTTTACTGTATATCACTAAATATTCTCTGAAGATACTCACGTAGCATGCAACATGGCCTTGTTTTACGCTTTTCAAGCAAGAGAAACTTTCCTCCATACGGCGGGGAAATGGACATTACAACAATAAACGAAACAATACAACATTTAAGTACATAGGGATGAATCGGGATCGCACTAAAACGACGTATAAATGTAAAAGACGTATAATTCAGAAACGTATAAACGGTGCTTTACTGTATATCACTATATATTCTCTGAAGATACTCACGTAGCATGCGACCTGGCCTTGTTTTACGCTTTTAAAGCAATTGAAACCTTCTTTCATAAGGCGGGGAAATGGACATTATAACAATAAACGGAGCATTACAACATTAAAGTACATAGGGATGAATCGGGATCGCACTGAAACGACGTATAATTAAGAAACATATAAACGGTGCTGTACTGTATATCACTATATATTCTCTGAAGATGCACACGTAGCATGCGAGCTGGCCTTGTTTTAGCTTTTCAAGCAATAGAAATTTTCTTCCATGCGGCGGGGAAATGGACATTAACAACATTAAATTACATAGGGATGAATCGGGATTGCAGTAAAACGACGTATAAATGTAAAAGACGTATAATTCAGAAACGTATAAACGGTGCTTTACTGTATAGCACTATACATTCTCTGAAGATACTCACGTAGCATGCGACCTGGCCTTGTTTTACGCTTTTCAAGCAATAGAAACTTTCCTCCATACGGCGCACGGTGGAAGATTTGCCAATTCTAGCTGGCCAAAAGTCGATTTTTCAAAGTTTATACAACTGGAATTTTTTTTTTACCACATGTACCTTATATGTGCAGGTGATGGACACTGCAGATGTTTTTGATATAAATGCAACCGTACTGCCAGTAGGTGAGTATGAAGTTGGCATTTATTAGAGGAGAATAAATCGATGATTTCTAGTATATTGTTTTAATATGTGAATATTGAAGAAATTGAAAAAAATTGTACATTATGAGTGCTTTAGAACGAGGCATGTACTTTATTTTTTTTAATTTATATGCATAATTTTTTCTTTTGTCAATAGTTATTTCACATTTAATGTTTTTAATGACTTTATGTATTTTTAATAAATTTCATTTTGAAAATTCAAAAAGTTATATGATAAAGCTAGATAAATCTCAACTTTTAATTTTAGTAAATAGTTTAGAGTCTTAGATATTGGATAAACGTTTACTTGTCTGCTTCTATCTGCTTCCGTAGATTTTAAAGCTGTTTTTATCATACGAAGTCTAAAATTATTATTGTATTTTTTATTCTAAGAACTCTTTTCTTTTTACCAGGGTCATCAAAATGTAAACCAATCACACGAATAAGCTTTTATAATATTATACAGCAGCAACAAGCTTCTACATTTAACGAAAAAATCGAATTGGCTGAAAATGTTTTGTTGACAAATGAAAATTATAACGAAGTACAAATGAAAGTTTTCAAGCAGGAAATGATTATACAGAAGACCCAGTTTAGACAAAAGTGGACTGCTGTACATAGAGCACATGAGAAATTTCTGAAAAAGTATGAAACTTGGCTGCAAAACAGTTTTGAAATACCTCGTTCAATGAGTACTCGTAACTTACTGAGGAAAGCCAGAATAAAGAACTATTAGATGGTGAATTGTCAGAAAATTTCTACGCAATTTTCTTATTCCTTTGTATATATAAGTATTACTCTTTAATATTTATTTTGTATCTCAATTTCTAATAGATTATTATAAAAAATTACTTTTATAATTTGTTATCATATAATAAATATAATTCTATCGCTTAAATCTTAATAATATTATAAAAGTTCATAAATGTTGTCCTTTTTAGTTATCAAGTAAAAGATTAACTCATTCATTACATGTTTTAAAGCTTTAAATAATTTAAATATTTAACTGAGTGGTATATCATAGTAATATAATAAAAAAATTCATATCAGGGTGGCTAGTGGTCAGGGTAAAGTACAGTCAAAAAAAGTGATAAACACCAGTATATTCTCATAGAAAAATTCATCTTGATTATTCGATCAAATAATCAACATGAATTTTTCTATAAAAATATACTGGTGTTTTTAACTTTTTTTGACCGTATTTTTCCCTGAAAACTAGCCACCCTACACATCTAATGTACTACATTAATAATTTTTAATTAAATATAATGATTTCTTATTAAACTACCGTTTAGAATTTCATATATTTTATTCAAATCAGCCTAATATATCGTTTATATAAAGGAAAAATAGATTTCATCAAATAGAAGTTGAAAAATAATTTTGGCCAGCTAGAATCGGCAAATCTCCCACCGTGCGGCGGGAAAATGGACATTACAACAATAAACGGAACATTACAACATTAAACTAAATAGGGATGAATCGGGATCGCACTAAAACGACATATAATTAAGAAACGTATAAACGGTGCTTTACTGTATATCACTATATATTCTCTGAAGATACTCACGTAGCATCATGCGACCTGGCCTTGTTTTACGCTTTTCAAGCAATAGAAACTTTCCTCCATAAGGCGGGGAAATGGACATACAACAATAAACGGAACATTACAACATTAAAGTACATAGGGATGAATGAGGATCGCACTAAAACGACGTATAAATGTAAAAGACGTATAATTAAGAAACGTATAAACGGTGCTTCACTGTATATCACTATATATTCTCTGAAGATACTCGCGTAGCATGCGACCTGGCCTTGTTTTACGCTTTTCAAGCAATAGAAATCTTCTTCCATTCGGCGGGGAAATGGATATTACAACAATAAACGAAACATTACAACATTAAAGTACATAGGGATGAATCGGGATCGCACTGAAATGACGTATAAATGTAAAAGACGTATAATTAAGAAACATATAAACGGTGCTTTAGCTTTACTGTATATCACAATATATTTTCTGAATATACTCACGTAGCATGCGACCTGGCCTTGTTTTACGCTTTTCAAGCAATAGAAACTTTTTTTCATACGGGGGGGAAATGGACATCTATCAAATCTTTCCTCAGTGACTTTGGACTGTCTTAACTTACCAATACTATCTAAAATAATAATGAAAAATACATATACATTAACAAGTGTATTATCCTATAGTATTTCAGAATAACAAATGTGACAATTCTACTAAAGACTGGTCTTAATTAAATGGATTATATCGTCTGTATTTCGTAATAAAATAAGTATACATTTTAAGTTGGCAACATTTTATCTTTTGTTGACATTTACTGAAAATCCCAATGGGAAACTTAAGCCTAGCTTTGAAAATTTCTGATCTTCAAATCCATATTTAGGCTCTTTTTCCATTTAATATCGATTTTTCCGGAAACATCTATCCAAAAAACTGTCGGTAGATTATAGGATTGCTATAATTAAACCATTTTAGTATACAAATTCGGTTTTTAAATACAGTAATACAGAAGTAATAGGACTCCATCTTAAATAGGACGTAATCACCATGGCAACCTAGAATCATTACATATCGTGAGGTATCATTGAATTAATTACGTGTGATAGGAATTAATAGAATGAAGAATGTGGCCATAACTTGGTCATATAGGGGTTATAAAATGTCATATACGTCATATAGGACTATAACGTCATACATGTCAGATAACTTGGCGATCCATCTCGGTCACTTGACGATTAATCCGTGGAAGCTGCTATAACAGGGAAGTACCAATTTAAAAAAAACTCAAATTACTTAATAAATATTTTTATTAATATCTTTTTAAATTTTGATTCGATTTTCATAAAATTTGAAATGACTCGACGCAATTCTGTAAGGATTATATATATTAAATTTGAAACCATTGAGTTGTGTAGTTTTTGCGCTGTTATATGCGGACAGACGGACTGACCAGACGACGACTATGGGTGCTACGTATTTATATAATTACGAACGCACCTAAAAAAAGTTTGAGATCTTCATTAATGTACATGCTGTTCTAACGCAAATGTATGCAAACGCTGAACAGGAGCAATAAAAAACAACGAGGCACAGCTTGACGTCCGGATATCTTAGAGAATTTATGTGGAAAAATACCCATAGAAGAAAAGTTTTTGATCAGTTATTGCATGAAAGCATCTATAAAGTAAGACGTAAATACTGAAAAAGTTGTTATTGTTGTGAAGCTTTGTAAGAAATGAATTGATAATGAATTTGTTGGAAACATCTTCTAAAATAAAAGCGTAAGTCATGTGACTGTCATCAACAGTTCCGGGATGCCCGCTTCACTTTTTCATATGCCAGGCGGCCATTTTTATTCAAAATTATTTTTTTGAATAAAACTGCATAAAAGTTACATTTTAAAAAAGATCGTTCAAAATAAATTAATATTTGAGAGATGACTTACGTTCAATTATGTATATATTCTGCAATAACTTCAGTCGAAATTAGATTCGCAGTTCAAATTTTCTGTTCATGAAAGTAAACAAAAAAAAAAGATTGATTCGTCGTGAACATTTAAAATATTAAATCATGGAGGTAATCATTCGCAAAGCAAGTTCTCCGCGAATGAAATTTTGGACCGCTGCCTCGCGTCAAAAAAATAATTCACACCAATGAGACAATCAAAGTTTATCATAATTATGTGCTATACAACTCAACTTCTTTCCGGACCTTTTCTTGCCGTAAATTGAACTCATGTAATAATATTTAATGAATCAAATTTTTAGCATTTTTAAAATCGCTAATACAGCTTTTATTTATCGCGTGTACAAATTAGAAACGATACTTTGATTTTGAAATCAAATGTTTTGATTTATGATATTATTTCTTATTTCTTTATTTATTTTCTATTTAAATGAAAAGTGTGAAGTATTTTTAATTTATGTAATATAAGCATTTTGGATTAAAGTTAAGTATTTTAAATGAAATGAGTGACAGGTTTATAATTTAAAATTAAATTAATGTAGTATGAATGATGGTGATGGGAACAATATTTGGCGATTTATCATCTGCTCCCGGCTAACAAAAATACTCATAATTAAAAAAGGAAATAAAAATAAATAAATGATAGTTTGATGTAAATAAATATTGATATACATATTAAAAATAATTTATAGAACTAAAAAAAAAATAAAAGTAAATAAACAGCAATTTCCATTGAAAAAAATCGCCAAATTGGCGGGGGGGGGGGGGGGGGGGAATCGCGCCAACGTGCGTATGGGACACCTGTGCCCAAAAAATATGCGAAATGCTACCATGATGGCAAAAGTTCATGATTTGTCTATTAGAATCTTCCGATTTGGCGAAGGATTAAGGGAAAATTAAATTATGAATAAATGTAATGTGTTGCAATGTTTAACATACATTTAAGGGAGACCAAACTGGTCGCCAGTGGCGGCTAGTTGTAATATATTCTTATAAATATAAAATATTATATTATTTAATGCTTTTCTATTTATTTTTATATATTTTTATATGCACGCTACGTTCGTGAGATTGCAGAAAATGGCAGCATCCTTGGCGTAATCTTAATTGTGGGGGCAGTTATAACGAAGAAGTACAGAAATTTTTTTTTCCAACTTTTAAAACTAACAAGTTGAAAATTGTACGTTAAACGTGACAAATGAGGTGCGTTTGTTTTATAACTAGTTTTACAATGTAAAAAAATCATCCTTATTATTTCAGTGAAATGAATTATATCGTCTGCTAGGAGGGAAATGAGCATGCCTTTCTTTTTAGGGTTTCGTTCATCTCACGAAACCCTATTACTCCCGCTCCGTTGTCTGCCTGTCACAGAGCTATTCTCAGAAACTATGTAACTTACAGAGTTGAAACTTTGTGTATCTAGCTGAATACCAGCTATAAAGAGCTCAAAATATTAAAATTTGAAAAAATCGTATTATTTTAGTAAATAGAGATAAAAAACCAAAATTCTAACAGCCTTTTCCTATTAAATTTAAACATTTTTCTTTATAGCAGATGCCAAAAATTAAAAATCCACGATGAAATTCTTTCTACAATAATTAATTTTCTGTCAGTCGATTTCCACGTGAAAAATGAAAATGAAATAAATAGTTTCACCAATTGAAAAAAAGATTAATATGAAATAAAAATGATTGACGTCATAGTGGTAATAAAGCGGAAATTTTCAAAGATTTCTCAATAATACAAGGAGTATGAGTATGTGTATGTACACAAAGCAGATTAATATCACGTCATTAGAGAATTAAAAAGAAAATCTGACGTCATATTGGAAGTTTAACGAATTTTTCAGATGTTTGAGAATAATACAAAACGAGTATCAATATGAGTAATAGAGAATAGTAAATATATGAGTTTGAGAAACATATTAAATCATGATAAAAATCCGATTATGGAAATATTCGCATATTTTAACATTTTGAAGGTGCACAACATGTTTAATTTTGAAATTATTTTTTTATATCACATTTAGTCCGCGTGACAGATATTATTATGACAGAATATAATAGCCGCCTTCGCCCGCTATCGGGCTGGTTTGGATACTAGAAAAAACGAAAAAATAGACCGGTAAATTTTTACTTTATAAAAAACAAAAAACATGAGTTTTTTTTTTTTTTTTTTTTTGATAAATGAAATTTTGTTTGGATTTATTAAAGAAAGGATAAAGTGTTTTGAAAAGAATATTAAACGAAACCCTTTGAGCGATCTTCGATCACATTTACCCACTTGTTTAATTATTATGTATGCCAAGTTTACAAATGTGATTTTTTTTTTCTGTGTCAGACAGCGCTGCAAAATTCACCATGAAGATCTTGGTTTGCGAATGATTACGTCCATGGTTTAATATTTTTAAGACTGTTAATGAACGAATCTCTTGTGTTTATTTACTCTAATGGATAGATATTCGTCTGTTAACCTAATTTCCACTGAATTTATCTCAGAATCTATGCATCTTTGAATGTAACTCATATCTCAAGCAAACAATTTTTTTTTTTTGAACAATCTTTCTAAAAATGGAACTTTTATGCAATTTTATTCGAAAAAAATTTTTTTGAATAAAAATGGCCGCCTGTCATTGGAAAAAGATGTGGTTTGCCCGTAGTTGTATTCTTCAGTCACATGACTTGCGTTTTTATTATAATATAGATGACGTACGATAGAATTTAATATAATAAAGACATTTTTTATTAATATCGTTTTAAGTTTTGATTCGATTCTCATAAAATTTGAAATGACTCGACAAAAAATCTGCAACGATAATATAGATTAAATTTCAAACCATTCGGTTGGGTAGCTTTTGCGCTGTTATATGCGGATGGCCGGACAGGCAGACGGACAGACGGAGGACCAGACGACGACTATAGGTGCTACGTATTTATATAATTAGGAACGCACTTAGAAACCACAAACTTTAAGAATTTAAGATCAATTGACAGAAAAATAATTATATTAATTACAATATTTAGTTTACACTGGTAAATACGCATAGTATTCCATATATAGATTTGAGCGCCAATCATACTGTAACTTACAGTTAATGGAAATGCATGCTGCTCCTTCAAATGTATTCTTGATATACTTCTGGAGCTAGTGGGACTATTTATCAGGTGACGTCATGTTATAGCTTTTTTTATTTATCTATAGCTGTCCTATATCTGTACTATCTTATCTGTTCCAGAGTAACGCTGTCGTCCTATCGACGTTGGCAACAATGTATATTGATGTTTTAAATTGCATTTAGTGACATCCTGAGCAAATTGTACTAAGATGGGCATAAATCAAATAACTTCCCATCCTTCTATAACTATTTTGTGGTCATCGACAAAAGAAAGGGGAGTTTCAGCAAAAAGGGGGTGTTTTCCGAGCTGTCAACAGCTCTCGCTTTTGATCTTTGACCTTTAGACATGCTAAGAAAGTCATGAAAGATGAAAGGGACCACTTCACCACATAAGAGACCACCGCAGACTAGAATGTAGTCTGTTTGGTCTTTTACGGCCGATTATAGGGGGAAGGGGGAATTACCCTCCTTTGGAGTCTTTCTAAAGCAGGGGTGTCAAACTGTGGCCCGACGGATACCACTAAAATTTTATAGTAATCTTTACTTTATCTAATCATCGAATTTCTGCGATTCAAGAAGTCGACTATTTCTTTTAAAAATTAGTACTATCTGTAGGGACACAGTTTTACACCACTGTTCCAAGGGAATCTATTCTAATCTGTATTTAGGCACGCTAAGTAAGTTCGAAGAAAACCACGGAAAACTCCGAACGGTTAGACCAATGAGCCTGACATGTGTTCGAACCCAGCACTACCAGTTGTTTACCAGCTGTAAAAATAAAAACCTCTCAGCCAGTGGTTTGGCTTGACGGTGGCTACGATCTGAACAATAAAATTTTGCTTATTTACAAATTTTCTAACTTTTAAACATCGAACAGTTTAAGTTTTTACACCGTAGAAAAAAAAAAAAAAGGCTGCTTTCAACTACAATTTGTTTGAAAACTGTATCTTAATTAGGGGTTCGTTCATCTGTTGAAACCCTATTCGTCTCAGTCCTCTGTCTGTCACAGAGTTTGTACTAGGAAACTGTATAAGTTATAGACTTGAAATTTTGCATACTTATAGCCGAATACCTCCTGTCACACGACAAATCATAAAAATTTGAAAAAAGTCTTATATTATTTTAATTAAATGAATTGGTTTAATGACATCCGATCATTTCTGCAATTTTTTTAGATCTTGAAACATAACCTTAACTTCGGTCATTTTAGAGTAGGCTAGATGGTTCAGAGGTAATGCGTTTTCCTTTTTTACCCAAAGGTTCTGGACGACGGAAGTTTAAATTTTTGACTTTTACATTTCATTGTCTGATGGATTTAATTAAAAGAACTTTCGTATTATTTTGCTATTTTAAAGGTTTCTTTTTATTAGCTAAAATTAAATCATGTAATGAAACATGCTTTTCAGATATACGAACATATGCTGTCACAATTGTCTGAAAAGCAGTTCTTGAATATTTTTAATTTGATTTTAAAAAAAGCTTCCTCTTGTTATTATTAAATTTAATGGTGCTGCCATCTATGTTCTTATTGATAAAGTGTATTTATAAATGATAAGGATAATTATAAATTAATGATTTGGATTTATTAATTAAACGATAAAGTGTTTTGAAAGGAATATTAAACGAAGCCCTTTGTGCGATCTTTTACACCCACTTTTTTTTTTTAATTTTCACCGTTTAACTTGTAATTTTTAGTTCAACTGTAAATACTAGTGAAATTTTGTTTCGTTTTGAGCGCTAGTACTATCGCTAGATCTTTCTGAATATAGATGAATTTTAATTATAATTGGTCCTGTACATCAAGTTTAGTACAGAAACAGTATTTTATGAATTAAACGGAGCCTTTTATTCATGTTTCGATCAAGCGTCTCAGAGACCGTTCACAGTTCACAGTAGTATGCAAATTTTTTTGTCACAACAGCTAAAGGTTAAGCTAAGATTCTTAGTTTTCTTTATCCATCTTATTCAAATCTTAACAGTAGCCCCTCTTCCCCCCCTCCCTGCCTAAAAAAAAACAATATTTACTAGTATATTAAGTAATTGAACTACAGAAAAATTATTTAAACCATTTCAAAATCCATGTTCAATTTTAATGAACACTGTTACTCAAATTGTGGAAAAAAAAAAAAAAAAAAACTACTGACACTTTTGTAGCAAATCAATTTTGCTCATATTAGTTAGATTGAATCGAATACTGTTCCAACATTGCATTTATCGAAAGCAATTTCACTGAAATACCAATAGTGGTTGAATATTGGCTTTGTATTGAAAATAACTGCAATAAGACACTGCTATTATTGAAATATTGGTTTTATATTGGAAATATTGACAATAAAATGGCGTCATATATATATTTTTTTATTATTACTGTTGCAATGTTGGCAAATTGTAAATGCTGGACTATATTTCATGCTAGTATTGAAATATCGGACAGAATACTGCAAAGATATAGCAAATACAGAGGGTGTATTAAAAAACCATGACACATTTTAAAAATTTATAAAACAAAATATATACAAGATAGAAACTAGAAATTCACGTATGTGTTACTTGAGATATTAGAGGTTTTTTTTTTTAATATAGTCAATAATTTTTAATATGTGCACCTTTTACGGCAAGGAGAACATCTAGTCGATAATCTATCTCGGCCCATGTGCGCTGCAACATCGATTGCGTGACACAGATCCCCAAATTCTGACGTTGTGGCGGTTTACTTCGCCAGAAACACAGTAAACCGCATAACGTGAATTTCTAGTTTCTATCGTGTATATATTTTGTTTTATAAATTTTTAAAATGAGTCAAGATTTTTTGATACACCCGGCATCTTGGCATATGGTTGATTGGCGATGGCCAACCTACAAGTATATTGACCCAATATAACTTTTGTCCTATGGCATTAACGTTAAATTTCATATTGATTTAAATGGATATGATACTGATATTCAGTTTACCTTGACTTTTATCATATGAGCCAAATCCACCGATGGTCATTTTTGCGCCTTTGGGAAAAATGAAGTTGGGTGGAGGAAGGCATATTGGGTTTGCAAATTTACCGCAGTTAATTCTTTCGGCGAGTTTCAGCAAACCTATGTCATGATCCCACACTGCAGGTTTAAACAGGGTATTAGGTATGACCTTCTCTATTGGCGGACCAGGTCTGACCTTGGATGTAGATGTCAAAAAAGAAATCTGCATATCTCCTGGTCGAAAATATTCCAGGGGAATTTTTTGAGGTTTCATAACTTTATGCTTGTCAAGATTCCTAAAAAAAAAAGAAAGCAAAAAAATATGTCAATCTATAGCAAATTATAACACCTTTTAATAATATACCTGGTAGTTATAATATAAGTATCTCTATTTGGGGCTATATGTAGCTTGAAGGAATAACCCGAATGAAACCAAAATCGGTACACTTACTATTCGAGAAGGAGGAGGAAGAATGGAATAATACAAAAAACAGTTGCAATAATTGTTAACAGATGGCGCTACGGGGCAAACGCCATTGTAATCATCAGCGAAATGAAAAACCTCGATGACTTAAAAGATCGCATATCACAACATGTGCGAAACATCACTCCTGATGCGTTACATTCCGCAGCTGAGCACATCGTGCACTGTCTGGATTATGTCCTCCAGCACAATGACCATGTGGAACCTGAACTTGATCGGCACCCACATGCTAAAGCGTAACCACATTCACTATAACATTTTAGAATAAATACGTATGCCATCCGGTTTTACGCCTTAATTATTTATTCTTGTATTGCATATTACATTTCACACTCAAAAGCGCCATCTGTCGGCAATTATTGCAATTGTTTTTTTTATTGTTCCATTTTTCAACCCCTTTCTCGTATAGTAAATGTACCGACTTTGGTTTCATTCGGGTTATTCCTTCAAGCTACAGACAGCTCTAAATAGGGATACTTATACTAGTAAATCTACAGATCAGGAGCCTCAACGTCAGCTCTGAAAGTCAATGTTTTTTAATCTCACTTTTCATAATATTTAACATCTTACAATCCGCAAATTTATCATTTTAAATTACTACATATATATTTATAGGCATATAAATTAATTCAAAGGTTTCAGAAATTAGAAACGTTAAATTAAACACGGTTTATGAAATAATATTCTCACATTCTTATGAACTTCTTATTCTATTTTTTAGATTAAAAAAAAAATACATTTCTTCAGGTGGGGCAGAGCCTCCCTGAGCCCTCCGTAATCTTATTAAATTTATATTCCTGATTTCCTATTGTTTGTGTGAATGATTCTAGTATATCTTTGATTTCGTTCTACACAGTGGTTTTATCAGAATAAGCAAAAATTTCGAAAATAATTTCATGTTACCCTAATACCTAAATAGCAATATTTACTTACCTGCCAACCACGAAACACTCGCATCTGATAGATAAGTTGAATAATATATCGTGTGCAAAAGCAACTTATGGAAATGTAAACTGAATCGACTATATTTCATTTATATCTATAAGCAGAAATCCAGTGTTATTACAATTTTTGTTTCGGAAAAACAGTTTTGATGGTTATTCTATAATATTTATTTTACCTAAGTACATTCTGATCTAACTCGATGGCAATAGCATACTAAAATCCCCCAAAATAGGCTTATTTGGAAACTTTTAAACCTATTGGGCAATCATTCATAATCGTGCCTACTGCCAATTCACTAAATAGCAACCGTGATTTGGCGCTATAAAGTATTTTTTGTGATAACTTTTTATGATCTCAGTTTCCAGTAATTGTGCTATTTCAGGCTGTATGGATGCATATTACTACGCTAATTTCTTTAGATTAACCATCTTGTTGTACGAGATATTATATTCTATTTTAAAAGTAATACTAATTTTCAACCACGAAAAAGCCACATCTCTTTCAGAAAATGAATAATATCTCATGTAAAAATGTTTTGGTTATCAGTCTATAATAGTTAACCCTTTCCGGCGCGGAGTAAGTCTGTTTTTAAAATGATGAAATTATGGACTGACACCAGAATTTAACAAAGAATTTATTAGAAAATAAAAACTTGCTCATTTTCCCGTACTTTATGAAATGAAAAATTTAATTAAATATTCTTGGTGCCGTTTGTCAGTTTTGGAATTAAAATTAGGTGTCCTTTTTTGTGGACACCGCCCGCTAAAGGGTTAAAAGGTAATTTGTATCACAATAAATTCTCATGTACTTCAATAAAATATTAAAATCACCCAAAATTATTTTAATTTGCGAATAAAATACTGTAGCAAAATAGTCTTCTGAGTTACTTGAATTTTATTATTTTGATATTCTTTGAAATATAGTTGCTAGGTTACGGTTAAATTAAAGAGGAAAATAAAAATAAATGCATTTTAAAATTTGCAAAAAATGATAAAATAAAATGTATTATATTATAAGAACGGATGTATAAAATTGCACCAAAAATTATACACCTAATTTAAAAAATCTGACGAATGTATTATAAAAATTTCAAATTAATTTGAATAATTTAAGACCTGACTTGATAAATTTTAGCCTTCATAACTTACTGTTTAAATAGATTAATCAAATGTGTCATTTTATTTTCAACGAATGAAAAATTTCAAAATCGTCTGAATTCCCATAGAAAAGCATTATGACCTAAAAAGAAATGTTCTATATTTTCCGAACGCATGAACCAAATGTAACTAAAAGCTATACAGCTAATTCCGGGTACCTCACCAACATACCTACCAAAAATCAAACTAATCGGATCATTTTTGCGGCAGTTATCGCGGAACAGACACACACACAGACAGACAGACAGAAACCAAAAACTTTTCGGGTCTCCACAGTGAGCCTCAACTGACGTTTCGGCAATTATAAACACCCGGTACATCTTTTAATTGCTAAAAGTCTAAAATAAAAACTTTATAATCAATAAGAAAAAAGTTTTATTGGACCATTAACATGTTTGGACTCCATCGAAGCCATTATCGAAACAAATAAAGATATTCTAAAATTGTACGATCTATGATTTAATGATTTGAAACTCCAACATTCATTTTTTAACGGCTCTTCGTTGTTTTTTTTATTTCCACTTTCATGTTTATTTCCATATTCGTAACCGTGATGCAACTCAAACCATAATTTTTGTAAGTTAAATGATGCTACAGTGTTACATATTGAATTTTTACTTGCTACAATATCTATGGTTTCTTTTATAATGGATGGATAGTACAGATTGGTGAGAAAAATTATCTTACCTTCATTGAAATTTATTTGGATGTTTTTTTTTTCTTTATATAATCTTGCCAGGGCTATGGTTTTTTTTTATTATACTTTATATCAGCTATATGCTCCTTTTTAGGTGCGTTCGTAATTATGTAAATACGTAGCACCTATAGTCGTTCTCTGGTCCGTCCGTCTGTCCACATATATTAGCGCAAAAACTACCCAACCGAATGGTTTGAAATTTAATACATATAATCGTTGCAGAATTTCGTCGAGCGATTTCAAATTTTGTGAAAATCGAATAAAAACCTAAAAAGATATTAAGAAAAGTTTTCTTTACTCTATTAAATCCTATCATACGTAATCTATATAGTAAAAGCGCAAGTCACGTGACTGAGGAAAACAAATACGGGCTAGCCACATCTTTTTCCATATGCCAAGCGGCCATTTTTATTAAAAATTATTTTTTCGAATAAAATTGAATAAATGTTGCATTTTTAGAAAGATCGTTTAAAAAAATTGTCTCTTTGAGAGATGAGTTACATTAAAAAATGTATAGATTCTGAGATAACTTCAGTGAGAATTAGGTTGACAGCCGAATATCTGAATCCATTAAAATAAATAAACAAAGTATTCATTCATAGTGAGTCATAGAAATATTAAGCCAAGGAGGTAATCATTCGCAAAGCAAGATCTCCATGGTGAATTTTACAGCTCTGTCTGGTGTCGAAAAAAAAAAAATTCGCATCTGTAAACATGGCATACGTAATAAGAAAAAAAACAGGCATCCTCATTTCGCTTATAGCAGACGATATAATTTATTTCACTGAAATAATAACGATGATTTTTTTGCATTGTAAACTAGTTACAGCACGAAAAGTACAATTTCTAACTTGTTTCTACATCTAAAGTTTCTGGTAGTCAAGCCAATATATTATTTTTTTATCCTTCTACTCTAATAAATAGTATTTCATATTCTCCTGAATAATTCTCAAAATTAATTGGTGCAAATGATGTTCTTTAATTTCCGAGGGGGTTTGTTTATTAAGCAGATATTGAAACGTTTAAGATTGTATATTAATTTCTCAAAAAAGGTTTATAGATCATATGCAACTACAGAATATTCTTATTTGTTTTGATAATGACTTCAGTGGAGTCAAAACATGTAAACAGTTTATTAAAACCATTTTTTACTATTTTATAGTTTTTATTTATGTCTTTCAGCAATATTAGAAGATTTGTGATTATATGTGATTTGTGATTTTATTTGTGATGTTGTTCTCTTGGTGTTGAGATTTGTTATATATTTAAATAAGAAAAAAAATTATGTTTAGAGGTAAAGGTGATTTTATTCATTAAATTTATATCTGGTATCGGCATTTTTGAGTCATGTCAATTTTCTTGCGGGTACAAAATACATAATAAACGATACCTCACTTGACCTACTTAAAAAAGTTGAGTTTCCAGCCCCCTGCCTCAGTTAAAAACCCCTTCCTTTTCCCCTACCCCCCCCGCCCCCCTCCCCCCCAAAAAAAACAACCTCGGTAAAACAACTTTATTTTCTGGGGAGTCATCGGATGTTCATTTCTAATGCCAAAACGATGTTCTTTCCAAATTTTCCTGAATGATCACCAATTGTATTCTATTCTCAATTTTTGGTCTATTTTACCTGTACTTCCGCGGGGGGGGGGGGGGGGGGGGGGAGGGTCAGGTCCTAAGATAAGGTTGGGAACCAATGCGTTATACATACATTTTTTTTTCTCTGATTTGAAAATTCGGAACAAATGTAATGTTAAGAACAAACGAGTGGGTAAGTGTGATCGAAGATCACCCAAAGGGTTTCGTTTAATATTCCTTTCAAAACACTTTATATTTTCTTTAATAAATTCAAACGAATTTCATTTAGCAAAAAAAAAAAAAAGTCATGTTTTTTATAAGGTAAAAATTTACCGGCCTATTTTTTTTTTTTTTTTCGAATATCTAAACCAGCCGGATAGCGGGCCTAGCCCACTATTATATTCTGTCATACTAATATCCGTCATACGGACTAAATGCAATATTTAAAAAAATAATTTCAAATTTAAACAAATTGTACACCTTCAAACTGTTAAAATATGCGAATATTTCCATAATCGGATTTTTATCACGATTCAATATGTTTCTCAAACTCATATATTTACTATTCTCTATTATTTATATTGATACTAGCTTTGTATTATTCTCAAACATTTGAAAAATTAGTTAAACTTCCCATATGACGTCAGATTTTCTTTTTAATTCTCTAATGACGTGATATTAATCTGCTTTGTGTACTTACACATACTCATACTCCTTGTATTATTGTGAAATCTTAGACATTTTCTGTTTTATTACGACTATGACGTCAATCAATTTTATTTCATATTAATCTTTTATTTCATTTTTCACGTGGAAATCCTCTGATAGGAAATTAATTATTGTAGAAAGAATGTCATCGTGGATTTGAAATCTTTGGCATCTGCTATAACGAAAAATGTTTCAATTTAATAGGAAAAGGCTGTTAGAATTTTGGTTTTTTATCTCTATTTATTAAAATAATACGAATTTTTCAAATTTTAATATTTTGAAATCTTCACAGCTGCTATTCAGATTTATACACTAAGTTTCATACTTTTTGAGAATGGCTCTGTGACGGACAGACAACGGAGCGGGGGTAATAGGGTTTCGTGAGATGAACGAAACCATAAAAAGGAAATCAAAAAAAATTTTTTTTTCATTGTAAACTTGTGTTATCAATTATAGATTAATGCCAATGGAGTGGTTTTTAAAGCCTTCTTATATCCGTTATGAACATTATGGACAATATGCTCCCATATGTAGAATTACTTAGTCGTGCAAAAATGATCTGCAATGGAACTTCGTGAAATATTTATAGAAATTTATTGAAAATATGTGGCGTCAAACACCATAGCAAATTTTTTCAGAAATTATTCACTCAATGAAACATCTTTTTTAGGGTTTCGTTCATCTCACGAAACCCTATTACACCCGCTTCGTTGTCTGTTCGTCACAGAGCCGGTTCTCAGAAACTATTTAACTTACAGTCATGAAATTTTATGTACTTATAGCTAAATACCTATTATGAAACTCAAAATCATAAAATTTGAAAAAATCGTATACTTTTAACCTTAAAACCCTGTTGAAATTTTACTCAACCTTGTTAAAAACATTTCACACCAGAATTTTTACTTAAAACTATTTAACACATTTAGTTCGCTGTGGCTTTTATTTAACTTACTTTAAGAAGAAATTTCTGGTTCGAATCGAATGAAATAAATTATAGAAATGGGTCGATTCGACCCACTCAGGGTAGGAAGGTTATTATATAGAGATAAAAAACCAAAAATCTAACAGCCTTTTCCTATTAAATTTAAACATTTTTCGTTATAGCAGTTGCCAACAATTAAAAAATCCACAATAATTAATTTTCTATAGAAATATTTCCACTTGTAAAATGAAAATAAAATAAAGAGTTTCACCAACTGAAAAAAAAAAAAAAAAATATGACATCATATTGGTAATAAAACGGAAATTTTCAAACATTTCTCCATAATACAAGGAGTATGAGTATGTGTAAATACAGAAAGCAGTTTAATATGACGCCATTAGAGAATTAAAAAGAAAATTAATCTGACGTCTCACATTTTGAAGGTCTCTCTCTATACAACATGATTAATTTTGAAATTGATTTTTTTTTATATATCGCATTCAGTCCACATGACAGATATTATTATCACAGAGTATAATAGCAGGCTTTGCCCGCTATCGGACCGGTTCAGATTTTCGAAAAAAACAAGAAAAATAGACCGGTAAATATTTACTTTATAAAAAACATAACTTTTTTTTTTTTTTGGGGGGGGGGGATGAAATTTATTTCGATTTATTAAAGGAAGGATATAGTGTTTTGAAAGGAATATTAAACGAAACCCTTTGTGCGATCTTCGATCACACTTACCTACTTGTTTTATGATGTTGCATGCAGTGATGATAAATCAAGTACACGTTAGCTTATTTCAGTTATTACCAAATTGATCGTCGAAACTTTTATCGAAAAATTTTTAACGAACATTTTCTTAATACAATAAAACTTATCAATCTTCAAATTCGATTTAACTACTTAAGAGCCTACACTAGTCATACGAAAAAACGCGCAAGCTAATGTTAAGTCTATAAGAAGGTTATTTTCAATTTTCTCGCTCGCATTTTAATATTTTTAAATGATTATTTTTGCATAGGACAGTCGATCTCTAACGTTGTTAGTTTTCACTTTTTTGATTTTGGTTCCAGTTATATATATATATAAATATAGATTTAATTTGGGTTAAATGTCTGTATTTTTTTTTTTTTTTTTTTTTTTTTTTGTTAAAATCTCCTTGATAAAAATGATAATCAACTTTTGATTGTTGATATATTTGGCTAAACTATGAATCCTATTGTGTGCGTTGCTGCATAGGATTATCCTAGTTTAATGTCATTCATATTTTAAAATTTAACGTTAATTTTCAACTTTTGACTGTTGATATATTTCGCTAAATTATAACTCATATTAAGAGCATGTGCTGCATAGGATCATCTTAGTTAAAAGTCATTCATAAATTAAAATTTACATGTGGGCAAATTCTATAATTGTTGTTATGATTATATGGAGTTAATATTATTGGGGTTGTAACAAAAGTTAAAATTATCAAGGATGTTACAATGGGTTAATCAATACAATATAATATTAATAAGTTAAACATATTTAATTTTAGTAAATATTAAATATTTATTAAATATAGTACACTAATAAACATATCTCTTAGTTTTATATTATTTATTTTATTTTATTATTAGATCATTTAATTTAATTAATATTTATGTTTTTTATATATTTTTTTCATGGTAGATATTATTTAAATAGCTGGATTTAAATTATAATAAGTGCATTACCATATTGAATAATCTATGTTATTTCTAAGTATAATACTAATTTATAAAATGAAAGCATCATATGGATTCTACATTAAAGTTTGGGTTAAATTAAGATATATTTTAAATGGGTTAGTTAAAATATAAATTATATTATACTAGTAACTCTTATTCTCTATATATATATCATTAATATTAACTAGTAAAATTAATATATTTACACTACATTACAGCTGCATATAAGTAATTATACATACAATATTAAAGTTTTAGTAGAATATCTGTACACCAGATGTCAGCAGCAATGTATTTGATAGTATGCTAAAATAGTCTAATATTTTTACAATAGATAGCAGTAGTATAGCTTATTTAAAATATTAAAACTTGGAAATTTAGTATGGAGGTAATAATATCTATGAAATACTTTCAAATTATCAAGTAATATTATATATTTTAATTTATTAAATTAAAATTAAAATAAAATAATTAATGGTTTTTATTTATATGTATATCATAATTTTTTTTTCTACATTTTTTAAAATGTTGTAATCTATTTAGTTAAATAAAAATAACTGTAACTGTAGGTTACAATTTATGATCTGAAGGATTCTCTATTTAACTGTGAATTTAACCTCTTCTTTTGGATACAACTTTGTACATGTGCTCACAATATACTAAATATCTTGGGATATTATTAATATAAGTAATATATATATTTTTTAATTTTTTTTAATTCTTTTTCACACTCCTTTTCAAATTGTATGTATAATTTATAATATTCCATTGTAAAGGTCTTGTTATTCAATATTGTTTCAGCGATTGTTCGGGCACGATATGGCACTATATTTAGCAAAAGCTGGTGTCATATACAGAAAACAATCGTTCTTTGCTTATAAATGTGATTTTCTTGCCCTTGAAAAAGTAAATTACTTTATAAGCTTTTATTTGTGTATATACTCGTGTGGTTTATATTTCATTCCTTATTTTCTATTTATTTAATTTTTTTTTCCTTCTTCTTAATTTGAATTAATAATGTTACTTTTATTAATACTACAATTTTAATTTGTAAATTGACAGGGCTCTTTGGTATCGGGATTTCAGTGTATGTGGTCAGTTTCTTATGTTTCAATGGTTAAATTTTACTTAAAGTTTTATATATATATATATATATATATATATGTACAAGGGTACTTTCACTCTCAGAACCGGTTCCAACATAAAAAAAATGTCAGCTTATAATAAAACTGCAACAATAATCGGAAAAGTAAAAACTAACAACGTTAGAGATCGACTTCAGCTATCCTAAGCAAAAAAAAAAAAAAAAAATCATTTAAAAATGTTAAAATACGAGGGAGAATTTTGAAAATAACCTTCCCATAGAGTTAACATTAGCTTGAGCCTTTCTTCCCGTTACTAGTGTAGGCTCTTGCAGTTTTTTTTTTCTTTCTTTTATTTTTCTTTTATAAGCGAGCATTTCTAACCCATTCGGGACCATGGGTGCATGTATGCATCCTCAAAAAGGGCATACAGAATTTGTTATAGGCACCAGTAAAAAATAAAAGTAATATTTGCTTTCTCTAATTAGAGCATTTTTGTGATAGTTTAAGTAAAGGTAGCTTTTCTAAAAAAAGTGGTGCCATCCGAATAAAATTTGTGCAAAAGCCGCCAGTTCCGAAGGGGTTAATTTTAGAACCTGTTGGAACCGGTTCTGAAAGTGAAAGTACCGTTATAAAAAAAAAAAAAACTGGAGCCAAAATCGAAAAAGTAAAAACTAACAACGTTAAAGATCGACCTCAGCAAAAAAAAAATTAAAAAAAATTAAAATGCAAGCGAGAAATTTGAAATAACCTTCCCATACACCATTAGCTTGCTCTTTTCTTCGCATGAATAGTGTAGGCTCTTAAATTTAATTTTGTGACAGAAATTGTGGCATATTAGTTACTGTGAGCGGTCTCTGAGACCGTTTGATCGAAAGTTGGATAAAAGACTCGATTATCTGATAGGATAACTGTGTCTGTACTGAACTATTTGTACAGGACTTTCACTTATAAATTAACACCTTTTCACCTATAAATTTCACCGTTAAAATTCACATATTCAACAGCCTCTACCTCTAGCAATAAGGGCTCCAAACGAAACAAAATTTAACTAGTATCTATAGGTAAACTGAAAATTAAAATTTAAACTGCGGAAAGTGAAAAATCCAGCGGTCTAGTGAGATCGCTAACAGCAGTTAAGTGTTAAAATACATGTGAGACTGGACAGTAGGGTGGGCCGATTTTTTTTTTTTTTTAGAAATTGATTTTGTCATGGTACGCAAAAGTTGCCTAATGGGTCAGTTAGAACTCACAAAAATTTTCATCAATATTGCTCAATATTTAACCGCACCCCCTCTAACATTGAAGAACAGAAAAACAGTTTTTTGTGAAAAAATATATTTTGAAAAAATTTCCAAAATTTTTATTAGCATACAGTAAAATTGTTACATAATGGGTCAGTTAGAACCTACAAAAAATTTATCAATTTCTATCAATATTTAACCGGGCCCTCTGACATAAAAAATTAGAGAAAAATGAAAAATATATTGGGTTTTCTAAAAAACTGTACTATGAAAATTATTTTTCGAAATTGGTATTGACATTAATAATTTTCATATTAATTTTAATTAAGCATATTTTTGTTGAATTGCATACAGACAGAATACAGATCAGAAAAAAAGCTATAAATTTGAAGTGCATTTAATACTATCGTACTCACGCACTCAAATATAACTTTTCAACAAATATCTGGTCATCGAAAATTAACATCAGAAGCGCATGTAGCATTAATAGAGGATTCAGGTAGCAAGTATATAGGTCGTATATCGTTAACTGCTGGTGAAAGTTCAAAGAAATAGCCCAAGGTATTATCACATTTACAAAAACGTATGATATGAGTTTTCAAAACCTGTCGGTTATCGGATATGACGGAATAAATGTGAATACGGGATGGAAAGGCGGAGTAATACGTTTGCTTGAGACATACATTGAAAAACCATTACAATATATGTTACATACTAATGAGTTGCCACTAAGACACCTTATTCTGGAAATGTACGATTGCACAAAAAGGCTGTATTTATATTCTGGACCTATTGATTGCTTCTAAAAGATTGCGAAAAAAATCCACTGGTATCCCAATATTTGTATCGCATCTGTTTTGCCATAGAAGATGGTACTTGCCCTTCTAACGTGACTGACAATAACCCAGATAAACTCAGTCATGCACGATGGTTGACCACTGCAAACCGTTTGTATACATTAGCACTCCAAGACCGCCACAAAATCTTATAATACTCGTGAAGTATGTAGTGCTGTTGTAATGCTCCAATGTGGTTTGAGATAAAAATGAAATCGAATTGCCTGTATGGTGCCCAACATTTCTGGAAATTGATTTCCCTTGCAAGGCAGCTTCCAGATAATGTTAATCCAATTATTTACAAAGTATTCTCAAACAATGCATATTTTGCGCATACTGAATACCTATTATTAGCAATGCTACATGATTCTAGAAAACACACAGATGGATTAGCAGTCAGGAGTTCTCAGCGTCCGAGATAAGAAGAATTGGGGTGGATTGCGTTTTTTCAAGTTTCCGAAACTCAATGTTGAAGCAGCATATTGATTTAATTGATTGGTCAAACACTGTTGTAACCAGGGCCACCTCTTACAATGCATATAAAGGACAAAGACTTGAAAAAAAAATGTGCAAAGAATAACTTTTAAGGTATGCCAGTAATAACTTTTAAGGAATATCCATGTCACACGCAATCTGTTGAACGATGTGATAAACTAATATCTGAAGCTGCAATAAAAGTTTGTGATGAGACTGCAAGAGATGGGTATATTCGTGCCAAGCTTAGAGCAAGGAAAGAACTTCCAACATTCTACAACAAGGGACAATATTATTCTAACACCTAATATTCAATTTGCATCAGGTATTAAATACATTTCAAATTTGTAGATTTTTGTTCTAATCTGTGTCCTGTCTGCGTGTAATAATAAAAAAAAATGCTAGTGTCGGATTCTCTCTAAGTCCACCCAACTTTGAAGAATAATCCGGTATTTTTCGTATACTGCCACCACCGATGTGATTATGTGATATCGGTCACGTTATGAGAGGTATATTGAGAAAAATACGACCTCTTTCAATTAAATTTAAACGAATAATTTATTTACACAGTCTTTACAAATAACAAGACAATATTTACAATTACAAACTCGGATATAGTTGATCCGGTTCCACATTAAATATAATACAGAAAATACGTTCTGTGTACTGCTAAACTACACTAATTAACTCATATACCAGAGATTACTATTAATCTCACAAACACTTTATCTCCTCACTCCAACAGATCTCTTTCGACACACGTGTTTCAGAGCTCACTCTCTGAACAGCCTACACGCTTCACTCCCACGTTAAAACTAACTCTCTCTCTCCGGTCAACCCCCAGAGCACTCTTCGTAAACGGGGCTGCTCCCCTATTTGCAAGGGTTCCTTGACAGAACGTAATCCCTTTATAATGGATCTGTCTTCTTAGAGCTTGGGTGAAGTCTGTCTTATCAATGCACTTACAATTACAATAGAAAACCTCCCTTCACTATACTAAACATTTCTTTCACACATATCAGGTCACTCCCCTACTCGGATTAAGATTTCAGTTAGGAAAGGAACATTAGTTTAAAGCTTTACAGTACACAATAGATAAGCACACCAAAAAGATAATACCACATAACAATAGTTCTAAGTCTGCAGCTGCCCGTGAAAGCCTGACAGCTAGTATTAATTTTGTAAAATAAATAAATAAATAAATAAATAAATAAATAAATAAATGAATAAAAAGTTAAATTACGTAATAATTATAGAATTATTATTATTTATAGTACTAGTTAATTAATCAATTAATGTCAATACTAATTTCGATAAGTACTTTTCCTAGTACAGGTTTTTTAGAAAATTCGATATATTTTTATTTTTCTCCAATTTTTGATGTCAAAGGGGCGCGGGTAAATATTGAGGGAAATTGATAATTTTTTTGTGCGTTATAACTGACTCGTTGTGTAACATTTTCAATATGCCAGTAAAAATTTTGGAATATTTTTTAAAATATACTTTTACACAAAAAACAATTTTTTTTTTTTTTTTTTTTTTTTTTTTTTTTTTTTTTTTTTTTTTATGTTTATTCAATGTCAGAGGGGCGCGGCTAAATATTGAGCAATATTGAAAATTTTTTTTGTCAGTTCTAACTGTCCCATTACACAACTTTTGCGTACTATGCCAAAATCAATTTCGAAAAAAATTTTTTTAGCTTATTTCGGCCCACCCTACTCTAGACAGCATTATTAGTTAATCATACATAAAACAAATAATGGTTTTGTAAAATGTTTTTAATAACATTTGCCGTTGAATATAAGTCCATGATAATAAATGTTGGATTATTTAATATTTTATAGTACACTTTACTATTTTTTACAGTTTTCATTCTTTTTAACATTTTATTAAAGTAAAATAGAAGTAAAGAAAAAAGTCAATTCTTACTAATGTGTCAATACTTACTTTACTAAGCAATGAGAAGCTGTCAATATAAAATATTCACTTATGATAGCACCAGTACATAGTATTTCTCCGTTCTTCTGATCCGTGATAGCAACCTAAAGAAAAAAAAAACAGTACAACAAAAGCTAGAAAAGATTATAGCTAACTATGCCAGTATACCATTTTTTTGTACAGTTAATACAGTGCACTCACGTTACAATGAAAATAATATGTATACATATATATACATAAATGAATATCTCAACTTTACAGGGCTATTAAAAGAAAAAAAATCCCTGACAGCTTGGCCTGCAGGAACAGGTAGATTTCGAAGACGCAGACCTTGGGGCGCCTGTTTATTGGGAATTGCAGAAAGAAGACGTATTTGTTATGATGCGGCAGTTGGGACAGCCCATTTGGAATATAGCTTTTTTTTTCTGTAAAAGTTGCTACTATAAAAAAAACTTGTCAATATAAAAGTTGCAGATAATATTAAGAAAATTTATAATAAATTTAAGCGGATTTGATATCTTGTGAATTGACGAAGTTATGAATTTTTTTCTTCTTAAACCCCTATTCCCCCCCCCCCTGGGGGCACTTTTAATGTAATCCAAAATATGTCATACATTAATTTTTGGCCCTTTTCCTAGAAGTAATAACAACTTTCGACGGATTCGATATGCATCAAAATTAAGAGGTTATGGGGGTTTTTTTCTGCTTTTACAAAAAGTCCCCCATTCCCTCCCCCCTTTGATCGATTTGGCCCATTAACGAACTTGACCGAGATTTTATGCCGCTTGATTTTATGTATCAGTTTGGAAGATATTTGTGCAGAATTATGGAAGTTATCGTGTCCATAAAAAAGTGACATAGATAGATAGAAAAAATTTTGAATTGGGGGTGGTTTTGGGTTCTAGGAGTCATGATCGGTGTAGATAATTTTTTTTCAAGAATTCCAACTTCGGGCAGAATGTAATAGGTAGTATTTCTTACGAAATCTACCTAAAAAAAGTACAACATTGTTGTTCATCGGAAATCAAAAATAGCAGTGGAAAGTTTAAATTCAACACAGTTATAAGTGTTCAATGTAATCCAGCCCCTCCAGAAATACGAACGATGTAGAGGCGATACGATTACTCATCTTATGATATGACCATCTTTACATCATCGATTACCACACTTTCTTTCAGCATGTCCGATGGGGCTCTTTGAATGGCTGCAGATATGGGTGTCCTAAGTTCGTCAACGTCAGTTGTTAGCGGTGGAACAAACACCCAATCTTTGATGATGTTCCCCTAAAAAGAATCACATGGGGTGATGACAGGGCTGCGAGGAGGCCATTGATGAAGAGCATGGTCGCGTTATCTATCGCCATCTTCGTAAACTTTCAACTGTTATTTTTGATTTCCGATGAACAACAAGGTTGTACTTTTTTTACTTACCCATCATACGTAGTATAGGGTAAGTCTTGTAATCGTTTTGAAAATCGAAAAAAAATTTTTGACGGATTTACACGTTTCAGACACTGGAGATTCCGAAAAACTTATTTTTAGAAAAAATTTTTTGCCGTCCGTCTGTGTGTCTGTGTGTGTGTCTGTGTGTCTGTAAACGCTCTATCTCCCGAAAAAATTGAGATAGAGACTTGCAATTTGGTATGTACTTAGTATGTAATAATGAGAGGAAGCCTATTTCATTTCAATAACCTCGATTAACCGGAACAATTTTTTTCGGACTTTCGAAATATTCGTTCTGATGAAAGGTATATAAAATTTTTCGAAATTGTTTATTTTAAGAAATGAAAATAAAAGACAATAAAAAAACATAAATTTTGCATAAAGCATGAAGTCGATCGGATAATTAGTTGCCGAGATATTTGGAATCCTATTTTCCACACTCTTCGATTTTTCATGACCCGGTATTTCATACTTCAAAGATATATTTTAATTGGAAATTTGACGCTTAATCAGATGCAATAAACTGCTAGTTAATAGGATTATTATTTTTGGAGTTATAAGGATGTTTCTTTCAAGCAATTCAGTAATCGAGCCTTTAAAGTTTGTGACGTCATCAAGCCACGATTTTATTCGAATTGCAATGCACTTTATAAGTAGTTTACACATTTTTATTTTAATATTTTACATTATGCATATCCATGATGGGTAAGTATTACGGTGGCCCCCAACGACTAGTTTTGTTTTCTTTTAATAACCCTGCAAATTTGGGATATTCATTTATGTACACCCTGTATAATTCTGGACGAAAATATATAATAACCTCTCCTGAGATATCCACGATTCCAAAAAGCGTACTTTATCTTTAGAAACCCTAGAAATCAATTTATGAGGGGCAGTCAAATGAAAACAGAATACCCGCCATAAAACACATTCCTCGCCAAAGTTGGCAACATTGTTGTGACATATCGATACTTCCATCTGGAGGGTTTGTAGAAATGCATATGACAGCTCACAGGTACTGACAGTTGTCTTTTTATTTCTTTGTAGATGAGCGTAGTGAAAAGTGTGTTCGCCCAGCATTAAAAATGGAGGCCAGCAAAGAAGATCGGAAAAATGTGGTTCGGTTTTTGGTGGCTGAGGTGCTGGAACACGCGAAATTCAACGTCGCATGTCTGCTGTCTATGGCGAACACTGGCTCGATGGGCCTGTCCTGGCCGGGGATCATCTTGCAGTGATGCCCGTCCTTCTGGAAATCTCTTATGCCATTCGTGCACACTTGTCAGTGACATGCAGTGGTCGACCTCGAACCTGCCTTAACTAGACATCAGCCAGCAGGTATGGATATCCGCGACATGCGGACGTACGGAAAGATTAAAAGTGCTCCCCAAACTTCAAGATCATACATGGTTCAGACTCTTCAAGGTATTCTTAGAAAGAATCGTATTTATCTGCATCCAAAATCCTTCAGATGCTGGGAAAATAAGGATATCCTAATGAATGAGGACTGTGCTCCTTATTATATATCCCTAAAAGACGGTCCCCAGGATACAGCTCCTATCAGTGACCCTGTAACCACCACCCACTCTCCTAATGTTGCAGTTCCAGAAATCAAGCAAGCCAGTCCATTTAAGACTCGTAGTGCAGGAACTGTTCTTCATCCTTTACGACTTTTTGAAGAGGATTTTTAAGGGTGGAGATGTGATATAATGTATCTGGTAATAAATAAAAAAGAGGCATATCGGGAACTGTGGGTTGGAGACTAGTCTTTGGTTTTGCGTCTGTGTTCTGAGTCTGTAACAATGCTGTACATATTACTTGCTTGAGATAGGTCTACATAATAAAGTGTTTTAAATATCTACCGAACTTTTATGTATAAAACTAAACCTGCTGCGCTATAATCCATTACAGTGTATAGCTTTGTTTTCTTTACCATGGTCCGAAGCGCATACGGAGAGCCAAATCCGGTCGTGCGCGCTAAAAGTCCCTCAGGACTCGGGTTCGGTGGTCGAAGACGCGCCGGGCGCTCCTCAAGCAACTGGCGGCACAGCCTAGTTTCACCATGGACCCACAGGTGCTATACAGCATATGCTCCGGTCAGGTGGTTAACCTAACGCGGAACGCTCAGTTCCCAAGCGAGCTTGGTACTCATTTTATCGACCACGAAGGCATGCAAGGTTGAGTGAACCTTGCCCCCGGAGTCGAACTCTGGACAAGTAGCATGGTAGCGCGACGCGCAGAGCACTAAGCTACCGGGTTTTGTTTTTACGTATACTACACTTTTTTTTTTTTTAGAATAGAGAGATTTATTTTTCACTACAGTAAAATATTTTTAACTCGTTTTGTAGGGAAAACATATTTCACTGAAAAAAAGCGTATGGAAATTTATGTATTAATTTTGTTGAAGAAGAAAGAAAAAAAATATCTACATTTAAAAAGATCAAACGGAATATTTTTGAAAAATTCTAAAATATACTAAAAAGGTGAAAAAATCTTGTAATTATCATACACTTAAAAAATAAATTGTTGCCAGCATTCTTCATGTTTGACGCAAACTTTGGTAGTGATTCTGATTACGGCAATATAAGGAAAGGTTAGCTCACGTCACTGTTGGTTAAATTATTGTTGGATAGAAAAAAAAACCTGTCCGTTCTTTATGATTCCTACTGTACAAGTTAGATGGGGCGATTTGATTGGTCTACTTTAAACAGGTTTATGATATGATTGACAGTGGGGGTATTTCGCTGAAAGAAGGTGCTGTGATAGCAATTTTTGTGCCATTTTCCTTATTGTATCATCGGAAAGTGTACAAAGTTATTCATAGAATTGGACCAAATTTCATAAATATATTATTGACTATAGCGTATGGTCCCAGTTGAAATTAGGGATATTCCCCAAGAAGAGGGCGCTGTGATAGCGATTTTTCTTTTGTATCATCGGAAAGTGTATGACAAAAATGTATTGGCAGATTGGTTGACGGAAGGGTTTGTTTGTAAACATGGCCTTTCCTTATATGTTTTTGGCTATTGACCACCAGGTCCCAGTTGAAAGTGAGGATATTTCGCTGGAAGGAGGTGCTGTGATAGCGATTTTTGTGCCATTTTCCTTATTGTATCATCGGAAAGTGTACGAAGTCATTCATAGAATTGAACCAAATTTCATAAATATATTATTGACTATGGCCGTCAAATACCAGTTGAAATTAGGCATATTCTCCCAGAAGGGACGCTGTGATAGTGATTTTTCTTTTGTATCATCGGAAAGTGTATGACAAAGATGTAGTGCTAGATGGCTTGACGGAAGTGATTGTTTGTAAGCTTGCCTCTTCCTTATAGCTCTGTAATTGAAGTGGAATAGTATAATAAATTGCATATGTTGCTTTGCACATTGTTTCAGTCATTTTTTGATTACCTAGTATCCAAATGCAAAGTATTCTATAAAGTATTCTGAAAGTCGAGTGAAGTTACTCCAAATATTTTTTCACTAGTAATATAGTGAATCGTTCAAGGTCACAATCGTGGTCGAAGTTTAATTAACCATATGTCTTAAACATTAAATTACACTTTTTTTATTGATTTAATTATAACTGATTTTCAGTTAGCCCCTTCAGAACCCGTGGTATACAAATGTGGAACTCTACTCTTTTCGTCATAGAAATTAAACTGTTTGATTTTTTTTTTTTTACATTTTTACTTTACTGCATTGCTTATGTTTGGCGCAAACTTTGGTAGTGATTCCGATTACGGTAGTAAGGAAAAGGCAGCTGATGTCTGGTTATTGATGCTATTTGGTCATCGCTATCACAGCGCCTTCTTCTTGGGGAATATCCCTAAATTCAACTGGGACCTCACGCCCATAATACTCAATAATATATTTATGAAATTTGGTCCAATTCTATGAATTACTTTGTACACTTTCCCTATTTGATACAATAAGGATATTACTGTTAGATAGCAAAGAAAACCCGCCCTTTCTTTATGACTCCTACTATACACATGAGATGGGGCTATTTGATTGGTCTACTTTAAACAGGTCTATGATATGATTGGCCTACGTCGCCATGATGATTCCTGCAATGATCGCTACGACAAAAATGTAGTGGTAGGTTGGTTGACGGACGTGTTTGTTCGTAAACATGGCCTTTCCTTAGACATTTAATTGGTTTTCCTTGGTTTCCATGGCTTTTCTTTGGACATAGCAGAATATTTTTTGCTTTGGAACAATACCAACAAATGGCACAACAGATACTTTTTTCCTCATAAAGTAAATGTTACTTTCATCTAAATTTGCTAAATGCTTTCAAGACAGTGTGGCCAAGAAAGTAAGAAATGTTGATAACTATTTAATTTAAACACTTAACAATAAAAAATTTTGAGGATTTGTGGATCATTTCCTTGTTTAAAGCCCTTCAATTTGTCAATGTATGGGTTTAGGTTATTGATAATTAAATTAATATTTTAAGGGTGCTGGTAGTTTTAGATCCATATTTGTCTGAACCTAAATTACCACTCCCCTAAAATATCAATTTCAGAAAAAGGGACTCTTTCTATCATCTACGGTGTCATTTTGTCAACAATAAAAATTTTTGAGGATTTGTAGATCATTCACTTGTTTAAAAGCCTTCAATTTGTCAATGCGTGGATTTAGGTTATTGATAATTAGATTAATATTTTAAGGGGGCTAGTAGTTTTAGATTCATATTTGTGTGAACCTAAATTACCAATCTCCTAAAACATCAATTTCAGAAAAAGGGCTCTTTCTGTCATCTACGGTGTCATTTTGTCAACAATAAAATTTTTTTAGGATTTGTAGATCATTCACTAGTTTAAATCCATTCAATTTGTCAATTTGTGGATTTAGGTTATTGATAATTAAATTAATATGTTAAGGGTTCTGGTAGTTTTAGATTCATATTTGTATGAACCTAAATTACCACTCCCCTAAAATATCAATTTCAGAAAAAAGGACTCTTTCTATCATCTACGGTGTCATTTTGTCAACAATAAACATTTTTGAGGACTTGTAGATCATTCACTTGTTTAAAGCCCTTCAATTTGTCAATGCGTGGATTTAGGTTATTGATAATTAAATTAATATTTTAAGGGTGCTGGTAGTTTTAGATCCATATTTGTCTGAACCTAAATTACCACTTCCCTAAAATATCAATTTCAGAAAAAAGGACTCTTTCTATCATCTTCTACGGTGTCATTTTGTCAACAAGAAACATTTTTGAGGATTTGTAGATAATTCCTTTGTTTAAAGCCCTTCAATTTGTCAATGCGTGGATTTAGGTTATTGATAATTAAATTAATATTTTAAGGGGGCTAGTAGTTTTAGATCCATATTTGTGTGAACCTAAATTACCAATCTCCTAAAATATCAATTTCAGAGAAAAGGGCTCTTTCTGTCATCTACGGTGTCATTTTGTCAACAATAAACATTTTTGAGGATTTGTAGATCCATCACTTGTTTAAAGCCCTTCAATTTGTCAATGCGTGAATTTAAGTTATTGATAATTAAATTAATATTTTATGGGGTCTAGTAGTTTTAGATCCATATTTGTGTTAACATAAATTACCAATCGCCTAAAATATTAGTTTCAGAAAAAGGGGCTCGTTCTGTCATCTACGGTGTCATTTTGTCAACAATAAACATTTTTGAAGATTTGTAGCTCATTCACTAGTTTAAAGCCCTTCAATTTGTCAATGCGTGGATTTAGGTTATAGGATTAAATTGATATTTTAAGGGGGCTAGTAGTTTTAGATCCATTTTGTGTGAACCTAAATTACCAATCTTCTAAAATATCAATTTCAGAGAAAGGGTCTCTTTCTGTCATCTACGGTGTCATTTTGTCAAAAATATTTTTTTTTTAGGATTTGTAGATCATTCACTTGTTTAAATCCCTTCAATTTGTCAATGTGTGGATTTAGGTTATTGATAATTAAATTAATATTTTAAGGGTGCTGGTAGTTTTAGACCCATATTTGTCTGAACCTAAATTACCACTGCCCTAAAATATCAATTTCAGAAAAAAGGACTCTTTCTATCATCTACGGTGTCATTTTGTCAACAATAAACATTTTTGAGGATTTGTAGATCATTCCTTTGTTTAAAGCCCTTCAATTTGTCAATGCGTGGATTTAGGTTATTGATAATTAAATTAATATTTTAAGGGTGCTGGTAGTTTTAGATCCATATTTGTCTGAACCTAAATTACCACTTCCCTAAAATATCAATTTCAGAAAAAAGGACTCTTTCTATCATCTTCTACGGTGTCATTTTGTCAACAAGAAACATTTTTGAGGATTTGTAGATAATTCCTTTGTTTAAAGCCCTTCAATTTGTCAATGCGTGGATTTAGGTTATTGATAATTAAATTAATATTTTAAGGGGGCTAGTAGTTTTAGATCCATATTTGTGTGAACCTAAATTACCAATCTCCTAAAATATCAATTTCAGAGAAAAGGGCTCTTTCTGTCATCTACGGTGTCATTTTGTCAACAATAAACATTTTTGAGGATTTGTAGATCATTCCTTTGTTTAAAGCCCTTCAATTTGTCAATGCGTGGATTTAGGTTATTGATAATTAAATTAATATTTTAAGGGGGCTAGTAGTTTTAGATCCATATTTGTGTTAACCTAAATTACCAATCGCTTAAAATATTAGTTTCAGAAAAAGGGGCTCTTTCTGTCATCTACGGTGTCATTTTGTCAACAATAAACATTTTTGAGGATTTGCAGATCCATCACTTGTTTAAAGCCCTTCAATTTGTCAATGCGTGGATTTAGGTTATTGATAATTAAATTAATATTTTAAGGGGGCTAGTAGTTTTAGATCCATATTTGTGTGAACCTAAATTACCAATCTCCTAAAATATCAATTTCAGAGAAAAGGGCTCTTTCTGTCATCTACGGTGTCATTTTGTCAACAATAAACATTTTTGAGGATTTGCAGATCCATCACTTGTTTAAAGCCCTTCAATTTGTCAATACGTGGATTTAAGTTATTGATAATTAAATTAATATTTTATGGGGTCTAGTAGTTTTAGATCCATATTTGTGTTAACCTAAATTACCAATCGCTTAAAATATTAGTTTCAGAAAAAGGGGCTCTTTCTGTCATCTACGGTGTCATTTTGTCAACAATAAACATTTTTGAGGATTTGTAGCTCATTCACTTGTTTAAAGCCCTTCAATTTGTCAATGCGTGGATTTAGGTTATTGGTAATTAAATTGATATTTTAAGGGGACTAGTAGTTTTAGATCCATTTTGTGTGAACCAAAATTACCAGTGCCCTAAAGTATCAATTTCAAAAAAAGATATCTTTCTGTCATCTACGGTGTCATTTTGTTTGTGAAAAAGCACAGAATGTGCATTTGTAGTGTTATTTTACTTCAGAGGTTAAGAGATTACAACTATTCATAAATTTCAAAAGATCGATTGTTTACAAATTGCAGTTTTAGAAGCTTTATCAACAGCAAATTAATTGCTTGATGAAAAAACAAATGAAAAACACCATTTTTTATCACATGACTAGGTAAAATACTTTAAGGGGGTCAAAATTTTTAATTTTCTTTATTTACAAGGATTTGTTAATGAAATATTTCCCTCCAATGTGTCTTTCTATAAGGAATATTTTTCAAAAAAAAAAAAAAAAAAAAAAAAAAGTTTTTTAAAACATTGCAATATTTTATAAAAAAAATACTTTAAATTTTAAGCTTATTTAATTTTTTATATAACTCAAGAACTACTTGCACGATTTCTATATTTTTTTCACTATTGTGTGTAGAAAAGGTTTCTTTTTAATTTTTTTTTAAATTCTATAATAACATTATATATATATATATATATATATATATATATATATATAAAATTATAACATTTATAATAAAATAACATTCATAATAAATAAACATTTATAATAAACATTTATAATAAATAACATTTATAATAAATAAACATTTATAATAAAATATTTTATAATAAAATTATAACAAAATTTATAATAAATTTAAAAGTAAAAAAAAAGTGGAGGATTTTTACTTCGAGAGCTTTATTTAAAAAAAAAAATTACATTAAAAATCCTGAAGACAATTTATTAAAAAATGTAACATAAAAACTCCGTTCAAAGTTTCATATTCATATCTTGCAATAAAGTTTAGATATATCATTTTAAACATGACAAATTATAAAAAAAAAATCCATCTGCGATAAATGGATTCGAAGTTTTAGTTACGGGCGGCGCAGGACTGACAGTACAACGCAAAAATTGTTATAGCTGCTGATGTAATCATCATAGCAATACGCGGTTTTCTTTATTTAATTTCTTTAACTTCCCTTACAAAAATTTCTTATAGAATTCTATAAAAAAATATTTATGGAACCCTTACGAAAATAGTTCACAGAGCTGTATAGAACTCTATAGAATTCTTTACAAGTTCTGCAGAATAGCCATTCTATAGAACACTATTTCTATAGAGTTTTAAAGAGTTCTATAGAATACTTTTTCTAAAGAAAATGTTTCTATAAAATTCTTAGAAGTTCTTATAGAATTTTTTTAAAGAACAGTTTTTCTATTACTATACATCTTATAGAATTAAATTCTATAGACTAGTGAGTCTATAGATTTTTTTTTATTAAAAAAATATTTCTTGGTCTTTTAAAATTTATGTGGGTAGTAATTTATTTATAACTATATATTAAAATTAAAAAATAACAATTAATTTTGTAATACATCAGTTTAGTATATAATTGAACTCCATAGATTTAATATGATTATATATATATATAATTTAATTCAATTCTAATATATTGTGATTAATTTGTCAATGTAATATTATATCAGTCAAACTGCTGAAATAAATTATGATTACTTAATTTGTTTATAATTCATTAATTTGTTGGTTAATTTTATAATCATTTATTAATTTGCTGTTAAATGTATAAAACCATCCATCTAATTTAATAAATTTTATTCACTAATAATATTGTAATTTTTATTCAGATATTTTAATCTGAAATATAAATATTTAATCAATTATTTCAGTTTTAACAAATAATAATTTATTAGACTTTAAATATTTTTACAGACTACTATGATTGGGAATGCAAATTACGAAAGAAATAAAGTTGAAATAGTGTAATAAGAGTATTGGAACTGTCAATGGTTGTGTCGTGCTGAAAGTGTTCGTTCTTCGTCCGTTCGTTGAAATCAAGCAGTATCGAGAATAGTTAGTACTTGGGAGGGTGACCACCTGGGTCCTATATAAAATTCTATACATATTTTTATAGAAGCTGTATATTTTTTCTATAGATATTTTTTATAGCAGCTCTATAGACATTTCTATTGAACTTCTACAGATATTTCTACAGCTTTCAGTTAAATAAGCTTATAGAAAAACGGGCCATAATTCTATAGGATTCTATAATGCGTTTTCTATAAATACTTTTTATAGAATTCTATAAGAAATTTTTGTAAGGGAAAACGCATTATAGAATCCTATAGAATTATGGCCCGCTTTTCTATAAGCTTGTTTAACCGAAAACTATATAAATATCTATAGAAGTTCAATAGAAATGTCAATAGAGCTTCTATAAAAATATCTATAGAAAAGATATAGAGCTTCTATAAAAATAAGTATAGACTTTTATATAGAATTCTGGTAGTCACCCTCCCAAATAGAAACCACTCTCAATGCTACTTGACTTCAAATGATCAGATGAAGAACGAATACTTACAGTAAGACACAACCACTTACAGCCTCAGAACTCTTATTACACTGTTTCAACTTTTAGGTAGCTTTCAATACAATAAAGTATAAAGCTACCTATTGCAGCCGTTCGGAGGAAAGCAGTTCCGGAAAATTTCGATATATTTTCACCGATCATGACCCACAGACGCCGAAACCACCCTCCGTCCAAATGTTGATTTATATATATAGATATATATATATCTCCACACACACACACACACACACACACATATATATATATATATATATATATCTGACCTATGTCATACGATAACGCTCGTATTTATAAATCAATTTTGATGAAACTAATTGTGTGTATGTATTAAGCTCACCAATGTCGCGACCGAGTTCGTTGGCTAGCTTGGCCCGCCATTTTGTTTCAAGATGGCGGCCACTTAAAAATTTAAAACTAAAATAAATATACAAAAAAGTTAAAATTTCAAATTTATTTTTTAATTAAATGTTAGGCCTTGATACAAGGATTCCAGAGCATTTTTTGGTTTACCTCTATCTTAAAAAATGGCTGAGATAGAGCAGTTTGAAATTCTATGGTGGCTGACATTTTGAAACAAGACAGCACATTACAAAAATTTTCATTGTTGTAATCATTTTCCCAATCACACGCATAAAACTATATATTCATATCCGTTAGCGCCAAATTCTGGCCAAACTTGGCGACAGTTGGCGAAATATCGCAAAATAAGTCTTCATAAATGAAGCCAATTTGGCTATAGCTGAATAATTTGGCGAATTTCTTATTCAAATTCAGTATTAACGAATCTTTTGTAAACGTTTTCTTTGCATTTTAACTTGCTGTTTTCGTGTAACATTAGCTAAAATTTTAAAACGAAGATATAGGAAAGCTACCTTTTCCTCCCGGTACAGGCCGGAAGGACTTTTTTGATTTGCATTCCCAATCATAATGGTCTTGCCAAAATATTTAAAGTCTAATAAATTATTATTTGTTAAAACTGAAATAATTGTTTAAATATTTATATTTCAGATTAAAATATTTGAATAAAAATTACAATAATATTAGTGAATAAAATTTATTAAATTACATAGATCGTTTTATAAATTTTAATAATTTATTATAAAATTAATGAATTATAAACAAATTAATTAATCATAATTTAATTCAGTAGTTGGACTGATATAATATTACATTGACAATTTAATCACAATGTATTAGAATTGAATTAAATTATATATATGTATAATCATATTAAACTTATGGAGTACAATTATATACTAAACTGATGTATTACAAAATTAATTATCATTTTTTAATTTTAATATATATTTATAAATAAATTACTACACACATAAATTTTAAAAGACCAAAAAATATTTTTTTTATATAAATAAATAATAATAAAAAAATCTGTAGAATCATTAGTCTATAGAATTTAGTTCTATAAGATGTAAAGTACCGTATAGAAAAAAATTTCTATAAAAAAAAAATCTATAGAATTTCTAAGAATTCTATAGAAACATTTTCTTTAGAAAAAAGTATTCGATAGAACTCTTTAAAGCTCTATAGAAATAGTATTCTATAGAATGGCTATTTTATAGCACAAGAATTTTATAGAGTTCTATACAGCTCTATGAACTATTTTCGTAAGTGTTTGTAGTATTTTATTAAAAAAGAAAAAAAAAGTCCTTCCGACCTGTGCCGGGAGGAAAAGGTCGCTTTCCTGTATCTTTGTTTTAACATTTTAGCTAATGTTACTCGAAAATAGCAAGCTAAAATGCAAAGAACCCTTTTAACACTAAATTTGAATCAGAAATTTGCCAAATTAGTCAACTAATAGCCAACTTGGCTTCATTTATGAAAACTTATTTTTGACGCCAAACAAGGCGATGTTTCACCAAATTTGGCGAAAACTTGGCGCTACCGGATAGGAATACAGTGAAACTCCAGTTATATGCGACAATTCTCGATCCACTAGACTTCTGTTCTAGCGTACTTCTGAGCCAATCACGGCTATCGCTGGATGGAAATGGAACCTCCTACTTGTTTACAAGTCTCGCTCTGAGGGGAATGGCAAGTTTGTTTTGTGACGATATGGATATTTAAAAAAGTAGATTTAAGCTCTGTTTTCAATTATTTCGTTGCGCTATTAAAGAGGAATATTTAATATTATAAGCTGAATAAAAGAAGAATCATCATTTACTATTATCAGTTGATTAAAAGAAGAGTTATCATTTGCAGTTATTTTTCAGTTACATAGCTGCCATGTGTTTCGCGAATTGAAGTGATTCTTTTCTAAGACGTATTGTATAAAAGGAAATACGGACTTTTCTTTTAATTGAATTTCTGAATTAATTGGCCAGCTGGTGTCTCTTTTGAAAGCAGAACTGTAATTTCTTCTTCTGCTTTGAAAGTGTACATCTGCTAGCCGAACTCGATTTAATAAATTGATTGTGAAACTTTATGAATTGATTACCACATTTAAAGAAAGGGCAGAGAGCTGAATAAAGCAATTTCAGGTTTAATAAGCATTGAGTTTTATGTCCATTATATTTATTTCTAATGAATAATTCTAAGCATCTGTGTATTATTTGCATATTATTTAATAACATTAAACAGTGATTTAACATGCCTGTTTTCATGTAAATTTTCAACGAATAAAAGTCATTTCAATCTATTTTAGTAATGGGAGATTTCCAAAATAACTGCCTGTTTAATACTTTAACCTTAAAACACATAATTACATTAAAAAAAAAAAACCTTTTGACATGGGTATAACATAACATATATATGTATTATAAAATGTATTCATTTACGTGTTTATATGTACTTAAGTGATTGAGTGTTAGATTATTGTAGTTACCAAATTACCGAAATTTAACATCCTGATTTAACAAAGTTATAAATATTTTTAACTAGACTAGTTTAAATATACAAGAATACAAAAATTTCTTCTAATATATATTTATATAATAGTTTAAAATTTAATATTAATGTCTGCTCTTTAGTCTTTATACATCTCATGAGTATTATTATAATTATTTTACAAAACTTTTTATATCTGTAGTTGAAAATAAAGGTAGAGAAAACTTTATTGTTCCTTATTTAGCGTAAACAAAGTGTGGAAAAATAGTAATATTAATGTAAACTAAATTACTACTTTAATTTTTATTTATTGAAAAGCTCTTATTAAAATGGTAAGTATTTTTATTACCTCTCAGGGGTATTAGCTATATTTTTAATTATGAATTCAGTTATAATAACTTTTTGTCAATTAGATATTTTTTACTATAGGATCATTAGACCTTGCACTATCTTCCTTAGAATAACATTTTTCTTGGTCAAAATTATTTTGAAAAAACATTAAACATAATTTTTTTTTAAATAATATCAATTAAAATCACCAGTTATTAACCTTTTTTTTTTTTAATGTAACTTTGAGAAACTTATAAAATATCACTTTCCTACTGAGTATTAACTTATCAGAAATCAATAACACGTAACCATTTTTGGAATTTAAACCAAATTATCTGTGTGATAGTAATCCTAAAATGGTAGTTAATTTGAAAATGACTGATAAATAATTCTATTTAGATAACAAATAAAATTCTTTTGAAATATACGTATGTTTTGTATGTTGAATGTTACCTCTTTTTAAAAGAAACTTGGGTACTTTTATGTTAGCCAGGCACAGATAATAAATTGCTAAATATTGTTCCCATCACCATCATTTGTATTCTATTCATTTCATTTAAAACATAAACTTTTCATTCATTTCATTTAAAATACACACACAAAAAAAGGATAATATCACAAACAAAACGATTTTATTTCTACATCAAAGCATTATTTCAAATTTAATATTTTCATATGCAAAAAATAAAAGCTGCTGTTGGTGAAATGTGTGCAGGCTAACATAAAAACACCAAAACTTTCTTCTATAATTTTATGCTTATGATTACATAATACTTCCTTATTGCTAATTAAGGATTCTATCATGTATAGTTTCTGCCTTTCCTTTCATACAGGGCTGAAACTATCTTTTTTTTTTTTTTCATCCAGGGCAAACATGGATTGCAGTATAATACATCTCCGTAGCATAAAAATTTTACCTTGACCCAAGCAAATTTATAAAAATTAAAGCAAAACAGTGTAATTCAAAGGCAAAATCAGTTTGAGGTCATTTAGCATTACATTGGGATCAGGGCCCGACTAGCAAGTTTTTGTGCCCAGAGCACTTTCAATTTTTCGTGCCCCCTTAGCTTGATTTACTGATAATAGTTTTTTTTTCTTTTTTTTTTTACATATTGCACGCTTATTTGAAGAGTGTCAACTCAAAAAATTACGTTTTCCAGAAAACTGAAAAACAGTTCCAGGAATAAAAATAAAATATTGTCATCTATTATTTATTGAAATGTGATTTTAACCACAGATTGAAATATAGTTTTCTCATTTTATCGTATTAATAGCTCAAATATCACATTTTTTTCAATGTGCAATATGATAAAATTGAATTATTTGATAAATACAGCGCATCAGTTACTAGAAAATAATAAGAAGTATACTTATTAATGATTTATTGATATTAAATGATAAAACCAAACTGATACTGAGTGCAAAAAAAAGTCCTAAAAGAAATAAAAACGTTAAGTTCAAACGCAAAAGAAAAAAACGTGCTGCTTTCTTTTCTACTTCAACAGAACACGGGTCTTGCTCCGTCCGTCAGCAAATGTGACCACGTGTGGGGTTGTTACTTATTAGTTTGATTGACAATACGACAAGCCAATCAGATAGTTCTGCTGAACCTCAGAAGTACGCTAGAACAGAAGTCTAGTGGATCGAGAATTGTCGCCAGTTATATACGTTTTGCTCGGGACTGAACAACAAAACGCATAAATCAGTAAAACGTACAACTCAATTAATGGTCTACCGGAACCATTTTTAAAATATATCGTAAAACCTTTGTTCCGCTAGGGAGTTCGTTACCTTTAATATCGAAAACGGAAGTTTCCTAAGTATTACTGCACCCATGAAATACATTCTCGGAAATGGAACAGAGTAGAAAAAAGGTTACATAAGAAAAGTAAACATAAAGTTATTTCATTATGAAATCTTTATTAAAAATATTTTTAATACACATAGAGTACTTATGTAAATCATTTATCAAAAAACATTTCAGTAGTTTACTGAATCTGGTTGCCAACATTGAACAGCAAACTGCATTTCTGTTAATAATGCACAATGCAGCCGCCTTATAGTTACTGCTCTTACTACTAACGAACTGCTTTACTACGTCAAAAGCCTTCATATCAGCTTCAAAGTTTGAGTGAGATCTTTCAAATCAGACTCATCCGACGCGTTGTCAGTGTTTTCGGTTACAAAATGTATAAATGAGACAAAATTTTGTCCGGGAACGCAAAAACGTAACGTATAACTGAGGCAAATGTATAACTCAAAATGTATAACCCAGCTAATTTTTAATGGCATTTGTCCGGGACCGCTGAATTGAAACGTATAACTAAGGGAAACGTACAACTCAGGTAACGTATATCAGGAGTTCAACTGTATATAGTTTTATGCGTATGAGTGGGAAAATGAATACAACAATGAAATATAATAATTTGCGAGAAATCGCGTTCACTAAAACTCACAAATTAAGCGTTGTTTTTTTCTAATGTGCTGTCTTATTTCAAAATGTCAGCCACCCTAGAATTTCAAACTGCTCTATCTCAGCCATTTTCTAAGATAGAGGTAAAACAAAAAAAATGCTCCGGAATCCTTGTATCAAAGCCTAACACGTAAGCAAAAAATAAATTTGAATTTTTAACTTTTTTGTATATTTATTTTATTTTTAAATTTTTCAATGGCCGCCATTTGGAAACAAGATGGCGGACAAAGCTGGCCAACGAACTCGGTCGAGACATTGGTGAGCTTAATACACACAATGAATTTCATCCAAATTGCTTAATAATGTAATCAACAAATAAAATAATCAATCCGAAATCAATAAGTAAATAAGTAATCAACATTTGAACGGAGGGTGGTTTTGGGGTCTGGGGGTCATGATCGGTGAAAATGTACTGAAATATTTCGGCATTGCTTTCCTCCGAACGGCTGCAATAGGTAGATGTATACTTTTAGGTAGCTTTCAATACAAAAAAGTATAAAGCTACCTATTGCAGCGGTTCGGAGGAAAGCAGTTCCGGAAAATTTCGATATATTTTCACCGATCATGACCCCCAGACCCCAAAACCACCCTCCGTTGAAACGTTGATTTATATATATAGATATATCTATATATCTATATATATTAGATATTATATATATTATATATATATATATATATATATATATATATATATATATATATATATATATCTGACCTATGTCATACGATAACGCTGGTATTTATAAATCAATTTTGGTGAAACTAATTGTGTGTATTAAGCTAACCAATGTCTTGACCGAGTTCGTTGGCCAGCTTGGTCCGCCATTTTGTTTCAAGATGGCGGCCATTTAAAAATTTAAAACTGAAATAAATATACAAAAAAATTAAAAATTAAAATTTATTTTTTAATTACGTGTTAGGCCTTCATACGAGGATTCCAGAGCATTTTTTCGTTTACCTCTATCTTAAAAAATGGCTGAGATAGAGCAGTTTGAAATTCTAGGGTGGCTGACATTTTGAAACAAAATAGCACATTAACGCGATTACTCGCAAATTATTTTCTTTCATTGTTGTAATAATTTTCCCAAACATACGCATAAAACTATATATTCATATCCGTTAGCGCCAAAATTGGCTACACTTGGCGAAATATCGCCAAATTTGGCGACCAAAATAAGACTTCATAAATGAAGCCAATTTGGCTATTGCTCAATAATTTGGCGAATTTCTTATTCAAATTCAGTATTAACGAATCTTTTGTAACCGTTTCTTTGCATTTTAACCCCTTCAGGGGCAAAGTACTCTTGTAGCTAAAATATTGAAATGATAGGTTGACACCAGGATTCACGAATGAATTTATTTTAAAATAAGTAAAAGCTTTTCCTCATGTACCTTATAAATTCAAAATTTGATTATAAAATTCTGGTGTCATTGTGGCATTTTGGAAGTAAAATTAAGTGGTATATATAATATACCGCCGCCCTTCAAGGGGTTAACTTGCTGTTTTCGTGTAACATTAGCTAAAATTTTAAAACGAAGATATAGGAAAGCTACCTTTTCCTCCCGGTACAGGCCGGAAGGACTTTTTGCATTAAAAACTACCTAAAAAAAAGATTTTTTTTTTTTTTTTTTTTTTTTTTTTTTTTTTTTAGAATTTTGACTTTCGGACCCCCTTAATGGGTTTAAACAACTTACCATCCAAGGGTACTTGTATGGCGGAAGAACAAGATCTCCCTGTATAATTAGAGGACGAGCTTTCTTGCGATTGATCACTCCACAGGCTGTAATGGTTAAGTTTATTTAATAATACAGTAAAAGGAAATAAGAAATTTGAAGAGCACATAAAACCTCATGTAAAACATATAAAATAAAAAATATCCCTGACGGCTCGGCCTACAGGCACAGGTAGATTTCAAAGACGCAGACCGTGGGGCGCCTGTTTGTTAGAAATTGCGGAAGAAATGACCTTTTTTGCCATGATGCAGCAGTTGGGACCGCCCACTTCGAAATCTAACTTGTTTGCAGGCGGAGCCGGCAGGATTTTTTTTGTTTTTATTTATTTATTTATTTATTATTATTATTATTTTTGCTGCAAGGGTTGGTCCTATAAAAAACTTGTCAATATAAAAGTTTTAGATAATATTAAGAGGATTTATAATAAATTTAAGCGGATTTGATATCTTGTGAATTGGCGAAGGTATGAATTTTTTTCTTTTAACCCCCCCCCCCTCGGGGCCCTTTTTAATGATATAAAAAATATGTCATACATAAATTTTCGGCCCTTTTCCTAGAAGTAATAATAACTTCAAACGGATTCTATACGTATCATAAGTAAGAAGTTATGGGGTATTTTCTGTTTTCACAAAGAGCCCCCCCCCCCATTCCCTACTCCCCTTGGTTCGATTTTGCCCATCAACGAACTTGACTGACATTTTATGCCGGTAGAGTTTATGCATCAGTTTGGCATAGATTTGTGCATAATTATGGAAGTTATCGTGTCCATAAAAAAGTGATATAGATATATATATAGATAGATTTATATATATAGTTTTGAACTGGGGGTGGTTTTGGGTTCTGGGAGTCATAATCGGCGTAGATCTGCAAAAATATTTCAAAAATTTCAACTTAGGGGAGAATGTAATAGGAGCGTTTCTTACGAAATCTACGTAATATTTGTAATATTATAGTAATAAAATATTTTATCATTCTTGTGTTCTACAAGTTGGTTATGATTAACGTGGAGGTGTTTAGAGCTCGTTTATTATGAATGGGGTGGTGCAAACGCATCACCATTTCGTATTTATACTATTAAAACCAGCCTCATTCAACCTTTTACTTACCCATCATACGTAGTATAGGGTGAGTCTTGTAATCGTTTTGAAAATCGAAATAATTTTTTTGATGGATTTACACGTTTCAGACACTAAAGATTCCAAAAAACATATTTTTAGAAAAATGTTTTTGCCGTCAGTCTGTCTGTGTGCCTGTGTGTCTGTGCATGTGTCTGTGCATGTGTCTTATCTCCCGAACAAATTGAGATAGAATTTTGAAATTTGGTATGTAGTTAGTGTGTAATAATGGAAAGAAGCTTATTGAATTTCAGTAACCTCGATTATCCGGAACTATTTTTTTCGAACTGTCGAAATATTCGTTCTGATAAAAGGTAGATAAAAAATTTCGAAATTGCTTATATTAAGGAGTGAATATAAAAGTCAATAAAAAAACATAAATTTTGCATAAAGAATGAAGTCGGTAGGATAATTAGTTCCCGAGATAATTGTAATCTTATTTTCCAGACTCTTCGATTTTTCATAACCCTGTATTTTATTCAAATTTCAATTCAAAGATATATTTTAATTGGAAATGAGATGCTTAATCCGACGCAGTAAACCGCTAGTTAATATATTATCATTTTTGGAGTATCATTTTTGGAGTGTTTCTTTGAAGCATATAATGTAATAGAGCAGGGGTTCTCAAACTTTCAGACCGACGTACCGCAAAATCGAAGTTCATACTTCCGCGTACCACCAGGTAACAAACGTAAAGCTAATATAGAAAAACCTGTCTGAAACGCAATATCTCTCCGGGTTTTTGTGTTTCCGTCATAGCAGGTTTTACTGTATTTAAAATAAATGATTACATTACTAAATTGACTGCTTTATAATAACATTCAAGTAAAAAGTAGTATCACCATTAAATTTTAATAATGCATTTATCAAATTTATTTAATTTTTAATAATGCATAATTATCAAAATACAGTATTTTGATATAGTAAAAAAAACTTTAATACTTAAGTACATATTGGTGCACACTGATTCATATACTGTTATAGTAGGCTAATGAAAAGGGTGGGCGTGTTTTATCAAGCACAACTTCCTCATGTCTGGCTCAATATTAGGAAGTTTTAGTCATAAGTCAGATTCGATGTTTAGTTTATTCCTGTATTTGTTTTTCATATAACAAAGGGGGGGGAAAGCACATTCACAGAGGTATGTTGTGCTAAACACAAACAGACTTTGACGATATTAGATGGTACTCTGATATTCTCGTCAGCGAAAATTCTGTTACATTCATTCTTTTGAATGTGGACTCCAGTAATCCATCACAGGAGAGGAGAGCTGAATAAGTTCACTACTTTCCTCTCTCGTGAGATACAGTGGCAGGGTGTTTCAAATGAGAAACGAATTTCTTATCCAAAGCTTAGTTAGCGCATGTAACATAGGCTCAATACAACCGTATTAATAATCTGGATACCTTTAAATGTGACAATAATGTCGCTCAGTAGGCAAGCACTTGCAAGTTTCTTCACACATTAATGAATCTATCACCTCAATACATATGTTGATTCTATCTGAAATCAGCACTCCATATGACCACAGTTTTTGTTTGATTTAAATAACCTTACTCTCTTGACCATTTTAAATAACCTTATTCTCTTAAAAACTGATTTCCATGAAATAGGGGGAAACTATAACACTTTTTGTACAAGAGAAGAAAAATATTTCAATGAACACAATGAATTAATTTATGAATTATGTTTGAAATAAGACTTTCATTTCAACACCTCCTAGAAGCTCTTCTAGTACAAAGAGAACAATGGGTTATAAATTACACTTGGAATGTTATTTTGTTTTAACTCCTCCTACTCACAATAGCTCCTCCTACTTCCAAGCATTCAGATTTTTCCTTCAGGTAATTCAATTTATAAAGCATGTTTAAAAACAGTTCTTCCGCTAATTAAAAATATTTCATTCGTATATTAATTTTTAAATTAGGTCTTTATTAAAAAATTCAATTTTTATGTATATAAATCTAATAATTGTGTTTTTTATTCTGAAAAACTGATACTACCATAAGCGGTGTGTGCGAATTTCAGCAAGTCTGCTATACCAAACATTTCTCGTAACAAAAAAATAGAAAAAGTGTTTACAGATCCTAAATCGCATTAGAAAATTTTTTGAAAACTTCCAAGTAAATAAAGACAAGCCGTTTTTGATTCCATAATAATATGCTGCATTTTGTATTTTATTTCACGTACCAGTATTGGACTTCTGCGTACCAGTAGCTAGAGCTTCACGTACCAGTACTGGTACGCGTACCATAGTTTGAGAACCCCTGTAATAGAGCATTTAAAGCGAGGCTAACGAAAAAGAAAGGCTACCACGGTGCTTTACGCGTATCTTTTTTTACAGACTGCGGGAGTCACGTGATGCTGGAATGCACCGATGCAGGTGTACGAAAAGGGCATCACGTCACTCTAGCGGTCTGTAAAAAAGGATAAGTGGAATGCACCGCGGTAGCCTGTCGTTTTCGTTAGCCTCGATTTAAAGTTTATGATGTCATCAAGCCACGATTTCATTCGAATTGCAATGCATTTTATAAATAGTTTACGCATGTTTTATTTTCATATTTTATATTTTGCATATCCATTATGGGTAAGTATTACGGTGGTTCCCAACGACTACTTTTTCACGCGGACTGCAAACATATGTTTGGGACGTTAGGTGGGCCGTAACACACTTATTATATAATAATGTGAGAAAGGGTATTTAAAATAGTAAGATAACAAAAGTTGTATAACAAATCTACATAATAAATTTTATATAATCAAGGGAATTTTACGTTTGTCGCAGAAGAAATGTTAACAGAATAGTGTAACACCAATATTTCTAAACAAAATATTTTTATTGCAGATTATCTAGAAATATTCCGCAAAGTTGTTTGGAAATCCTATATATTAAAACGAAAAGGGATTTTCATCAAATTCTGCTTTTCACACGAAAATGACCCATTTGCGCATGCTTAAAACTAAATGTAGAATCTATGCAGTTTTAGAGTACGCTCGAACGAGAAAAGGGTGGCTGAGTAGTATAAGGCGCGGTTTTTCTCTGTTCCAATCATCGTGTCGGTTTGATACCGACTCCGGACCGAATGATTTTTTTTTATTTTATTGGAAATAATTCATTTTAATAATGACATATTTAATTCAGGAGGAAAAGTTATATAATTTGTATTTTTGTTATTCGAATGCTTTATAATTAAGTAAAATGTACCACTCAAAAATATTTTGTTTTAATTGCTAAATTTATATTAAAAGTATTTAAATTAGAAGATCGTGCATATAATTATCGATTAAATAAATTGAACTGGTCTTCAATTTTTATTATATTTGGTATGACCATTATCAAGATGTCATATGTATAGTAAGATAAGTATATGATTATTTTTCGTAAAATGGAAAAATAAAAGGAGAGAAAGCAAAAAGAAAGAAATATATTCATACAGGAACTCTAAATTATCTTGATATCTATGATTTAACACCTAAACAATGTGTGAAAATGTAAAATAAAAATTCAAGTTATTAAAAATATGTATTATAAATCGTTAGCTGCAAACAGCAAAGTTTAAATTCAGGGTTTTAGAATCAGACTGATAAAAATTAATTTAATGAAAAAATTTAAAAGTCGTGTAGCTAAAAATAAATCAGAAATATTAAATACTAGATGATCCTCCCGGCGTTGCTCGGGCCCGTGATAATAAAATTAAGCAGATCTAAAGCTTGTATGATTTTATATATTATCCGATTTTGTATAAATTATTTATTTAAAATTGCTTTGCATGGCGACTGAAAATCATTTATTTCCACTTTCCACCGATACGGGCGCATTCTGATAAATGAAATTTGTTTTGTGCAAATTAGAGCAAGGCGTTAACCCCCCCTCCCTCCCCATACCCGCAAATATAACGAATAATTTGTTCAAGAAAACCACCTTCATCTACACTCACGCGATCATTAAAAAAAGAATTAAATTTTTCTGATAATTAGAACATAACGAAGACGTTACGCTAGCCGGCAGATGACAACACTTCCCATTCTCAATTTAAGATCTATATCTTAATTAGTTATGTAAATTTTTGTTCATTAGTAAAAATTGGCAATTATTTCTTTTCATTTTCGCAAACTAAATGGAAGGATCGGCCAGAGAAACAGATATCTTTGCAGTTCATTTTTTAATGAAAGCAGATCCCTGTCTGAAACTTTCTCGTCTTTTTTTCACTGTCGCCGGCAGTTTTTTGCATAAATTAAGAAAAATTACCGGCCGAATTTTTCAAAAATCGCATAGTCGAATGCAGATTTTTTTTTTAGATATGCTCAGAAATTGTCAAATTGATATCTTAATTAGTTTTCTTAAAATTAGCTAATTAGTAAATAATTTCGAATTCGTTCATTTCCGCTTGCAAATCCACAACAGAAGTTCTTATCTTTAGCTATTTTGATTTAAAAGATGGCATTTTCGACGCGATGTTTAATGATATTATAATTAATATCTTGAGTAATTAACAAAATATTAAAATTCGGAGACTCAGGTGCACATGGTCAGGCCTTAGACTATCCACACCTAATTTTTCAGACTTCTAGGTGGGCTAGATTTTGCTAGCCATCGAAGACAGACAGACAGACAAACAAACACACACACACACAGAGCGAAATCTTCTTTTATTAGTATAGATTGTTATTTTTTCAAAATATTGGGACTGTGGTAAATAAAATTTAACAAACGACAATATTTTTTTAATTACTTATTTTATATTATAAGTATTTAAATTAAAAGATTTTGCATATAGTTATCTATTAAATAAAGTGATCTAAACTTTTATCTATATTTTGTATGACCATCATAATAGATTAAGAAGAACATTTATTTTCTTACAGTGTATTTACAAAGTAAAGCTTTATATATCTGCTACGTGTATGCAATAATTACACTGTAAAAAACACATTTTTTTAACCTTCGGAAATATAATACAACCACATACGAAAACATACAATGAACTTCTCCGAGTGACCCACGATTCCCAGTAGCGTTCTTTATCTTTAGACATCACAGAAACTTATGTATTTTTTAGATTTAAAGAAACATTAACAAAAACAAAGTATCTTTTGCTGCCACTGATTTTAGGAAACCTTTCCGATTAATTTTTATAGCGTACTAATCAGTTTTCTCAAACCGGAATATCGGTTTTTACTATGATATATATCATCAATTAAATATTTTCATCTGCTAACTGAATTTATATACTTAAAAGAGTAAACAAAATAATATTAATGTTAATGTTATTGTTATAGCTGTTAATTTATCATGTTTGTCTAGAGTTGCAAAAATCCGGTTTATTCCCAGGTTTGTTTCTAATAGACCCGGTTTATTCCCAAAAGACCTGGTTTATTCCCCAAAAACCCGGTTTATTCCCAGGTTTAAACCGGGTTTTTTCCAGTCTTTGCAACTCTATGTTTGTCTATAAAGCGTGTTTGTTGAACATGAAAATGTTTACTTGAGAATGGATGGCATACGCATAATCTATATTCAGTGATAGAAATTGGGTAATGAAAGGTAGGTGTGAAGTGACGCCTACTGTAAATATCTTAGGCGTCGAATAAATATTTCTAGTTGCAATTTCTAAAATTCACATAACTGTATCGTTATATGCTACTTAGAAAATCATGAATATTTTGTTTTTATTTAAATTATTGAAGATCATAATCTACAATATTATGATAATTGAAGCAACTGTAAAACTGATAAAGCCTTTTTAATTAATTACTACATTTTCAAATTAATAGAAAAATGCACTTAACCATGTTAAACAAAATTAAACCTAACAAAATTTTATCAATTGTTGATAATTACACTTAAATTTAGTTAAAAAAAAAAAAAAAAAAAAAAAAAACTATACATATAATATAATTACAGACGAATATTGTTAACATATAATCTAAAAGACTACAATTTTTTTTTTTTTTTTTTTTTTTTTTGTGTGTGTGTGTGTGTGTGTTAACCATTAAAATAATAGTACCATCTTATCTGTTGGGACAGCATTATCAATTCATGTTAAGCAAAAATTCACATTAAGCGATTTAATGCTAACAATGCTTGACTGCATACAGATTGCAAAGATGAAAGTCAAACAATACCCACTGATTTTAATGAAGTTAGATAATAAAATCAGGATGTCTGACCGTCCTTCAGCTACATCATTTCACAGAGATTTATAGCTTTATCTGGACAAAAATCTGCTAAATTGCGTGTATACAGTTTTATTAATAAATCATTAACAATATCAGAGGATAAACGGTTATGTGTATAATTTTTAATTAAATTAAACTGACTAAATCCCTTTTCACATTCAGCAGTGCTAAATGGCAGGTTAAATATAAAGTTTAGAAATTTGCATAAATTAATATATTCATTTGGATTTGTACACTCTGCTAAAAATCGCTGTCAAACTGTCTCACATTAGAATTTATGTTTGGTGTGTGACCAAATTATTAAAAGTGGATGATTGGCTAAGTTAAACAAAAAATAAGTATTAAAATAACTTAGGCGTCAAATTTGATGCCCGGGCATAGTTTTCTAATCGTCAAATGCAGTTGCATTTCACGACTGACGACTGCTAATTTCGAACACTGTCTATATTCCGGGTTGAGAATACTGATAAATACACTATAAAAACTACGCGGGAACATTTTCGAAAATCAGCAACAGCAAAAAAAACTTTGTTTTTATAAATGTTTCTTTAAAGCTCGGAAATATATTGGTTTCTCAGGTTCTGTGTACTTTCGTGTGTAGTTAGGATATTTTCCTAGATTAAAGAACATTTGTGTTTTTTTACTATGTATACCATCGCATTCACTTCTGAGCATTTATAAAAAATATCGATAAATACAGAATTTAAATATCTTGATAAAATCTATTTCGAAAAAATTCAATTCAAGGAAACCGCTTCGAAATCTTGAATTCTAACATTTGTTCATTCTCACGAATTTCAGCATTTATTTTTTATTTAGTTGAAAAGTGTTTATGAATTCGGTTTGTCAGTCTCTCTGTCTGTCCGAGCTCTAACTCGCGTAAACATACTCGGATTGTCATGCATATTGATATATAAACAGTAAAATAAGTTTTATTATATTGTTGATATGTTTCGATTTTATCGGAGCCATTATCAAAACAAATGAGATTATTCTACAATTGCACGGTCTATGAAGTTATTATTTGAAACGCCATCATTTAATTTTCCACGTACTTAATATATAACGATGCAGCATAATTATTACTTACCAAAATTATAGTTTGAGTTATTCCATGGTTACAAATATGGAAATAAACATCCAAGTAATAACAAAAAAATAACGTGCGTAATTTGAAAAAGTACGTGAAAAATTTAAAGATGGCGTTTTAAATAATAATTTCATAAACCGTGCAATTGTAGAATATTCTTATTTGTTTTGATAATGCCTCCGATGGAGAGCCGAAACATGTCATCAGTCTAATAAAACTCATTTTGCTGTTTATACAGTTTTTATTTTACGCCTTTTAGCAATTAAAAGAAGTATGTTACACTCTAAAAACGACATTTTCAAAACTGAGCAAAAAATTCTCAAATCTGAGTAGGTCGCATAGTCAAAATGGCTCCGAATCAAAATGACTCACATGTGTACACTCATTTCTGAAAACATGCACACACTCAAGAATAAAACATCATGTGCTCCTATTTCAGTATGTCCATGTTTCAAAAATGAGTATTAACTGATTTCTATGTGCTCATTTTTGAGTGTGCCCATGTTTCAAAAATGAGTTTGAACTGATCCTAATCATTTTTGAGTATGTCCATGTTTCAAAAATGAGTATGAACTGAACTCTATGTGCTCTATTTTGAGTATGTCCGTGTTTCAATCTTCTGAGTATTTTTGATATTTCAGAATTGAAAGCATCGGGTCGTCCTATTTGAAACAAACAGTTTCATAACAAAATGAAAACGTCGATTTACCTAGATTTGAAAGTGTCATTTTTTTCAGTGTATGCATGTTATTTATAGTTTAAATTCATTGCTCGTGGATTAATTTGTATTACAAAAATCTTCATTCAACTAAAAGATAATAAATATTCATTTAATTTGAGGAATCTCACATAAATACAATGTTCAATAATTTTTCGTTAACATAAACCTGCTCCTTTCTGTGATTGAAGTGTTTTTATCATTAATCTAGAACAATTTTTCCTATAATAGAAAATCATAACTATTTTGTAGCTGATAGAGGAGGAAATTATGTTTCTTACTTTGACAAGAACCTCCCATTCTTGGTTCTTGTATATTGGGACGGTTGGGACTCATTGGAGAATATTTTTTTTCATTTCTTCCGCCATAGGGTCGAAACGTCTTACATCTAAACGGATCATTGTGGGACACCGCAGACTGAAAATATATTTACAAATTAAGAATAATATTTCATGGAAAATAGTTTATATTATGTAGAAATATTACACTTTTTAAAAGCAAAAATTAAAATGAATTTGGTTATTTTAAGAGAAATAATGGATTAATTAAAACTAAAGGTATATTTAATTAAAGTGATAAAATATTAGACAAAAAGGCTTTAAAAAACTTTTAATATAAAAATACGACAGGAGAACTGCAGCTTTGGCCAGACTACATAGGATAGAGCCTTTACAGATTGATTTTAAGAATAGTAAAGTAAGTTATTCACCATGATTTTCCCATCCATTATTCATTATGATAACATATATTATACAAAATGTTTATAAATACCTTTTAATATAAAAATACCACAGAAAAATTACAGCTTTGGCCAGACAACATAGGATAGAGATTTTACAGATTGATTCTAAGAATAGTAAAGTAATTTATCCATCATGATTTTATTTCCCATCCATTATCTATTATGATAAAATATTAGACAAAATGTTTATAAATACCTTTTAATATAAAAATACGACAGAAGAACTACAGCTTTGGCCAGACCACATAGGATAGAGCCTTTACAGATTGATTTTAAGGACAGTAAAGTAATTTATCCATCATGATTTTACTTCCCATTCATTATCCATTATTATTGGATTCGTGAAAATTTTCGACTTCCGGTTTTTGACGGATTTATACGTTTTAGCAGGTCTTGAACACGATTTGACTACTTTTAGAAAATGTCTGTCTCTTTGTGTATGTGTGTATGTGACAAAAATTTTGTAGGCGCTTTATTTCAAGAACTATTGCACGGAATTTAATAAAACTTCAGAATCAGTCAGACGTTGGCATAATTTGTTGCTGATTAGCTTTTGGTGTAAATCATATAACAGGTTGTACTGCTATGCTGCATTTTTCAGGATTTACACGATTTTAGTGATAATCATATCAACAAGAATTAATACACGGAATTTTATCGAACTTCATATTCTGTTAGACAGTAAACATAAGTTGGTGCTGATTATAAATTCTAAAATGCATAATTAAAAAAATTATGCATTTTAGTCGGATGTGCCAGACCCAAAATTTTCTTCTATAATGTATGTTAATACTTCATGTGGATACATGTTAATGCTTCAAAAAGTGTAATTCTTTTACAATTATGTATTTTAGAACAAAAAATTGTCACCAGTTATATGATTTACACGAAAACCTGATCAGCCTCAAAATACGTCAAGGTCTAACAGACTATGATGTTTGATGAAATTCCGTGTATTAATTCTTGTTGATATGACTATAGCTAAAGTCGTGTAAATTCTGAAAAATGCAGCATAGCAGCGCCACCTGTTATGTGATTTGCACCAAAAGCTAATCAGCAACAACTTATGTCAACGTCTAACTTAATCTGAAGTTTGGTGAAAATCCGTGCATTAATTCTTGAGCTAATGCACGGTATTACATTACATTATTAGAGCTATTCCGTAAATCATGAAAAATTCAGCATAGTATCGTCGTCTGTTCGGCGGTTTACAACAAAAACCAATCAGCACCAATTTATATCAAGGTTTAACTATGAATCCAAAGTTTTTGTCACATACAGACAGGCAGAGAGACTCACAGACAGACAGCTTCTAAAAACAGTCAAATCGTGTTTAGGACTTTCGATCAAGGACTTTATATCAAGGTCTAACTATGAACCAAAGTTTTATTGCATTAGTTCTTGAGATAGAGCATCCAAAAAATTTGTGTCACATACAGACATTTTCTAAAAACAGTCAAATCGTGTTCAGAACCTTCTAAAACATATAAATAATTTGAAAACTGGAAGTCGAATTTTTTTTTCACGAATCTAATACTTTCTTCCTGTAAAGATAGAAGAAAGTAAAAATATACATTATAACGCTCGTTCAGTAGTTAGGTATTTCAGTTCATTTATTTTATTAAATAATTTTCTCCTTTCTAAAATGTCACACATATATACAGCATTACATTACATTACATTATAGGAATCGACTGTCTGCTGTGTAAACGTTTTGCTTGACAACAGAGTTTTCTTTTACCAATAAGAGCTTTTACATGAATGTTTTTAAAACTTTTTACATAAAAACAAGGAAGCATTTTGTCCTTACGTGCTGAATATGATTTGTTCTTGCATGGTTAAACTTGCTTAGCATAAAAAGGAACAGAACTCCTAAGAGTATCTTCTTTTCCATATCATCTGCCTTAAAAGAAATGAAAAATAAAATGAGTATGAAAGAACGGCAAAATATTAATGTAGTTCTGAAACAAAAAATCAAAAAATCAAGCGTCAAGCTTGGATTATGGAACACTCTCCAACACTTTCAAAAATAAATTTACACATCTTTACTATTGAATAAGGAGAAAGATATTGCCTAAGTAAACAAGGTCAAGATGAAATAGGGTTGGGAGGCCTACCTTTTGGTTTAAGCTCAACTAGCCCCACCCAGAAGGTTTATTTACTATGCAGCAAGGCCCCATCAGCCCAGTGAGCGATGTCCGGAAGGATCACCCGGGAAAGGGAACCCTCTCTATTGAAAATTAACTGTCAAAGATTACAATATCAATCACAAAGGCTATCCAATTATACTGGACGAGCCAAGTTAGATACAATAATGGGCTAAATTAACAATTGTGATTGTAAATAAATGTAAGGAGCTGTAGAGCTTTTACGAGATAATAATTACAGTTGAGATAAAACTATAAATACAATACAACACTAATAGCTCACTTATTGAACGATCAACAATTAATAAATACGATATTGACTAAAAGAGTAATCATAGTTTGAACAGTTAGTATCAGTGTATAAAAGGGGGGAAATATATGGGGGAAAACCTTCTATAATTATCTAGGAATATTTACAGTAAACAGTTGACACAATTTAAGTACAGCAGTAATGCCAGAAAACAAATATGAGAATACAAGTACTGTGTACTAGTACTAAGAATAATAGGGAATAATATAAGTGATTATATAGGAATATGTACAGGTAGTGAAAACAATAAACATAAATCAAATACCACCATGATATTAGAGAAGTAGTACTGAAACACAAACTCACAAAATTCAAATTTTGAAGATACAAAAACTGAGAAAACAATTTACTAATTATACTGAGCAATACTAAATAATACGTTGTGATATTAAGCAATAATTATACTATGTAATACTGAAATTCAAATTCTGAAAATACAAAATTCCAAAAATACAAATTTTGATAATACAAAATTCCAAAAATACAAATTCTGAAAATACAATTTACCAATCATACCGAGCAGTGGCTAACTAATACTCTGTGATACTGAGCAATAATACTACCACGTAATACACTGGCCTCCAAAAGTTAAGGTACAACATGTTTTTCGAAGCTCACCAGACAAAAAATGGCAGTCAGGTTAAACTTCATATTTTATATGAATGACAATAATAAGCTTTAAAAAAACTTAAGCAAAAATTACAGCTACCACTTTTATTTTATACAAAAAGAATAGGTATTTGTGAATGAGAGAAAAACATGCAATTACGAAGCTTTCGTAATTTCGCGTGTAAGTTTTGTTGCATTCGAACTATTGTTGTCAGTTTTGTTCACAACAGCCAGTAGAGTCTAGAAATGTCTAGAAGAAGTCGTTTGTCCGATTAATTAAGGTGGCGGGCGGTAGGATGGATGGAAATGGGGTTGTCACAGGCCGATACTGCTAGACGGCTCAATGTGTCTCGCAATGTAGTCCAACGACTCTGGGATCAGTATGAATCCAAAGATTCTGTGTCCAGAAGACATGTTCCAAGCCGCCCACATGTTACAACACCTGTAGAAGACCGATTTCTAGCTCTTTCGGCCGGAAGGAGAAGACACACTACTGTGCCGCAACTCATTGCAGACCACTTTTCAGCATCAGGGAGAAGAATCTCCGTAACTACGGTGTGAATAACTCTTTACAATGCAGGTCTCTATGCAAGGCGACTAGTTGTGTGTGTCCCCCTCAACAGACGACAGAGAAGGGCCCGCTTATGTTGGGCAAGAGAACATGTTTCCTGGACCAGACAACAGTGGGCTTCTGTACTCTTCACACACAAGTCGAGATTCACACTGGAGAGCGATTCAGGACGTCTTCTGATCTGTAGAGAACAATGCACTCGATACCATCAATCAAACACTGTCGAAACACACAGGTACAGAAACGGTGGAATCATGGTTTGGGCAGGGATCTCACTCGGAGGCCACACTGACCTGCATGTGTTCTATGGAGGAACTGTGACTGGTGTGAGATATCGGGATGAGATCCTTGATTCATATGTGCGCTCATATGCCGGTGCTATTGGCAATGGTTTCATTCTAATTGATGATAATGCGAGACCACACCGAGCTGTGTTTGTTGAGGATTATCTTGAGGATCATCGTTTGGAGAGAATGGAATGGCCAGCTCACTCTCCAGACTTGAATCCGATAGAACATCTTTGGGACTATCTTGGAAGACTTTAAGTCCTCCTCCAAGGTCATTAAATGAGCTGGAACAAGGCTTACTCCAAGTCTGGTCAGCGTTACCTATTTTGGTGTCCGACAATTTAATTGAGATCATGGAAAGTCGATGCCGCCAATGCATTCAAGTCCGGGGTGGACATATTCCGTATTAGAATCCAGTTTTTTAATGTTTTTGTCACATTTTACTGCATAATACTGCGATGTACTGATTTCTCCAATAATGGAATTTTCCACCATGAGTGCTTTTTTGTTGTAATTTCATTTATACGTTTAACTTAAGCAAATTTCTGTGTCGCATTTAATAAATAACAGTTTAGCGCACATTTCCTCCAAATTTGTTGTTTCTATATTCATTCATTTGCAAATTAGACGCAAAAAACCGGTTGTACCTTAACTTTTGGAGGCCAGTATAATACTGTATGATGCTGAAGTAGATAACAATATTGAATAGAAGTACTAAATGAACAATTATGAATGAATAATAATACTAGAGTAAAAAATGATAACTTATGCTAAAAATACTAAATAACACTGTATGATGTCATTAAGATCAACTAAATTGTTACAGTATACTCTACATGAGAAAAGAAAATATTACCAATAATAAACTTACACATAAATTATGTGATTAACGTTATACAATCTTATTTATTGCAATAATTTACACTGTTATGACACTTTGAATTTCACAAGAGTCCCTTGCTTTTATAGCTGTATTTAATCGTGCAATCTTTATGCAATTACAGCGTGTATAGCTTTGCCTTCTACTTTTCGAATTAGTTGCAGCTGCTTCTCTCAGCGACATTTCTCGAGAAGAAATATGCTCTATGGAAAATAACTTTTCTTTACAAATTATGAACTGATATCGTGTATAAATTTACTTAAGGGTAGACATCTGCCCTATGGAAAATAACTTTTCTTTACAAATTACGAACTGATATCGTGTATAAATTTACTTAAGGGTAGACATCTGCCCTATGGAAAATAACTTTTCTTTACAAATTACGAACTGATAACGTGTATAAATTTGCTTAAGGGTAGAAATCTGCTCTATGAAAATAACTTTTCTTTACAAATTATGAACTGATAACGTGTATAAATTTGCTTAAGGGTAGAAATCTGCTCTATGAAAATAACTTTTCTTTACAAATTATGAACTGATAACGTGTATAAATTTGCTTAAGGGTAGAAATCTGCTCTATGAAAATAACTTTTCTTTACAAATTATGAACTGATAACGTGTATAAATTTACTTAAGGGTAGACATCTGCCCTATGGAAAATAACTTTTCTTTACAAATTATGAACTGATAACGTGTATAAATTTGCTTAAGGGTAGAAATCTGCTCTATGAAAATAACTTTTCTTTACAAATTATGAACTGATAACGTGTATAAATTTGCTTAAGGGTAGAAATCTGCTCTATGAAAATAACTTTTCTTTACAAATTATGAACTGATAACGTGTATAAATTTGCTTAAGGGTAGAAATCTGCTCTATGAAAATAACTTTTCTTTACAAATTATGAACTGATAACGTGTATAAATTTGTTTAAGGGTACGATTTATGTGAGCGTTGAGAGGAATGAGAGATGCGTTAAGAGATGCGTTTCTTGAGACGAAATATCCTCTATGGAAAATAACTTTTCTTTACAAATTATGAACTGATAACGTGTATAAAGTCACTTAAGGGTACCATTTGTTGTTTGTAACATTTATGTGTGCTAATTTGTAAAAGTCGGTCTTCTATTCCAATGACAACCGCAAACATATTTCGGGCATCTGTACGACCATGGTCGCCATCAGGGACTTTTTTTTATATACCGCTAACCAGGCCTCTACCTGCCCGGCATGACTGCCTAGCTTGACGAGTTAGTACCTGGGAGCGGGGCGGAAATCGCCTGATCACAGCATGGCTGTGATCGACCTGACTATAGTTTTGTTGGCATTGCTGCAGTACTTGCTCTCTAGTAGTTTGCTACAGTTATCTTTGTTTGCCGGTTCAAGGTTTCTATTTAACTTTGTTGAATTGACAGATTTTTTAAAAAAGGCAAACATTAAGGAAGAGAAATTAACTGGTCTCGTAATTTAGAACCTTGATCAGGTGACGAGACCTTCACTTGACTAGGCACCCCCAGAGGTATAATTCACAGGTAACTTGGAGGACTTTGCACCCACGACGGATTTTACATGCACTAGGCGCCTTTAGCGTACATAGATTTACATATTTGTCGCCTTTGTTGACTTGTCACGCTCATGGTGGATTGTCTCTGTAGTGTTTATCGCCTTTTTTAGGGGGCTGATTTCCTTTTTCGTTTTTATTTGTCTCTGATAGGGTTTTTTGCCGTTTCTATGGGCTCACCCCTGTTGTGGGTTGTTTCTGTCTGTTATCATTCGTTGGGTTTTGTCTCTTTCTTGATAAATTGATACCTCTAGCTTGTGCTAGAGCTGGTTGTCACATTTTGAAACTTGGTCTTCTTTCGAGAGTTTTACTGGTTATTATGTCACTATCGTGGGTTTTGTTACTGGTGGTTGTCACATTGTAACTTTTGTTACTGGTGGTTGTCACATTGTAACTTTTGTTACTGGTGATTGTCACATTGTAACTTTTGTTACTGTTGGTTGTCACATTTTTGGATGTTGCACACTCATTTTTGTTGTTATTGTCATTTTAACTCACCCGTGCATTATAGCTGGGGTTTTTGATTTGATTTGATTTTTTTCCCTTCGTGAATACGCTTAATGTGATCGGCCCATTGAATCCTAATGGCTGTTATCACTGCTTTTGAATTTTGTGCAACTTGTTGATTTGTTATTTGAGAAACTTGGCGCACTAATTGAGTGGGGCTTGTTCCGTGGCCGTTAGTCCGTCATATATCTATGAGACTGTATTCACTTGATGGGAAACTTTTTTTTGTTCGCTATTCACTTTCTTTGGCAGGTGTGCTTTGTGCATTCATCAATTAATTATTTTGTTGTGTTTTGTTCACTTTTTGTTGGTTATTTGACTTCATCAGTTGGTGAAATTAAGTCCGCCACAGATGACTTCCACTTCTTACTAGTGCTGAAGAAAAAAAAACAAATTTTTGGCGTAGCAAAGAAGTTTCGTTGCTACTTTTTTTTCTTTTTTTTTTTTTTAAAGACATATTAGAATATATACTTACCAAAGGGAAAACTTTTGAGGGTGGGAAATGCTATTGAGGAATCTCGCTGCTGAGAAGGTGTATTTATTCTGATATGAGATTGATGTTTTCTACTAACCATCTCATCACACTGCTCTTCCTTTTGTTTGTACATGTTTGTTGTTCGCTAACTGGTTGTGCCATATTTTTTCGTTGTTCGGTGTGATGTGGATCAGATGTAGTGATTGGGTTAGTGAGCAGGCTGTTAAATAGTGTTTGGGGATTTCCAACTCCCCGCATGAACAGTTTGGTGCGTCTTTGCGCTTAAACCTGTGTAAGTAGTCCGGGAATGCTCCATGACCCGTGTAAATTTGATTTAGTAGATTGCAGCTGAAGATTCTGCGAGAGTCTACTTTTGGGAAGTATTCATATGTCTTCCTGCTCGTTTCCCCATAATCCAACTCGAACTACCATTGTTTGATAATGAGTTCTTTTAGTTTTCTTTTTAAGTTTGATATCGGTCTTTTTACATGGTATGGAATTTCTTTAGTTTTTTTTTCTTTTTCTTTCTTTATTTTTTTTTCTTTTTGCTAATTCGTCGGCATCGTCGTTTCCTTGGATGCCCACATGTGTGTATTCGTACGGTATCAGCAATTTGAACAGGAGGAAATTTTGGTTTTGAGGTTCGCACCAATTTCGTTGCTTCCAATAGAAGATTATTTTTCGCGGCTGTCTTTTTCTTTTTTTTTATAGAAATAAGCTGTTGATGTGCAGTCACACTGAGAAAAAATTCTGCCACTGTGATCTACAAACTAAATTGTAGTCTAGAAAAAATAGTTCTATGTCATCCTTATAAATTCTAGTTCCCTTTGCTAGAGAGTTCTAGTCTCCCCTAATCAAATTCAAGAGCGTTTGCCTATATTATCGTGGTCAAACTTATTTAAAAATATTTGCAAATAAATGTGAACACAGGAGGTTAGTTTTAGTAACCTCCCTGTGACTATAATTATACCTCCTGTAACTATAATTCTTTTTCATGAACTTTTTCCAGAAATCAAGTGATAATTTCTCTCAATTTAAACGATTCAAAATATATTTGATCGTTTCATCACCTAGAAAGCTGTAGACTAGAAATTCTCGATCACTTCGTCTATTCAGTTTATTTGCTTACCTTATTCGCATAACTCAGAAATCTATATTTCTAGTTTAGGGATTTAGAAAATGATTACTTATTCGTTATAGATGAAGGCGGTATGAGTTTGTGCTGTCAGTGCAGGACTTGATGACGTGGTAGGTTGCAGCTCCTCTTCAGTATTTTCCTTTGGAATATGGTTTTTGGTGTGGTTGCTGCTGAAATTTTCTTCAAAAGTATTTACAATGTCTTCGGTTTCAATATTTACGATTTACTCGCCAGGCAAAGATGACGATGCTGTGCCTCTTTTTGGTTGAATGCTAAACAGGGCTTCATAAGGACTTTGGCGCATTCCTTCGTGGTATGTTGTGTTCTTTGCAAATTGAACAAAGGGCAAACCATCTGACCATTTATTTGTATCGTTATCATACATCAATGCAATTAGTATATTCTGTATATCTTGATTGGCCCTTTCAACTGAGCCTTGTATTTCGCAATGACGAGGCTTTCCGCGAACTATCTTAATATCTTTCCACATAGCGTATAGTTTGGATATGACTCAACTACAGAATTCCCTATCATTATCTGAATGCAATATAGCTGGGGCACCAAATGTTACAAATATTTGAAGAAGGTGATATGCTATTTCTTTAGCTGTCTTATTTTTCAGAGGTCATAAATGGACAAACTTCGTTAAATGGTCTTGATACACTATTATGAACTTATATTCGCAATCCCTCTGTTAATGCAGGTCTATCAGATCGACTTGACTTCTTAAGTTTACCTCCGAACTGACGATTGGTTTTACAACACTATCTTTTTTAGATGTACTATGTTTCATTTGACATTGTTTACAAAAAATTAAATACAACATTACAACATCATATGTAATATTTCTGTATTTCATTTACAATTCTTTAAGCATACTTGTTCTTCCTCCATGTGGTCAGGGTCTGATTACCATACAGGCCAACTAGGCCGTGGCCTTGGGTACACTTCTGATGGGGCCCCAAATTGAATAAAGTGTTTTAAAGAAAATCTTAAAATTGTAGTTTCTGCAATTATTTTCTCAAAAAACAAAAAAGATTTTGGTCAATTTAACAACCGTATCGTAGTTTCTAATGATAACAATCGAATACTCCCCTTCTCACCCCCCCAAAAAGCTACTATTTTGATGCGAGGTTGCTCCGAAAAGCTACTGGGTCTTAGGTCCCATTGCATGTGGTCTCTTCTGATATGAGTTTCGGAACAATTCATCATTTGTAACATAACACTGTATATTCGTTTCCCCTGGTTTTAATATGGAACAGTTAACTTCTCTTCACCATTAATTTTTAAAATGTCAAAACGTTACAATCGACTGTAATCCAAATGTGTATAGCACTTTTAGTTTTTGCAGAAATCAATTCAGAAAGTATTTTAGAGTGATTTTCTTGAAGAAAAAAAAATTGTTTTCTTGTTTACTCGCAATTAATGCACGTAACTTTTCAGAAAAAAGAAAAAAAAATGTCTTCTTGTTTACTCGTAATTAATGCACGTAACTTTTCAACAAAAAAAAAAATTGTCTTCTTGTTTACTCGCAATTAATGCACGTAACTTTTCAAAAAAGAAAAAAAAAGATACCGATTCCCTGCAGTAGCCATTAAATATAAATTAGAGTATCGGATAAAAAAATAAAAATTATGTAAACGTTCCACGTTCCACGCACCAGTAAACCTTACATAAGACTAACAAACAGCAGAGTGTTCAAGAGTCTAACAAATAGTTGACATGTGACCTCAATTGCGGCAAAACCACCGCCACCTGAATACTAGGCCTGCGCGCTGACAAAAAAATGGCGGCTGTCGAAGGCGGATTTTTTAAAACGTTGATATGGTCTCCTGAATTTAGACACCAGTATTTTCTACAAGTTTCCTTTGGCATTTGATATCAGAAAAATAAGGCGGAGAAAACTTTTAGAATTTATTGGTATGAAAATTCTAGGGACCGTCCAAACGATGAAAAAAATCAGTCTACGATAGCCGCTATTTTTGTGTCAGCGCGCAGGCCTAGTATTCAGGGAGCGGTGACATAACAAATGATTTGGAGTTTTTGTCGCCTCTCTGGCTGTGTCTTCTCGTTTCGACCACCACCAGAGTTTATCTGTGCTTGTCGAAACACACCGGCGCACAGAGGAATATTTCTAAAAAAAGCTGGACAAAAGTCGAAAAATGAAGTTCGTTAAAAACCGCAATACTTTATTTGTTTGTATAGCTTAGTAGTGGGTGCTTCACGTAAACACTATCTTAGGAATGTTCGGTAACACTACCCGTCGCGTTATCAATCTGAATACAGCTGTCGTGAATCGCAGATGTCTCTTTTCACTGCGCTGTTGTGAGAAACGCATAATTTAATTGCATTTATCGTTGTATACAGTAAAGATCTGAAAAAACCCTTTATGGACAAAGAAATGGAAGGTATGTAGCTTAAATTACTGTATTTAGTTTTAGTTATAAATGAATATAATTATGAATAAAACTACATTGTTTTATCTTTAAAAATAAGTGTGATTTTTACTAGTTCTTTAAAATTATTAGTGATTTATAAATACGTTCCGCCCTTTTCCCGGCAAAACTTTTTGTTGTAATATAAAATTTAGATATTCCTTGTTATATTCATAAAATAAAATCTTGCCCCAATTTGCCCCATTTTTTTACCCTTTTATAAAAAAATGGTATCAGAAGATGACGATATTTTGAAAACGAAAAATCTTCATTTTTCTTTTAGAAATTTCAGTGACAGCGAAAGATGTTTCAAGAAAGTTGCTGTTTGACTTGATGCAAGATTGTTCTAATAAGAAAATAGCTGAAAAATAATGTTGCATGGAAAGCAAGTTATAGAAATGACGAAATGCCCAGTAGATGAACAAGAATCAATAAAACGTTCGTTAAGCCGTTTCAATTCGGATTTTAAAGAAACATGGGAGACTGCCAAATAGGGAAAAAAGTTGCTTTCTTAAGGTAAATGAACATTGGCTTAACATAAAATTGGCTGAAGAAGTTGGCGACCAATAAAAGATTTTGTGGCAGAACCCTCTACCTTCCACTACAGGGTTCAGTAGGCCAATACGCATTCGTTTTGTTCATGAAACGAACTATATTATTAATGAAGAAATTGAATACATTGAAAATCAAGTTAAAAATCTTAAGAAAACTGATATACCTACTACTAATGGTAGTTTATAATATGTAAAACACACACTGATACCTACTATGGTAGATACGAAGGTTTGCAATGCTGCGACAAGTACTTCATCAACAATGAGATGTTACATATGTGGAGAAACTTAAAAAAAATTTAATACGTTGGAGAAGAAGAATCCTGAAAATCCTGATGCCTTAAGATTCGGTTTATCAATTCTTCATGCACGGATTCGATTTTTTAAATCACCTTTGCATTTGTCATATAAAAATTCATTTTAAAAAGTGGCAAGCGAGAATCAATGAAGACAAAAATGTTGTGGCAGAAACAAAAAAAAAAAAAAAAAAAAAGAATTCAAAATAGTTTCAAAGAAGAAATGGGTTTAGTAGATATTCCCAAGGCAGGTTTTGGCAACACGCAAGAGGAAAAGTATCAAGAAGATTTTTTGTGGACCCCAATACTGCTTCCCGAATCACTGGAATAAATTTTGACCTTATAAAAAGGTTCAAAGTAATTTTAGAGGCACTGTCAAGTAGATATAGAATTGATGTTAAGAAATTTGAAAATTACACCGAAGAAACTGCAAAGCTTTATGTCGAATTATATGTGTGGCACCCAATGTCACCAACTGAACATAAAGTTTTAGTACATGGGTCCACAGTAATTAAACATGCAATATTACCTATCGGTCAACTTTCGGAGGAGGCTGCTGAAGCTAGAAACAAACATTTCCGCCAAAATAGGCAAAATTTTTCCTGACGATTTTCTCGAGAGCAATATAATAAAGATGTTTTGAACAGACTTTTACTAAATTCTGATCCTTCTATAAGTAGTTCAAGACCAAAGCCTAAGAAAAAAAAGCAAGCCATTTTCTAGCGAAACAATAGAACTATTACTCCCAGAAACACCATACGGACAACATCTAAAAAAAGAGGAAGATGAGGATGAAGATGAAACAGATGAAGATGAATCTGATAAGTTAAAGAAAATACTTTTTATAAATATGCAAAAAACTGAATATTTTATTAAATATCCTAAACGTTTATTCTGAATTGTTTTAAATATATAGTTTACTTTGTAAAAAACAAATATTTTTTTGTAAATTCGTAAAAAAAAAGTTATATGTTTTGTTAAAAAATTATATATAATGGCTCTAAATAGCTTTTCACAACATTTCAATTTGATATAGCTCACAAAATATTTTTGTCCACATTTTTCGTAAAATACTCCTATGTGCGGCGTACAGTGCAGTATTTGAGGCAAAATCCTGGCCAAAATTACTTTTCATGTGTTTTAAAGTTAAAATTATCGCTGTTGACGTTAGTAAATACACTTAATTATTGTTACAGATACATAAATGTATGCATTTATTTAAAAAAATAAATATATAATATAACATTTACTTAATTGTTTACTGCTTATAAGAGGAAAGTAATTGTTGATATGTTTGTTTTATTTACAAGTAATGTTTCATTAAATGTGGTTAATTTTACTACACATAAATATTTCAGTATTTATATAAGCCAATGTATATAATACATATATTATTTGTATTTAGTATTTAGCAAAGTTGAGTCTCTATAGTATAGGGATGCTGTTTTTTGAGCGTTTTTAATAGATTTGCAGTCCTCCCAAAAAACATTGATATCTAAAAATGACAACAGTATGCGGAAAAAAAATGTCTTCAAAACTTATAAACCAATACGATTATAATTCAAAAATGGTCCGACAAACCCCGACACAGCTTTAAAAAGCTTTGAATATATTAGATAAAATATTTTAATAAATATATTTCAATAAATTAGATCTAAAAAGGCTTAAAAATAACTCATTTTCAATTTTAATTATTTTTTAATGTATGAATAGTAAAATTATTTAAATGCACATGTCTAAGTAATACATTTAAACACAATAAAAATGCTGAAACAAAACAAAAAAGCACGCCTTCTAACATTTTTTTTTCACTTCAACTGAGGCTAGGAGCCGCAGGATATGATTTATACTCCTGAAATAAATATAGATCGACCAGTCTTTTTGTCCAGGATTTTGCATCAAATACTCCACTGTGCGGCGATGGTCCGAATGTGTAAGACTATAACCAAATTTTCGGTTTTTCAACGATGTATTTGTATGTGTCGATATTCATCTGTGAATATTGACTTCCTCTAATTTCGGCGTTTCACGGTATAATACATATATATATTGTGATGCTTTACGTAGTATCATCGAAAATACACTAAACAGAACAGAGATCTTCTTGCTGGACCTTAATTCCTTAATGCAAGAGTATGGAAAAGACAAAGGGATAATGTTGTTGGTAGATTTGAGAAGAAATTCGCAATAAAAACAGGAAATGTTTGATTGAAATCTGCGAGTAGTCAGACCTTAATATACAGTATACATTTTTCCAACATAAGTTCTTCCTTCGTATACATTGCACCAACAACGGAAGGAGCAGAAATCAATTATTGATCTGATTATAACTACACCATAATTGAAGGGGTCAGGGCAAGAGAGCGCCTAGCAACATTTTTGAATTTCTGAGATATTTCAATTTGAAAATTTGATCAAATGCTCGAAACAAGATATATAACCTAAAGTGTTTTCGCCAAAGTCTTAGTAACATTCATATTTTTAATACTTGGAAATTTTTCCAGAGAAAATTTCTCACACCTTGCATTCATAATATTCAAATTTTAATTGCTTAATAGGCGTATAGCCAACATAGTGAAAAAGCAATTAAACAATTATTATTAAGCAACTAAAATTTGAATATTATGAATGCAAGGCGTGAGAAATTTTCTCTGGAAAAATTTCCAAGTATTAAAAATATGAATTTATTCAATTGTCGATGCTGGATTTTCTTTGATTTCGTGTTTGCCCCAGGGTTGGTGGCTCACGGAAAAATATTCCATCTTGTGCTGCGTTTGTAGCCTTGCCGACTTGTTATGGTGAAAAAGTTCCAGGCTGAGTATCGTTCCCAAGTGGTTCAGTTGGTAGAATGTCAGTGCGCTATACTGATGACCCGGGTTCGAGTCCCAGCTTGGGTACTTTTTCACTATGTTGGCTATACGCCTATTAAGCAATTAAAATTTGAATATTATGTCTTAGTAACATTTGAGATAGGCTGAGTAACAATGGGATATTACTATTACGTTTTTTTTTTGTAAATCAGCTATCTTCATTGGGGGGCATAAACAACTGGGGCAAAAGCGAAACCTCTCACATAGACTGCCACCAAGTGACATTAGAAACAAATTATACGTAGTATATTATAATTTACAATATTAAGCAACAGATTACAGTGTTAGATTTATTTCACCAAAAATGTGGCTTGGCACTTTCTTGTCCCTATCCCTTCAATTAAGGATGCTGGAGTATATTGAGGTATAGACTGTGGATCAGATCATTATTTAGTCAAAGGAAAAAATTGGATGAAATTGGTTAAAGAGTAAAGTAGAAACATCTATTGGACAAACAGAAGTGATATAACCAGCATTTACGGGGAGGTTCTACTTATTTGGCCTAAAAATTCATGTGATTGTTACTATTTTTTTCTTGTTACAAAAAAAAAAAAAAAAAGAGATACTACCTTTGGATTTTTTTCATTATATTTATTGGCATTTCACTTATATATTTAAATTTTTGTGTGATAGAAAAATGAATAATACGCCGTTGCGACAAGGAAGGTGCGCGCAGTGAACATCCAATCGGGCGACCATTTTCTCCTGTCACAGGCATCTGAAACAAGTTGGACCACCAAATTAAAGGTCATTAAAAATTTTTTTTTGCCTTTCTTTTAACCTTTTGTAAGCTCGAAAAAAAATTAACCCATGGAAATTATACTTTTCGATGGTATAAATTTTAATAAAAACGATTACTTTTCTTTTTCTTTAAATGAAATAAATCAGTCGAATGGCTTTGTAGGAAAATGATTGAACAGTTCAAAAAACATAGTTCCGAGAAAAACAAGTTTAAAGTTTCACAATAGAAGTACGTTTAACAAGCGGCTTTATACGTGCAACGAGCAAAAGAAAATAGTAAAGAATTGGAATATCACGAATTCGCTTTATGGCAACAATCTACTAACATGCTTGAGGAATGCGAAAAATGATACAAAAAAAAAAAAATAAAAAAATTGGAAATTGGAAATTGTACGTGAAACGTGACAAACGTACTCGTACTATAGCTAGTTTATATAAATATTCAAATCTTGATGATTTTTAATTCTGTGAAATGAATTATATCGTCTGCAGATTAATCTACTATATATATAAAACACAAACGGAAATTTCGTTCCGTTCCTTTATATCTCGAGTTCCGCTGAATGGATTTGGATGAAACTTGCACTGTTCGATAGATAATTTTTCAGGGAAGGTTTTAGTATATAACACAACGTTCTACGTAGATTTGTTATAGAATTATGATGAAAAGTTCTGTTATTTTGGCCGAAAAGGTTACCATTGCTAATTTTTGGCGACAGAAAGTTGCAGAAAGAATTGAAAAGGCTATACATCTCGAAAAATAAAAGAAAAAACTGTTGCTAATTTTATTTTAAAAAAGGGAAAAAAGAAAGAAAAAAATATTTCATGAGATATAATATTATAAAACGAAAATATTTAATTTAAACATGATTGGGAAAGTTCGTAATGCTTAAAAAATTATTCAAGGGGCAAGATTGCTATTGAAACAAAATTTGGCGGTTTATCTTTTGTTTTTAGCGATTTTGATTTTACTTTTGACCACAAACAATTTGATTTTAAGCCAAAAGGTGTTTATTTTTCTTCAGAAAGAATTGAAATGGCTATACATCTGGACAAATAAAAGAAAAAACTGTTACTAATTTTATTTAAAAAAAAAAGAAAAACAGTTTTGATGAGAGATTTTAAGCCAAAAGGTGTTTTTTCAAGTGTACGACAGCATTTTTGCAGTATATATTTTTTTTGGTACTTTTCGGTTAGCCGGGCGCCAGTGATATATATATACATGTATATATACACACATACACATATATCTACACAAATGCATATTTATACATACATATATATACACTTATATGTATGAATATATACATATATATTTATATATGTACATATATCACTGGCGCCCGGCTAACCGAAAAGTACCGTTTAATGGCAATTACTTCTATTTACTTCTACATACACTGGCCTCCAAAAGTTAAGGTACAACATGTTTTTCGAAGCTCACCAGACAAAAAATGGCAGTCAGATTAAACTTCATAGTTTATATGAATGACAATAATAAGCTTTAAAAAAACTGACACAAAAATTACAGCTACCACTGTTATTTTATAGAAAAGAATAGGTATTTGTGAATAATAGAAAAATATGCAATTACGAAGCTTTCGTAATTTCGCGTGTAAGTTTTGTTGTATTCGAACTATTGTTGTCAGTTTTGTTCCCAACAGCCAGTAGAGTCTGGAAATGTCTAGAAGAAGTCGTTTGCCTGATTAATGAAGGTGGCGGGTGATAGGATGAATGGAATTGGGGTTGTCACAGGCCGATACTGCTAGACAGCTCAATGTGTCTCGCAGTGTAGTCCAACCACTCTGGGATCAGTATGAATCCAAAGATTCTGTGTCCAGAAGACATGTTCCAGGCCACCCACGTGTTACAACATTTGCAGAAGGCCAGTTTCTAGCGCTTTTGGCCCGAAGGAGAAGTCGCAACTCATTGCAGACCACTTTTCAGCATCAGGGAGAAGAATCTCCGTAACTACAGTGTGAATAACTCTTTACAATGCAGGTCTCTATGCAAGGCGACCAGTTGTGTGTGTCCCCCTCAACAGACGACAGAGAAGGGCCCGCTTATGTTGGGCAAGAGAACATGTTTCCTGGACCAGACAACAGTGGGCTTCTGTACTCTTCACAGACGAGTCCAGATTCACACTGGAGAGCGATTCAGGACGTCTTCTGATCTGTAGAGAACAATGCACTCGATACCATCAATCAAACACTGTCGAAACACACAGCTACAGAAACGGTGGAATCATGGTTTGGGCAGGGATCTTACTCGGAGGCCACACTGACCTGCATGTGTTCCATATCCATGGAGGAACTGTGACTGGTGCGAGATATCGGGATGCGATCCTTGATTCATATGTGCGCTCATATGCCGGTGCTATTGGCAATGGTTTCATTCTAATTGATGATAATGCAAGACCACACCGAGCTGTGGTTGTTGAGGATTATCTTGAGGATCACGGTTTGGAGAGAATGGAATGGACAGCTCACTCTCCAGACTTGAATCCGATAGAACATCTTTGGGACTATCTTGGAAGACTTTAAGTCCTCCTCCAAGGTCATTAAATGAGCTGGAACAAGGCTTACTCCAAGTCTGGTCAGCGTTACCTATTTCGGTGTCCGACAATTTAATTGAGAGCATGGAAAGTCGATGCCGCCAATGCATTTAAGTCCGGAGAGGACATATTCCGTATTAGAACCAGTTTTTTTGTCACATTTTACTGCATAATACTGCGATCTACTGTACTGATTTCTCCAAGAATGGAATTTTCAACCAAGCCGTTTTTTGTTGTAATTTCATTTATACGTTTAACTTAAGTAAATTTCTATGTCGCATTTAATAAATAAAAGTTTAGCGCACATTTCCTCCAAATTTGTTGTTTCTATAATCATTCATTTGCAAATTAGACGCAAAAAACCGGTTGTACCTTAACTTTTGGAGGCCAGTGTATATGAAATTTCGTTCCGGCTGCTGATAACTCGAGTTCTGCTGAATGGATTTTGGTAGAACTTAAACTGTAAGATAATTTTTCATGGAAGGTGTTATTGTATAACATATTATTTTACGTAGCTTAGTTATAGAATTATTATGGGAAGTTCCACAATCAGATGAATCCGATTATGAAAGATTATCCTTCTTAAAAGATTTTGCCGAATGGATTTCGATGGAACCTACACTGTTAGATAAATTTCTAGGGAAAGTTTTATTATATAAAATATCATTCAAGGTTGCTTAGTTCTAGAATTATAGGGGGGGGGGGATGTGAAAATCGGTTGACCATTTTTTTTATCAAATATTAGCCTTTTCAATATTTGATTCCGATTATGAAAAATTAGCCTTCTGAAAAAGTTCTACTGGATGAATTTTGCTGAGAATTATTTTGTTATTTAGTTAGATGCTATTTCAGGAATGGTTATAGCGTAGTACATATTGTTCTACGTTGCTTAGTCAAACAGTTATGTGTGAAAATGATATAGTCAGGTGAACCCGATTCCGAAAGATCAGCCTTTTTGAAAGTTTTTACTGGGCGTATTTTTTGCGACTATCATTGTTAAGTAGATAATTTGTAAGGATGGTTTTAGTATATTTCATATCGTTCTGTTAGATTTAGAATTATGTGGAAAAGTTCTATAATCAGATGAACCCGATTATCAAGGATTAGCGTTTATAAAAACTTCTACTGAATGGATTTTGTTAGTTAATTTGTTTGCATTGTTAGTTCGATAATTTTTAGTGATGGTTTTAATATATTGTATATAGTTTTATCATTCTTTAGCAAACACTAACTGTAAATGACCAAATTAAAGAGTTGGTCCTTAACGGCTAAAATTTTGACTGCACATTAGAAAATATAATAGCGCAATCACGTCATTTTTCAGTAATGTGGAAGGATATTCCAGGTAAATATACAGATTGCTTTCAAATACAAGGTCAAATTAAACGAAATATTTCGTTTGCTTCAAGGTTCGTTTGTAGAAACCGACCAGCGCAGCGGGCGTAGCTTGCTAGTTTCTGCAATAAAATAAGTATTTTGGTCGCTTGACGATTAAACCTCGGAATCTCCTATAACAAGAAAGCACCGATTTTTTTTTTTAATAATTCAAATTTCTTGATAAATATTTTTATTAATATCTTCTAAAATTTTGATTCGATTTTCATTAAATTTGAAATGTCTCGACAAAATTCTGCAAAGATAATATATCTTAATTTTCTAATCATTCGTTTGGGTAGTTTTTGCGCTCTTATAAGCGGACAGACGGACGGACGGATCAGACGACGCAAAAAATTCGCAATAAAAACGGGAAACGTTTGATTGAAATCTGCGAGTAATCAGACCTTAATACACAGTATACGTTTTCCCAACATAAGGTCTTCCTTCGTACACATTGCACCAACAACGGAAGAAGCAGAAATCGATTATTGATCTGATTATAACTAGACCATAATTGAAGGGGTCGGGGCAAGAGAGTGCCTAGCCACATTTTTGAATTTCTGAGATATTTCAATTTGAAAATTTGATCAAATACTTAATTTTTACAGGACCAACTCTTACAGCAAAAAGAATAATAATTTAAAAAAAAACCCTGCTGGTGACGCTTGCAGGCACAAGTATATTTCGAAGTGGGTGGTTCCAACTGCTGCATCAAGAGAAAAAGGTCTTTCCTCTGCAATTCCCAATGAACAGGCCTCCCCACGTTCTGCGTCTTCGAAATGTACCTGTGCCTGTAGGCAGAGCCGTCAGGGATTTTTTGAGATATTGGGTAAGAAGTACAAATGAAGGCAGAAGTGAAAACTGGTTAAATTATGAAATTCTTACAGAAATTCAAGGAAAGAAAGAAACATTTTTAAACTGGTAAAATACAAATATAATGTCAGTTTGGAAATATACAAAGACGACAATAGGTGCTACGTATTTATATAATTACGAAGGCACCTAACAAAAAGAATAGAAAATTTTAACCAAAAGAAGTATAACCTCTCCTTCAAATGGAATTATTTCAAGATGAGACCGTTAAAAGTACCTATGAGAAAAGGATAAGAGATAAGACTGAGTGTAAAATTTGGAATGTGTGTCAGAGGATCTACACAACAATTTTAACCAAAATGTTAGCGATATTACTTTTAGGCAGATTTCGTAAGAAATTGACGGAGAAACTTTTTTATGCAGTTAATAATCTCCATGTGCAGTGAACGATCAAAAGAACATGTTAAAAACCAGTCCCCAATTAACTATAAGTACTTTAAGTGATAACCGCAGATGCAAAACATAGTGAATAAAACCAGAGACTGTCGAAACCAATTAACTGTGAAATATTGCAGACTCCCTACTTCAACCTACACCTGATATCCTGCGCGCGTGCACTGAACTTAATAACAATTCTCCCTCAGAATCTAAAATTTATCCGAGCAGTTAAACGCACTTGTATATATATGATGTAAATATATCTCAAATATAATGTAAAATTGGAGCACCTATATGCAGTCTCCAAAACGCGATATAAATGTACATATCTAGCCAAGAATTATAATATTATATTCAAAGGAAAATGGATCTACTTCTTATTTCACACAATGTTATTTTCTACTAATACTATTTCTTATTCAAATACAGTGAAACGATGAATATTCAAAGGAATAAATATTTGGATTACTGTGGATCATTCTGTGCGCTGATGGAAAATCTCAGGTAAGCCGAAACAATATTCTTTTACCATTATCAAAAGATGAAAATGCAAATTAAAATATGAAGACTGATATAACAATTTATTAAGATAGAAAATTAATTATGCTACCGACGCGACGGTTCCCCTAACAGAAATGCTACCTATTACATTCTCATCTAAGTTGGAATTTCTGAAAAAAATTTGCAGATCTACACCGATCATGACTCTTAGAACCCAAAACCACCCCCAGTTCAGTTCAAAACTTTATCTATCTACATCACTTTTTATGGACACGATAACTTCCGTAATTCTGCACAAATCTTTTCCAAACTGATCCATAAAATCAAGGCATAAAATCTCGGTCAAGTTCGCTAATGGGCAAAATCGGACCGCGGGGGAGGGGAAGCTTTTTGTGAAAAGAGAAAAAACTCATAACTTCTTAATTATGATACATATCGAATCCGTTTAAAGTTATTATTACTTCTAGAAAAAGGGCCTGAACTTTATGTATGACAGATTTTTGATTTCGTTAAAAATGCCCTCAAGGGGAGGAGGGTGTAGAAATAGGGGTTTAAGAAGAAAAAATTCATAACTTCGTCCATTCACAAGATATCGAATCCGCTTAAATTTATTATAAATCTTAATATTATCTTCAACTTTTATATTGACAAGTTTTTTATAGGACCAACTCTTACAAAAAAAACTAAAAATAAAAATAAAAATAAAAATAAAAATAAATAAAAATAAATTCTTGCTGGCTCCACCTTCTGGCACAAGTATATTTTGAAGTGGGCGGACCCAACTGCTGCATCAAGGCCTAAATGTCTTTTTCTGCAATTCTCAATGAACAGGCCTCCCCACGGTCTGCACCTTCGAAAGGTACCTGTGCCTGTAGGCCGAGCCGTCAGGGATTTTTTTGAGATATTGGGTAAGAAGTAGAAATGAAGGCAGAAGTAAAAAATGGCTAAATTATGAAATTCTTACAGAAATTCAAGAAAAGAAAGAAGCATTTTTAAACTGGTAAAATACAAAAATAATGTCAGTTTGGAAATATATATATATATATATATAAAGATATTTAAAGAAATTAGGCAATGAAAAAATGAAGAATAGGATAGAACATGTGCTAGCATAAATAGACAACTAGAACTTAAAAAAGCCTCAGCGACTTGGAAGATTCTAAAAGGAATGAGAACTGATACTTATCATAGAACGAAACTTGAAATGTGTTTGAAATTTAGAGAGGAACTTAAAGATTCAGAGGAGTTCGAGCACCAAAATATTGAATTTGGGATCACAAGTGCAGAGGTCGAAAAAGCATTCAGTGAGGGGGAATGGTAAATCACCCGGGCCCCGGACATAGTGTAATAAATTTTGAATACCTGAAATATGGTGTCAAAAGCATTGTAAGGATATTAAGTCAGTTGTACAATAGGATTTTGGCAGGAGATCCAATACAATAAGAATTAAAACAAGACTCAAAGGAAGTTTATTTAATACCAATTTCAAGAAAGGGGGCAAAAAACGCCGCAGCAACTACATAGGAATTTATTTTATAAGTACAGTAATAAAAATATTCGGAAGAATCTTAAGAGTCTTAATACCCGATTATTGAAAATTCACCGCTTTGATTTACGCTTGTTAGAAAGCGCCGCCTAGTAAATTTATTGCTCTGTTTCTTTTTTAAGATGTAACAACAGAAATGAACCCAAAATATTTATTAAAACTATATATTCCGAATTTCTACTGTTTTCCCAACATACAACCATAAAATAAATCATATTAATCTATTAAATGATAAAATAGTAATTAAAAATACTACCTGACCCGCCCGGCGTTTCCCGGGCAGACTGTCATTGAAAAATATAACAGTGGAGTGAATTTTATATAAAAAAAAGACTGAATAATATTTATTTATGCTAAAAACTTGTAAAAAAATTAAATAAGAGTTAAAATTTCAAAAGTATAACAGTTACGTTTAAAAATTGAAACGGTCAGGGAAAATTATTACACTTACTTTTCCCTTTTTACTAAAAATCCATTTTTAGAAATCATTGCTTTGTTTACATTTTAAATTTTATATTGCCAGTTGTATTTTTTAAATTATAAATATTAAATGCTTACAAAAATCAATATTTCAAATGAAAATGTATAAAAATATATCTATTTAATTGTTAATGTTGACAAATTATAATTTAAATTTATTTGCACTATACAGTAAACTTCCGATTATCCGTCACTCACGGGACCGACGGGGTGGCGGATAATCGAAATAGACGGATAATCGAAAGACCATTATTAAAATCACATTTCTATCTGTTGGTTTATAAATAACAATATTTAAACGCCTGTTTTTTTATTCGCTGTGTATTTCATGAATGGAAAACACAATTAATAATAACAAATAAATTTATGAGATCAATTTAAAATTTTACAGAGTAAATATATAGTTACCTGTTTTCATCCAAAATAATCCGTAATACATTTTTGTTTGCAGTTTGCTTGTGCTTTTACAGCAGCAAGATTGCGAATTTTACGTAATAAAAGTACTTGAGTTGCATCGGCTTCATCTTGCATCTCAAACCAATTAATGCACTTGGAGAGCATTGTCTCCACTTCTGCATGACTGACTCCTGGGTCATCATTTTCCGATTCATCAGATTCATCCGCTTCAGGTTTCCCTGGATTCAAAATATTTTGGATAATTTCGTCATCCGTAAATTCTCCATAACCAATAGCATTGTTATCACAATTAAGCCAGTCTTTCATTTCATCTGCAGAAATTTCTTTTAAACATGGTACGTTTGATACCAAGGTCAATATCTCTGTATCATCATCAGGTACATCTTCTGTTCTGGTAGTATTGGTAGCATCTTCCGGTGTATCAATAGTGTGGGGCCACAATTTTCTCCAGCTTTTCTGCAAAGTCTGTTCACATAAATTATTCCAGGCCAAGTTGTATATGGCATCTTTGATACTGTACGATTTCCAAAAATCGAAGACATTTGATTCGTTATCAGCGAGTAGCAGATTTTGAATAAAAGCTTTCCGATAACGTGGTTTCATCGATTCAATGACACTTTGGTCCATCGGTTGTATCAGTGATGTTGTATTAGGTGGAAGAAATAAACACTTGATGTTACCGTCAGTAGATTCTAAATTTTCCGGATGCGGTCCTGCATTATCAAGCAGCAAGATTGCTTTCTGTGGAAGATTACTTTTTATTAAATGAGCTTTAACTCCGGGAACAAAGATATAAAAAAAACCACTTCTTAAAAATATCTTGCGTCATCCAGGAACTTTTTTGATTATAATAATTGACAGGCAGTGCTTTCATGTTAATATTCTTAAAAGCTCTGGGTTTCTTAGATTTCCCTTTCACTGTTGTCGGAAATCGATGGCTCCCTGCTGCGTTGCAAATTAACAAAACAGTAATACGATCTTTCTGAAGTTTAAAACCAGCAGCATTTTTTTCACAACCTGATGCAAGTGTTTTAGTAGGAAGAGCTTTCCAGTTCAAGCCAGTCTCATCACAATTATAAACTTGATTTCGTGTTAAATCCAAGTTTTCTACTGTCTCTAAAAATTTCTTTCGAAATTCCTCAATGCATTCAGTACTATTAGCACTGAGTTTCTCCCCAGTAATGGCCAATTGTCTAATTCCATGCCGAGATTTAAACCTAGTAAGCCACCCGCCACTTGCTTTAAAGCAGGTTTCACCACCAAGTTTTCTATTAATTTCTATGGCTTTTTCACAAGTCATAGGTCCAGAAATTGGAATTCCTTGAGTACGTTTTTGAATGAACCATTGATAAACAGCGCAGTCCAATTGTTCATCCTTTGCAGTTTTCATAGTTTTTCGCGCTCCACCATCTGTGGTTTCTAACTTGCTGGCATAATTTTCAATTTTTTCTGAATTTTTCTTTAAATCATTTACAGTAGATCGCCCTATACCATACTCTTTAGACAAATAAGTAGCCGTTTCACCTTTTTTTAAACGTTTGATAATCGTCAGTTTATCATTCAAATTAAGAACAATTCGTTTTCTTTTAGTGTCCATTTTGTCCTCTCAAAAATTCAGCATTAAACCAACTAAAATCAAACCTGCACCTGCAACCTGATTGTCGCCCTCAAAAAAAGAAAACTGCGAAGCAAACACACACTATCGAACGTAGCTAGCCAATCAGCGACAGAGCAGTGGGCAAAAGAGGAAAATCACATTCCTTTATTTCCTCCCCTCACCCACACTGCATAACTTTTTCCACGTTTAATAAAATTCCACGTTTCCAGCGGCAGTTTAGCTGATGTCAGACAAGCATTTTTCTCGGAATAGTGCCGCCTCACTCGGGTTCACTACTGAACAGAACATGCGTGTTTTTGTTGTTCGTTTCTGATTGAAAAAAAAAATGGAAAGGGGGGGGGGTGGCGGTTAACCGAGGATGGCGGTTGATCGAATGGCGGATAATCGGAAGTCTACTGTAATAAATAAATCATTGTTTGTTTCGCGTTTATTCGTATTGATGGCAGCACCAAACAGTTAAATGTAAAATATCCTGGCCTAAATCCTGCCAAAGGACTTTTACACAATAACCAATGAGATGCGTTTCATTCGGGCGTTGCCATTAAACAATTAACAAGTAATCGCGATTTCTGTGCCACGTACGATAGCATAATATATATATATATATAGAGAGATTACATTCTTTATTTTTTTATATTTTCTACTTTATAGTATTTAATATATTTCGGTATTGCAGTTTCTTAGCCAATTGGTGTATTTTGGCGAGATTGGTTTGGCGCATAATTAACTAAATTGATTTTGTGAATCACAAACAGTTATAAAACGGCGATTTATCACATGCACACGGCTAACGGAAAAATTAAATAAAATTATATTATTAATTTATAATTAAATTAATATTAAAATGTTGTATACGCTCATGTACATAATATTTATAATTCTAGTATACCAGTATGTGAGGGAAAAATTGAATAAAAATTCCTTCTTTACATACAAAAAAATAAAGCTGTTCTCAAATCTAAAACAGCTACTTTCTGAATTCGTTTTTGCTCGGAAACGCGTGAAATTTCCAGGTGTTCATAATTAGAAACTATGTAATCGAAAAAAGTTTTGATTTTTTGGTAAAGGTAGAGGATCTTTCAGAATATAGTGTCAAAGTTGGCGTTTTAAACCGAATTCCCAACGCGGCAGCACGAGAAAAGGGGAAAAACTTGTCGTCATGTTACAAGAACTGCTTACAACTCAATAACTAAATTATTTATCAAAAAATGGAAAACTCTATTCGATTACAAATCGCTTCAATAATCAGCACTGCAGATTTTATGCCTTTCTGTTTGAATATGTGTCAGAAAGTTTCGCATTGTTGAGCCGAGAATTTGAGAGTCAACCACCTTAAGTTAAAGCATGCAATAATAACAACTATGAAAAACAAATTACGGATGTAACGAAAAAGAAACTTACTTGCTATCAAACTGTTTATTTTAAACAACTCCAATAGAATAAATAATGAAACATAACTTTTAAATAAATTGGAATGACTGTTGTAAATATTTCCAAAGCATTTCACTTTTTCTCAGAAAAGAATTTGTTGAACTTTTCTTTAACAGTTGCAATGATTTTTTTAACCATTATAAAATATACATTGTGAAAACAAGTACGACGAAATGAAAAATAAATATATATATGACATTTAGTGATTACTGTGCTTCGTGGTTTTATGAAAAAAAATTCTGCAATTTCAAAGAATATATTAAAAGAAATTCATTTTTTTAAATCCGCAATATTTCTATATTATTTCCCAATCATTAGCAATTATTAGTTTCGCAAAGCAGTAAAATTTCCATCAAGAATGATTCCTCAGCAAAGTTGAATGAGTAATATATTACTTTATAAAGAGAAATAGACAATTTATTTTTTTCCTTAATTCGGCGGAAAAGAAATTTAAGTTTTTATACCTGTAAAATAAATGGTCTTCTAGATTGTGTTAGCAATCATCTAATGAAATTTAATCGGTAGATTACCTCAACGCATGACTTCTCGAGTACTATATCTAAAGGTAAAACTTATCGAAGAATCCAAATATGATGTCGAAATTAGATGTTCGTAATAGGGATGCACCGGATGTGAATTTTTGCCGGCTGCCGGATACCGAATATCCGGTATCTGGCCGAATACTTTTTCGTTTGTAATTCCAATAGTAATATTTCTATTTTATGCTTGCTTAAAGAAGAAAAACTTTAAATTATTATAATTTTATGTCATTCAAATGTTAATATATATAAACTCGGTTTGTGGTGTTTGTGGCGAAAAATCTACAAGAGACCACACCATTTCTTCCGGTCAAGGGTCCAATCTTCCTCCAGACCCCTATCCCTCATGGCTTTTTTTTAATATCATCCATCCAGGTCTTTCGTGGTCTTCCTCGTTTCCTCTTTTGGTTTGTTCTGTAATTAGATGCGATTTTGGGTAGTCTCTCGTCACTCATTCTTTTAACATGGCCATACTAGATTAATTTTTTTTTTTTTTTTTTTTTTTTTTTTTTTTTTTTTTTTTTTTTTTGGAGATCGTCTAATATGGTTCCCTTTATTTTCATCATTTCTTTTATTCTTTCATTTCTTATTCTCTCTATTCTTGATATCCTGCATGATCTTCTTAGGGCATCATTTCCACTTCTGCTAATTTCTTTCTTTCAGTCTCCATAATTCTCCATCCCTCTGCTCCATATAACAATATGCTCTTTACAATAGAATTGTATATATTATATTTTCTTTTCCTGGGGATCTCCTCTCTCCACCAAATAGAGTTTAAAAGTTTTACAGCCTTTCTTCCTTGGCAGATTCTGTATTTAATTTCCTGTGAGTCTGTGCCTTCTCTATTAATGTCTACACCAAGGTATCTATAATACTCACAGCTTCCTATTTTTATGTTATTATTTAAATTTAGTTCTGTCTCATTTCCTCCTGCACATAGGTATTTGGTCGTACTAACGTTCATGTAGAGTTCCCATTTCTCATATTCTTCCTTAATTTTTATCGTCATTTTCTCTAAATCATTTTTATTTTTTGCAATTATAACTTGATCATCTGCAAATTGCAGAGTGAAAATTGATTTTCCATTCACTTAAGTCCCATTCCTCGGCAATTTTCTTTCCAAATTTTCAATGCTTCTTCAATATAAATTTTAAAAAGTGTTGGGGTGACACAACATCCCTGTCTGAGTCCTTTATCGGTTATAAAACCTTTTGACAGTCTTTGGCCTATTTTAATCTTTGTTTTTGATTGTCTGTAAAGTTCTTGAATAGCACCAATAATATTTTGATTTATATTCATTTCCTTTAATACATTCCATAATTTTGCGATTGGAACGTTATCGTATGCTTTCGTAAGATCAATAAATAGAAGATGAGTTTGATTTCCTACCGCCATTTCTTTTTCAACAATTTGTTTAAGACAAAATATATTATCCATACATGATCTTCCTGCTCTAAATCCACTCTGCTCTTCACTTTCCTTCGTTCTTATTTCTTCCTCAATGAAATCTTTTAAGATTCGTCCATATAGTCTACCAACGTTGCTGTTACAGTAATGCCACGATAATTTTCACATTTTTGTCGGTCAACTTTCTTATATATAGATGCTAAATATCCAATTCTCCATTCCTCTGGAGTTTCTTCTCCGTTTAAGCATTTTTCGAATAATTGTGTAATTAATCTAAGGTAAAGCTAGGAGAGTCCGCGCACAATTCAAAAGAATAACAATAAAAAATCTAAATATTATTTTTTTGCTAAACTATCAATGAATAATTTTTACTTCATTTGCTTTTTATGCATTTCCATTGCTATTTTGTTGTTATGTTGTAATTTAATAGAACAGTTGTAATAAAACCAAGAAAGTTATTTTGCGCAATCTGTCCTTACAGGGTTGGTATGATTGCGCACATGGGTAGGAGAGATTGTTACTAATAATAACTACAATTAACTTGTTAACAATAATAATTATACTTAAATGACATTGTTGTAAGGTTTTTGTGGAAAAATATTATTGTATTAAGAGTGAATATTTCAACCTAATAATTAAAGATCAGAAAAAGGAAATAATTTTAAAAACGATTACAAAATTTTAATTAAAGGGGAAAAAAATTAAAAAAGCAAAAAAAGCAAGTTCAGATAAGATTACAAAATAATATTAGGTTACTTGAAAACACGTTTAACTTAAAATTAGTCCATTTTCTTTTTTAATTTTTTTAAATGCAAATTTACCAATAAGCTGCGTAATCTCTCCTAGCATGGAAACTAATGGGAAGAATGCGCCATCTCTCCTAAGTAGCAGATGCGCAAACTCTCCAATTTCGGTAGGAGAGATTGTGCGGCCTTTTATTTAAATATGGCCGCTACTAAAACGAACCGTCCATGTTCACACTGTTTGTCTAGATTAGTAGCTTATGAGAAATCGTTTAAGCTTAAAATATTTTGCACTACTGACATTGTATAGAAATTCTGAAGAATAACTATGAAAATTCAAGCACTTACTTTGGGAAAACAAAACAAAATAGCAATGCTTTATCTTAGACGCTAAAAACAATCAACGTGCACTTTCAAGTAGACACTCCACTACTGCTGTTGTACAACTACCTGGAGACGCTGCGCGCTCACTCTACTCCTCCCCCCTGAACCTCTATGTGCGCAATCTCTCCGACCGCGCCATCTCTCCTGGCTTTACCTTATGCAATTTATCGGTTCCATTTTTGATCAGCTCGGCTGCTAGGCCTCCAGGACCACTTGTTCTTTGATTTTTTAATTTTTAAATTGTTCTTTTAACTCTCTCAAATTCCAGTAATATAGGTTGTCTCAAAGTTGTCTCTTTTTTCTTCTTTTCAATATCTATATGATTTACTTGAAATTCATTTCTAGTTTCCGTAAGCAAAGTATTTTCTCATTTCTTAACAGATATTCCCTGCCATGAATTAATGGAAAAGCATTCCCAGAAATTATTATTAATAAGCAGTACTTTAACAGAATTATTTTGTGTGTCCCTGTAAATGAACGATGAAAGCTATACACACAATATTCTATAGTAAGCCTCTTGTAATCCACGTTAGTGATATATATCAATTTCAATATGTTTGAAATAGTGAAACATTATTAAAATAAACTGCAAACAATTTTTCTTCATAGACAGTAATGTAACGGAATTCTTTTGAGAATCCCTGCAAAGAAACTATAAGTGCTATGCACGCCACATTTCATAATTAGTCTCTTGTAGTGCATCTCAGTGATATATATCAATTTCAATATGTTTGAAATTGCGTAACATCATTAAAATAAACCGCAAACAATTTTTTTCCATAGACCGCAATGTAACGGAATTCCTTTGAGTGTCCCTGTAAAAAAACTATAAGTGCTACCCACTTCATTTTCAATACCGAACATGCCACTGTAAGCCTCAATAACATTATATCAATTGCATAACGATCGAGCATTTTTACGCGAGTTAGAGCACGGACAGACAGACAGACGGCAGACAGACAGACCGAATTCATAAACACTTTTCAACTATGTTGAAAATGGTTAAAAAGATGTGGTTAGTCCGCATTTGCTTTCCTCAGTCACATAACTTGCGGTTTTATTATATGAATTATGTATATGATAGGATTTAACAGAATAAAGAAAACATTTATTAATATCTTTTTAAGTTTTGATTCGATTTTCATAAAATTTGAAATTGAACAAAATTCTGCAATGATTATATATATTAAATTTCAAATAATTCGGTTGGGTAGTTTTTGCACTGTTATATGCGGACAGACGGATATATATTAGTGGTATAAATAACATTTTATAAATACAAACTTATTTTGCTGCCACTGATTTTCGAAAACGTTTCCGAGTAGTTCTTCATAGTGTATTAATCAGTTTTCTCAATCCGGAATATCGTTTTTTGGGATTCTATCCATTCTGAATTAAACATTTTCAGCTGCGTACCTGAATTTATACATGCAAGAGTAACAAAATAATCTTAATGTTAACGTTAATGTTAATGTTAATGTTGTCAATTTATCATGTTTGTCTGTTGTTTGTTGACCATAATTATTAAACATGTCAACGTTTGAGCTTGAAAATGGATAGCATCTGTAAAACCTACATTTCGCGTTGAGAAAACTGATTAATACACTACAAAAACTACAAGTGAAAAAGTTTCCTAAAATCAGTGGCAGCAAAAGAAAATTTGTTTATATAAATGTTTCTTTAAATGTCAAAAATATAATAGTTTATGAAATTCCTAATTATAAAGAACGCTTTTCATAATCATGTCTAACTCGGAAAACGATATTGTATATTTTCGTTTGTGGTTATATTGTATTTTCCTAGAAATGTGGTTATATTCAATTTTCTTTACAAGCAAAATAAACTTTGTTTTTGTAAATGCTTCTTTAAATTTCAAAAATATATTGGTTTCTGAGATTTCTAAAGATAATAAAAGATTTTCGGCATGGTGAGTAGTTCAGGAGAGGTTATTGTATATTTTCGTTTGTGGTTATATTACATTTTCCGAGATTTAGAAACAGCTTTCTTTTTTTTTACAGTGTGGGGCAATTTGGTGATTAAAATGTAAGGGGCGTTCTCTCTAATTTTTTCTTTTTGGCTAACTGCGCCTTGTAAATTAAAAAAACAAATATTTACTGTGAAATCCTAAACTTTCATATAAGTGCTTTATATATATATATATATATATATATATATATATATATATATATATATATATATATATATATATATATATGTGTGTGTATGTGTGTGTGTGTGTGTAATAATAAAAAAAATCGCACTTTTTCCTTAATTAATTTATTTTAAATTCTTACAATTCAACATTTCCCTCCTGTCTTTTAAATATATCTTAAATCTAAATTATATCTTCATTCCATATCTTTAATCAACATATTCTTTCAATTCTTATTCTAAAAATCTTAATCTATTAAAAGCTATAATTATTTGTAAAAACCCTTAATTTACTTCTTATTTTGAGACATTAAATTTTTATTTCTCTAGAACGTCTCTTGGTATCATTTTTATTTTTATTAAAATTATCATTCGATATTCCATAACTCATTTCAAGCCGCTCATTGGTTTATTTACCCCTGCATTGGTGAAAAATGCATACGCCTCGCTCCCTTTAAAACGCAGTTACGCAGCCCCGGAGCTCAGAATGTTTACGTGTTTTCAATTGGTAAACAAAACCCGTCACTTGGAGGAGAAGTGTCTTTAAATTGGTGTAATTCTATAATAAATGTAACATCTTCATGCTGTTTTCTATGGCGTAGCACAACTCAGTTATGAATTCTGAACTTGATAATTAGTGGAAATGTCTTTGGTTGTTGAAGTGTCAATAAAAATTATTGATACTAGTGCAGCTTCCTGTTATTTCTACGGGACAATTCCTAATGCATTTCATAAACACCGTCTTCCGTCTGGAACCTTCGATTGCAAAACATCTGCTATTCTACAAAATCATCGCATACCAGAATTAATCTGTTGATATAATTCACCATGAAATGGAAAAACATTTCATATGTATATATATATATATATATAATATCTATGAATTTCAAAAACATATCAAGTTCTAATATCATTCTACTAAAATCTACTAAGAGATAATTAATGATATTGTGTAATCAGAATACCACATAGCTAATAATTAACTTGTGCAATCATAAAATTACCATAGCATGTGCTTCAATGGTAATTAGCCAAATTTACTCATACCTGAAGAACATTTAAAAAGAAAGAGAGAGAAAGGGGAAAAAAATTATAAATTGGAGTTGCTATTATGTAAACACAAATGGATTAATAAATTAATTATGAACATTATTCAGTGGAAAAACTGACCACAAGAGAACCAATCAAGAATTGGATATGAAAAAACATATGTGGATGTACTCGTCAGCTTGGCTGCACCCACATGTGTTTTAAAAATAATTCAGTATTTCATAATTCTACTGGCATGATGCTAAGTACAGTAGAATCAGCCAAGTATACTGAATTATTACCAGACAACAATTGGAAAAATTTAAAATTGGAAATATGTAAAATGTAAATAAAAAACCATTAAGAAATATATAATATATCACTTACAACGATTATCCTAAAATCTTTATAAATCACCACACTATATAACCACCAGATATCATTTTTGAAATAATATTGGAATTTTGAACCCTTAAATTGTAGAAAAAATGTTTTACTCACAAGAATGATACAGTATCCTCAAAATATAGCAACTTCTTCATAATGATCAATTCCACATGGCACGTATCAAACATGTTGACATTCGAGTCGAGTTGAGAGAAATGATTTGAAAGACAAGTTGAGAGCTCATTTTTTTAAAAACACAACTCGATCAATGACACCCCAACACAATATAATTCAAAAACACACAAAACTATTCTGTTGATAATACTCTTATAACAAAATTATATCCGTGAATATATAATTACTCCATCTAATTTTAATTCCTGAAAGTAAAATTAATATACAAGCAATAGCTCCCTCTATAGTTAAATTCAAAATAATATCTATAATATCATCAACTAACTAAAACGTAAAGTGTCGCCATCTATTGGTATTATAATTATTCATAATTAATATTTAGTTACATATCCATATTATTATTAACATAATCACTTCATTAAATTTAATCAATATATAAATTTTAATAAACAATACTTCCTTGTAGTTTTAATATTAAATTCGAATAAAATCCTACAATATGAATAAATATACACAGAATTTATTCATCCTGCACAGCATTTCAGATATTCTTAACAAAAGTATATTTTGTAAAAGAGATATTATTTTAAAACAAAGTGCTTTGCTGCCAGCTTTGTTAAACCACTGATATATATTATAAACTTATAATTAAATTACTAATTTTTTATTGTTACTTCTACTTAAATATATTTTAGACTTGTTATTAAATAATTAATGTATTGTTTATACTTATACTTAATTATATTTTAGATTTCAGAGATTAATTTAATATCAAATTAAATATTATCACTACTGTGCTTCAATCAAATTTATGCTATGCAGTAATTAAAATTACTTATTAAATTTAATTTCATAGATAAAAATAAAAAACTATATATATATTTATACACTTTGCAAATAGATATGTTTGTGAGTTATAATAACCAATGTTATCCATGTATAATTTTAAATGTATGAAAACTGCTCATCAATGACACCCTAAACATATGTGATCGGCAACGCACAATCACATACTATACAGAGTGTATATAATGTTCAATCAAATTTTAAATTTCCTAATATGTTATAATTGTATTAATGTATGTTATAATTGTAATATTATATCTAGTGTTATATGTTATCGCACATTCAAACAAAAATTTATTACATACAGTGTTAATAATTTAATGATATAATAAATGTTATTTAAAAGAGTTGATTATTGAATTTATCATAAAAATTGGATAACCATATATTTTTGCTTGATCTCGAATAAATCTAATATTTTTGTTTTTATTTATATCTGAGCATAAGTATTTTATACGATGTAGATAATTGATAATTATATTTTTATATACAGATTTATGTAAACATGAAGCATAATTGGTAAAAATATTTACTTTAAATGGAAAATCAAATCTCTTATCATAAATATCAAAAATTAATTTATAATTATTATTAATATTGATTTTTAAGTCAAGAAAGTTAATATTATTATTAATTAAATCATTTTTGCTTAATTTAAGTTGAGTAGGATAAAAATTGAGTGGTGATGTGCAATTTTTTTCATTGAAATAAAATATGATAATGTCATCAATATATCGATAAAATACATAATCATTGTTCTTACTAATATTTCTTTCATAATAATATAAGTAAAGGTCAGAGAGAATACTAGATGCTGTTCCGCCCTGCGGAATTCCCTGGCATTGTTTATAAATAATATTGTCATATATGATGTAATTATTATGCAATGTAAAATTTAGTAAAGTTTTAAAAAAATTTACTGAAATATGTTCTTTTAATTTTAATTGAGATTTAAATTCTTTAAATAATATACACATTGTTTTATGTAAGTCTTTTATATCAATGTTATTAAATAAATCATTAAAATCCAATGTTTTTATGAATTTTACCGGATTGATATTATGTATTTTATTAATGAGTTGAAAACTGTTTTTTAGGCAATGTTGGTTATTATGTTTTAACGTTATATCATATATCTGCTTTAAAATATTAAGTAGTAAATTACTTGCATTATTATTATATGTGTTACACCCGATGGTAACAGTGCGAAATTTTATAGGATTTTTATGAAATTTTGGAATTATAACAAGATAAGGATAATTTAAATTATTACATTTGATTTTTAGTAATTTGTGATAATTTAAATAATTTTCTATTATTTATATCAATATTTAATTTAGTTTTATTAAAAATATTACTTGTGTTGATTGCATTGTGAATTAACACTTTATAGTATTCTTTACAAATGATAGCATAATTATTTGGAGATTTATCTACATAAGTAATTATAAATTTGTTTTGTAATTCTGATATATGTTTATTTATATTATTAAAAGCTGCATGTGTAATATGATGATAATTTTTTATAATTTCATTTTTCATTTTATCTATAACAGAAAATCTCCATTCACTATAATACTCGATTGGTTTATTGTAATCAATAGCAATTTTATATATAAACAAATCAATATCTTGAATAAACTGCAATATTATGGATTTGATATTACACTTATATGGAAGGCGAAATTTTGTTCCATTATGCATTAAGTTTTGTAAAATAGGTTGTTCTACAATATTAAGATCACCAGTAATGATATGACCATGTGTTGTATTTATGTACTTTTGATATTTTGGGTCATTACAATAACATGGGTAATTATTTGAAGAGACCATTTGTTTTGCAAAAGAATTGTAATTAAAAATTTTACGTCCAAGTGTGCGATTATATTTGTATGTCTTGTGAATGGTAAAATTTTTTATTGGAAAATTGTTAGTAATGTTGTTTATTATATTGTGTAAATTGATATTATTAAATACATGATTGGAAAAATTTATAATTAATTGTGTATTATTAGTTTTATATTTAGGTTTATTAGAAAGACATGTATTTAATAGGTTTGCTCTATAATGTAGAATATCATAAAAGATATCACAAAAATGTGTAGAATATTGATTCTTTTTAAATACCTTGAAATATTGGTTCAAATATTTCTTTTTTATACTAAAAACATGTTTTCTTATATCAAGCCAACAATAATCATTACAAAATTTTGCCTCAAGATCATCAAGCTCCTTTTGAATCACAATATCATCAGTGTATTTTTTGTTATTATGTTTACCTCTACCAGATCTTGAAGTTTTTTTTATGTTTGAAAAATTTAATCCTGAATAAAGATTTTTATAATTTTCATATTTAGTTAAATCTGAAAATACAGGATGTGATTTTTTGTATACTAATTGATTTAATCCATAAGGATATGTAGTATTAAAATGTCTTATATATTTAGATTCTAGAAAAAGTCGTTCAGTAAAATTTTTTTGTATTTTAAGTATTTTAATAGTAATATTTTTAAAATCATGATTTTTGAAATGAGTATATTCAATATTATGAGTTGTTTGAAATTTAGATTTTTTATATTTATCAATATGAGAACGATGTAAATTTAGCCGCTTATGTAATTTTTGTCGAGACTGTCCTATATATTCCATATTACACGAATTGCATTTCAATGAATAGATTACATTGTATGCTTTGCAAAATTTTACCAAATTAAGATTGTTATTATTTGAAATCTGTGACTTATCAGCTAATGGACATGTAAGGCAACGCTTTGATTCACACTCACGAAAACATAGTACAGGTTTGGGACAATAGAATAGGTTATCTGATAACGATCCAGGAAGATCCCTAATAATCTTCCTGTACCGAGCATTAGTCCTGGATCCACCAAGGCCTAAATTGCCAGTTAACATTTTACTAATAACTGCCATAATTGTTTGAAAGCAATAGAAATTTCAAGAGATACATATAAAAATATATTTAAAGATAAAAATGTTTTGAATCAACCTTATTGTTATAAAGTACTTGAATATTCACAAAAAATAAAAAATAAAAAAAAATAAATTAAAAATAAAAATAATAAGATTGACTTTTTAATACTTGATTAAATATAATAAGTCTATATTATAAAACTATATACATATATACATAAAGTCCCATTAAGCAAGCTAACATCAAAAGACAACAATATAGAATCCCCTAGCATTCATAAGTCAATACAAAATTAATGTTGGTAAAAAAAAAAAAAAAAAAAAAAAAAAATAAAATAAAAGAACCTGAATAAGATTTTAAAAAAATGCAATTGAAATTTCAATAGATAAACAAATGATACCAAGAAATAATAATAATATTCTAAAATTATTATTATTAAATTATTATTAAATACACCATTAAAAGCGCAATGCAGCTATACTAACTATGTATTTTAAACAGAAGTTAATCAAAGTGATTTATGTGCCAACTGGGCTAAATTATGGTATATATATATTTAAGCCATATATATATATTAATATAATATGTATTAATATATATTAATATACATATTAATATACTTAAGCGATATATATATATTAATATAATATGTATTAATATATATATTAATATATATATTAATATATTTAAGCCATATTTCAGGCTTGATAAAATGTAAAAATAAACAATTATAATATAAAATAATAAAAAATACAGTTCAGTTAATATTGCGAAATTTTTTCACATGACATGTTACAATCCGCACGATAACTTAACTTAGAATGGGTATATGAAGATAAAACTTATGTTACTTTGAACTTTAAACTATATTTTCACTGCAAACAAACAAAAAAAAGATGTAAATCTACAAAACTACTTTTTGTAAAGCTACAGAAATCTGTATGCTTGCTAAAATTTTATCTGTGATTAGAAACAGTTACTAAAACAACTTTTGTAATGTTACATGATTTTTTTTTTGTTGCAGTTACATAAAAAGTTCTAGGCATCCCAGTTTCCTAGAAAATTCTTAATAACCCCATATTTTTTATTTTTTTTATTATTTATTTATTTATTTATTTATTTTTTACAGTGCACGCATTTACCAGATTTTTTTAATAAAAATTTTTTCTATTTAATATTTATATAGACTGCATTTAAATAAGGCGAAAAATTTTATCAAAAATGATAGTAAAAGCGTACGAACCCTGTTATAGAATGAATTAATGATATATATATTTTCTCGACAAAAACTATTTACGAAATTCGATTAAATTTGAAATATAGAGAATAAATTAAAAAAAAAACCAATTAATTAATTAATCATTAAAAAATGATGATAATATTAAACTATGGCAATAACATTAATTCATTCTATAAAATTTAGTTTTGTGGTCATTTTAACATAAGTTTTATGTTACTATATATATATTTTTAAATTATATTATGTTATAAGTGTTTATTTTTGCTTTTTATAAAGCCTGAAATATGTCTTAAATATATTGCAGAGGTTTGTGTAATTTCAATAAGTTATAATGAATTAATTATATTTTTTTTTTCGCAAAAACTATTTACAAAATTCAATTAAATTTGAAAAATAGAGAATAAAAAAAAAAAAAAACAATTAATTAATCATTAAAAATGATGAAAATATTAAACTATGGCAATAACATTAATTCATTCTATAAAATTTAGTTTTGAGATAATTTTAACATAAGTTTTATGTTACTACGAGCTAACCTGCCCGGCGTTGCCCGTGCCCGAGATAATTACAATCTCAGAGAAAGGCGTTAACCCCCTCCCTCCCCATACACGCAATATAATGAATAATTTGTTCAAGAGAACCACTGTTACGTACATTAACGCGATCATTAAAAAAAGAATTACATTTTTCTGATAATTAGAACATAACGAAGACGCTACGCTAAAATAGCCGGCAGATGACACCCCTTCCCGACCTCAGTTTCAAATCTGTATCTTAATTAGTTACCTAAATATTTGTTCCTTAGTAAAATTTGGCAATTACAGTCGAACCTCTATTTAACGAACCTCTATTTTGCGAATTTCTCTATTTTGCGAAAATTTTATTGGAACCAAGTATATTTTGCAAATTTCTTTGTAAAATAACCTCCAAATAGCGAAGTGCATTCTCTATTTAACGAACTTTTTCTTGTGACCTAATTTTTTTTCTCCTTATTTCTCAAAATATTTCCGAACATTTCCAACTTATTCTTTCTTTAAGCTCATTTTATGATGATCAGTGACCTTGAATTGGTTTTACCAGGCGCCTAATTCCCTGAGTGCAGTAAAATCGCTGTCTGCTTTGAATTTCATCATCCCGGAAGTGCAGACTTTCAATACCCCCTCCCCTTTCACCTTCAATGGATCTGCCCCGTGTTCTTCAATTAGAGTCTCCTGTATTCTATATTTTTGATTAGTCGTGCAAGTTTTTTCGGTTCTTATAGCTCGAAAATGTCAAAGCGAAAGTGTTTGAGTATCAAAGAAAAAAAAATTCTTGATCAGGTAGATGAAGGAGTGAAGAAAAAGGATATTGCTTTCAAATTTGGTATTCCTCCAAATAGCTTATCAACCATAATAAAAAATCGTGTTAAGTTGCAAAATTATGATTCATGGAGTTCTTGCTCAAAACGTTTAAAAACATGTGTCTATGAAGATGTGGATGAGGCAGTTTTGAAGTGGATACACACAATGCGAGATAAAAATGTTCCGATCTCTGGGCCTTTCATAATTGAGAAAGCACTTAAATTTGCGAAAGCATTGGGATACGACGAATTTCGCGGAAGCAGTGGGTGGCTTGAAAAATTTAAGAGAAGACACGGAATTGCGGCAAAAGTAATATCTGGTGAAAATAAAGACGTTGATGATAATGATAGTGAAAACTGGATAACGGGGACACTGAGTAAAATTTTAAAAGACTATAAGCCAGAAAACATCTTTAATGCGGATGACACTGCTTTATTTTTTCAATGTTTGCCTCAAAAGACATTAACATTTAAAAAGGAAAAATGCTTTGGTGGAAAAAAAACTAAAGCAAGAATAACTATCATGTTAGGTGCGAATATGACTGGAGATCAAAAACTGAAACCATTAGTTATTGGAAGAAGCAAGAACCCAAGATGTTTAAAAGGCGTAAAATCTTTGGAGGTTGATTATGACTTTAACAAAAAGTCTTGGATGACGACAGAAATTTGTGAAAAATGGATTAAAAAGTTGTACAAACGTATGATTGCAGAGTGTCGCCAAATTGCTCTCGTTTTTGACAATTGCCCCGCCCATCCGACAATTGCCCCGCCCAACCAAAAACTGAAAAATGTTAAAGTTTTTTACTTACCACCTAACACTACATCAAAACTGCAGCCAATGGATCAAGGAGTGTTCGAAAGCTTCAAAATACAGTATCGCAAGAGAATAACGCTAAAAGTTATCACTGCACTTGAGAACAATTAATCTATGCCAAAGATCAACTTACGGGAAAGTATATCAGAAATTTCCAAAGCGAGTTACTATGATGTCACAGATCGTACTATACGCAACAGTTTTGTCAAAGCTGGATTCTTTGTCAGCAATGAAAATTCGGCAAGTACGGAAGACGAAGATGATATTCCCTTAGAAGAACTTAAAAAAAATGTGGATGCAGCTGAGAGAAAAAGAAGAAATTAACGATGATGTGCTGATTGAGGATTTTCTTTCACTTGATTCCGAAGTTGAGACCTCAGAAACGCTAACTGAATTGGATATTTTGGACAGTGTAAAAAATAAAAACAATCCAGCAATGAATTGCGAAGAAAATGAAGATGATGAAGATGGAAATGATAATGATGCAGAAATCAACGAACCTTCGTATGATGAAATGATAAAATCATTTGAAACAATCCGACGTGGATTACAGTTTGAAGAAAATACGCCTGAAGGGGGTTTTGGTGCATTGCAGAGATGCGAGACGTATTATGAGAGAAAACACTTTTTCAAACCAAAAACTCAGACAAAATTAACAAACTTTTTCTGTAATTAAATTTAAGGACGCATGTGGTAATCGGTAATGTATGCTTAAAATTCTTTGTTATAATAAATACGACAATGATTCATTAATTTTAATTTAAAACTATTTTCTTAGAACTGAAAATAGAGTGTATTCCCGTGGAATGTTTTGTTTTATTCTTGTTTTCCTTGCAGATTTCTTTTTGGTGGGTAAAATAAATAAAGCAAATCGATGTTATCTATACAAAAAAAAAAAAAAAAAAAAAAAAAAATTAAATACTCTTTTTTTAATAATATTTAGTGTTTATGAATTTAAAATATGTTTTATGTTGTTTAAAATATTTTTAAAAGTGAATCTCTATTTAACGAATTTTCCATATAACGAAATTTTTTTCGGGATTTAGCGACTTAGTTCGACTGTATTTCCTTTCATTTTCGCAAACTAAATGAGAGGGATCGACCAGAGAAACGATCTCTTTGTAGTTCAGTTTTTAATGAAAGCCGATCCCTCTCTGAAAATTTCTCGGATTGGCGCCGGCAGATTTTTGGCAGTTTTTTGCGTAAATTAAAAAAAAAATAACCAACCGAATTTTTCAAAAATCATGTAGTCAGATACAGAATATTTTTTTACATATGCTCAGAAATTTTCAATTTGATATCTCAATTAGTTTTCTTAAAATTCGTTAATTAGTTAAATAATTTCGAATTCGTTCATTTTCGGTTGCAAATCCAATGTGCCTGTCCGTTTCTTTCGCCATTTTGATTTAAAAGATGATATTTTAGAAGCGATGGTTAATGAGAATCTAATTAATATCTAGGCTAATTATCAAAATATTAAAATTCTGAGGTTCAGGTGCACATGGCCAGACCTTGGACTATCCACACCTAAATTTCCAGCCTTCTAGGTGGGCTAGATTTTCCTAGCCATCGCCAACAGACACACACACACACACACAGAGCGAAACTTTCTTTTATTAGTATAGATATATATATTTTAAATTATATTATGTTATAAGTGTTTATTTTTGCTTTTTATAAACCTGAAATATGTCTTAAATATATTGCAGAGGTTTGTGTAATTTCAATAAGTATTTAAAAAAGTTATGTAACTCGAAACCCCATCACAATTCACTGGCGGTGGAAAGGTTTCAGAAGGTATGATAGATATCCTTTAAAATAATTAATTCAATGTAACATTATAAAATGAATCCGTGTATTTTACGTTGACTGTGAAATGCATGATAGTTATTTATTTCATACTAAATCAACAGAAGTATTGAATTTATCAAAGGACATTTTCTGAAAACCATTTCATTATTTTAATACCGTATGTGAAATGTCAATGAAATCAATTTATTGAAATGTTATCATAATTGGCTTCAATACTCAGAATATGAAGACAACTGTTTTTTGTCCGCGGAAAATATATAATATTTCTTCAAAACTATGAAATATTTTTTCTTATTAGTGATATGTAAAACATTGCATGATGTTTTAAAAGTGTGTTTTTAAGTTCAGTGTAGGTCTTTAGTCTATTTACATGCCACCTACTTGCAAGATAATTAAAGTGTAAGTAAAGTATTGAAACATTTGTATGATAAAATAGAGATATGGTATAATAGTTATAAAATGAAAATGCATATCTTTGTATTAAATAATTTTGTATTTAATTTACTTATTCGTCATAAAAGACTAAATATGTATGACTTGAAATTATTGTTATTTATTTTTACAAATTTTCTTTCATGTTGCACATTTTTATGTATAAAATGATACAATTAAATACTAGTTGACCCGCCCTGCGTTGCCTGTGATAAAACCTTAAATGAACACCAATTAAAAAATACTGATAATTAGTGATAATTGTGCTCGTAAGAAAACATTAAAGTAAAAATATTTCGTTGTCCAAACCCTTTGAAATTTTTAATGGTCATAAATTTAACGGGTTTACAGCCCGTGTAAAAATTACGTCTGAAATATTGTTATTTCGATGTAAAATTAATATGTTTTCTGCTTCAGAAAACAACCCTGTTTCAAATTCTATACAAAGGGAGAACTCCCCCCCCCCTCCCATTTCCCTTTCCAGCCTTAAAAAAAATGAAAGTGCATCCCTCCCTTTCCCTTTTGTTTACTCCTCTCTCAAACAAAGAAGATGGAAGTACGTATGCTTCCTCCATGAAAGGGGAATAAAAATAGAATGAAGAAAAATTTAGGAGTATTTTCTAGGGGCAGGGTTGTGAGCAGTGAAGGCCGATAGGCGAGCTATTCTTTCCCCAACCCTCTTGATTCTTCTTAATTATATTTACTGCTGTATTCACCTTTCAAATGAAGTTGAGGCATGGGCAGTAAAGTCGATTTTGCACTGAAAAATTAAGACTTTTTGGTTCTCGCTTTAATAGATTATTAATGATATATTAATACGGGATTATCATATATAATGTTTCGGATGTAAACATAATTTTTTCTATGCACATATAAAACGCGCAACGAGGAACGAGGTATCATACGAAAAGTTTTTGAACAGGCTTTTGACATGGTACACTCACATTTCGTTTAAAAACGACAACTGTTTTTATAATAACTATTTTTTGAAGAAAATATATACAATTGCTCCAAAACAATAAAATATTTTTTACTTATTAATGTATGTAAAAATTACATAATATTTCAAAATTGTATTATTCAACTATTTTAGTTATTGTAGATCCTTCGGCTATTTATATACTACCTATTTGCAATACAATTTAATGTGTAAGTAAAGTATTGAAACATTTGTATGATAAAATAGAGAAATATTATAACAGTTATAAAATGAAAAAGTATATATTTGTGTTAAGGGGTCTCAGGACTCTTAAACCTTCAAAATTTTCGATTTTTTTATTTTTTTATATATTAAACTTCTGTTTTTTCTGAACATTTTAGTGTAAATGTTTTCTTGAAATTCCCATTAGAACAGGCTTTTAGAATTATACCCACTCAAAGCTGAAGCGGCGTTTCCGAAAACTTTGAAGTCATTTTTCTCAAAATGATGTTTTTGGGCATAACGCGCATGATATCTCAAAAACTTGTCAATATTTTTCATGAAATTTTCCAAAAATATGTCATGTTAGTCTACATAAATTGAACCTAAATTTTCATTTTTATTATTAAAAATAATATATTTGTTAAGTGGTTATAATGTTGAAAATTTTAAAAATTTGTATTAGCTCAATACAACTTTGAATTAAAAATATAAAAATGCTTTAAATACAAATTTATTTAGGTTCAGTGTAATTATTACAATATGAAGTATAATTAGGCTCCAAAATTTTTATTCTAGATGCAAAAATTATTTTGTAATCGCGCGCGTAAGATCTCATGTCAATTTTCTGCTCGACAAATGTCTGACAGTTTGAAGTCCCCTATAAATATTAATTCTGCATCTTGTAACTTTTTAAATATGTGAAATGAAAGAACACGCTTATATCTTTTCATCCCAATAAAAATTGTGTTTTTAAATCGTATACATTTGAAGATATTAAATGTTAAAAATGGTCATTTTTTTTTTTTTTCAATTTTAAGAGTCCTGAGACCCCTTAAATAATTTACTATTTGATTTACTTACTCATTATAAAAGACTAAATATGTTTACTTTGAAATAATAGTAATTCATTTTGCATTTATTTTACAAATTTTCTTTTGTGTTACACATTTTTAATGTATAAAATGATACTATTAAAATTACTAATGATATATCAATACTATATTATCATATATATTATTCCTGATGTAAACATAATTTTTTTTATATACGCACAAACCGCACAACCACGACCGATATATCATAAGAAAAGCTTTTGAAAAGGCTTTTGACATGGTACACTCACATTTCGTTAAAAACAACAACTGTTTTTATAATAACTATTTTCCGAAGAAAATATATACAATTGCTTCAGAATAATGAAAGATTTTTTTTCCTATTAATTATATGTAAAATATTGTATAATGTTTCAAAATTGTGTTACTCAACTCTTTAAGTTCAGTGTAGGTCCTTAGCCTATGTATATGTCACCTACTTGCAGGATAATTTAAAGTGTAAGTAAAGTATTGAAACATTTGTGTGATAAAATTGAGAAATATTATAATAGTTATAAAATGAATGCATATATGAGTTAAATAATTTTGTATTAGGTAAATTTCGTAAGAAATACTATCGATTACATTCTCACCTAAGTTGGAAATTTTTGAAAAATTTTTGCAGATCTACTCCGATCATGACTTCCAGAACCCAAAACCACCTCCAGTTCAAAACTTTATCTATCTATCTATCTATCTATCTATGTCACTTTTTTATGGACACGATAATTGCAATACTTCTGCACAAATTTCTTCCAAACTGATACATAAAATCAAGGGGCATAAAATCTCGGTCAAGTTCGTTAATGGACAAAATCGAACCAAGGGGAAGGGGGATGGGGAGACTTTTTGTGAAAACAGAAAATAACCCATAATTTCTTAATTATGATACGTATCGAATCCGTTTAAAGTTATTATTACTTCTAAAAAAAGGGCCAAAAATTTATGTAAGACAGATTTTTTATATCATTAAAAATGGACCCAGGAGGGGGAAGGGGGTTTTTAGAAGAAAAAAATTCATAACTACGTCAATTCAAAAGATATCAAATCCGCTTAAATTTATTATAAATCCTCTTAATATTATCTAAAACTTGTATATTGACAAGTTTTTTTTATAGGACCAAGCCTTATAGCAAAACAAAATAAATTAAAAACAAAAAAACATCCCTACCGGCTCCGCTTGCAAACAAGTTAGGTTTCGAAGTGGGCGGTTCCGAGTACAGCATCATGGCACAACAAACAGGTGCCCCACGGTCTGCGTCTTCGAAATCTACCTGTGCCTGTAGGCCGAGCTGTCAGGGATTTTTTAATTTAATTATTCATTATAAAATACTAAATAGGTTTGCTTCTAAATTATTGTTATTCATTTTGTATTTATTTTTGTTTTCCTGTTACACATTTTTGATGCATAAAATGATAATATTAAATATTACTAATGATATATTAATACTGAATTATCATGTATAATATTTCGGATGTAAACATTCATTTTTCTATGCACATACAAAACTCACAACGATCAACGAGGTATAATATGAAATGTTTTTGAACAGTCTTTTGACATGGTACATTAATATTTCGTTAAAAACAACAATTGTTTTATAATAACTTATACACCCAATAAGTTATTTATTAATATTATTTTTTATTAATATTATTAGTTAATATTATTTTCCGAGGAAAATATATAAAATTGCCCTAAAACAATGAAATATTTCTTTTCTATTAATTATATGTAAGAAATTGCAAAATATTTCAAAAGTATGTTACTCAACTATTTAAGTTCAGTGTAGGTTTATATGTCGACTACTTGCAGGATAATTTAAAGTGTAAGTAAAGTATTGAAACATTTGCGTGATAAAATAGAGAAATAGTATAATAGTTAAAAAATGAAAATACTTATATTTGTGTTAAATAATTTTGAATTTAGTTTAATTATTCACCATAAAAGACTAAATATATAGGACTTGAAATTATTGTTATTTATTTTTACAAATTTTCATTCCTGTTACACATTTTTAATGTATAAAATGTTAACCATCATATATATTATTTCTGTTGCCAACATCCCTTTTTCTAAGCAAATACAAAACTGAACGATAGAAAAGAACGATAAATGAGATATCATATGAAAGGATTTTCAACAGACTTCTGACATACTATACTCACATTTCGTTAAAACATGTTTTTTTAATTAAAAATTACAGTTAATTAAAAATTAAATCAGCTTCGTTTTCATAAATGAAATGAAAGGTTTTTCTGAAATCAGTGTTGCCACAAAAATAAAATACAGCATTATTTCGTACTCAACAATGATAAAAAAAAAATCAATTAAGATAAAGTGGAACATTGTTGTTGCATGGGTTTATTTTATATTTAGGATTAAAAAGCAAAATTTAAATTCATATGCTCAATTTATTATTCTTTGTCCCATGTTCAGTTTTCGAAACAGATGATATCATCCTCTAATTCAGTTAAAAGACGATTGGTAATTTGTTTTACCTCTGCTAACTTTGATCAATTTTACTGTAACTTTGGTGGAATAAATAAGATGATATTCTGGCTTAACTAAAGTTGTTTGCAGATATTTTTAGTCCTTAATTCCTTTTAGAAGTTTAAACCTGCATCTAAGAAATATTAGATGTTGCTAAAAATTATTAGATTGCATCGCGAAATCTTTGCACGGGTCTACTGGTATCAAATATTATTAACGAGTGTAAATGCCCGTCCTAGGAGGGTGGGTAGAAATCGGGGTTTTCACTTAAAATTTTAAATAATTGATAAAATTATTCATATACTATTTATCGACAATAACAAAAACTGACCTGAATCGTTAAGTTCGCAGGGTTAATGATAAATTTTACTGTTAATGGTTGTTATGTTAATGGTAAATTTTATGAAACGTAATCTTTTTCTTTATTTTTGTTTTTCAACTCAAAATTTCCAGATATTTTTCTGAATAATTAAAATCTTAATTTTAATAACGATCTCAATAATTAATTAAGGTCTCCATAATTAATTATGGTAAGTAAACTATAGGTATTAATTTTCACTCTCAATAATACGAAAACGATCTTTTAGTTTATTTCAAATCTAAAAGAATGCATTAATTTTTACACAAAGTCAAATATTTCCCTTTCAAAATGAATAATAAAAGTAATTTAAATCATTAAAAAAGTTGATCTTGAAATAAATCAATACGTCCTGAATTTTTCTCATTTGAAAAATATGCTTATATACATTTTATATTATTTTACAACTTTATTATTATGTTATATTTTTTCCATCAGAAAAGTATTTATACAGAAAGGTATAATTTGTATTTATTGCCAATAGATGGCGCCAGAACAGTATTTAGGCACGAAATGTAAAATACTGATAGATCATCGCAGAGCTTCGAAAGGTATCACCGCTATTTCTGAAAAAAGTGCTTACAGGAAAAAAATGCTTACAGAAATAAATTAAAAAAATCCTTTAAAATATTTAAAGATTTTCATATGCTTTTACAAATATTTTAAGAGCATAATCGGATATTCTAATGAAACGTTCAAAGAGTCATTCGTTTTTTTCTAGATTTGGAATTTTTGTTTCTCAATGGCAACAGTATTCGTTTGTTTACAACTGGTAATCCGTTGTGTAATCTGTTATTTTTAATTTAAAAGTTAAAACATTATATAACTGGATATGATATACATGTTTTATACGAAAATATGCTGAACAGGCATAATTTCAAGTAGAAGAAATTATCATTTAGCTGTCATATGTTTTTCATTAAGCCTAACATGGCGTTTAGCTACTGTCGATTCGCAAACCAGAGTGGTCGGAACTGGTATGGTTACACTGTGTTTTATTATATAGAGATGATATATTAATACTGTATTATCATATATGTTATTTCTGATCAGAGCTCTGTCTAGATTTTTTCCCCAGGGTCCTTTCTTTGTGAAATTGTGACCAACTTTTTTCATTTGTGAAAAATCTAGTCATAATTTTCTAAATTTGAAATGTTCCTCATATTCAGGTTCTTGTTTATATATTTTTAAGAAGATATATGTATGTAAAATACACATATTTTCCTTATATATGTAAACGTGACAGTCAAATTTTACTTTTAAATGATTAAATTGGTGAAAGATTCAGTTTGGAGAGGGAAAAATTTTGTGAAAGGTCTATTTTTACGACAAATAATTTTGTGAAGGGTCCTGTTCGAAGGTGAATAGTTTTGCGAAGGGTCCTGTTTTGAGATGAAAAAATTTGTGAAGGGTCCTGTTTTGAGATGAAAAATTTCGTAAAGGGTCCTTTAAAGGACCCTTCATAACCCTTAACTTTAAAGTGCCCAAATCTTTCCTAAACAGATCCCTGCTAATGTAAACATAAATTTTTAGATGCACGTACAAAACGAATAACGATGAACGAGGTATCGTGCGAAAGGTTTTTTAGCAGGTTTTTGACATAGTACGCTCACATTTTGGTAAAAAAACCACTGTATGATTAATAATGGCAGTAAATTAAAAATTACTGAAACAAGTTGGAAATTGTACGTCAAACGTGACAAATGAGGTATGAATTATATAGTCTGTTATAATGTATGATTAATTTCCGTAATAAAATAAGTGCATTTTAAGTTGGCAACATTTTATCTTTTGTTGACTTTTACTGAAAATTACAATGGGAAACTTAAGCCTTTTCAAAACTTGAAATCCGTAAGTAGACCCTTTTTCCATTTAATATCTATTTCTCCGGAAACATCTATCCAAAAAACTGACGGTAGATCATAGGATTGCTTATAATTAAACAATTTTACTATACAAAATTCGGTTTTTAAATTCAGTAATGCGGAAATAATATGACTTCATCTTAAAATAGGACGTAATTATCATGGCAACCTAGAATTACTGCGTATCATGGGAAATCATTGAATTAATTACGTATGATTGGATTTAATAGAATGAAGAAAACTTTTATTAATATCTTTCTAAGTTTTGATTCTATTTTCATAAAATTTGAAATGACTCGGCAAAATACCGCAACGATTCTATATATTAAATTCCAAACCATTCGGTTGGATCGTTTTTGCGCTGTTATATGCGGACAGACGGACGGATCAGACGACGACTATAGGTGCGACGTATTTATATAATTTCGAACGCACCTATAACCGTATCAGCAAATAACCTCAAGGGTTGCAGTGCGAAGGCCTCGCACGGGTCCACTGCTTATTATTAATTATAATAGTTAATAATAACAAACTTTTTACTGATAAGTATATTATGCATTAATGCTTGTGCTTTTACTTGTATATTATGCATTAATTCTTGTGCTCTTGCTTCTATATTAGGTATTAATGCTTGTGCTCTTTCTTGTGTATTTTGAATTAATGTTTGTGTTCTTGCTTGTACATTATGCATTAATGGCATTAATTTTTGTATTTTTGCTTGTATATTATGCATTAATGGCATTAATTTTTGTATTTTTGCTTGTATATTATGCATTAATGGCATTAATTTTTGTATTTTTGCTTGTATATTATGCATTAATGGCATTAATTTTTGTATTTTTGCTTGTATATTATGCATGAATGCTTTTGGCGCTTTCGATTACATTTGGCGACCAAATATAATTCTCCATAAATGAAGCCAACTTGGTTATAGCTGACTAATTTGCGAAATTCTTATTCAAATTCAGTGTTAACAAATGGTCTGTAATCGGGTTCCTCGCATTTTAGCTTCGTGTTTTCGAGTAACATTACCTAAAGTTTTAAAACGAAGATATAAATGAGCTAACGCCGCCAGACGCCCACGGGGGCGCCGGCTCGCGTTCCGACCATCGCGCCCAAGTCTCTAAAGGACTTATATCCCACCAGTAGCTTTGTCTCGCCAGGGCGTTGCGATCGGCCAGGGGCCGCTCCCTACTGCGGACCCCCAAGCCGATTTACAAAGTGTCGATGACACAGGTCGCTACGAGAGTAACCCCACATCTCGGAGGAAACTTCCGCAGGAGCGGACACTTGATGAACCGCCGAGAACACCCAGCGACTTCGTCGCCGAAACCCCAGGAGGGGAGCCGGTTTCTAGGTCGTATGCTAGGCTTCACGACGACTCTTGCTTTACCACAACTCGAGGGGTGTGAAAACCTACAAAGGTAGTCACGTTCCCGCAAACATACCCTTTCCTCCCCGTACAGGCCGAAAAGACTTTTTATAAGGATTTTTTAATGAATTTTTTCCTGAAATGCATCTTAATATTAAGTTTACTTTTCAGATAAAAAGTTGTTGAAATCTTTGAAATTTTGAATAATAAACAGGAATTTTTACATTGCTAAACTGAGCGTAAAACCGATGGACTAAAAAATTGTCCAGGCAGGGAATCGGACCCGGGCCCTTGGAATAACGTTCCAAGGGCCCGGGTTCGATTACTGGCTTGGACATTATTCACTCTGTTGCTTTTACGCTCAGTTTAGCAATGTAAAGATTCATTTTTATTATTCATCGGTTTCGGGCGAATTTCACTTTTAAAGATTAATTGTAATTTACTTTAAAATTTTGTTTAAAAAATAAATTTTAAATTTTAAAGCTATTAAATTTTTGATAGAAACTCATGAACCGATTTTATTACTTTTTTCACAATTGTGTGCAGAAAAAGTTTATTGTTCATTTGTCTTCAGGGTTAAAAAAAATATTACTTACAAAATTAAAAATAAATTTAAAAGTAAAAAGAAAAGAGGATTTTTCGAAAGTGATTTTATTTCGAGAAATATAATATATTGAATATTAATTAAAGTAGCACACATGACAAAAATGAAGTGGACGAATGAATTTAACTTTACACATTTAAGTAACAACACAAAACAAATAACGTAACATCAGATGAACTACCTATCCAGTGGCAGTACAAACAAAACTTATGAATATAGATGTCGCTAGCGACTGGAGGACTTACAATTCTTACAAATACTTTTTGTGGTGCTGCCATCTACAACATACTTTCTGAAGTAAAAACACCACAAAGAATATATTTTCAAAATCTTCCCATGAGATTGAAAATCCTGGAGACAATTTATTAAAACATAACATAAAATCTCTGTACAAACTTTTATGCGTATATATTGCCAGAAAGTTTAGATATAGCCTTTTAAATATGACAAATTATTAAAAAAATTCCATTCTGAGATAAATGGACTTAAAGTTTTAGTTACGAACAGGACAACACAAAATTTGTTATATCTGCTGATGTTATCATGGTAGAAGTACGCGGTTTGCTTTATTCAATTTATCTAACTTTGTATTTTATTAGTAAAAAAAAATAACAAGTTGGAAATTGTACGTCAAATGTGACAAATGAGGTGCGTTCGTACTACAGCTAATTTTATAAAAATTTATACCGTCTGTTATTATGATATGATTAATTTCCATAATAAAATAAGTACATTCTAAGTTAGCAACATTTTATCTTTTGTCGACATTTACTGAAAATTACAATGGGAAACTTAAGGCAAGCTTTGAAATTTTCAAAATTTGAAATTCATATTTAGACTCTTTTTCCATTTAATATCTATTTCTCCGAAAACATCTATACAAAAAACTGTTGGTAGATTATGAGATTGCTATAATTATACAATTTTAGTATACAAATTCGGTTTTTAAATTCAGTAAAACGGAAATAATAGGACTCCACCTTAAATAGGACGTAATCACCACGGCAACCTAGAATCATTACCTATCATGAGGTACCACTGAATTAATTACGTAAGATAGAATTTGATAGAATAAAGATTGTGACTATAACTTGGTCTTAGAGGTTATAAAATGTCATATACAGGGTGGTTCAGAGCTATATGGCAAAAATTTAAAGGCAGGCAGAGGGTACCTAAATAAGCAGATTTCGTATAGGAATGTGGGTGCGAAAATCCAGCGTTGAGGCAGTAGAGGGCGCTGTTGAGTTCGGCATATGAAAGCGTTTCGATAACTTGAATCGTCATTCCCCGCACGGATTTCGAGCAACATGCATCGTTAGACAAATGCGCAGCTTGCCGACATGCATTTTATGTATGGGGCTGCGCAAGGAAATGGAGCGGCCGCTCATAGGATGCGCACGTTCAATGGCTCTCGAGCTTGTCGAAGGACTATCTTTCCACTGTGCATAATACTTCTTCTTTTACTGCTGCATTTCTGCGATATCTTCCAGTGCCTTATCACGCCTGGAAGCATAAAACGATCCACTCGCGCACATCTCCCGATGAAGACGCTCAAATGTTCGGCGATCCGACAGATTCCTACCCGGGAATCGTACATTTGAGCAGCCGCTCCATTTCCTTGCACAGCCCAATGCATGAAATGCATGTCGATAAGTTCCGCCTTGGTGTAACGATGCCTGTTGCTCGAAATTCGTGCGGAGAATGACGATTCCAGCCAGCGAAACGCTTTCATCCGCCGAACTCAATAGCGCCCTCTACTGCCTCAACGCTGCATTTCCGCATCCACATTCCTATACGAAATCTGCTTATTAAGTCCCCTTTACCTGCCTTTACATTTTTGACATATAGTTCTGAACCACCCTGTATGTCCTATATGACTCTATAACGTCATACATGTCAGATAACTTGGCGATACATCTCGGTCGTGTGACGATTAATCTTCGGAAACTGCTGCAACAAGGAAGTACTGATTTTTAATAAATGCCCCACCAGTGGCTGAGAGGTTGTGCTCTCGAAGCTGGTAGACGGGAGGTGCTGGGTTCGATCCCAATCGCGCCCGTCGGCCTAATCGCTGGGAGTTTTCGTGGTTTTCTTTCGAGCCGTGGATTTTCTCCATGCGTAAATACGGATTAGGTTCCCTTAGAAAGACCCCCACGAAGGGCACTCCCCCCGGGCCTATATCCCTAGTGTCGATAATTGGCCGTCAATAATCAACCCAACCCAACCCTACTTAATAAATATTTTTATTGATATCTTTTTATGTTCTGGGGGCAATCCGGAAGCGTTTTTAAGTAGTTTATGATATTTCCGCTTGGTGGCAGTATTTTACTAAACAGAAACCTTGATATTCCAAAATACCCGACTGTTCCATTCCATAATACGCGAAGTTTCTCTATATAGTAAACGATGTTTACTTTTGCCTATTAAATTCTGAAAAAAAAAAAATCTTGCAAAATGCAATATCGTTTGAAAGTGCAAGATATTTTATACATTTTTTATTAATAAATGTATGTACCTAACTGATGATTTTTTTAATTCATAATTCAGATATAAATTGGTTCAAGATGCTTCATCTTGTTTTGATTTTATCATGCATTTTTAGTGATAGTCAAGCAAATCTCGCCAACGAAGTAAGAAACATATTATTTCTTCCTTTTTTTAGTTATTATTATTTTTTTTATTTATATATATTTTTTATTATTTTTTTTAAATAGTCAAATGTACGATTATTAATGTTGCATTAAATAACATTTGAAAAAACATTTAACAACCATTGGTTAAAGAAAAAAAGGTAAATTTATTTTTCAGTATTTGAAAAAAATAACTCTTTTTATTTAAAGAAATATACTGCGCGAGAACTGTAAAATAATGAAAAAGAGAAATCCGAAATGTAAAACCTAGTTTTTCAATATTTTAATTATTCTTTTATAAACTATTTAATAATATTTCAAAAATAATGTATTATTTTTGAATATTTTAAAAATAATAAACCATTTATTTTTTTTATTGAAAACTTTAATAGATTTTTTTTACATTTAATACTTTTTTTTGATTACCACCTAACAACACCAAAGAGCATTCTTATATGAAATATGTCGATTATATATTCAAATAAAATTTTGAAATTTATTAAAACTGGTAATTTCGTATTGACCTCATGCCAGAAGCTAATAGTCGAAGAAATCGTTAAAAAGTTCGTTATCGGCAGCAGTTAGTTTTATTGTGATAATTTCAGCGGTTTTAAGCGCTAATTTCGATTACATGTCTGTTAAATTTGTATTTTATTTGTACTATTTCATTTATTGCTTCATGAAGTCTTCATTTCGTTATTGGATATTAGCTGGAAACAAATGTTGAACTTTTTATAGCGTTTAAAGTGCAAACGGATTCATATTGTGTAATCGTCTGCAAGCGATCGAGATAGATTTCAATAAAAAAACCATGCTATAAATTTAAATTAAATGATATAATAAATCAGTCAATTAAAATAGTTTTCAAACAAATTGTATTTGAAAGTAGATTTTCCCCCCTATATAACAGTGTAAATATTAAAAATCTGCTATGTTTAGAAATTAAAAAAATTGCAATAGCAAAAATCGTTAAACCAAAATTTGATCGTCAAGCGTTGCCATTCGCAAACTGACGTCGGCGTTACGCACGGACACGTTTGTCCTTTATAATATAGATAGATAGATAACATCAAATTGATGTTTGTAAATTTATGTGAATAAATTGTCCTTGCTTAGCATAAATGTTTTGTTTCTGGAGTGTTAAGACATATACACAACATACTGCGACAACCAATCATTGATCGGCTGCAAATTATCAGTTTTTGAATAGGTATCAGTTTTTAGCTCACAGGCTATCAAAGTCTGAGAGCTAATGTGCCCGCCCGTTCTGTATGTATGTATGTACGTAACGCGATAACTCTTGATGGTAATATCCGTTTTACTTTAAATTTTGTTTATAGGTTCATTGTGATAAGGCGCATCCTTGATTAGTTTTGGGGGTTCATTGGTTAAGTATAAAGGGGGGGGGACGGGGGCTAATCCCCCCTTAATTTAGATAAATGGGTTTTCCATGCAGAAATATCCGATTTGCTTCAAATTTTGTATATAGGTTCATTGTGATAAGATGCTTCCCTGATTAGTTTTGGGGTTTCATTGGTTAAGTATAAAGGGGAGGTATGGGGGATACCCCCCTTAATTTAGATAAATATATTTTTCATGCAGAATTATCCGATTTGCTTCAAATTTTGTATATAGGTCCATTGTAATAAGACGTTTCTCTTATTAATTTTGGGGGTTCTTTGGTTAAGCAAAATTGAGGGGAACGGGGAGCTAATCCCCCCCTAATTTAGATAAATGTGTTTTTCATGCAGAATTGTCCGATTACCTTCGAAATTTGTATATAGGCTCATTGTGATAAGGCGCTTCCCTGATTAGTTTTGGGGATTCATTGTTTAAGTCTAAGGGAGGGGGGACGGGGCTAAATCCCCCTTAATTTATTGTCGATTTCTTTATTTTTTGAGGGACATTTTTCTTTGAAATAAGAGTATAATGTGCAATTAGTGTGAAAAGACTGTGAGCTCAATGCCATCAGTTTAACTGGGCACTTTTCTTTTTATTGAGAAATTATCTTGAAGCGCCCTTCCATTTAAGGATCGCGTCCATCTGATTACGGCAGCCACGGTCTAGTATTACTCGTGGCTGCGTCCACTCTAATGTATTTTGCAAGTTAAATGGCTGGCAAGATAGGTCCATGCGTGAAACAGTGGTGTTTTACTAGTTACAGTGAAAATGATCGTATATTTGACTCCCACGCAATGGAATACCTTATATTTGGTAAATAAAACGCGTCCGACTACCAATCGCCGACATTTCCAGGGTTTGTTTCATTTAAGAATCGTCAACGACTTTCATCCTGGAAAAAAATGGTCCCAGGAGTGCATTTGGAGCGAATTCGTGGTACAGTCCAAAAAATATTGGATTATTGTTTAAAAGATAATCAATTTAAGGAATTTGGTAACCGTCCGGTTACTGCATCCAGTTCTAAAGCGCATCACACAGTTATTAAACTCGGAGAAAAGGGTAAATTTAAGTCCGCTAAAGAGGATTACCCAGTGCATTATCTCTGCTATAAGAGGACTCTGGAATCTTTATTTAAATACTAGCTGTTACCCGTGACTTCGTTCACGTAACATTAAAAAAAGAATAAATGCATTAACTCAGTAAAACATTTCACTTGATAATTAACAACATATATAATTAACCAAAGCTTTATCACATTTTATAGGAGACCATACGGTATTTCTTTGCTATAGGGGCCTTGACAATAACCCAGTCTTAAAAAAGTGAAATTTCATGCCAAATAATATATACAATCGCGAAAATGAAACTGCAACTAATGAAAAAAGGAGGACCAAGTAAAATCGTGAAAATCAACGAATCGCTCTTCGTAAAACGAAAAACAACACTGGCAGAATTCTTCTATACAATAGTGCATTTTAGGTGGTATTTAGTGTACAATTTGTATATGTGTGCATTGCTAAATGGGCATTATTATATTGTTTATTTGCATAGACATATGTTATATATTTCTTACTACATTATCTTGTTTATGTATATATTAAATTAAGTGCTTCACGGTAAGTGGTGTAAATAGTGAACAAACTGCTTGTGGATTTTATAAATTGATAGATATTTCACAAAGATATAACAATCTGATGCGATTCTAAAATGTAAATAAAGGTTGCTAGAAAGTACTTTAAATTCTGCCCAATTTAACCTCGATATTTTCTCTATCGCGTCAAGAACACTATAAGCAAATAAATACCGACGACACAAATCTGATAATCTAAATTTACATATTTTTGTTAGTATATATATAGGATTATTTTGATTTATTTCATGCGCTTGAAATTTTTTACGCTTTCTCTAGGGTTAGGTGTCGAATAAATTTACTTTCTTGTTATTTTATTTTGCCATTTCTATTTATTCTATTTTCCACTCATTCCATTTATGGATATTGATGTCATTTACATATTCGTGTCAAAGAATATTCTTTAAAGTTATTATCAGGATTAGGAATAAAAATTGAACGACAATGGCATGACCGATTCAGGTTTAAAGTATGAACCAGGAAGTCTATTTACATCATGAAGCAATAAGAAAATTAGAAAATTATCGGCTAATATTTTTTAATATGTTTTACAGTAATAGTTGGCATCAAAGGTGAGCGGGGAAATGATCATCTAAAATACCATTAAGTGTTTACCACGCAAAAAACAAATCTGGTTACAACAATGTATTTAATTTTGCGCCAAATTTCACGTGATAAAAAAAAAATCAAATTGACTATGGACCTAATTACAGACCCCTAACCTTCCTATTCTCAGAAATGTTCTACCTATATGTAAAAAAAAAATCTACTGTATAGAACGCGCTTTCACGTTTATAATGTTATGAATTGGCACGATCGGCTTGTTCAAGTTTACACAATTCGGCTGGAAGAAAAGATTCATTACTTTTTTATTTCTTCTTTGCTTTTGCATTACGTGAATTTGTTGGTAAAATCGATTTTCTTTTCGATAACATTGTTGTTTTTTAAGTTAAAAAAATATTGCAATTTTACTTAAACATTGCTTTAAAATCTATGCAATTTTTCTTTTCCTGCAAGACTTTACAAAAATCTATTATGAAACAACTTTAAAAAAAGCTATATTTAAAAAAGACAACAAAGTTTTTCCTATTTTAAAACTAAAAGAAATGTAAAATTAAATTCCGGTTCGAAACGACGATTTACAAATGTGTTTTCGATTGTGGGAAAATGATAGAGGAAAAATGCTGTTACTTCGGCACAATCATATTAAACCTTTAGCTTTTATGAGAAAAGCAACTTTCTTTGAAAAAATATAGTTATTTTTATTAAGATTTTCTGATTTTCGATACGGATAATTTTGCGATGCATATCATTGACATTTGCCATCCAATTTTTTTTCTTTTTTTTTCTTTTTTACTTTTTAAAATTTAAATTAAAAATATGGTATCTTTATGTTAGCCGTGTGCAGACGATAAATCGCCAACTTATCCCATCATTCGTATTGAATTCATTAAAAATATAAATCTTTCACTCATTTCATTTAAAACACAGAACCCATTAAAACCCATTTACAACACATACATTTAAAATACATATATTAAGTACATTTAAAATAATTCCTTTCATGTGAAAAAGAAAAAGAAAAAAAAAAAAGAGAAATTAATCACAAATGATTTGATAACCCAAGATCATTTTATTTCAACATCAAAACAAATTTGTTTTATTTTTCTATATATGACATCATATTCGCTTGCTTTCCATACTTACTCGTATTTATGCACTTTGATTTATTATCAAATATTTGAAAACGCACGTTTTATTTCTAATATGACATCATTTCATATTCTGTTTAATTCTTAAATAATTTATTTCATTTTCATTTTTCACGTGGAAAATTTTCACTTGAAAATAAATTGTTGATTAAAAATTATTACTCAGGGGTTTTATTTTATATTGGCAACGATAAAGTATTAGCAACGGTAAAATAAATTTAACCATTTTAAAAAAAGTTGCAAAACCGGGCCCTTTGGGCCAAACCAACCAAACCAACCAACCATTGTAAAATATACGAAAAAATGTCCATTTATTCTGTATGAAAATAATGAAAATTTTAATTATTAAAGAAAATATTTGAATAAAATCAACAAAACCCGGTCTATGTTCATTTGAGGATTATAATCAACTTATATGCAAAGATACAGGATCATTAAATGCTTCATTTTGACGCTGGCTTCAGCCTAACATTTGCACACAATCAGATTTATAATATTATTAGGATGATGTGAAACAATTAGATGATGTTTGTGGCATTTGGTTATTTGGACTGCCAGGCACAGGTAAGGATTTTTCAATTTATTCATTTTTTGGGGATAATTTGCATGCTAAATATTTAAGTAAATGGTGGGAAGGATATTCTAAAGAGAGGAATGTTTTAATATCAGATGTAGAGCTTTTTCATAGTTCCTGGTTAGGGTATTATTTAAAAATTTGGGCTGATAGATACCCTTTTATAATCTTTTAGCGGATATAAAAGATTTCAATATGCAAATTCGACATTTGCGCATAATCGTTACGTCAAATTTTAAAATAGAACAAATGTTTTCTGAATTTGTTTATGTTGCGATATGGAGACGCTTCGATAAGATATACATGTCTGAGCAGGCTGAAATTTCGGTTATAAAAAGGGAGTCTTGCGACCCTTTCTGCACTTCGCAGTAATTATGCCACGCCGAACCTTATTGTAATTTTCCAACTGGGCGGACATTTTTCACCCAGTTGGAAATTTACAACTCATATGATTTCTTTACCAATTTGAATAACTGTGTTAAAATTAACCAAGTGTACTGGAGTTCCAAATTAGCTGCTATTTATTTTGTTGAGCTGATTCAGATATCAGACCAGATGTTGTGATCAATAAGGTTAACTGGATGAATTAGGTCCTCCAGATTCGATCGGGATGGCTCAGTTGGTAGAGCATTGCAGCTTCAGCCAAGAAATCCCAGGTTCGAATCCTGGCTCAGCCATTTTTCGCCCAGTTGGAAAATTACAACTCATATGATTTCTTTACCAATTTGAATAACTGTATTAAAATTTATCAACTGTGTAACTGTTTAACAGACTTTCACCAAATGCAGTGAGAAATAAAACGATAAAGATATATGGATATAGATGTAGTTATAGATAACCTCCAATGCGTTAAACTTAATAAATTGCATTTTGTGAATTATAAACGATTTCTTTCATGTTAACAGGCAAGCAATTTTTGGGTACAAATGTGTGAAACATGAAATAATTTATGTGAAAATGAAAATATTAGCTGAAGTAGCCGGTCTTGCTCGTGATTTTAAGAAAGTTTGTTTAGAAAAATCAATTTAAAAATTAAACATGCGGTATAAAAACATAATAAAAGAAGCCTGCGAAATATTATACGCATGAATCAAAAGAAAACCCAATATAAAAGTATATAAGCTCAATATAAATTTATATAAGCTCATCAGGAATCAGCTATAAATCAGCTAGCCTTCATTCATCATTGGAGCAATAAAAACTGAAAATTTACAACTGCGAATCTTCCTTCAAACATTCTATGAATTTTACTTTAAAAGTTTTTGAAATCTTTATTTCAGTTCTTCACTAAGAATGAGTTCTGGGGACCTAAAGATTTGTGGAAATTCTAATATATAAACACACACATGTATGTACATGGAATAGATTTAAAAACAGCGAAAACAAACTAAAATAACCTAAAAATGTTAAAATATGCCAATATTTCCATAATAGGGTTTTTATCATGACTTAATACATTCTTGAAACCCGAGGCTAACGAAAAAGAAAGGCTACCGCGGTGCTTTACGCATATCTTTTTTTACAGACCGCGGGATTCACGTTGTGCTCGAATGCACCAATGGAGGTGTACGAAATGAGCATCACGTCACTCTAGCGGGCTGTAAAAAAATATAAGTAGAATGCACCGCGGTAGCCTTTCTTTTTCGTTAGCCTCGTTGAAACCCATATGACGTCATATATTCACCTGCTGACGTCATATTCACCTGCTTTCTGTACTTAATATTTGTGTTCCTTGTATTATTGAGAACTCTTTTAAAATATCCGTTATATTGTAGCGGCCATATTAAAATGTCCGCTGGTGTGGTAGAGCACGAGGAAAGAAGTACAACTATTTTAAAACTAAAAACTGGTTTATTAACACAATTAGCAGGGTGTTTGAGCGAGCTCCACGAAATTTTCCTAAAAGTTTAAATTAACTAAAGAGTTCTTGCTAGCAATTTGTAGCTTTAACAAAACTGAAACAATATAATTGAACCTTAACCTTTCAAATATATAAACACGATCCAACACTCTTATCCTTCAAATTAAATAAGCACTGATGCAGGTTCAAATCAGCTTTACAACTACATAAAACTCCAGTATAAAATACTAAGGCCGATTATCTATCCTGAGACTCGATGCGAGGTCTCAAGGCTAAGTCTAAGTCGCAATATTCAACTTCCCAGGCCAAGTATACTCTAGCTCCCCTGAGCTCTGAACTCAAGTCAAAATTCGCTGCTTATATACTTCAGTGTCGATCGACCAGCTCCAGAAAATTTGCATAGTTGAAATTACACGGCGACTCACAATTTCAGGGATTCAGCTGTCCATCGAAAGTTAAAGAAAGATAGAGAGTCTTTATAACTTGTACGCACATAGTCGGTTAATGGACAAAACGATCTCATTCACACATTGCCTACTCACGTGATGAGAGTAGTCAATACCTTACAACCCCGCCCGAAAATTGTGAAAGAAAAAGCGGTGGTTGAATGCAGACCATCGTCTTTTTCTTTTAAAAATTTCGAGTCAAAAAATGAACACAACACGTGACGGGTAAATTTAAATTTTGAATCCAAATGTAAATTTTGTACTTTTAACCCATCACGCAAAAACTGGTCAGATCGACGACACTTTCATCATAACATCCTGTAAATGTGCAGTATCATGCAGAAGAATCTCACAAAATTTTCCTCACAAAATTCACAGCTTGCCAAAAAAAAATAAATAAATACACAACTTTACCTTCAAAATTCCATGAAGTGCCGAAACAAATTGCAAAGTAGAATGTCACTACAAAACTATCTGTCAAAGAAATAAAGTAGCTTTCCTAAAAATTCCCAAATTGCCAAAAACTCACATCCCTGAAATTCAATGTAGATGACTCGCTCAATTACAATGGTCACAAACCAACAGCTAACAGAGCTGTGAAAGTGAAACAATTTTCTTTTATAAAATATAAAGGTATAAATATGCATTATAAATTTCTTCAAAACACAATTCTTCTTCTTGAGAACTAAAATATAAAAATTTTTTTATAAATAGATTATCTGCTTCAAGATGGTTTACTTCCTGGAACAAACTTCATTATCTACATACATACAATTTTACGTCATAACTATGAAATACACTATCAATATTCATAATTAACAACAACAGAACTAATAAGTAACTTCATAACTAATGTATAACGAACAACACTTAAAACTTCAGAACTAGTGCATAACTAACAACACTTTTAAAACTACATAACTTGCGAAAACCCAACATGCTACACTAAAGCGATAACGACCACGACCGAAGGGAGAAAGTTAGATTTGGTAACAATGTTAGTAAAGTGAAATAGAACACGCGTGTCAAGGGCAACTCTTGACCGCAAAACACGTGCACGCCTATCCGCGGCGCGTGTAAAAAACCCATAATACTAAATTCATATTTCAAATTCAACATATAGAACAATCATACACATAATATACACATAATTTATACATAGAATATTCACAGCACACTTATAGAACAATTATACAAGCAATTTAACAATCTCTTGAACATGAAAGCAGTGAATCTCAAAAGGTGTTCTCTGACATCATAACTTAAATTTTGACAAAAATTTTGAACAGAAGTTAAATGCACAACTTGTGAAGCCGAGATACAAAAATCCAAACAATGGTCAAAAGGTAACTATAAACAGTTCAGCTGCTTTGCACCGTCCAATGAACTTGTTGACATTAAAAAAGGTACTTTATAATGAGAGTAATAAAAATGGAACGTCTCGTCACCTGATTTTATAGTGAAGATGAACTGGAAGCTTGTAGGCTCATAGAAGAACTCTGGCGGCGTCCCCAAAATCCTTGGACGAAACCAAGGCAACACTAGATACCGGGCTTGCTCATTCACTCTCAAAACGTCACAAATGGTGGCTGACTGCGACCAGCGATTGGTTCAAAGCAACGCGCACATCGTTTTGTGCCAATCGCTGTATGTCTTTCCTCCTAGTCAGCCACCTTTTGTGACGTCATCATAATGAATGAGCAAGCCCGGTATGTAGTGTAGCCCTGACGAAACTCCGTTCTGATTCAGACTGGTAAGGAGAGGCCACTGTCGCTTGTCGTGCCTGCAGCCGGGTGTTGTAACCATGGCGACGTCCGTTGTGAGGAGCTCGTGTAGTGTCCACTCGACGACTGCTCGTAGATTCCACTCGACGACTTCTAGGCGGGCTTACTGATTTGTCCATCTGATGATTGCTAGGCGGGCTTATTGAAGTGTCGATTCGACGATTTCTAGGCGGTTCTCGACGATGGTGCCGCTGGGCAAGATTGTCTCTAGGGTTGAAGAATGTAGTATCGAAAGGCGTTCGTTTCCGTGAGGCTCCCGACATCGATGTGGAGGGCAAGGTCCGCTTTCTGCCGATTCTCCTGCGCCGTTTGGTTGTAGAGGGGAGGTAGTCCATGCCACGTTTTCGTGCGTCACTTTAGCACTGTCGATGTGATGACTTCGGAGATGGTGGACTATCGGTAGATTCGTCGAGATCTGTTGATAGATTGCCGTTCCGTCCTCTCTTGGCAGGAATGTCTGTCGATGACTTTGACAACCGTCTCTTGTGTTGTGGTCGATGTGACGTAGAAGGGTTCTGCATGAACTTCTTGTCTGGAGGCTTAGAACTACTTGTCGAGATCGAATGCGGGTGCTGTCTTTTGCTATATTTATGAACCACTTTAGGTAATGTCTGTTCAGCTGGCTGGTTAACCCTGTCTCGGTTAACTTGAGGAAATTTACGCTTCATCTCCGTGCGTATGTTATCACTATTATTATTAGAAGTATTATTTGCATAAGAAGATTGACTGACGTAAGGAGAATGAGAGGTCTTTGACTGAGGCATAGAGGATTCACCGTCTGACGTTTGAGAACCATTTGAGCTAGTGTCCCTAAACTTATAAACTCTGACCTGATCCAAGTTTACCGTGGTATGACAACCGTCAACATCAATAATTAAATTGTTACCTTTAACTTCCAACACTTTATACGGTCCCTCAAACTTAGGTCCAAACTTAGCAACTCGTTTTTGCTGACTAGAACTTAACCGATTCTTTTCCAACAAACAAAATCACCAACTCTAATCTCCAACTCTCTCCGACGCATATTATAATACAACGCTTGTTTTTTCTGAGCCTTTCCCATTTTTACCTGTGCTTCCTTAACCAACTTATCGATGTCCTGAATCATATACAGTGACCTCTCACTTATACGACTCTCAGTTATACGACTCTCTCGGTTATACGCCGAATTCTCTTGGTCCCGTCCACGCTTTATGGGAAATAATGCTAATCTTCTCTCAGTTATACGACTGCTTCTTTCACTTATACGACGCTTTAAACGATTCAGGCTATTTTACATTTCTCACCCAAGAATTCATTTTTATAATCTTTAAAGTAGAAATCAGCCACGTTTTCTTACCTATATCCTTTCACTATTGTTAAAGTGTTTATCAATAATGAATAACATTTCTTATCTACCTTCGTGTGTTATTAACGATGAAATATATGGCGGGAGAGTGATTGTATGGAATTTCTTTGTGCATGCCATTTAACAAAAGTCAAATGACCACCTGGAAAAAATGTAACATCGCAGACAATTAAGAAATGTTATAGGAAATGTTGTTTTTTACAAGACGAAACTGCTAGTTCAACGAATAAACCCGATTTTGAGAGCATATGGGAATCCTTTAATGACAAAGACTGGGATAAAATGTTTATGGACGAAGGTATTAATTTCAAAGATTATGTAGAATATGATGAAACCGTCTTCTGTCAGAACTGAAAACTACTGAAGAAATCTTTGAGGATATCAATAAGGAAGACTTGAGCAAGGAGTATGACGAAGATGAGAGTGACACACCTCATATGATTAGAGTGACACGAAGGTGAGAGTGAGATTACACCAGCAATGTTATTGTTGGTGTAAAGTTTTCAGAAACAAGTGCCGCTTTAAATACATTAAAGAATTATGTCGATCAAAATGATTATTACGAAAATAGCTTAAAAGCCGTATTAGACTTACACATTTTCTCTTTTCGTCGACGAAAGAGACCAACTAATATCACTTCATTTTTTGAGAAAATCTTATTTGTAAATCTTTAAAATAAACATAGTAGTAAGTGAACTATTTTGTGAACTTTTAAAAAATATATTTTACGTTTTAGTTTTTAATATATTTTATAAATTTTGTTAAAATGTTTTTAGTATTCAAAACTTATTGTTTTTAATATAGGTAAAATAATTAATGCATATGAAGTTTTAATAATAATATAATGTTGTAATAAGACGGTCTCTCACTTATACGACTCTCTCAGTTATACGACTTTTTTCAACGGTTCCCTGAAAGTCGTATAAGTGAGAGGTCACTGTATTCATTTTCATTACCTGAGATTCTAATTAACTGTTGAAATGGAGTTATAATCTTACGACCCAAAAACAATTCTGCAGGGGTTTTTCCAGTGGATTCATGAACTGCCGTACGCAAAGCATAGGCAAAATGCTGTAAGAATTGGTCCCAGTTTGAATGATGAGTGCCAATAAAGGAAGAAATCATTTGAATGAGGGTTCTATTGACCCTCTCAGCCATATTAGACTGTGGTCGGTATGGAACTGTAAAAGAATGAGATATTTCCAGCTGTGTGCACAATTCTTTAAAAATTTCGGATATAAAACAGGGACCGTGATCACTAATTACCTGGGATGGTGCACCATATTTCGAAATAAAACAGTTAAATAAAGCGTTAGCTACAATTTTTCCTGAAGCTTTTCTGAGGGGGACAAACTCAACCCATTTACTAAAATAATCTACAATTACTAATACAAATCTATATCTATTTCCGGTTAAGGGATAAGGACCAATTAAATCAACTCCGATACATTCTAGGGGAAAGGACTTTTTAATTGAAATTAGTTTGCCAGCTGGTCTTATATTTTTGTAATTATATTTTTGGCATGTGTCGCAGCTGGAGACATAAGCGCGCACTGCTTCCCGCATTTTAGGGAAGTAGCAGGAGTCACATAATCTGGCATACGTTTTCCTGACACCTAGGTGACCTGCTAATGGATTATCGTGAAACTCGTGCAAGATGGCCTTACGAAGAGAGGATGGAATATAAACTCTTAGCTCACAACGAGAATTTACCGTTTTGGAATAAAATAAAAGACCATCGATAATTTTGAAATTCCGGGACCAATTTTGGAACATATGCGTGTCCGCGCTTTGTACCATGTCAGCATCCTGTAAATATTTATATAACTGACCAAATTCCTCATCCTTTTTCTGTTCCTCTATGAGTTGCTCTCTCGACTTCAAAACCAATGACGACAAAACACAAACCTGAACCTCCTCAGCTATTTCAACACCTTCCTGGGGATTCCGCGATAAAGCATCTGCTACTGCGTTTTCCTTTCCTGCCCTATGCTCAATTTCAATATTAAACTTAGCTAACTTTAGACACCATCGCACCATTCTCGAAGATAAACCTTTTCCGTGCGTTAACTTTGTTAAAGCAGAGTGATCCGTAACCACTTTGACCGGGATCGTACAGAAGAAACATCTAAATTTGTTTAGACCCCAAATTACAGCAAGACATTCGCGTTCGGTAATTGAATAGTTCCGTTCCGCTGCATTCAAAATTCGGGACGCAAAAGCTATGGGGCGAACTTTCTGAGCTAACATCGCACCAATTCCGACTGCGCTAGCGTCACAGTATAATTCAAATTGTGAAGCGTAATCGGGATGAGCTAAAACCGGTGAAGAAATTAAAGAATTCTTTAAATGTTCGAAAGCATTTTGAGCCACTTTCGACCAAACAAATTTAACCCTCTTTCGTTTTAAAGCATATAGAGGTTCGCAAATCTCTGAAAAATGTGGTATAAATTTTTGAAACCAAGCCACCATACCCAAAAATGTTGCTACTTGTTTCGCATTCTTTGGAGGTGTCATTGCCGCAATTGCATCTGTTTTTTGCTTGTCTGTTTGTATGCCCTCTTGTGTGATTCGAACGCCAAGATATTTTAACTCTTTACGAATAAATTTACATTTTTCTAATTTGACAGTGAGACCCGCGTTTCTGAGTAATGTGAATACTTTACGTAACAAATATATGTGTTCTTCGAATGTTTCAGACATAACGATAATGTCATCCAGGTATACCAGAACTCCGAAACCAAGAAGGGGTTTCAGAATGGTATCCATTGCCTTCTGGAACGTGGCTGGAGCCCCTGATAATCCAAAACTCATGCGTTTAAATGCGAAACACCCATTATGCGTTATAAATTCTGTTTAAAGTATGTCTTCCGGTTTCATGCCAATTTGAAAATAACCGGAGGTTAAATCGAGTGTGGACATGAATTTAGTACTTTGAATATTGCCTAATATGTCATCTATTACAGGAATTGGATACTGTGGATATTGGGTTATTGAACTGAGTTTTCGATAATCTATAGCGAATCTCCAAGCCTCAGGATCCTCAATGCTTTTTCCATTGTTTTTCCGACATAATACTACTGGTGATGCGTATGGAGATTCAATGGGCATAATAATGTCGTCGCGGAGCATTTTGTGAATGTGATAATTAATGATTTTCTGTTGCTACTAGCGCATGTGAACCGGTATTAATTTCATGCCAGGAAACGTGTGTCAACCCCGGTTTGTCTGAAAACACTTCCCTGAAGTCAACTTATTAAATTTGCTTATCTCCCCCTTTGTTAAACCAGATTCACTTAAATCAATTGAGAGTGATGAGGACTCGTTTGTACAAGTATTCTCATCATTATTAACCTCCAGTGTACGTGAAAAGAAATCGAGGCTCATCCCTCTGTCTTTCATAAAATCCACTCCAACAATACAATGGGCTTTTAATCCATCTAATACTAGAAATTGCCACTTAGTTTTAACTGACCTTATCTCCACATCTAAATCCACCAGACCTTTTATACTACATTGTATCCCTTGAGCCGACTGAACCACTAAATTAACATGCCGCAACCTTTTATACGAAAAATATTTCTTATACACTTCAAACGATATAAAACTTTTGTCCGCACCCGTATCCAGAACACTTTTTACCACTATACCACTCAAAACTATTAGCAACTCAGGTAATTCCACTGGGTTAACTACTACCGTATTTAAATTTATCACAGAAGGCTTTGAAGAGTTAACCTGTGACTGCTGACCTTCCGTGCAACAGCCACCTACCAGTTTAACGCCTGCTGACGATTTTTAATACCACAAGACTTTCCCACTGTCCGCTTAACGACATTTTCACCAACCACTAACTGTCTAACCCTGGACGAGCTAGTCTGCCTTGGGTTAACCTCGTTCCTTCTATCCAAACCATTTCTATTGCGACTGCTCACCCCCTCATTTCTTCTGGAACCATTATTATAAGCTTGATCATAATTCCTTAAACCACCACTAGCTCTTTGAAAGTTTTGCCTATCCCCATAATTAACTGGACCACGAACATTACGACTATTATATTCATTATCATAATTCCTGGACCTATTAATAAACCTATCCCCCTCGTTGAATTCTCGTGTGGTTCTCTGTCTATGGTGATCCGCATCATGTCGCGCTTCATACTTTATTAATAATTGATAGAGTTCAGCTGTATTCGCTGGGGCACGCAGTTCAATAAAGCGCTGGATTGATACTGAGAAAAGAGGAAGCAGAATATCAATCAGCTCCTGATGAGTAACGTCAAGTGCCAATTTGTTTTTCAATTCGAGCTTTCTCAGAAAAAATCCGGACGCTTTTTCATAAATAGTCTGGCGTTTACAATAGAATTCACGTCTTAATTCCGCTGCATTACGCTCATTAGGAAAGGCTTTAGTTAACTCCGAGCATGTTTGCTCAAATCTTTTCGCGTCATCAGTCACCAAGAAACGTCCAATGTTCTCAAGCCAAAGCAAGGCTTCATCCTTTAGAGAGCATTTCAATACTAAATATTTGTTTTTATCTGGAATATCGTTAAAGGCAATATAATCGTTCAATTTATTTAAAAATTCGGTGACATCAGAATTTCCGGCAAAGTAAACTCTGGGGACTATCTCTCGTGGATGTGGGCCATCGTACAACCCGTGAAGTTGGGCGCCATTTGTAGCGGCCATATTAAAATGTCCGCTGGTGTGGTAGAGCACGAGGAAAGAAGTACAACTATTTTAAAACCAAAAACTGGTTTATTAACACAATTAGCAGGGTGTTTGAGCGAGCTCCACGAAATTTTCCTAAAAGTTTAAATTAACTAAAGAGTTCTTGCTAGCAATTTGTAGCTTTAACAAAACTGAAACAATATAATTGAACCTTAACCTTTAAAATATATAAGCACGATCCAACACTCTTATCCTTCAAATTAAATAAGCACTGATGCAGGTTCAAATCAGCTTTACAACTGCATAAAACTCCAGTATAAAGTACTAAGGCCGATTATCTATCCTGAGACTCGATGCGAGGTCTCAAGGCTAAATCTAAATCTCAATCTAAGTCGCAATATTCAACTTCCCAGGCCAAGTATACTCTAGCACCCCTGAGCTCTGAACTCAAGTCAAAATTCGCTGCTTATATACTTCAGTTCTTCAGTGTCGATCGACCAGCTCCAGAAAATTTGCATAATTGAAATTACACGGCGACTCACAATTTCAGGGATTCAGCTGTCCATCGAAAGTTAAAGAAAGATAGAGAGCCTTTATAACTTGTACGCACATAGTCGGTTAATGGACAAAACGATCTCATTCACACATTGCCTACTCACGTGATGAGAGTAGTCAATACCTTACAATATTTCCAATATGACGTCATATTCATCTTCTTTTTAATTCTTGAATTTTTTATTTTTTATTTTTCACTTGGAAATCCTTCAATGGAAAATTAATTGTTGTGGATTATTAATTGTTGGCAACTGCTTTAACGAAAAATGTTTAAATTTGATAGAAAATTACTGTTAGATTGGTGTTTTTTTTTATTATTTAAAAATTAACTATAATTTATTTCGATTTCGGATTACTTTAGCTACCTCGGTTATATTTTAATACGCCTGTACTTAAAATTTCACGTTTCTTGCTTCTAAACTGTGGATTTGTATAGAAATACAGACAGACAGACAGACAAATTTTCATTTTTATATATTAGATGATCCACTGATTTTGAAAGTGTGACAAATACATTTTGCGAAAAAAAATAGTTAAGGATAAATCTTAATACAAAGTAACATAAAATTTATATTTTTGATCAATTCACTATAAATATCTTTTAATAACAGTACAAATTTGTTACTAGTCATTTATTCGGTCAACGCTATTCCAAAAGCGTTGAGTTTGAAAATGAAGCAAGTCCACTTTGAATAGAATTATTTTTTTGTTGAATAATGTTTAAAAAGCACAATCGATTTTTCGTCACGGATACTTTAAAAATCTTCACTATCTAAATTTAGAAATATAATTATAGGCCTACAACTTATTTTTTGAATATTTTTTTCTCCCCTTTCTCCTATAAAATTAAATTTATTTTTTGTTTTATTGCCTCTTTTCTAAAGAAGAATGACATATTGAAGTAAAATAAATAAGTAAATAAGATAAAATATTCAATATTTTTTTTTGTTATTAGAATTACATTCCATTCAAAGAAAATCAACGTTTAAAAAAATCATTGCTTTTGAAAGTGAGAAAAGACCATTGGCGCATACCACACCCATGTTTTCTTTTCGTCTAACAGAGATAACCATTTTTGCATATAAAACTTACACGAAATAAGACCACTAAAATATAAAATAAGTATATTACTACTTACGAATATTTTTAAACCCATTCAAATGCAAACCATTAAATATCCAGGGCTTTACAAACCTGATGAAATCTGGCAGCCGGCAAAAAAATTCTATTCGCCAGTAAAAAATATTTACCCCCCCCCCCTTCCCCCGTGATACAGATATCAAATTCTTTATTTGTAGTTACTTTTTATTTCAGCTCAACGCAATTCTCTATTTATTACGCGCTGTCTTAGTAATCTTCTCCAATAGTTTGCCGTTCTTATAAACCTATTTAATTAGCAGCCGACGCGCGCTGCAGTTATTTTTTTTATTGGACAGCTTGTCGCTCATCGTATCTTTACTTTCGCTTCCGGCTGCTTCTCGTTTGTGCGTAATACGCATGCGTATTACGCTTTTCTGTATATCATTTATAGAATTTACACTAAGTAATAGGCAAAAAATTAGTTTAGTTTAAAAGCGTACCACAACTTAAAGCGCATTACCAGAAATTATTGTTCTTAGACAGTATTCTAATCGAATTATTTTGCGTGTCCCTGTAAATGAACGATGAATACTATCACATCATATTTTATTATAAGCTTATTGTAGTGCATTTCAGTGATATATATCAATTTAAATATGTTTGAAATAGTGTAACATCATTAAATTCACCGCAAACGATTTTCCTCATAGATCGTAATGTAATGGAACTTTTTGAGTGTCCTGTAAATGTACTATAAACGCTACACACTTCCTTTTCAATACCAAACATGCCACAGTAAACCTCATGAACATATATCAATTGCATGACAATCCGAGTACTTGGATTAGCATCAATTGCATGCCAATCCGAGTACTTGGATTAATAACAATTGCATGAGTATCCGAGTGCTTGGATTAATATCAATTGCATAACAATCAGAGTACTTGGATTAATATCAATTGCATGACAATGCGATAATTATTTTGCGTGTCTCTGAAAATGAACGATGCGCACCATATTCAATATTGAGCCTCTTGTAGTGCACCTAAGTAATATGTATTACTTTCAATGTGTTTGAAATGGTGTAACATTATTCAAATACACAGCAAACGATTTTCCCCCATAGATCGTAATGTAAAGGAATTTTTTGAGTGTCCTGTAAATGTACTTATAAACGCTGCATATTTCATTTTCAATACCAAATATGCCATAGTAAACCTCATGAACATATATCAATTGCATGACAATCCGAGTACTTGGATTAATATCAATTGCATAACAATCAGAGTACTTGGATTAATATCAATTGCATGACAATGCGATAATTATTTTGCGTGTCTCTGAAAATGAACAATGCGCACCATATTCAATATTGAGCCTCTTGTAGTGCACCTAAGTAATATGTATTACTTTCAATGTGTTTGAAATGGTGTAACATTATTCAAATACACAGCAAACGATTTTCCCCCATAGATCGTAATGTAAAGGAATTTTTTGAGTGTCCTGTAAATGTACTTATAAACGCTGCATATTTCATTTTCAATACCAAATATGCCATAGTAAACCTCATGAACATATATCAATTGCATGACAATCCGAGTACTTGGATTAATATCAATTGCATGACAATCCGAGTACTTGGATTAATATCAATTGCATAACAATCAGAGTACTTGGATTAATATCAATTGCATGACAATGCGATAATTATTTTGCGTGTCTCTGAAAATGAACGATGCGCACCATATTCAATATTGAGCCTCTTGTAGTGCACCTAAGTAATATGTATTACTTTCAATGTGTTTGAAATGGTGTAACATTATTCAAATACACAGCAAACGATTTTCCCCCATAGATCGTAATGTAAAGGAATTTTTTGAGTGTCCTGTAAATGTACTTATAAACGCTGCATATTTCATTTTCAATACCAAATATGCCATAGTAAACCTCATGAACATATATCAATTGCATGACAATCCGAGTACTTGGATTAATATCAATTGCATAACAATCAGAGTACTTGGATTAATATCAATTGCATGACAATGCGATAATTATTTTGCGTGTCTCTGAAAATGAACGATGCGCACCATATTCAATATTGAGCCTCTTGTAGTGCACCTAAGTAATATGTATTACTTTCAATGTGTTTGAAATGGTGTAACATTATTCAAATACACAGCAAACGATTTTCCCCCATAGATCGTAATGTAAAGGAATTTTTTGAGTGTCCTGTAAATGTACTTATAAACGCTGCATATTTCATTTTCAATACCAAATATGCCATAGTAAACCTCATGAACATATATCAATTGCATGACAATCCGAGTACTTGGATTAATATCAATTGCATGACAATCCGAGTACTTGGATTAATATCAATTGCATAACAATCAGAGTACTTGGATTAATATCAATTGCATGACAATGCGATAATTATTTTGCGTGTCTCTGAAAATGAACGATGCGCACCATATTCAATATTGAGCCTCTTGTAGTGCACCTAAGTAATATGTATTACTTTCAATGTGTTTGAAATGGTGTAACATTATTCAAATACACAGCAAACGATTTTCCCCCATAGATCGTAATGTAAAGGAATTTTTTGAGTGTCCTGTAAATGTACTTATAAACGCTGCATATTTCATTTTCAATACCAAATATGCCATAGTAAACCTCATGAACATATATCAATTGCATGACAATCCGAGTACTTGGATTAATATCAATTGCATGACAATCCGAGTACTTGGATTAATATCAATTGCATAACAATCAGAGTACTTGGATTAATATCAATTGCATGACAATGCGATAATTATTTTGCGTGTCTCTGAAAATGAACGATGCGCACCATATTCAATATTGAGCCTCTTGTAGTGCACCTAAGTAATATGTATTACTTTCAATGTGTTTGAAATGGTGTAACATTATTCAAATACACAGCAAACGATTTTCCCCCATAGATCGTAATGTAAAGGAATTTTTTGAGTGTCCTGTAAATGTACTTATAAACGCTGCACATTTCATTTTCAATACCAAATATGCCATAGTAAACCTCATGAACATATATCAATTGCATGACAATCCGAGTACTTGGATTAATATCAATTGCATGACAATCCGAGTACTTGGATTAATATCAATTGCATAACAATCAGAGTACTTGGATTAATATCAATTGCATGACAATGCGATAATTATTTTGCGTGTCTCTGAAAATGAACGATGCGCACCATATTCAATATTGAGCCTCTTGTAGTGCACCTAAGTAATATGTATTACTTTCAATGTGTTTGAAATGGTGTAACATTATTCAAATACACAGCAAACGATTTTCCCCCATAGATCGTAATGTAAAGGAATTTTTTGAGTGTCCTGTAAATGTACTTATAAACGCTGCATATTTCATTTTCAATACCAAATATGCCATAGTAAACCTCATGAACATATATCAATTGCATGACAATCCGAGTACTTGGATAAATATCAATTGCATGACAATCCGAGTACTTGGATTAATATCAATTGCATAACAATCAGAGTACTTGGATTAATATCAATTGCATGACAATGCGATAATTACTTTGCGTGTCTCTGAAAATGAACGATGCGCACCATATTCAATATTGAGCCTCTTGTAGTGCACCTAAGTAATATGTATTACTTTCAATGTGTTTGAAATGGTGTAACATTATTCAAATACACAGCAAACGATTTTCCCCCATAGATCGTAATGTAAAGGAATTTTTTGAGTGTCCTGTAAATGTACTTATAAACGCTGCATATTTCATTTTCAATACCAAATATGCCATAGTAAACCTCATGAACATATATCAATTGCATGACAATCCGAGTACTTGGATTAATATCAATTGCATGACAATCCGAGTACTTGGATTAATATCAATTGCATAACAATCAGAGTACTTGGATTAATATCAATTGCATGACAATGCGATAATTATTTTGCGTGTCTCTGAAAATGAACGATGCGCACCATATTCAATATTGAGCCTCTTGTAGTGCACCTAAGTAATATGTATTACTTTCAATGTGTTTGAAATGGTGTAACATTATTCAAATACACAGCAAACGATTTTCCCCCATAGATCGTAATGTAAAGGAATTTTTTGAGTGTCCTGTAAATGTACTTATAAACGCTGCATATTTCATTTTCAATACCAAATATGCCATAGTAAACCTCATGAACATATATCAATTGCATGACAATCCGAGTACTTGGATTAATATCAATTGCATGACAATCCGAGTACTTGGATTAATATCAATTGCATAACAATCAGAGTACTTGGATTAATATCAATTGCATGACAGTGCGATAATTATTTTGCGTGTCTCTGAAAATGAACGATGCGCACCATATTCAATATTGAGCCTCTTGTAGTGCACCTAAGTAATATGTATTACTTTCAATGTGTTTGAAATGGTGTAACATTATTCAAATACACAGCAAACGATTTTCCCCCATAGATCGTAATGTAAAGGAATTTTTTGAGTGTCCTGTAAATGTACTTATAAACGCTGCATATTTCATTTTCAATACCAAATATGCCATAGTAAACCTCATGAACATATATCAATTGCATGACAATCCGAGTACTTGGATTAATATCAATTGCATGACAATCCGAGTACTTGGATTAATATCAATTGCATAACAATCAGAGTACTTGGATTAATATCAATTGCATGACAATGCGATAATTATTTTGCGTGTCTCTGAAAATGAACGATGCGCACCATATTCAATATTGAGCCTCTTGTAGTGCACCTAAGTAATATGTATTACTTTCAATGTGTTTGAAATGGTGTAACATTATTCAAATACACAGCAAACGATTTTCCCCCATAGATCGTAATGTAAAGGAATTTTTTGAGTGTCCTGTAAATGTACTTATAAACGCTGCATATTTCATTTTCAATACCAAATATGCCATAGTAAACCTCATGAACATATATCAATTGCATGACAATCCGAGTACTTGGATTAATATCAATTGCATGACAATCCGAGTACTTGGATTAATATCAATTGCATAACAATCAGAGTACTTGGATTAATATCAATTGCATGACAATGCGATAATTATTTTGCGTGTCTCTGAAAATGAACGATGCGCACCATATTCAATATTGAGCCTCTTGTAGTGCACCTAAGTAATATGTATTACTTTCAATGTGTTTGAAATGGTGTAACATTATTCAAATACACAGCAAACGATTTTCCCCCATAGATCGTAATGTAAAGGAATTTTTTGAGTGTCCTGTAAATGTACTTATAAACGCTGCATATTTCATTTTCAATACCAAATATGCCATAGTAAACCTCATGAACATATATCAATTGCATGACAATCCGAGTACTTGGATTAATATCAATTGCATGACAATCCGAGTACTTGGATTAATATCAATTGCATAACAATCAGAGTACTTGGATTAATATCAATTGCATGACAATGCGATAATTATTTTGCGTGTCTCTGAAAATGAACGATGCGCACCATATTCAATATTGAGCCTCTTGTAGTGCACCTAAGTAATATGTATTACTTTCAATGTGTTTGAAATGGTGTAACATTATTCAAATACACAGCAAACGATTTTCCCCCATAGATCGTAATGTAAAGGAATTTTTTGAGTGTCCTGTAAATGTACTTATAAACGCTGCATATTTCATTTTCAATACCAAATATGCCATAGTAAACCTCATGAACATATATCAATTGCATGACAATCCGAGTACTTGGATTAATATCAATTGCATGACAATCCGAGTACTTGGATTAATATCAATTGCATAACAATCAGAGTACTTGGATTAATATCAATTGCATGACAATGCGATAATTATTTTGCGTGTCTCTGAAAATGAACGATGCGCACCATATTCAATATTGAGCCTCTTGTAGTGCACCTAAGTAATATGTATTACTTTCAATGTGTTTGAAATGGTGTAACATTATTCAAATACACAGCAAACGATTTTCCCCCATAGATCGTAATGTAAAGGAATTTTTTGAGTGTCCTGTAAATGTACTTATAAACGCTGCATATTTCATTTTCAATACCAAATATGCCATAGTAAACCTCATGAACATATATCAATTGCATGACAATCCGAGTACTTGGATTAATATCAATTGCATGGCAATCCGAGTACTTGGATTAATATCAATTGCATAACAATCAGAGTACTTGGATTAATATCAATTGCATGACAATGCGATAATTATTTTGCGTGTCTCTGAAAATGAACGATGCGCACCATATTCAATATTGAGCCTCTTGTAGTGCACCTAAGTAATATGTATTACTTTCAATGTGTTTGAAATGGTGTAACATTATTCAAATACACAGCAAACGATTTTCCCCCATAGATCGTAATGTAAAGGAATTTTTTGAGTGTCCTGTAAATGTACTTATAAACGCTGCATATTTCATTTTCAATACCAAATATGCCATAGTAAACCTCATGAACATATATCAATTGCATGACAATCCGAGTACTTGGATTAATATCAATTGCATGACAATCCGAGTACTTGGATTAATATCAATTGCATAACAATCAGAGTACTTGGATTAATATCAATTGCATGACAATGCGATAATTATTTTGCGTGTCTCTGAAAATGAACGATGCGCACCATATTCAATATTGAGCCTCTTGTAGTGCACCTAAGTAATATGTATTACTTTCAATGTGTTTGAAATGGTGTAACATTATTCAAATACACAGCAAACGATTTTCCCCCATAGATCGTAATGTAAAGGAATTTTTTGAGTGTCCTGTAAATGTACTTATAAACGCTGCATATTTCATTTTCAATACCAAATATGCCATAGTAAACCTCATGAACATATATCAATTGCATGACAATCCGAGTACTTGGATTAATATCAATTGCATGACAATCCGAGTACTTGGATTAATATCAATTGCATAACAATCAGAGTACTTGGATTAATATCAATTGCATGACAATGCGATAATTATTTTGCGTGTCTCTGAAAATGAACGATGCGCACCATATTCAATATTGAGCCTCTTGTAGTGCACCTAAGTAATATGTATTACTTTCAATGTGTTTGAAATGGTGTAACATTATTCAAATACACAGCAAACGATTTTCCCCCATAGATCGTAATGTAAAGGAATTTTTTGAGTGTCCTGTAAATGTACTTATAAACGCTGCATATTTCATTTTCAATACCAAATATGCCATAGTAAACCTCATGAACATATATCAATTGCATGACAATCCGAGTACTTGGATTAATATCAATTGCATGACAATCCGAGTACTTGGATTAATATCAATTGCATAACAATCAGAGTACTTGGATTAATATCAATTGCATGACAATGCGATAATTATTTTGCGTGTCTCTGAAAATGAACGATGCGCACCATATTCAATATTGAGCCTCTTGTAGTGCACCTAAGTAATATGTATTACTTTCAATGTGTTTGAAATGGTGTAACATTATTCAAATACACAGCAAACGATTTTCCCCCATAGATCGTAATGTAAAGGAATTTTTTGAGTGTCCTGTAAATGTACTTATAAACGCTGCATATTTCATTTTCAATACCAAATATGCCATAGTAAACCTCATGAACATATATCAATTGCATGACAATCCGAGTACTTGGATTAATATCAATTGCATGACAATCCGAGTACTTGGATTAATATCAATTGCATAACAATCAGAGTACTTGGATTAATATCAATTGCATGACAATGCGATAATTATTTTGCGTGTCTCTGAAAATGAACGATGCGCACCATATTCAATATTGAGCCTCTTGTAGTGCACCTAAGTAATATGTATTACTTTCAATGTGTTTGAAATGGTGTAACATTATTCAAATACACAGCAAACGATTTTCCCCCATAGATCGTAATGTAAAGGAATTTTTTGAGTGTCCTGTAAATGTACTTATAAACGCTGCACATTTCATTTTCAATACCAAATATGCCATAGTAAACCTCATGAACATATATCAATTGCATGACAATCCGAGTACTTGGATTAATATCAATTGCATGACAATCCGAGTACTTGGATTAATATCAATTGCATAACAATCAGAGTACTTGGATTAATATCAATTGCATGACAATGCGATAATTATTTTGCGTGTCTCTGAAAATGAACGATGCGCACCATATTCAATATTGAGCCTCTTGTAGTGCACCTAAGTAATATGTATTACTTTCAATGTGTTTGAAATGGTGTAACATTATTCAAATACACAGCAAACGATTTTCCCCCATAGATCGTAATGTAAAGGAATTTTTTGAGTGTCCTGTAAATGTACTTATAAACGCTGCATATTTCATTTTCAATACCAAATATGCCATAGTAAACCTCATGAACATATATCAATTGCATGACAATCCGAGTACTTGGATAAATATCAATTGCATGACAATCCGAGTACTTGGATTAATATCAATTGCATAACAATCAGAGTACTTGGATTAATATCAATTGCATGACAATGCGATAATTACTTTGCGTGTCTCTGAAAATGAACGATGCGCACCATATTCAATATTGAGCCTCTTGTAGTGCACCTAAGTAATATGTATTACTTTCAATGTGTTTGAAATGGTGTAACATTATTCAAATACACAGCAAACGATTTTCCCCCATAGATCGTAATGTAAAGGAATTTTTTGAGTGTCCTGTAAATGTACTTATAAACGCTGCATATTTCATTTTCAATACCAAATATGCCATAGTAAACCTCATGAACATATATCAATTGCATGACAATCCGAGTACTTGGATTAATATCAATTGCATGACAATCCGAGTACTTGGATTAATATCAATTGCATAACAATCAGAGTACTTGGATTAATATCAATTGCATGACAATGCGATAATTATTTTGCGTGTCTCTGAAAATGAACGATGCGCACCATATTCAATATTGAGCCTCTTGTAGTGCACCTAAGTAATATGTATTACTTTCAATGTGTTTGAAATGGTGTAACATTATTCAAATACACAGCAAACGATTTTCCCCCATAGATCGTAATGTAAAGGAATTTTTTGAGTGTCCTGTAAATGTACTTATAAACGCTGCATATTTCATTTTCAATACCAAATATGCCATAGTAAACCTCATGAACATATATCAATTGCATGACAATCCGAGTACTTGGATTAATATCAATTGCATGACAATCCGAGTACTTGGATTAATATCAATTGCATAACAATCAGAGTACTTGGATTAATATCAATTGCATGACAATGCGATAATTATTTTGCGTGTCTCTGAAAATGAACGATGCGCACCATATTCAATATTGAGCCTCTTGTAGTGCACCTAAGTAATATGTATTACTTTCAATGTGTTTGAAATGGTGTAACATTATTCAAATACACAGCAAACGATTTTCCCCCATAGATCGTAATGTAAAGGAATTTTTTGAGTGTCCTGTAAATGTACTTATAAACGCTGCATATTTCATTTTCAATACCAAATATGCCATAGTAAACCTCATGAACATATATCAATTGCATGACAATCCGAGTACTTGGATTAATATCAATTGCATGGCAATCCGAGTACTTGGATTAATATCAATTGCATAACAATCAGAGTACTTGGATTAATATCAATTGCATGACAATGCGATAATTATTTTGCGTGTCTCTGAAAATGAACGATGCGCACCATATTCAATATTGAGCCTCTTGTAGTGCACCTAAGTAATATGTATTACTTTCAATGTGTTTGAAATGGTGTAACATTATTCAAATACACAGCAAACGATTTTCCCCCATAGATCGTAATGTAAAGGAATTTTTTGAGTGTCCTGTAAATGTACTTATAAACGCTGCATATTTCATTTTCAATACCAAATATGCCATAGTAAACCTCATGAACATATATCAATTTTGCATGACAATCCGAGTACTTGGATTAATATCAATTGCATGACAATCCGAGTACTTGGATTAATATCAATTGCATAACAATCAGAGTACTTGGATTAATATCAATTGCATGACAATGCGATAATTATTTTGCGTGTCTCTGAAAATGAACGATGCGCACCATATTCAATATTGAGCCTCTTGTAGTGCACCTAAGTAATATGTATTACTTTCAATGTGTTTGAAATGGTGTAACATTATTCAAATACACAGCAAACGATTTTCCCCCATAGATCGTAATGTAAAGGAATTTTTTGAGTGTCCTGTAAATGTACTTATAAACGCTGCATATTTCATTTTCAATACCAAATATGCCATAGTAAACCTCATGAACATATATCAATTGCATGACAATCCGAGTACTTGGATTAATATCAATTGCATGACAATCCGAGTACTTGGATTAATATCAATTGCATAACAATCAGAGTACTTGGATTAATATCAATTGCATGACAATGCGATAATTATTTTGCGTGTCTCTGAAAATGAACGATGCGCACCATATTCAATATTGAGCCTCTTGTAGTGCACTTAAGTAATATGTATTACTTTCAATGTGTTTGAAATGGTGTAACATTATTCAAATACACAGCAAACGATTTTCCCCCATAGATCGTAATGTAAAGGAATTTTTTGAGTGTCCTGTAAATGTACTTATAAACGCTGCATATTTCATTTTCAATACCAAATATGCCATAGTAAACCTCATGAACATATATCAATTGCATGACAATCCGAGTACTTGGATTAATATCAATTGCATGACAATCCGAGTACTTGGATTAATATCAATTGCATAACAATCAGAGTACTTGGATTAATATCAATTGCATGACAATGCGATAATTATTTTGCGTGTCTCTGAAAATGAACGATGCGCACCATATTCAATATTGAGCCTCTTGTAGTGCACCTAAGTAATATGTATTACTTTCAATGTGTTTGAAATGGTGTAACATTATTCAAATACACAGCAAACGATTTTCCCCCATAGATCGTAATGTAAAGGAATTTTTTGAGTGTCCTGTAAATGTACTTATAAACGCTGCATATTTCATTTTCAATACCAAATATGCCATAGTAAACCTCATGAACATATATCAATTGCATGACAATCCGAGTACTTGGATTAATATCAATTGCATGACAATCCGAGTACTTGGATTAATATCAATTGCATAACAATCAGAGTACTTGGATTAATATCAATTGCATGACAATGCGATAATTATTTTGCGTGTCTCTGAAAATGAACGATGCGCACCATACTCAATATTGAGCCTCTTGTAGTGCACCTAAGTAATATGTATTACTTTCAATGTGTTTGAAATGGTGTAACATTATTCAAATACACAGCAAACGATTTTCCCCCATAGATCGTAATGTAAAGGAATTTTTTGAGTGTCCTGTAAATGTACTTATAAACGCTGCATATTTCATTTTCAATACCAAATATGCCATAGTAAACCTCATGAACATATATCAATTGCATGACAATCCGAGTACTTGGATTAATATCAATTGCATGACAATCCGAGTACTTGGATTAATATCAATTGCATGACAATCCGAGAATTATTTTGTGTGTCCCTGTAAATGAATGATGCGCACCATATTCAATATTAAGCCTCTTGTAGTGCACCTTAGTAATATGTAGCACTTTCAATGTGTTTGAAATGGTGTAACATTATTCAAATACACAGCAAACGATTTCCCCCATAATTGTAATGTAGGGCAATTCTTTTCAGTATTCCTGTATGCGAACTATAAATGCTAGACTCTTCATTTTCAATACAGAACATGCCATAGTATACCTCAATAACACGTGTCAATTTCATTCCCATCCGAATATTTTTTTACGCGAGTTAGAGCACGGACAGATGGCAGACAGACAGACAAACTAAATTTATAAACACTTTCAAACTACAAGGTGATTATAATTAAAGTCCCATTTTCAAAATGCTGTAAAAAAGGAACCACTTGTCAGAAAGACTTCAAATTTGAACTGAATATACTGTAAGCAGGGGGAAACGGTATGGGATAAGAAAGAAAAAAATCCAAAGTATGTCAATAGATGGCGCTGTAAGCGGCATAACGAAGGTGGATTCGGATCGAAGTGACATTTTTAATCGAACTACGACGGCTTTATCATGAGTTGCACAGTAAACCAACCGTACTGTCCAATGGGCATGAGTGTTTAGGTTGTTTGACGGAAAAAATGACTTACAAATCAGTCAACAGTTATAGTGCTGTTAGTGGAAAGCCCCACCAGGGCAAGGTTGTACCATATTGGATGGAAAAAATCGGTTTTTAATTGTCCTTGGGCCAAAAACCGCATAAAAAGCACGCAATGATTCGGTTTTTAATTGCGCATGAGTGTCTTTTAATTTGCATAGTATGCCACTTACAGCGCCATCTATTGATGCACTTTGGAACTTTTTATTTCTTATGCTATACCGTTTCCCCCTTCTTTTAGTATATTCAGTTCAAATTTGAAGTCATTCTGGCCAGTGGTTCTTTTTTTACAGCATTTTGAAAGTGGGACTTTAATTATAACCACCTTGTATGTTGGAAAGTTTTAGAAATCAAATATGATTTATATAAAACAACTAAAGTCAAATTGTTCTCATGAATATTTTAATGAAACATTTTAAATGATATTGTGTTTAAAAAAACTTAATAATGTGTAAAAATCTGTTTCAGACGTATACCGATCGTCATAAAATACATACAAGAGGTGTAACTCTTGGAAATGAAAAAAACCTTTGTTCAGGAATGTCCCTAGAAAAATGTGAAAAAGTTGAAGCCGAGAAATTGAAAAGCTGCCAAGGTAAGAATATTTCAGTAAATTTTTTTGTCAGCTTATTTTTATTTATTTTTTTAATTTTAAGACTTCTATTAAGGCGGTATTAAAAAAAATATATATTTTTCCACGCTGAACAACTCAAAATTTTGAGAAACATGTTCAGACTAATTTTTTAAAATAAAAACTTAAAACTTGGTGAGGTGATTTATGAAGAGATTTATAAGGGCCCCATGTTTTTATTTTTCGTTCAATGAATTAGAAATTGATTTACAAACAATTATTTTCACAGTACGATACTTTTTTTTTTGTTTCCAGCGCTATCGCTTCGGGAAATTCGGTTCAAAATGTCCACTTTGATAGCATTTTTTGAAATATATTCTGCCGTTATCAAAAAATCGAGACAATAGGGACATTATAAAGTTTCTGAATAAGAGAACCTACCAATTGGATGCATTTTAGAGCAAAAATGAATTTAAAAATGTGTCTCAAAATAAGCAGTTTGGATTTGAACACACCCTTAATTTATTCTTTTTCTAAATTACGAATATTGAAAAAATATCTTGAATTGAAAAAAAATCTGCAGTTGAAATCCATCTGTTTCTTAGTATTTAAAATTGAAATGAGGATATTCACTGTGAAGAAAGGAAAACCCCACCGGTGGATGAGAAATTCTGCTCTCGCGTCTGTTAGTACTACGAAAAAAAACATTTCAATTGTAGTGCTAACGACGGGGATTCGCGTGCAAGTAGTAAGATACGTCAAAATGATTTAATGTGCCATCTATGCGATATAGTAATAAGTTTTTTATTGCCGTATGGACTTTTTCTGACTTGAAAACCAGACCTCATCTAGCCCGCGACTACAGATAATGCTTCGCAGTCAACGTGTTTATAGTGACTTGTGTTTCCTAATAATTTTATTTACATAAATATATTTTTAAGAATATATAGACGTTGATGTTTTTTTTTCCCTTAAATTTAGTTTGTGGCCTGATCAATGGTGAAAAGAATTTTATTAAGAATATACTAGAATATACGAAGCCAGAGAGTCCAAACTGTAACAGAATGATCATTGGAGGAATAGATGTAAGCCCCCCATATAAGTACCCATGGATGGTAAGTAACTTAAGTAAAAATTTTTGTAATCATAAGGAACGTCGATAGTAGAGATGGGCAATACCGTTCTTTTAAAGAATCGTTCTATCGGTAATCATTTACCGAAAGAAACGAGTTATTTGAAGTTGTTCCTGTTGGAATCGTTCCTATAAAAAGGAACAATTCGAAAAAAGGAAAACTTCAGAGAAAAAAGAGCTATTCCGGAAAAAAGGAACGATTCAGAGAAAAAAGAATGTTCTACAATGTTCTAAGAGTACAAGGACAGATTCCGGGCAATCGGCCTTTTTTGGAATCTCGCTCAAATCTGTCCTTTTCTGAATCATTCCATTTCTTGACCGATTCCTTTGGTCCTTTTCGAAATCGGTATATTTCGGACTAATTTCGAGGAATTGGTCCTTTTTGGAGGGTTCATTTCGGTCCGAGGACTCGTTCCGAAAAGGACCGATTCATCTTTAAAGACTGGAATCGTTCCTTCTGTTTCACTGCCGGAATCGTTCCTCGACAAATAATGCATTTCTGCCCGTTAGCATCTCACAAATGATAAATGAAAGTGCAAAATTCACACTTTCTACATACAGTTGAACTCCAGATATACGTTACCTGAGTTGTACGTTTCCCTCAGTTATACGTTTCAACTCAGCGGTCCCGGCCGCTTGCCATTAAAAATTAGCTGAGTTATACGTTTTGAGTTATACATTTCCCTCAGTTATACGTTACGTTTTTGCGTAACCGGATAAAAAATTTTCTCATTTATACATTTTTTAACCGGAAACACTGACGTCGCGTAGGATGTGTCTGATTTGAAATATCCCACTCAAACTTCGGAATTGCTGAGGGCTTTTGACGTAATAAAGCAGTTCGTCAGTAGTAAAAGCAGTAACGATAAGGTGGCTGCATTGTGCATTATTAACAGAAATGCAAAGTTTGCTGTTGAATGTTGGCTCTGCCGGAAAGAAACAATCGAAGATTAGTGATTACTTCAACAAGATTTAGTAAACTACTTAAATGTCTTGTGATAAATGATTTACATGCCAAGACTATTCCAAGGATTTCTTTTAAGTACTTTGTGTTTATTAAAAATATATTTTTAGCTTCATGTGTACTTTTCTTCTGTAACCTTTTTTCTACTCTGTTCCATTTCCGAGAATGTATTTCATGGGTGCAGTAATACTTAGGAAACTTCAGTTTTCGATATTGCAGGTAACGAACTCCTTAGCGGAACAAAGATTTTATGATATATTTAAAAAATGGTTCCGGTAGACCATTAGTTGAGTTGTACGTTTTACTGAGTTATACGTTTTGTTGTCCGGTCCCGAGCAAAACGTATAACTGGAGTTCCACTGTTTTTAGCAAAATGCAAAAAACTGATTATTATTAACAAACATGATCTATTGGCACAATTGTTTTTGTGTGATATGTTTGTTGCCATAACAACTAGTTCCACATAGTCCTAAACCTGTAATAATTGTGGTAAAGCTATAATTTAAATTTAAATATGAAAAATGTGAGTTTTGCAGCAAACTTTAATGGGTAATGCTAATGTTAGTTATAAACTAAAATAGTTATGAATTTAAAACAACAAGAACCAAATAAATAAAAAAAATCTGAACATTAGTTATTTTGGAGGGTAATAAAGAACAAAAATTGGAAAACATTTATTAACAATAATTTGTGCAAAAATTTTACTACTATTAGACATGGCTCAACTTCTTCACTGTCATTAAACTAGTGCAATATTTTACACTACTCCTTACTTCTGTACCTACTTGAGTGGTTGAATTGGAGAGTGTAAGTTTTGCAGCAAAACAGTTGTTGGATAATTTTAGTTATGCATCAAAACGAGAGTTTCAGCATTTTTTTTCAACCTGAATATGTTTTTTATGGTCCAAATCACTATTACAGTCCAATTCGGCTTAAAAAAACGAACACGGTGATATGAATAACTCAATACCTTAAAAAAGTGGATAATGTGACTTTTGTATCTGCACCATTCAAATATCGATTAAGGAGTGGTATCGATATCCCACAAGTATTGATTATTAAGATACTGCACCTGATTATGAACTTCGTCAAATTCTAAAATTTTATTGTTTTACAGGCTATCCCAAAACTTGATAGGTTATTACAAGTAGACACTAAGTTTGATTTTATTATTTTTCGCTTTCTTCTACACTGTAAAAAATGACCAATGTTTCTTATTTTATCAATGCTTCTTATGAAAATATACTATAACCACGAACGAAAATATAATATAATCTTCTGAGTTATCCGAAATTCCAAATAGCGTGTTCCATTGTCTTTTGAATTCCCAGAAACCAATACATTTCCAAAATTTAAAGAATTATTTATAAAAAACAATGTATTTTTCGCTGCCCGTATTTTTCAGAAACGTTTCCGAAGGGTTTTATAGTGTATAAAATGAGTGTCCTCAGCCTGGAATACTTGTTTTTTGAATGTCATCCACTCTCAAGTAAACGTTTTCAGCCGCATAAGTTAATTTATACATGAAAGAGTAAAGAAATAATCTTAATTTTAATGTTATTGTTAACGCTGATAATTTTGCATGTTTGTCTGTTAAACATATTTTTTGAGCATGAAAATGTTTATTTGAGAATGGATAGCATTCGAAAAACAGGTATTCCAGGCTGAGGACACTCATTAATCCACTATAAAAACCTTTCGGAAACGTTTCCAAAAAATACCGGCAGCGAAAAATACTTTGTTTTTATAAATAATTCTTTAAATTTCGGAAATGTATTGGTTTCTGGGGATTCAAAAGACGATGGAACACGCTATTCGGACTTTCGGATAGATCAGAAGATTATATTATATTTTCGTTCGTGGTTATATTTTCATAAAATAAGAAACATTGGTCATTTTTTACAGTGTATATACAGGAATGAAGATAACCGTCTTGGGAACCCGCAGCCTTCGTTTTAGGATGTAAGTGCAATCCCGGGAGGAAATCTTCCATGTACAAGAAGAAAGTATTGGATTCGTAAAGTTTCGACTTCCGGTTTTCGACGGATTTACGTGTTTTACAAGGTCCTGAACATGATTTGACCGTTTCTGGAAAATGTCTGTCTGTGTGTCTTTCTGTATGTGACACAAATTTTGTGGGCGCTCTAACTCACGAACTACTGGACGGAATTTAATAAAACTTCCGATTCATTTAGACGTTTGCATAAATTGGTGCTGATTAGGTTTTGGTGTATATCGGCCAACAGGTGGCGCTGCTATGCTGCATTTTACACACGATTGCCAAAATAGCTATATCTCAAGAACTAATGCACTGAATTTCCCCAAAATTCATATTATATTAAACCTTGACATAAATAGATGCTGATTATGTTTTGGTGTATATCACCTAACAGGTGACGCTGTTATGCTGCAGTTTTCACAATTTTCAAAATAGCTATATCTCAAGAGATAATTTCATCAAACTTCGTATTATGTTAGGCCTTGACACAAATGGACGCTGATAAGACTTGTGTGTATATCACTCAACAGGTGGCAGTGCTATTCTGTGTTTTCCCAATGTCTGCGATGGCTATATCACGGAAACTAATGCACGGAATTTCTTCAGAATTCATACTCTGTTAGATCTTGGCGTAAATAAATGCTGATTCAATTTTGTCTCTGATTAATCAACAGGGGGCGCTTGTATCGGGTGCTTGAGGAGAGATTCCTAATCTTGTACATAATCAATTGATGCAATTTGGCGAGCGTGATTTTATCTATTATTAGTCATTAATCACTGTAACTGTATGCTAAATTCAAAGAAAGGTATAATACTTCATGCCCATAATTGTTGCTGTGTAAGTATGTTATTAAAATTAATGTACAGGGTGTCCCAAAAGTCTCCATACAACTTCAAAAATTTATTACAAAAAAATAATAGGCCTATAGCAAAAATAATTACAACAGTACATAGAGTAACTTAAAAAGTTTTTTCTACTACCTCAGTATTATGAGATTCTTTTACAAAATATATTGATTTAGAAAATGAGATTATTTCGTTGCACGAAGAATATCAAGTCGATATTCTAATTCCATCCACGTGCATTTCAGCATGCTAACATCAAGAGTATAGTTACAACTGTTTGGATCTTTTGTTTCAATTCCACGAAACTGTTCACTTTCGTTCGGCGTTTGAGTATCAGATTTCGTTTCGATGAAACACGCGACGCATAGCGCTATCTTCACCGGATCAGCCTTTATAAATGAATGACGTTTTTGAAAATCCTTTTACTTGTGCAGCGTCATCTATGAACAGACAAAAAACTTTTAAGTTACTCTATGTACTGTTGTAATTGTGTCGTCTAGTTGCAAAACCGGCCAACTCCTCAAAATTTGAAAATGTATTTTTTCAGCTTTTTAAGTTCTAAGTAAACGTTTCTACCATCTGGAAACAATAAACAAGCTTAAGCTGGTCAAATCCCTGTGTTATATGCGTTTGAAAATCACGATGTGCCTCAAAACCGGCCAAATCCATAAACTAGTGAGGTTCAAAAGCGGCCATCTCCATATCCACTAGATGCCACTTTTGCTATTATCCACAGTAACCTCTCACTTGTTGATTAGATTAATGTTATAGTGTTTTCTCTCGCCTGTGACGGCTCCTCCTTGGTGCATACAAAGTTTCTAACAATTTAGTTTCGTGTTTTCTCTGACTATGGAAAAGTTTGTGCAGGAAGTATCTCCTAATCAATCAAGGAAGAAGAAAAGTGACCCTACGACGACGTGGAAAAGGAAAAAAGCCAAAGTTCACCTTGTGATAACCAGGGGTAGATTAACATGTTTTTATGCTCCAGGCAAAATACTTTTCTGCGCCCTCTCCCTTCGCTTTCATAAAACCGTAGGTGAATTTTCTCTGATAATTTAAGAATTTTTTAATCTATTTAATTTTTAATAAAATCTTCCATTTAATTTTTTGTAATAAATTTTAATATTTTGAGGATTGTACATGCGGAGTGAACGGGCTGATTCTACCGTTAAAATCTAAGATAATACATTTGTGATTACATTTTCATAATTTCTAGCATTATTTTTTTCAAGTACTGCCCTACTGGTAATCCAAGAAATCCAAGCTGTGGGCACTCTTCAAAAGCTTACCAATGCTTCTCAACGCTTCCTCGAACATTTTTGTGTGTTTGCTACCCTTAAAAACCCAATGTCACATTAAATTTAGCAAAAATTAATTTCTGGTTTGTTGCAAAACCGCCCAACTCCAAAGTAAGTTGCAAAGGTGGCCAAATCCAAAACAAAGACTTAAATAACCCCCTCATTTCATGTGCCCCTGCCACCTTATTTTGTGTTTTCAAATATACTGTCTTAATAACTATAAAACTAAAGAGTTTTAGTTCTAATGTTATTTTGGCTAAGTGTGGCAAAAAATCAGCTTTTTCTTCAAAATTTTACTTTTTGGAGATGGCCGGTTTTGCAACTAGACGACACAATTATTTTTTCTGTAGGTCTATTATTTTTTCTGTAATAAATTTTTGAAGTTGAAAGGAGACTTTTGGGACTCCCCGTATTATAATGATATAGAAGAAAGTTTTGTGATGGTCATAACCAGGGCTTGACAAATGCGGTTGCCAGGTAACCACTGGTGACCAAGTTATTAAAATGGCGGTTTTTTTTTGTACAAAAATTGACCTACGGAATGAGCACAAACGACATATTTACTTAATGCCTGAGTGGGACAGATCGGTCCAGCAGAGCCGGACCGTGGACCTTTAACGTCCCACCCGGGATGTTCCCCAGCACGCGGGGATTCGTGAGGGTTGGAGTCCAGTCACCGACGGGCAGGGAAGGACCACGCCAAAACCGAAAATGCAGCACGCGCACGGCCCCGGTCGACCATTTATTTGAGCTACTAACATTATAAACTACGGCAGAGGCCGGCATTGCCAGGCAAACCCTACGCGCGACTGGAGGCAGGCAAAAAATAATTAACAGAAAATAAATGAAAGTAAATATGTACAAATTACACCTGACCGCTGGAGCCAGCGCTCCTCCGCGACAGAGAGCGGTAGGTTTGGTGGCTTGAATAATATTAGACAGTCCTTGGCAATCCTGTGCCAGATACACAGTTCATGGCCAAGGCGGCCCTTGGAACAGAATTCTTGATGGTTGGTGTCTTGTTTGATGCTTGTTGCACACTTGCTCAAGAAAAGGTAAGGTGTTGTGCTGGTAGTACCTGCAAGTTCTAATAAGGTGTCAAATGATATTGGGTATATGAAATGGGCGGTGCTAGTTGAGCTTAAGCCAAAAGGTAAGCCTCCTCGCCCGGTTTGACCTTGGGTATATGAAAAGTAAGTTCCGTTTTTGCAATAGATGGCATAAGTGTTCTAAAATGTATTGTGTGAATCTAGTAATATATGCTTTTGAAACGTTTGTACATAACCTTAAAATATAGTATATGACATTTGATTAAAGTGTAAACAATATAGTTTTTTGTTTAATTTAAGGGGGTCCGGGACACAAAAATCATCAAATTTTTGAAAAATATTTTATTGTATTAAACAATTCTCTGTTTTTATCCGATTAAAATGACGTTTAAATCATGTTTCTATCTTAAATAGAACAGGATATATTAATTTTTTGTTTTAAAAATCTAGCTTTCAAGTAGTGGTAGTCATGGAAATGTTTTTGCGTTTTTCTGCATGCATCTTTCACGCATTCTCGTCTTTAAATCATTATAAGTCAAAAACGGCTAAAGATAAATGATTCAAACTTGGAACATGTCTTTTTCAGTTATTTAACTTTAATTTGGATTCAGCAAATTTGAAAAAAAAAATATTTACTTTTGAAAATATGATTTATTTTTAAGAGTTACATAATTTTTTTAAAAGTTTTTACTTTAAATATTTGTAATTTTTTTTTAATTAATATTTTTTTAAAATGCTGAATCAAAATTAAAATTTATATGTTTCTGTTTATTTAAATGAAAAAAAATTGAAATTCTACAAATAATATTTCGAGTTATAACGATTTTAAATTACCCCACTTTTTTAATAGATTTTAAATTAAAAATTTTTTTTATCACGTGAGAAGTTTTATCACGTGATTTTGTTTACAAGTGATATGGTTAACCATCACAAAAAAATTGAAAATTTTAACTCAATAAATAAGTTTTTTTTTTAAATGTGTCCCGGACTGACTCCCTTAAAATGGATTGTTTGGTGGCAAATAATCATCATTTGAGGGAAATTTTGTTATACTTTTATAATTTTAAGAAAAGCGCTGTTGAAAGTCAGTGTTTACTTATAAACGTTTACGGTGAACATGTTTTTTCTGATAGTATGTGTAGAAGGTGCTTCAGGCAATTGAAAGAAGGTTTATTCGATGTGGAAGACGCAGCACGTGAAGGTAGACGAGCTACTGAATGAGCTACTGAAACTTTCTGAAACTGTTACTGGCGAAGTCTACCGATGACAACTAATGCGTTTGAAGCGATCTATTCAAGAAAATAGACCAGAATAGGAGAATAGACACAATAAACTGATTTTGCTGCGTGGCAAGACAAAATCACGAATGTATATCGGTTTCTGAGGCTTCCAAACATACAGAAACGCTTTTCGAAATCGTGGGAAACTCGGAAGAAATTATTGTATATTTTCGTTCGTGGTTATATTATATTTTTGTAGCATTAAAAAAATGTCTTTTTTTTTACAGTGTAATATAAATTTTGTGCAACGTTTGTTTTTCAATATATGGTTTTCTTTCATCTAGGTTACTCTCATGAAAGGTGGTCAAAAAACCTGTGGTGGGGCTATCATCAAAGACGACTATATTTTGACTGCAGCACACTGCATTACGAAGTAAGTAAACATATTTGTTTTATTAATTCTCAATAATTTCATCGAACAATCATAGAACAAAATTACCTTTTGTTGCATACAAGAAGTAGTCTGAAATTTTTTATGTGAAGCTAAAACTTACTCACAAACATATACAAGGTGTGGCTTTTAATTTCCAGCACTGATAAAGCAACTTCTGAAATAGGAATGAACAGTACATAACTGTTTAATGTGTTTCGAAGTAAGTTCCGTCTGACGTAATGCACTTTTGCGAACGGCTGTACAATTGTCTGAAACAACTTGCAAAGTCATCTTTGCGAATCCTCTTAATTTCGGAAGTCACAATTTCTTTGATGTTATCAGTATTCAGAAATCTTGTTCCCTTTAGTGGTGTTTTCAGTTTTGGAAACAGGAAATAGTCTATGGGTGCTAAATCTGGTAAGTAAGGAGGGTGGTCGTCCATTGTGTGTATCATCTTTGACGCTTTTCCAACCATCACGAAAACGTCGAAAAACATTAAAAAATACAAGAACGTGATAATGCGTCATCACCATACACTAGGTGCAACATTTTATGTGTTTCGCTAGCACTTTTCACAATTTGAAATAAAATTTAATGTTTATTCTCTGCTTCATTAAACAATGCTTTGACAACGGATGTTTGCCTGCGTGTTTCAACACAGAAAGTACAACGAGAATGACTTACAGTGCAGATATTTCGCGCAGATACGTGACCACTCAAGTACGAACATTAACCACCAACGAAATTTCGATGTTAATAATTGTTACTACAGTAGTCCTGGAAATTAATAGCCACACTTGTATATCTCTACTAATATTATGAAGAAGTAACGATTGCGTGTTTGTTTATAGGTGGTAATCTGAGGAAATGAAATTCTACAAATAATATTTCGAGTTATAACGATTTTAAATTACCCCACTTTTTTAATAAATTTTAAATTAAAAATTTTTTTATCACGTGAGAAGTTTTCACGTGATTTTGTTTACAAGTGATATGGTTAACCATCACAAAAAAATTGAAAATTTTAACTCAATAAATAATTTTTTTTTTTAAATGTGTCCCGGACTGAGTCCCTTAAAATGGATTGTTTGGTGCCAAATAATCATCATTTGAGGGAAATTTTGTTATACTTTTATAATTTAAAGAAAAGCGCTGTTGAAAGTCAGTGTTTACTTATAGAAGTTTACGGTGAACATGTTTTTTCTGATAGTATGTGTAGAAGGTGCTTCAGGCAATTGAAAGAAGGTTTATTCGATGTGGAAGACGCAGCACGTGAAGGTAGACGAGCTATTGAATGAGCTACTGAAACTTTCTGAAACTGTTACTGGCGAAGTCTACCGATTAAAAAAATACCAAGCCGATTAAAAAAATAATGGCGGCAAGATGCTGGTAATCATCTCTACTCCAACATAGGCTATCTTTTATATCGGTGCAATAACCCCAAGGGTGTGCAGAGCAAACAACGTTCTAAAATCGCAATTTATGTCATATTATTGGGGCTAGAAACTTAAAATTTGGCGTGGTGGTCGCTTTTAAGATGTAAATACTTGTTATGAACGGCTTCTAAAACGAAATTTAAAACATTGAAATGAGCAAGAAACGTTCTAAATTACGATTTATTTGAAACTGTTGGAGCAAAAAACTTAAAATTTGGCATGGCTCTTACTTTAGAGACCAAAACGCTCGCCTAGAACAGTTTTTAAAAAATTCAAAATTTAAAAGGGTGCAAGAGCAAAAAAAAACTCATTCTAAAATTGTGATTTATGTTGGTGTAGAAGCTTGGAATTTGGCATGATCTTTACTTTTAAGATGCAAATGCTCCCTAAGAACGGATTCTGAAAAAAAAAAATCGAAAGATAAAAACTTGAAATGAGCGCAAAATACATTCTAAATTACGATTTATTTGAAATTAATTTTAGATTTTCTGATTAATATAAGTCCATAGCTGCCAACTTGTACGTTTTTTTTTTACCACTAAAATTTTATAGTAAATTTTACCTTATAACACCGCCGAAATAATGCGATTCAATAAGGTAAAATTTTCTATTAATTTTAGTGGTAGCAAAAAAGAGTAAAAGTTGGCAGCTATGTAAGTCTCATGTTCGCCTAATGCAGTATAAGAAAGTAATTTACTCAAAATGTGGCTTAATTACTAATTTTTTTAATCATCTGTAGCAGTATTATTTACTCTAATAAAAATAGGCACAAAAATATCACTTGGCATCAGTGGTGGCTCGTAGATGACTATTTTTTGGGGCACTAAATACATACCTGAAAGATTTATTCTTGTCGTACCACTATAATTTTAAAGAAATTTAATGTTTGTTTAATGGCAAAACGTATTCCTAAAATAAGACAAAAATTTCTTTTAAAAAATAGTGGTAAGAAAAGAGTAAATTTCGCAGACATGCATTTAGTGCCCCAAATAAAGCCAGTCACGAGTCGCCACTGCTTGGCATATTTCAACAACTACGCGTGCAAAGTCACGGTAATATTCTTAAGAAGTAACTTTTTTGTGTTTGTTTGTATGGGGAGGTTTGTATGGTAACTACCGAACCGATTTCAAAATTAATGGTGGTAAAGTATTTGTGACCATCTCTGCTCTCCCAGGCTATATTGTATGTTAGTACAATACATACTAAGGCGTGCTTGAGCAAATAACTTTCTTAAATTGCAATTTCTGTTATGTTGTTGGAGCTAAAAACTTAAAATCTAATATGATGGTTACTTTCCAAAGTCACTGTGAACGATTTCAAGAAAGTTCGAAATTTAAAAGTTTGAAATGAGCAGAAAAATGTTCTAAACACGTTTTAATTAAAATTTATTCGGAACTGCTGGGGATAGAAATATAATATTTGGCATTTATGTTAATTTAGAGACGTATTTAAATTTAATTAATTTTTAAATTCGAAATTTTAAAGGGTGTAGGATCAAAACGTATTCTAAGATTACGATTTATGCGATACAGTTGGTATAGAAGCTTGGGATTTGGCAAGGGGGTTATTTTTAAGATGTAAAATGTTTGATAAAAACGGTTTCTAACAAAAATTTGAAATGTGAAAGCTAGAAACAAGCGCAAAATACATTCTAAATTACGACATTTTAAAAATTAATTTTAGATTTTTCTTATAAATTTAAGTCTTATGTTCGTCCAATGCGGTATAAGAAAGAAGTTTACTCAAAATGTGCTGTAATTACTAATTTTTGAATAATCTGTAGCAGTATAATTTCCTCTAACAAAAATAAGCGTACAAATACCACTTGGCATAAGAACTAAAAGAACTTCTTAAAACACCATCAAGACTTTTAAATGCGCTTGGCCTTTCGAAAGATCTGAGTCTTTCTTCGTCAGGCGCAAAAAAGACGTGCTTCTATTATGAAAGCAGCAGCAAGACTTACCATTTGGCATATGTCAACAACTAAGCGTACCAAACCACGGTAATAGTATAAAGAAGTAACGTTTCTGCGTATGTTTGTATGTTTGTATGGTGTAATCTCTGGAACTACCGAGTCAATTTCAAACCTAATGGTGGCAAAATTGTTGTGACCATCTCTGCTACATAATAGGCCAGGGCACGAAATTTCCGCTCGCCAGCTCGGCATTGACGAGCAAATATTTAAGGTTGGCGAGTAACTTTCGTCTTTTGAAATGTTGTGCTTCAAATCAAACTGTATCCGCTTAGAATATCGTGCCTCAATCTAGCGACACGCGGAAGTGTTTTAAAATCAAGCGAAGGCATTTACCTTCCAAATGGAGAAAAAATGCGGCGTCACCCACTGCCATTTCTCTCCTACGGAGGAACGAACTTCGCCCGTCTGCATTCGTTCCCCGCTTTCGCACCGCGCAAGCGCCAAGGGTGCTTTTTTCGCTTCCGAGGCCGAATCTGATCGCTTTTCCCTCCTGCGCGAAATGAATCAGGTTGCGACCTAAGCTCAGCTGCTTGAAACATGGTAAAAATTATTCGCTTTCTCCCGAATTTTTAACATTTCAAAAATTGTTCATATTTTTCAGGAATGTAAAATATTCTGGATTTAACAGACAGCTCCTTCTAACAATGGTCAATTTCAATTCAGTTTGTCATAAATAGCTCATTTTCTGGGCAGGTGTGGTGGCCGACGTTATTGTCTGAATTAATGTAAAATAGTGGCGAGCAAAAATTTTAGTCTGGCTAGTACCTTTTCAATAGAAATTTCATGCCCTGACATAGGCTATATTTTATGTCGATGCAACACATCTTAAGGCGGTGCATGAGCTAATAACGTTCTTAAATTGAAATTCCTGTTATATTGTTTGGGTCTAAAAACTTGAAATCTGGTATAGTGGTTACTTTCAAGAAGTAAATACTCACTATGAACGGTTTAAAAAAAAGTTCGAAATTTAAAAGCGTGAAATGACCGGAAAACGTTCTAAAATTGGGATTTGTGTGATACAGTTGATATAGAAGCTTGGAATTTGGAATGGTGATTACTTTTAAGATGTAAGTGCTTACTAAGAACGGTTTAAAGAAAACTGCTAAAGAATGAAATGAGCGGAAAGCGTTCTAAAAACGTTGTAAATTACGATTTGTATGGAATTGTTAAGGCTAGAAACTTGATATTTGACATGGCAGTTACGTTTAAGACGCAAATGCAAACACAGTACGAAAAAAATATTCTAAAATTTAAAGGGTGTAGGAGGAAAAAACCTACTAAATTTAAATTTTTGTGATACTGAAAGGAGTAGAAACTTGAAATTTGGCAGGGAGGTTACTTTTGAGATACAAATGCTCGCTAAGAATGGTGTCTAAAAAATCGATATTTAAAAGGGTGAAATGAGCGGATAGAGTTCTAAAAACGTTCTAAATTACGATTGCTGTGGAATTGCTAAGGATAGAAACATGAAATTTAACATGGCTGTAACTTTTCGAAATTTAAAAGCGTTTTAAAAGCAAGGTTTTTTATGCACAAAACAGTAACAGGGATCTGTTTAGGAAAAAATTGAGTCCTTTAAAGAATTCTTCACAAAATTTTTCATTTCAAAAAAGGACCCTTCACAAAATTATTTCCCCTAAAACAGGACCCTTCACAAAATTATTTTCCCTAAAACAGGATCCTTCACAAAATTCTTTGTCTTAAAAATAGGTTTTTCACAAAATGTTTCCATCTTTAAACCAAACATTTCACAAATTAATCATTTAAAAGTAAAATATGACCTGTCACTTTTACATATATAAAAAATATATGTATTTCATATCCATATATCTTCTTAAAAATGCATAAACAAAAACCTGAATATAACGACTATTTCAAATTCACAAAAATATGATTAGATTTTTCACAATTCTAAAAAGATGTTCACAATTTCAGAAAACAGTAACCTGTGAAAAAAGTCTGGACAGACCCCTGAGCCGTCATATGTCAGCGTTCGGAATCATTGAGGGTTTGTTGGTCCAAGACTACTGGAAAAATTATCGGATTACAAAGAGACAAATTTCGGTCGTTCGCGGGTCAAGAAGCAAAAACTTTTTTGCAGTAAAACGTGTGTGTAACAAGAACCTGTTTTAAAAGTAAAATTTCATGGTCTCAGAAAAAGGAATAGAACACATTTATAAGAGACTTAGTACGTTTTAACAAATGGGTAAGTGTGATCGAAGATCGCACAAAGGGTTTTGTTTAATATTCCTTTCATAACACGTTATCCTTTCTTTAATAATTACAAATAAATTTCGATAAAAAAAAAGTCCTGTTTTTTATAAATTAAAAATTTACCGGTCTATTTTTCTCGTTTTTTCGAAAATCTAAACCGGTCCGATAGCGGGCGAAGTACTCTGTCATAACAATATCTGTCATGTGGACTAAATGAGATATTAAAAAAAATCAATTTCAAAATTAAACATGTTGTATAGAGACCTTCAAATTGTTAGACGTCACATTAATTTTCTTTTTAATTCTCTAATGACGTCATATTAAGCTGCGTTCTATATTTACACACACTCATATTCCATGTATTATTGAGAAATGTTTGAAAATATCCGTTTTATTACCAATATGACGTCATATTAATCTTTTTTTCAATTGGTGAAACTTTTTATTTCATTTTCATTTTTCACGTGGAAATCTTTCAATAGAAAATTAATTATTGTAGAAAGAATTTTATTATGGATTTTTAATTGTTGGCAATTGCTATAACGATTAAAATAATACGATTTTTTTCAAATTTTATGACTTTGAGTTTCATAATAGGTATTTAGCTATAAGTACACAAAATTTCATGACTGTAAGTTACATAGTTTCTGAGAACCGGCTCTGTGACGGACAGACAACGAAGCGGACTAATAGGGTTTCGTGAGATGAACGAAACCCTAAAAAACGACAAATATTTATTAATCTACGGAAATATAATATAACTACGAACAAAAATATACAATAAACTCTTTCGAATTATCCAGGATTCCGTAAAGGGTTCTTTATCTTTAGAAACCTCAGAAAACAATATATTTCCGAGATTTTAGGAGTCATTTATAAAAGCAAAGCTCTTTTTAATGCCACTAATTTTCGGAAACGTTTCCGAGTAGTTGTTATAGTGTATTAATCCGTTTTATCAAACCAGAAGGTGGCGCTGTAAGCGGTCGCACCGCGTAGCACAAGATTTGGAAAGCGTGGAAAAAACCGGGTTTATTCCTGGGAATTAACTGGGTATTTGGCAGAGAATTCTAAAAATTCTCGGCAGTTTTCAGAAAGTTTTAATCGTGGAAATTTTTAATTTATTATTTTTACATTTTTTTAACGATTTAAATTTTTCTCAATGCAAACAAAATGTTTTTCCCAAATATAAACAAAATGTTTTTCGCAAATGTAAACAAAACCAATAACATAAATGTCGAAAAATACCACAGTTTGCCTGAAACTAACAAATAAATGCTCAAGTTGCAGAAATATTAAGTAAGAGAAACTAAACTATCATAGAAAATTTGATATTTTAATCGTCGATAGGTAAAAAGTCCCTCCGGCCTGTACCGGGAGGAAAAGGTAGCTTTCCTATATCTTCATTTTAAAATTGTAGCTAATGTTACTCGAAAACAGCAGGCTAAAATGCAAAGTAATCGTTTACAAAATATTCGTTAATACTGAATTTGAATAAGAAATTCGCCAAATTATTGAGCTATAGCCAAGTTGGCTTCATTTATGAAAATTTATTTTGGTCCCCAAATTTGGCGATATTCCGCTAATTGTCGCCAAGTTTGCCGAGAATTTGGCGTTAACGGATATGAATATAGTTTTATGCTTATGATTGGGAAAATGATTACAACAATGAAAAAAAATTATTTGCGAGAAATCGCGTTCACTAAAACTTATAAATTAATCATTGGTTTTTTTGTAATGTGCTGTCTTGTTTCAAAATGTCAGCCACCCTAGAATTTGACACTGCTCTATTTCAGCCATTTTTTAAGATAGACGTAAAAAAAAATGCTCTGGAAAACTTATATCAAGGCCTAACACTTAATTAAAAAATAAATTTGAATTTTTAACTTTTTTGTATATTCACTTTAGTTTTAAAATTTTCAGCGGCCGCCATCTTGAAACAAGATGGCGGACCAAGCTGGCCAACGAACTCGGTCGAGGCATTGGTGAACTTAATACACACAATTAGTTTCATCAAAATTAATTTATAAATACCGGCGTTATCGTATGACATAGATCAGATATATATATATATATATATATATATATATATATATATATAAATCAACATTTGAACGAAGGGTGATTTTGGGGTCTGGGGGCTGGGGGTCATGATCGGTGAAATATATCGAAATTTTCCGGAATTGCTTTCCTCCGAACGGCTGCAATAGGTAGCTTTATACTTTTTTGTATTGAAAGCTAACCTAAAATATCCTAGACGGCTTGGCCTACAGGCACAGGTAGATTTCAATCCTTGTATCAATCCTTGTATCAAGGCCTAATACTTAATCAAAAAATAAATTTGAATTTTTAACTTTTTTGTATATTTATTTTAGTTTTAAAATTTTCAGTGTCCGCCATCTCGTTTCAAGATAGCGGACCAAGCTGGCCAACGAACTCGGTCGAGGCATTGATGAGCTTAATACACACAATTAGTTTCATCCAAATTAATTTATAAATAAAAGCGTTATCGTATGACATAGATCATATATATATATATATATATATATATATATATAGCTATATAAATCAACATTTGAACGGAGGGTGGTTTCGGGGTCTGGGGGTCATGATCGGTGAAAATATATCGAAATTTTCCGAAATTGCTTTCGTCTGAACGGCTGCAATAGGTAGCTTTATACTTTTTGTATTGAAAGCTACCTAAAAGCGAGGGAGTCAGATGACAGATTCATCAGGGCTGACATGAATGTAAATACCATCTCATTCTCCGAATCAGCCAAAGTAAACAACAAAAAAAAAATGAACAAAACTAAAAGAAATGAATGCGAAAATGCAATGCAACTCGCTAGAAAAAATATAGAGAGAACATACCGGAATAACAGGTATGCCAGATAACAGAAACAATTTTCATTTTTTAAGAAACATTCAAATCCTCACCAATTTACAACGCTTAGGGCGCAAAACATAAATTTTATAAATTCATTACGTAAAATCTATCTTAATTTTTTCAGGGCTTATTTTATTACGGAAACTAATCATATAATAACAGACGATATAATTCATTTTTTCAGTGAAATAATAACGAGGATTTTTTCTCCATTGTCTTGTATTGGTTATTTGCGCATAATATAATTTTTATGTAACTAATTGTAATGAATTGTTTGTAAAAGTGTATTGAACCTTTATTTCATAAAATAAAATTTGTATCTATAATATGAAAATCTGCACATAAAATAAATTTTGTATTCATGCATTTGCGCATGCGAGTGCAACAGCTATTACACCAAGATCTGAATACTTATAAAACTAGTTATAGTACGAACGCACCTTATTTATTACGTTTGACGTACAGTTTCAAACTTGTTTGAAATTGCACGCATAGTCAATTTAGTATACCTATAGACACCATTTTTATAACCATATACGTCGCCATTATGAAGCTAATGGTGATGGACTGGGCTTTAGTAGGAATCCTGTATGTTCTTTTGGATTTAAACTAAACTTCGAACGTTCATTTATCTAGATTTGGTGCAAATGAAGAATCTCAAGGATTCTTTAGTCCAAACGAAATAAAGATTGGTTTCCTCACAAGAACTCAGGAAGTCGAAGCCGGCCCTCCATTAGAAAAAATTCTTCCGCATCCGAAATTCAACCCAAAGGAAATGACCCATGACGTAGCCTTGCTGAAATTGAGCAGCAAGATCACTTGTGGCAAGTATAGAAACCCGATATGCCTACCAGCTTCTATACCTGATTTTCACTTGAAATCAATTCAGAAGAATAAAGAGTTCCTCATCACAGGATGGGGCGCTACTAAAGGACAATCTCCAAGTAAGTAAATTCACTGTTAACAAAACAATATTGATCGTAGTCGGGTTCAATATTGCGCGAAATTTGCGTGGTACTCCTCCATTATTCCATCGACTACTTTCCGTGAAATTGCTCAAAAAATATTGCAGAAACAAATTTTTGCCAAACTATAGGATTTAACGCCAAAAATGCACGATCGTGGCGTCACATTCACTTGAGGTCAGATGCGTTTCTCGTGTTTGTTATGTGGCTTTAATTCCACGTTTATATGTATTTTTAATAATGTTTGTTTATTTATTAATTGTTTTGTTAATTAGAATAACAATTACGTCATTAAACGGCGACGTCATAATATTAAAAGAGAAAAAGCATTAAAAAATATTGGGATACATAATTACGTTCAATAGATTAGTCTTAAAGGACAAGTGATGAACTTTATCAACTTACTCATATTTCTGCACCTAAAGTTGTTAAATGTTCATTTAGTTACATTACTACCTTAGGCAGACCTGCAGTTTGTCAGACCTAGGACATCAATATACTTCTCATGTTTAAAATACTTTTAATGATTCTCTTGGCATAAAAATTCCCTACAGCTAGGTCTCACACCCACAAAGTAATAGCATCTTGGAACGTATAAATACTTCTTTCAAATACTCTGTTATCACCCTTCTACAAGTAGGTTGCTCCTTTGAAAATTCTCTATTTATTCACATGCCACTTTACAATGGTTCGAGACACTTTTCTACTTTATTTTCACCCAACTTACTTGATTTTGGTCGTAGACTTTCATTGAGTTTTGGTAAATATGATTAGTGCAGTAACCAACCATTGAAGTACATAAATTACTGGATGACTTAAATAAAATCTATGACAAGACATACTTCAACATCAAAACAGCTCAAGATAAACGTTACCGACTATATGATCGCAAAGCTAAATTAAGAGGCAATTGTTCAACATTGTACTTGAAGTTTACTGATAAATTTAAACCTAAATACACCGGTCCATACATAATAACATATAAACATTCTCCTGTTTCATTTTCGATCAAAAAGTTGTATGCTCATTAAGATACAACATTTCGGATGCATATCGACAGAATTCTCCTCGCACCACCTCGATATGGACACTTATTTAATCCTTCAAGTCATGTCACTAATACTAATATCTCGAATAATTTCTACACTCCTCGTTATAATTTAAGAAAAAGGTATTTTGCTTTCGGCTTTCATAAATTGTACTGTCGAAACGTGCTCCCGCTGGAACCCAATGTGGTCTTCATGGGGAGCAGGGTGTCCCATGTAGTGGACAGGAGTATTTTATTTAATTATTACACTCTTTATTTTTTATTTATAATTTCTACTTTTAGTGTTTAAAATATTTCGTCGTTGCAGTTTCTTAGGCAGTTAGCTAATTTTGATGGTGTAATATTTAAAATGCTACTTCTTTTACATTCAGTGTAGCACTATTTCTTCTCGCGGACGCATACATCTTTCTAGCATAATGTCCATTGATAAGTAATGTCTGCCTAAAGAGTAGTTTTTCAAAATCTCCGGGAAACTAGAAAAGTCGGGGAAATACGCGAATCGTTCCATTTAATATAAAATAACAAAAAATTTAATATACAAATATTAAAAATCTGAGCCTCGGGTATATTCGGACCTGTTTTAATTTGCAGACCTCTACGTGCGATAGATTTCCTGAGCCATCACCAACAAACAAACAAGCAGACATACTTTCGTTTATTAATGTATAGAATTTGTGTGTGAGTATAACTGTCTGTCTTTTTTCTTAAATTTTGTTCAACGCAATGTTATACCACAGACGCATGCGTAAAAGCAAAATATACAGGATGATCAGAAAATAACATGCAAAATTTTAAAGGGTGGTAGAGGGAACATAAATAATTATTTTTCGTCATAGAATGTGTGTCCAGAAATAGCGTGTTTAAGTGCTGGTGATGAAGAAATATGTAAAATGTGCAATGAAAGATGGCGCTTATATACATCATTTTCGGACACACATTATATTACAAAAAGAAATGCTTATTTTGGTCCCCTCTACCACACTTTAAAATTTTGCCAGATAGTTTTCGATCACCTTGGTATATTCCGAAAAATGAGTAGGTGTCTTTTTCAAGATTGAGACTAAAATGCTGGGAACTATTTTAGGTATTATTATTTATTATTAAGTATTGTATTGTTTTATATTTAAAAAAATATCTATTTTAGAAAACCCTAAAAAACTTCAAGAGGGCCGTGTCAAGATGGTATCATTTAAGGAGTGTCATAAACATGAACAAGTAGCGCCTACCGGATACTGTCTTCAGGGCGTAAAAAACCAGAGACCATGTTTCGTAAGTAATGTTTAATTGTAATATTAATATAACTGAGTTCATTTTTAAGGTTATCTTACTACTTCTGGAGAGAATTTATTTTTGTATTAAAAAAATGACTTCTTATGAGCATTATATTGTAGTGTATTATATTGTATATACGGGGTGTCCAGATACCATCGCACAAACTGTGCAAAACGAGAATTTTTGCTATAAGTACATAAAAGTATGACGTCATATACTCTATAGGCGAGGCTAACGAAAAAGACAGGCTACCGCCGTGCATTCCACTTATCTTTTTTTACAGACCGCTAGAGTGACGTGATGCTCTTTTCGTACACCTTCATTGGTGTATTCGAGCATCACGTGACTCCGGCGGTCTGTAAAAGAAGATACGCTTAAAGCCCCGCGGTAGCCTTTCTTTTTCGTTAGCCTCGCTCCATAGGAATTTTTAATTAAGGATACTACGAGGTAAGTCAGAAATTACTTACACTTTTCGTTATACAAATTATTCGTTATTAAACAAAGGTAGGTGGACAACATTGACATTATTTTTCAACATAGTCTCCTCCTTTAGTAATACACTTTGTCCAGGGAGCCACAAAATTTCGTATGCCTTCCAGAAAAAAGGTTTTTCGTTGGTATTGAAGCCACTTTTGCTTCATTTCACAGAAAATCCTCTAATTCAAAGTATTTTTGCTAAATCATTAAAGTACTCATAGTGTCAACTGTTAACCAAACCATTAACAATGATTTCAATTTTAAAAGGCCAAAAATCAGAATGTTCATCGTCCTTCTCCACGACATAACAAATAACATAGAACACGATGCAGAATTCTTTATGAAAAGCATTTATCCGGAAAAAAATGGATAAGCGTTGTTACAATAGATGAAGCTTGGCTCTATATAAAAGATTCTAATATAAATAGATCCATTTATTATCATGAAAGAGAAGACAAAAAATCTTAAAAAATGGTTCGATATATCTAAAAAATGCTTTAGAAAAGGATTTATGATTGTTGCTGTTGCTGGCTTTGCATATAACGACTAATTAAAAACAAAGAGAGTGGAGAAAAAATGTTAATTTCAACTCCATATACTATCAGACACATATTTTACTTCCAATCTTCAAACATGAAATACATCTCTTTACCCCCAGTGCCATATATCTGTTGAACTGCATGAAGATAAAGCAAGCAGCCACACAACATAATTCACTGGAAAAAATGGAACGAGAAACAGGTATAAGGGCTATACTCTTCAGCGATATACCTGCTAAATCACCTGACGTATCATCACCTATGGATTTTTGCGCATTTGGACGTTTAAAAAGCACGTTATCCAAACATAGATCTTCATGGGCTTTGGAAAACTCTTCAAGAGAAATAGGCCAAAATACCTCTAAAAAATGGAACGAGAAACGGTAGCAGGACTATACACTTCACCGGTATCCCTGCTAAATCACCTGGCGTATCATCCATCACCCATGGGTTTTTTACGCTTTTGGACGTTTAAAAACCACGCTATCCAAACGTTGACCTTCATGGGCTTTGGAAAGCTATTCAAGAGGAATGGGCCAAAATACCTCTAAAAATTTAACGAGAAACGGTAGCAGGACTATACTCGTTACCGGTATACCTGCTAAGTCAACTGACGTATCATCACCCTCGACACTTTGCGCTTTTGGACGTTTAAAAACCACGTTATTCAAACGTCGACCTTCATGGGCTTTGGAAAGCTCTTCAAGAGGAATGGGCCAAAATACCTCTAAAGATGGAACGAGAAACGGTAGCAGGACTATACTCTTCACCGGTATCCCTGCTAAATCACCTGGCGTATCATCAATCACCCATGGGTTTTTTGCGCTTTTGGACGTTTAAAAACCACGGTATCCAAACGTCGACCTCTATGGGCTTTGGAAATCTCTTCAAGAGGAATGGGCCAAAATATCTCTAAAAAATGGAACGAGAAACGGTAGCAGGACTATACTCTTCACCGATATACCTGCTAAGTCACATGACGTATCATCACCCATGGATTTTTGCGCTTCTGGACGTTTAAAAAGCGCGTTATCAAAGCGTCGGCCTTCATGGACTTTGGAAAACTGTTCAAGAGAAATGGCCAAAATACTTCTTCCAAAACTACAAAAGGCATTATTGTAATGGAAATTACGTGGTAGAAAGTTGCTTCAGAATAAGGGTTGCCAAATTGAATATTTAAAACGCAAATATTTCATTTAAAATAATTCTGTAAGTACTATGAAAATCGTCTAAGAATTCTGCGAACACCCTCTGTATTTTCATGTACAAACTTAACCCTCCAGCCGCGGGTAACGCTCCTATCGCGTTTCACTTATTCTATACAATTCCGCGGGGAACGCTATTTTGACGTTCTCTATAATTTTAATAGTACTGAAGCATCAGGAGATTCTATTTCTTCGTTGAATCTATCTTCTTTTATTTAGAAATAGAGAGATTCGTTTACAAATTATAACATATATATCATTTCATTTATTAGGTCATTATGAAAGTTCTGCGGTTTTTGAAATATTTTGAATCCATAAATGCCACATTCCCCCCGGAATTTTGTCAAGAAACTTCGTTTTTATAATGTAGATGAAGAAACTGCTTTTATTTATTTGCAAATAAATCTGTTTGTAAATTCCGCTGAAATTCAATCCTTATAACTATTGTAAGTGACGAATAAAAATAGTCCGCGGTTTTATATAAAAAAATGGAAACATTGCCCGCGGCTAGAGGGTTAAGGAGCCGCTTCACTGAAATTCTCCGATCGCGAAATCCCATGTTAACCTACGAGAAAACTTAGAAGCGCGATGAAACATTACCTAATATATAAATATTAAAATGCGATTTTCACCATCAGAAAGTAGACGTCAGATGCCGATGGTGTGCGTTTTTAAAAATTGTCTCCTTAAACTTTAAGTATTTAAAAAATCCTTACAAACTTTGAAATTTCCAATTAATGAAATTTTATCATCTTCTTAAAAATACTTAAATTTTAAGGAGACAATTTTAAAAAACGCACACCGTCGGCATCTGACGTGTACTTTCCGATGGTTAAAACCGTATTTTAATATTTATATTAGGTAATAATTCATCGAGCTTCTAAGTTTTTCCGTAGGTTAACATGGTTTTTTTTGATCGGGGAGTTTTAGTGAAGCGGCCCTTTAAAGTAAGTGTGAGAAAAAGTGAAAAAATCAATATGTTGACCTCATCCCTCGCAAGAACCAGCCAAAAATATAGATTCGGCATATCGTTGTTAAGAGCCTACATCAGTCATGCGAAAAAACGCGCAAGCTAATGTTAAATCTATGGGAAGGTTCTTGCGTGATTTTTCGCTCGCATTTTAATATTTTTAAATGATTTTTTTTTTTTTTTGCATAGGATAGCTTAGGTCGATCTCAAACGTTGTTAGTTTTTATTTTTTCGATTTTGATTCCAGTTTTTTATATAAGGATACTTTCACTTTCAGAACCGGTTCTATCCGGTTCTGAAATTGGAAATGTCCGTTTATAAAAAAAAAAAACTGTAACTAAAATCAAAAAAGTAAAAACTAACAACGTTAGGAATCGGCCTCAGCTATCCTATGCAAAAAAATCATTTAAAAATATTAAAATGCGAGCGAGAAATCGCGCAAGAACCTTCCCACAGACTTAAGAGCCTACATCAGTCACGCGAAAAAACGAACAAGCTAATGTTAAGTCTATGGGAAGGTTCTTGCGCGATTTCTCGCTCGCATTTTAATATTTTTAAATGAATTTTTTTGCATAGGATAGCTGAAGCCGATTCCTAACGTTGTTAGTTTTTACTTTTTCGATTTTGGTTCCAGTTTTTTTATATAAGGGTACTTTCACTTTCAGAACCGGTTCCAACCGGTTCCGAAATTAGAAGTGTCCGCTTATTAAAAAACTGTAACTAAAATCGAAAAAGTAAAAACTAACAACGTTAGGGATCGGCCTCAGCTGTCCTATGCAAAACAACTCATTTAAAAATATTAAAATGCGAGCGAGAAATCGCGCTAGAACCTTCCCATAGACTTAACGTTAGGATGAGCGTTTCTTCCCGTGACTAGTGTAGGCTCTTAACATTATCTTGCGTGTTTCTTCGCGTAACTAGTGTAGGCTCTTAAGAGGAGGTTATGAGTTACGTACTGGTATCCCATTGTCTGGCACCGAGCGAGCCGGACTATTTCGGAAGCGTTACAAAGTGGACTCGGTGCTCTCGGTGAACAACGGCGCTATCTCATTTACTGCTGCTGTACCCAAACCGATGGACATAGCCAGCGACTCCATATATATTTGTCGAAGACGTCTAGAAGTTGATTAATATCAACATAAACCGAATCGATGCGATACAAAACCATTGTCGTGCAGCGAAGAACGCTTCAAAAAGGTTCGGCTTCAACTACGTGACTACAGAACCAACAACAACCAATGCCACTATTCATTGTACGTTCACCAGACACATTGATGTTAATATTAAGCCCTTATTTATGTCTCTTACTTCTCATATCACAGGCCAATGTTAAACAGAATTGTCGTCGAATACTAGTCGAAAAAAATATCATGTACCGTTATGTGTCTGTTTTACGTTAAAATAAAATGCAGTACACAGCGTCGTTTACATTTCAATCCAATATGCTTAAAGCGACTTGCTACCATAGAAGTTTCACGTTAAATTAACGGCCCTTCGCCCCGTCGAATTTTTTGGAACAGCATGAATTAGAGTCGTAAAATTAGACGCGAGTGTTTTTTTTTTTTTTTTTTTTTTTTTACTATTTTTAATTTGATGCTTTTAATTTTTTGTTCGATGTAGGAAATGTTTTTGATCAAGACGGAAGTAACAAAATAAATAAATCTAAAAATATGTTTCAATATATATATTTTTTTTTTATTTTAGGGAGATTCAGGTGGATCGTTGTACTTTCGTCATAAGAATAAGTACTATAGTCTGGGTGTTGCGTCCATGCATACAAGCCCAGAATGCAAAGCAAATACGCCTTTTATATATGCATCACTTCCCAACGTAATCAAGTGGATTCAGAAGACTGTAGGTTCTGGTCCTCATCTAGACTCACAAGAATTTAAGAATAATATACAAAGGCAAGCCCGAAGGAATAATTACAGTTGAGTATAAAACTATTGCATTTCAATGTTATGTCTTTTGTAAAAAATATATATATGGTATGTTGAGTGTGCTGCATATCTAGTACAATATTAATTACAAAATTAAAAACAGGTATAAATAATTGGTTACCTGTACTCAGTAGCGCAGAGACCCACCATAATCTCCATCCTTCGGTATAGGTTCGACGGATGCGCGGCTTTGGTTCACCGTAACAAGATAATACATCGTCGGCACAAAAACACGGAACGCTTCTAGTTGAAGAAATAATAAATTATTATTATTGTATAAATATGTATACTCGTGTAAATTCTTGTTAAAATATTCCAGCGCAATTGCTTGGGGAAACTAAAATTTATGTTTTGACTATAATAAAATTACAATGTATAAACCGAGAGAAAATAATATCTTCTCGGAGAACATTTTAAAGGTCTTACAACAAAGGCAGTTAAAACTGAACTAAAAAGTAACATCGAAAAGGTCCAAAGTTTAAACAGGGAATAACAGTGTATAGGCCATCACAGTACATGTTTAAAAGTTTTGTTTGTTCCAAGATCTCCTTATCATAGTATCAGACCTCACAATCAGCAAGTTTCCTTTGACCGCATGGTTGTCCTGTTACTAGCGCCATCAATCGTCAGTAATAGGAGTATTTACGACACGAAATAACACGAAATTTTTTCACAGCTCCATTTGTTCTATGCATTTGCTTATGAACTACACTATATTGCCAAAGGTGACCGGTCACTTGCGATTTTAGACCTTTTGTTAACTATCTAGAAAAATACATGAGGAATTAACCTGAAACTGCAGGTGTGTAAACAGTATAGTATAGGTTATATATTTCCGTGAAGCTTTTTCCCGAAACCCCATAGGGGACTGTCAACAAATTGAAAATTAACGAATATCTATGGATTACCCTGTAAAAACTAATGTAGCAAAAGCGTTCAAACTCGAGATTATTAATAAGTGGCTTATTGTAATATACTGTGTTCATTTTTATGAGGATAGCATGTATATTCGAAGAGAAATTAAGGTTTTTATGAAAACAGTCCCAAATTTCGCAAAGTTTTCTGCTTATAATTTGCAGAGTTCTTAATATAAAAAAAAGTTATTTTGAGAAAATATGTCAAACAACATTGTACATAATACTCTGCAATCAGAATTAAAAAATAATGAAAATTGGATGAAAAATGAGCAGGTTTACTAAAAAATGTTTCACTGCGCATGCGCGAATGCAATCAAAATATAATGTGCATAATGTATTAGCTAAGTATATAGAGCAACTTTTGTGAAAGTCTCAAAATCATTGCTTGAAAATTCTGAAAATTATCGTCGATAGAATAAGCTCGAAATCCGCTGTTCTCAAAAAGAAGCAAAAAGATGAGGGGTTGTATCAAATATCTGTTGATTAGTGCCAAGATAGCGTACACAATATTGCACGTACTACTATATTTGGATACAACCCCTCATCTTTTTGCGCAGTGAAACATTTTTTAGTAAACCTGCTCATTTTTCATCCAATTTTTATTATTTTTTAATTACGATTGCAGAGTATTATGTACAACGTTGTTTGACATATTTTCTCAAAATAACTTTTTCTTATATTAAGAACTCAGCAAATTATAAGCAAAAGACTTGACGAAATTTGGGACTGTTTTCATAAAAACCTAAATTTCTCTTCGAGTATACATGCTATCCTCATAAAAATGAACACAGTATATTAAAATACGCCACTTTTTAATAATCTCGAGTTTGAACGCTTTGCTTACATTAGTTTTTGCAGGGTAATCCAAAAGATATTCGTTGTTTTTCAATTTGTTGATAGTCCCCTATGGGGTTTCGGGAAAAAATCTTCGCGGAAATATATAACCTATATTATACTGTTTACACACCTGTAGTTTCAGGTGAATTCCTCATGTATTTTTCTAGATAGTTAACAAAACGTCTAAAATCGAAGTGACCGGTCACCTTTGGCAATATAGTGTAGTATCGGTAGTATCCACCAGGCGGCGATACTTTCCAAAAAAAGTCAATTAATAAGTTGGCAATTACCGCGGACATTTTCTCCCATAGACTTTCTCCTGATTGTCAAGTCTGATCTATGATAAGGGAGTCTTGGTTTGTTCTTTCAGGGTTACACATCTCAACAGTGTCACAATCGTTTTTAACAATTTTTCATTCGTCTGGTACAGGTTTGAAATCATAGGGCCTTAAACCTATATTGGCGAAATGAAAATTGCAAAACAAATTACATCACTTTTGTGCGATTATAGTATTTTCTTTTTCAGTTTTATGAATGAAATTTATATACAGGGTGACATTTAATTATCCTACAATTTGTAACTGAAATAACCGTTGAATCGTTGCAGTTAGCACTACAAACATTTTTTTTATAGAAAAGAATGTAGAAAAGGAATTTAATGGATAAAGTTTTCAAAGTGAGAACCTTCAGAGATGATACAATATCGCAAAGATGTTACAAAGTTGTCAGTAACAAAATGGAGCGTTTCTTTTTTTATGCTTGAAAATGGGTCAGTTATGGAACTTTTGATGCTAATAAGGTTTGTCGGCTTCTGCTTATAAACCAAATCTTTCATATGACCCCAAAGATAGAAATCACATGGATTCATATCTGATGAATAAGGTGGCCAATGCAATGCATTAGGATAACGATTTAAGAATTGATAGGCGATAACTATGTTTCTGAATGTTGAAGACCACCTTCGTAGAAATAGTGTTGCATTTTCACTGCATAAATACCAATTTTTAACAATAAAAATACGAACTTCAGTTGAATACGACGCTTTGGAAGACTTTTAAAAATTGCCATGAGCTATCACTAAACAAATTCCTTTTATGCACTCTCACTGCACGCATTCGTGCCACCATCTAGTGAGGCTCTGAGAAGTTATTTCAGTTTAAAGTTAGGTTAATTAAAATTCACCCTGTATATTTATGTCGATATTTTCTATTGGTGAAAGCGTTTCGCCGTTCTGTAGTTAAGGCCCTTGATCTCGGAAAAGGTCGAAATGCTTCATTGTGTGAAAATGACATTTAACAAGAAACAAGCATTTTTATTGATTAAACTGAAATATTTCACTATGCGTCTAAACTGCGTAAATTTCTGGATTTTTTTATTATGCCAATACTCAGATTGGATCGTCGAAGTAGTGAAATCAGAATGCCCATAGAGTACGAAATCAGCTTTTATGCAAAAGGCAAGCATGATTTCGAAGTTTGTTGCAAGTACATTATTTAAAATTTTAATTACGTGCCAGTGCTGGCGACTATTTTTATATTTACTCCTACTACAATTTACAAAAAACATTTCGTTGTGATAAATTTCACTTGAAGCTATCATAGTTTAAGTTTATGGCAGAGATTATTTTTAAAAAGTGATATCAATAGATTAAAAAAAATCCCTGACGGCTCGGCCTACAGGCACATGTAGATTTCGAAGACGCAGACCGCGGGGCGAATGTTTATTGAGAATTGCAGAAGTAAGACCTTTTTGCCATGATGCGGTAGTTGGGACCACCCAGTTTGAAATATACGTATGCCTCTACGCTTTTTTCTTTCTGTAAGAGTTGGTCCTATAAAAAACTTGTCAGTATAAAAGTTGTAGATAATATTAAGGAGGTTTATAATAAACTAGATGGAACCCGTCAAAATTTGGCGGAAAAAAATGCTATAACAATATCAGTAAAATAAGCTTCTTTATTATTTAAAAAGGGGTGCGTATACAACAGTCTTTTAAATATTTTATTTTAAAAGTTTTTACCCCCAGTCAAATACAGTACTATTTCCGTTGCAAACTCCAAACAAACAATCTATAAACAACTGTGTAATGCAAATCAGTTTGACATTACCGCCATACTCCCCACGGCAAGAAAAAAATTTCATGGACCTATGAAGTATATACAAATAGTATATTCCTACGGTCATATCATATTCAGTAAATAAAAGAACATAGTAAATAAAGCACACATCCCCCCCTCCCCCAACCTGTGATAATGCAACCGAATGAGATCCTATGCGCAAGTGCATTGCATCTGCTCAAAATTCGACGTTAAAAAAGTTTTAAAATGCTTAAATTAAAAGTTTTAAAAAATTTTCCTCTTTAATCATTGTTCGTTTCAAATCTATACCTTCTAAAATGCATCCATTGTTTTAAGCTAATCAGTTTTTATGTAATTTTTTTACAGTAATAAATCAATCGGCCGATAAGGGAGATTTTTAATGTTTTCAAGTGTAATTTATTTGTATTTTTCTTCGGTTCCTTTACATAATCAGGATTATTATCCCTTTTCCATCACAGTCGGGGATATTTTCCCTCTTATACAGTTGGCAAATGTAATAAAATATAAAAATACAATTCCTAGCATATTCTGATATCTGATGGAACATATACATCAACGAATTCAACGTATCAATTTTATGCTATTCATAAACTAAACATTGGTTTTTTTTTGACAGATTGTCGTTTAGCGCTAAAATGCTCTATCTTATGGATAATCAGTTCTTATGATTTATCACTGTTTTTAATATTATTATTATTATTCACTTTTTATGATGGTTTGGGAATTCTATTTTCAATTGTGGCAACTTTCCCAGGGGCTATTTTACATTACTGAAGCAAACTGGTGGTCATTGATAAGATAGAATTGAAAAACTCTTCATGCTTGAAAATTATTTAAAAAGTCGTTAAATTAAGCAGCAGTTTTCAAATAAATTTCTATCGAAAGCTAACTTTTTTTCTAATTGATGATGTAAGAATTGAAATTGTAAAATGTAGTAAAAAATAGAAATTTTTAGTATTTAGAAGTGATGTAACCGCGATGAAAGCTAAAGCGATAGCGCCGTTTGTTGTCACAACCATTGTACATTTCTAAAAATTGCCATTGTATTTTGGCTGGCGTCCAAAAGTCGAAAACCATTTCTTGACATCGAAAGAGAAATTCACAGTGAAAGAAATGGGATTTTGCGCTAATAAGGAACTGTTAAATGAACTTATAATAAACCTACCAAAATAATTCTTATGAAACATTAGTCTTACATTGTTTATTCTAGCTAAAAATACAATCATTATTTCAAGATTTTTTTTCTACCCTATTTTTAATAATTTTAAATTTCCTGAAATGCTTTACTTTTGTGATTTGTTTTATTAGAAAAGGAAATCTTCTGACCTATAATTAAAAAAAGTAACATGTAATCAGGTATTCAAACAAAATGAAGAAATCAATGACGTCTCCAATTCTAATCTTTATAATTATGAGTGGAAAAATCAGTTAAAATTAAGTGATGTTGACACAATCATAATCATATACATTTTTCTCTTTAGTTTTATCAATGTTAAAATGCATTTCAAGGTAAGCATAACGTGATTTTCACTGGCGCAAACTTTTCACACACCATGCATACAAATAAAAATATATTTTGCATTTAATTGGAATGAAAAAATGGCATCAACAAAGTTATAATGCATAATGATAAAATCATTACCAACTATAATAGTAGTATAGTAGTATATACTATGTATTATAGTAGGCAATGGATAAAATAAACCCAATGGACAATATTCCGGTGACGTCACAATAAATATAAATTTTTAGTCGCTTTTAAAACACGCGGATAAATATTTTTACGGAAACTTAACTTGCAAATTAAAAAATTAGGCCTAAAAGCCGTGTGCTTTTAATATTCATTATTTCTCTTAATATCCTCGCAACCATAGAGTTCAGAGAATAAACTCTATGCCTTGCAACTGTGGGCGTTATCCGATTATGACGTCATTAGCAGAAGTAAAAGTTTAATTGTAAATTACGGCTAATTAATTAAATTTTCGAACAAACGAATGAACGATAACAAATCTGTGTTCAAATATCTTTCATTTAAAAAAAGAATGATGTAATTTGATGCAGTAGTTTGTTCTCACGGATTGTCGAAAGAAATCGCTTAGCGTTTTAAATATATAGATTTAAGCGGATTTGATATCTTGTGAATTGACGAAGTTATGAATTTTTTCTTCTTAAACTCCTTTTGCCCCCCCCCCCTTGAGGGCATTTTTTAATGAAATCAAAAATCTGTCCTACATAAATTTTCGTCCACTGTTCCTACAAGTAATAATAACTTTAAACGGATTTGATATGTATCATAATAAGAAGTTATGGGGGTTTTCTGTTTTTACAAAAAGCCCCCCCCCCCCCCCCTTGGTTCGGTTTTGCCCATTAACGAACTTTACCGCGATTTTATACCGCTTGATTTTATGTATCAGTTTGGAAGAGATTTATACAGAGTTATGGAAGTTATCGTGCCCATAAAAAGTGATATAGACAGATAGATAGATAGATAGATAGATAGAGATATAGATAGATAAAGTTTTGAACTGGGGTGGTTTTGGGTTCTAGGAGTCATGATCGGTGTAGATCTGCAAAAATATTTCAGAAATTTCATTTTAGGGGAGAATGTAATAGGTAGTATTTCTTACGAAATCTACCTAAAAATTAGTCGCTGGGATGTAAACTGTCGCAACTCCGTAATCAAAATTTTAACAAGACCCTTTCGTTTAAAAGCTGTCGGTAATATTAATATATATATTCCTACCAAAACAAATTTTGCTCCACACGAGACAAATTGTTAACTACTGTGACCCGGGACCAAATGTGGTCCGAAGAAATCAAGGTGGTCCCCCTCCCGCTGATCTGTTTTCCGTGGCATAACATTAGACCAAATATTGCTTCAGAAATCATAACTTGCTTTTTCGTTTACGAGCTTGGTCAAATTAAAATTATGCATCGGATTTTTAAGAAGTGTTTTAGCATGTTATAAAATATTAAATGCAGATCAATTTAATCATATCTCATCGTCTAAACTGTGTTTTAGTAATTAGTTGCTATGCAAGGTTCATAAAATTTGAATTCAATTTTTAAATCATCTAACACATGGGCTGATAAGTTCCCGGTCTGGCACACAGATGGCGTTGCAATCGCCGAACCGATGCTTTTTTTAGCAAATACTAACCTTTAAAAGGTAGCAGAAAAAATGCCATGATGATTCGCCGTGTGGATAAAACGTTAGAGTGGTTTTATTTGAACAACTTTGTTGATAAACAAAAAAAAGGATAAACAAGAATTCAAGAATTGTTATTTGATGGGAAAAAACACCGTTCAAACAAAAGCTTGGCTTGATAAGCGTTATCCGGACACTGCACCAGGTAAATCAACCATTATTGACTGGTTTGCTGAATTTAAACGTGGTCGTACGGACACCAGTGATGCACCACGCAAAAGAGGTGGTTACACCGGAAAACATAAAAAAGTCCAAAAAATCGTTTTGGGGAACCGTAAAGTGAAGTTGCAGAAGATAGCTCAGACTCTGAAGATATCCAAGCAACGTGTAGGTTTTATTTTGAATGAACATTTGTCTATGAAAAAGCTGTTGTCAAAGTGGCTGCCGCGCGTGTTGGCTTTTGACCAAAAACAACAACGAGTCGATGATTCTGAGCACTGTTTGGAGCTTTTTCGATATAAAATTGTGTTATTTATTATTAAATTATTATTATTATTTATTTATTAAATTATTATCATTATTTATTTATTAAATTATTATTATTAAATTAATATTATTATTATTAAATTATTATTATTATTATTAAATTATTATTATTATTTGTTAAAAAGTTGTGTTTTCTTTATTAGACCGGGAACTTATCAGCTTATCAGCCCATGTGTTATGTTTGTATTTACATTTTATCTACATTTACAAAAAATAAAAATACCTACCTTTTTTTTTTTTTGCTTTTGTAATTTCAGTAATTCAAAATATAAATTTAATATAAACTATAAAACTATTAAAAGTCTTATTAATTGATTAACCCTTTGTATCACCGCGTTGCATATCTGCAATTTATCCAAAAGTCAATGTGACTTATACAGTTTTTCCTTTCAGTAATTTCAGTAATTCTAAATCGAAATTTAATATAAACTATAAAACTATTAAAAGTCTTATTAATTGATTAACCCTTTGTATCACCTCGTTGCATATCGGCAACATACCCAAAAGTCATTGTGACTTATACAGTTTTTCCTTTCAGTAATTGCAGTAATTCAAAATAGAAATTTCATATAAACTATAAAACTATTAAAAGTCTTATTAATTGATTAACACTTTCTATCACCGCGTTGCATATCTGCAACATACCCAAAAGTCAATGTGACTTATACAGTTTTGCCGTTCAGTAATTTCAGTAATTCAAAATAGAAATTTAATATAAACTATAAAACTATTAAAAGTCTTATTAATTGATTAACACTTTGTATCACCGCGTTGCATATCTGCAACATACCCAAAAGTCAATGTGAGTTATACAGTGAGCTTTAAAATACTATTTTATTGATTGCTGCTGTCTCCCAGCACAGCAGTTAATATAAATTGTTCATAGAATTCTCAAAGGACGGCGATACTGGGTTCATATTTCATGCCAAAGTTTTATTTATCATTTGAGCAGTTTCGCATCGTTATTGCTAAAATGAACTTAGTAAATTATATAAAATTAAAAATGCTGGAGACGTCTAAAAATAATTGTTTTAGAAAGGTCAGTTTGTAAACTTTAAAATTTGTATTAGAAAACTGACAATATTTATGAGAAGTATATATGAGAAGTATTTATGAGAAGTATTTGTTTGTTGCAGATATGAAAAAAGTACCTTTATGTCAATATATTTTTTTCTCTTCATGTTCTAAATTTTTAAATTATTGTTTATATTCTTAAAATGATCTTAGTAAATATTTTTCAAATCGTAGTTGTTGAGTCACAAAGGATTAAATTCAGATAAATTTAATCATATCTCATTTTCTAAACTCTCTCTACTTTTTAGCTATGCAATTTCATAAAATTTGAATTCAATTTTTAAATCATCTATGTTTGTATTTACAATTTATCTGCATTTACAAAAAAATGAAATAAAATTGCCTACATTTTTTTTCTTTTTCAGTAATTTAAGAAGTTGTAAAATAGTAATTTCTTAATAAACAGGTGGAACTTTTACCTATTACCACCCCTGGTTAAAACTACATATTTTACAATTGAAAATGCAAATGTATTTATTATTTATAATTGAATTGCAATTTTGTTTCAGAAGGTTGGAACTAAGAAAATCATCGCCCTGTAGTAGAGGATGAAGGTTTATGCGAAGAAATACCACTCTTATTTGTAAAACCACGAGTTTTCTTTCTGTAGAATAATAAAACGAAATGTACTCTAAAGCATTGTTATTTTATTTATTTCATGAAAATGCACAATACATACTAAGTGAGGAAAAAAATATAAATAAATAAATAAATAATTCAATAACAGATCAATAATTCAGAAGGTAACGAAGGTAGACATTTGCACAAAGATTGAAACGAAGGGTATATATATAAATACACACACGCACACCCACACACACACATATATATATCATCATCATCATCATAATCATCAACAACAACCGTTTTCAATCCACTGCTGGATGTAGGTCTCCCCCAGATTTTTCCATTGTTGCCTGTCTAGTGCTTTAGTCATCCAATTAACACCGGCCACTTTTCTGATTTCGTCACTCCATCTTACTTGAGGTCGTCTTCTTGGTCGTTTTACATCTCTGGGATACCACTGTAGGGTGTTTGTGCTTCATCTGTTGTCTTGTCTTCTTGCAATGTGTCCAGATCATTTCCATTTTATCCGTTTGAATCTCTCAATGATGTCAAAAACTTTCGTCTGACTTCTTATCGAATTTATTTTCTTTCTGTTTCTTCTGGTTATGCCTAGCATACTTCTTTCCATACTTCGCTGTGTTGCTTGTAATCTTTGTACCATCCGTTTTGTTATCGTCCATATTTCTGCTCCATAAGTTAGTGCATGTAAAACACGTTGGTTAGACACCTTTCTTTTCAAACAAAGATTCATGTTACTCTTCAGAATAATATTGTTCTTCCCAAAAACACTCCATCCATTTCTTATTCTTCTATTAATTTCATTCATGATACTGTAGTCCGATGATATTTCTATGAGATATTCATAGTTTTCCACTTTTTGCTTATTCGGTTTATTAAGTTCAATTCCTGCAGTGTTCTTTCCATTGCTTTTTATAATGTCTCATCCTTTGTTTTTCACATGTGTTTTCACTTTTAAATATATATATATATATATATATATATATATATATATCTCCATCCCAAAATCATATTCTTTAGCAATGTTTGGCTAATATGATGATGAAACCTCTCATTTCATTTTATTTGTGGTATTTAGGCATTTGGGACTTGATAATTCTGTATAAATTCCACAAATTTCATTTCATTTCATTCATTTAATTCCATTTATTCCATTTTTAATTTAATTTCTTATTCTTTTAATATGTTTTTGTTTCCATATTCAGTGTGTTGGGGAATCTTTTATTGTCAACTAATTATTACATACTTAATTATTATTTCATTGTTTAAGTTGGTGTTATGATAATGTTTCATTTATGGTTATATATATATATATATATATATATCCATATATCTACACCGTGTCCCAAAAGTTTACACAATCAATAAAATTTGCATTAACATAAAATGTAATAAGGTACGATTAAAATTCGTGAGATGGGTAATAAATAAAAGCAGTTTTGCTGATATACACGTATAAATTTTGATCAAAGGTTTGAAACTATAAAATATACATTAAATTATATAACAATGTGCTGTCCCAAAAGTATAGACACCTGTAATTTGTTTGGTTTTACATTTATAAAAGTAACTAAAAACTTACTTTTAATAATTAATTGTATTGCCACGACACTTTATAACATCAAATACACGTTGTTCCATAGAATTAACTAAGCATTACATTACAGAAGCAGGTATTTCATACTACGCTTTGTCAATTACAATTTTTAAGTCATTTACCCATGTATGTTGCTTTCCATTTGCATATATTTTACGAGATAAGATCCCCCATATGTTCACCATGGGATTCAAATCTGGACTAAGTGCTGGCCAGTCTAATAGTGTGATATTGTTTTGCCTAAACCATGTTTTTGATGATGTGGAGGTATGGATGGATGCCCCATCTTGTTGGAAAACACAGTCCGGTCCTGATAGCAAATACACAATTGGCAGTAAATTGGTACGTAAAATGTCCTGATAATCCTCTGATTTCATTTTTCTGTCCATAAATCCTAGAAATGTTTGGCCGTTGAAAGAAAACCCTTCCCAGGTTATTACGGATCCTCCGCCTTGTTGTCTGCTGAAACAGTTCTTAGGTTCTTTTCTTAGGTCATGCCAGTAAAATTTATGACCATCAGGGCCATCTAAATTCTATTCCTTTTCATCACTGAAGATTATAGAAATCCATTTTCCACCTTATGATATATGATTTCTAGCCTACTTTAGACGTGCATCTTTATGTTTCTGCTTTAAGAAAGGTTTTGCTCTAGTTCTTCTGTGTACAGTACTTTTTGAAATTCTGGAAATTGATGCAATTTCACGTACAGATAAATTATCAACTGAAGCCATTTTTAATCATATTCTATCATCACCTAACATTGTTTTCTTTGGTCTTCCGACTCGCTTTCTAGTATTCCATGTTCCACCTGATCTCAAAACTCTATAAATACTGCTCAAGGATCTCTTTATTCTTCTCGATATTTGTATGGGATTTTGTCCTTGCGCTTTTAAATGTAAAATCTTAATAATTTCATCTTTAGAAATTTCTTTAGAACGTGGTATTTTTATCAGAATACGCAGGAAATGTCTTTTCCAAATCATAAACAAAATAATACATTGAACTCATTTGATTCCACAAAATTTCAATAAATTAATATGCTAAAAATACAGCAGATGATATTTCAATTAAAGGGAAAAATTATTCTGTATTTATAGAAGCAGACGAAAACAAAAATATTTTATTTTGTGAACAAAAATGTAAAAGAAAACATGTAATGCTGTATTGTGTCTATACTTTTGGGACAGCACATTGTTATATAATTTAATGTATATTTTATAATTTCAAACATTTGATCAAAATTTATATGTGTATATCAGCAAAACTGCTTTTATGTATTACCTATCTCACGAATTTTAACTGTACCTTATTAGTTTTTATGTTAATGCAAATTTTATTGATTGTCTAAATTTTTGGGACACGGTGTATGTATAATATATATATATATATATAACCACTAATGAAACATTATCGAAACACCAGCAAAAACTATGAAATTATGAATATGTATGTAATAATTAATTAGTTAAATTCATATATTAAATCTTTGTGATGATAATAATGTAACAATTATTGGAAATTCCTATAACGAGGTATCAGATGTCTACATAGTAGAAATCAAATAAAAAAATACACAAAGATAATGCGCAATTGCAGCAGAGATCAAAGCGTATAATATTTAAAAGGTTACTAAATTCAATTAGCACCATTATTTATACACTTACAAATATATATACGATACCAAAATGTATAAGAAAATAGATCAAGATGAATTGTTGAAATTCAAAATGAAAATATATCATAATATAACAACATCATAAATGACTTACATTCATAATTATATGCGCATATGCAGCATAATAATTTGAATGCTAATATATAACCATTAATGAAACAGTATCGAGACACCAACAAAAACTATGAAATATATATATATATATATTTAAAAATGAAAGCACATGTGAAAAACAAAAGATGAGACCTTATAAAAAGCAATGGAGAGGACACTGCAGAAATTAAACTTAATAAAACGAAAAAGCAAAAATTGGAAAACTATGAATATCTTATAGAATCTTCAGAGGAGCTTTATAAGCATATTCATAGTAAATATATATTATTTCATCAAATATTGTCAGCATTATGCCTAAAATCGACAATGGTAAGCCCCTAATAACATATGTATGAAACAAAGAAATAGAATAACCTACAAGAGTTGAAATAACAAAAGAAATAAATAAACTATTATTCAACATAAATAGAAATCAGATCATGAAACAATGTGCAAAACTTACCAAAAAAACTAATATTTCTGTTGATTGATCAAGATTCAAAGTGCTTTACAAAGAACATATCATCACTAGACCCAAAATGGCTGCTAAACACAGGCATTGCTTTGCAAGATATGAAGAGAGGGAAATAAAATTGTTTGGTGCTGCCATCTATCTCATAAAAGTATATATATTATATATATAAAATAAACGAAATTAACAAAGAACTATTTTCGCTCTTTGTCTTAAAAATGGTGTTATCAATCATAAATATTCTCTTTCTACCATCTGATAATCGATATATTATCTGTAATCCGTAAACTCCATTTTTTATCCCCCCCCCCCAAAAAAAAAAAAAAAAAAAAAAAATCTAATTCTAATCTTTGGAAGCTTGACAAAAAAACCGTCTTAATTTCCATTTTTAGATGCGTTCGTAATTATATAAATACGTAGCACCTATAGTTGTCGTCTGGTCTGCCAGTCCGTCAGTCCGCATATAACAGCGCAAAAACTAGCCAACCGAATGGTTCGAAATTTAATATATATAATCGTTGCAGAATTTTGTCGAGTCATTTCAAATTTTAGAAAAATCGAATCAAAACTTAAAAAGATATTAATAAAAGTTTTCTTCATTCACCGCAACATGATTATATCTATGGCAAGAGTGATCAAAAACATGGTCAAGAATTATAAAGATCTAATCCTAATGTTACTCTTATAACATTATATATTCACTTGTTATCTTGTAATTCACTTTTAAAGAATACAATTTTAATAAACTGTCAGTGGCTCTCTGTAGGATGCCACCGGGAATCAACACACAACTATATAACAGGTGCCTTACTCCTGACACTTCCCATCTACGTGAAAACAAGTAATATATATAAAAAAATTAAGTCAATTCCTACTTGGTCAAAAAAAAAAAAAAATTTCCAGCGATATATACGCTTCGCCACTATGGCGGTATTTATTCCTAAATTTATATCCTGCTAAATATCTTATATAAGATTTTTTTTTCTCCCATATAAAACTAAAATTAATTAATTAAATTTATTAGAATTTTTTTTTATAATGTTAAAATAAACATTATAAGAAAAAAAAAAAAAGAAAAGAAAAGAAAAAAGGTGACTTTTCAAGAACAACCTAGATATATTTCGGCTTTTTCTATTTTCGCATTTCTGAGCGAGTTTTGTGTAAATAACAAAACATTGCCACGATGAAAATCGAACCCGCAATCTACCGTATTCTAAACTGGAGGTCTCGACCATTACGCCATGACTAGATACTCCGCTCTCTTAAGCGTTGCTACTTATTTTAGTCGCTTTTTATGATGCAAAAACTAAAATTAATTAATGAATTAATATTTGAAAAATCTGCATTAACATCCACTACAAGTTTAAACAAATGTATTAGAACTTCAGTGGATGAATAAAAAGTATTTTATTAGCGATTAAAAATTTGAACAAGATATATAAATATATATAGGGAGAGTGTGAACTAATAGTAGGAATTGAAAAAAGGACTGGTGATTTTTTTTTTGTGATAATGAATCAAACAATGTGAGATCTTATAGACCGATTTTCCATTTGCCAATGCTGTTCAAGTTGCAAGAGCATATTATTAAAATCACAGTTACAGTGTGTTTCACGAAGGACCCCTAACTTTGAAAATTAATAACTCGGTAACGGTGATAGATAGAAGCATGAAACAAGTGGTATGTTTATTAAATAAACCCGCAAAAATTTGATACAGAAACCTCAAAGTTTTAGTAACAAATTGCACCGATAGATGGCGCTGCAGGTGGCATAACCCTAAGTAGGCTGTATCACATCAAAAGCTAATCAAAATGTGCACTTTTCACGAACAAACGAAGCAAACGAAGAATAAAATTGTCAGTTACTCTCTGTAGTTTGCCACCGGAAATCAACACACAAGCTTGACAAATAGCCTCCTCCAGCTTGTCGAGTGTTCAAAGATTGTTGCGGTAAACAATGTTCTTCAGTGTCACTTCCAAAATTCCTTTCACTATGCGCTAATAGCAATCACGTTTCAACGGCGAAATCTTTGACGACTGAACGTTCTTGGAGTCTGAGTTATCTTTATAGGGATTTGAGTTCAGTATTACGAGATCTTTCACACGATACCTCACACGATATACAAAAAGGAAACTTTTTTTTTCCAAGTAACTTAATTAGCCTCCTAAATTTTTCCTAAACATATTTGTAAATGGCTAATGATCCGAAAATATGTGGATAAAAAAGACTTTATAACCTTCTCAATTTTGCACCTTACACGTCCCATAGTTTACGAGAAAAAGGACTGTGACAGCCGGACGGACAGACACAGGAGTGATCTTATAATGGTTCCGTTTTCACTTTTTAAGTAAGGAACCCTAAAAAAGTATAAAACGTTTATTTACACAGCTATGAAGTCATATGAAATACGAAGTCAACCAGAGGACATTCTTCCTACTATGTATTGAGTATGCACACAATCATAGCCATTATGATGCTACATAAAGTTTATATTAAAAACTAGGGGGCCTACCCCCTGAGAGCTACGCTCGCCAACCCCCACTCAGACTTCGAGGCCTCTAAAAACATGACAGCGTGCTTTGTTTTAAAAATATTGGTAAATCTGTAATTGGGTTGCCATACTTTTAACGTTTTAATGGGGCACTTTTTGATTATCATGGTCTTATACACAGCTGTTGCGACAATTGACGACTGTTTTCGGGATTGATAAGTAAAATCAATTACAGCTTGAAAACCATCTTGTATAAAATGATTAGGTTTAAATTGTGGCTACTTCTCGGACTTTTATAACAACGATCTGTATTATATTCTTCCTTTGCGTTTAAGGATGAGAAAAATTCCATCTGCTTGTGAATAACATTAAGAACCACGCTATTGAAAAGTATACTATGTTATAGACATTTTCAGTAACAGGTTTTAATTTTCTTTTTTGGTGCACCATCATGCATATTTTTATGTTATTTTAAATATGTAAATTATTTATTTTAATTAATATGTATATACGACTTTTCTAATAATTATTTATCATACAAAATTAATTAAATATTTTGTGCATGCATGTCTGCATTTATTCGGCATCAATTGATAAGATATTTAAACAAATTTGCTATCCGCGATAATTTTACATCATGTTATGTCACTTGAATATTGTCCATAAGAAAATCGGGTACTTTTCCAGTATAGGATCCTTTGCTTTTAGGTTTGGCGTAATTCGAGTTTCAAAAAGGGATAGATTCGTTAATATACATAAATTTGTTGCCAAAAGTTATGAAAACAAACCCAATGAACTTTTGGTGTTTTTCTATTATAGGGGTCTTGACGCTTTTTTAAAAAGCTTGGCGCAATTCGGGCATCAGAAAGTGAGATTTAGTGCCAAATGACATAAACAGCCATGGAAACAAATTCGACGATTTTTTTGTTTACATGCGTATTTTAATTATACGTATATTATTATTGTTTTTTCTGACATTTTACGCTAAACAAATTGTATAAATATTGAAAAAATGCTTCTGTATACGAAATGACAAAGTGAATAGGTTGACAGAAAGTATGTTGCCAAATTTCCTTTTCCGCCAAGGCTATTTTCTCTGTTTCGTCAAGGCCCCATATACTGGAAAAGTTTTAACTTTTACTGGAATACTTTTAAACTTTAATAGCATTTCTCTAATATATAGGGAGCATTTTTTTCCTTGCTGCCAATAAAAGAGAGAAAGGGGTAAATGTCATTTTACCATAATGGATGTCATATTCTCATTAAAATTGGAAAGAAAACCAAGCAGAATATTTTATTCTCCTTCCGTTCAGTTGGGCAATTATTATTTTATATATTCGTTTCAAATATCCGAATTAGTGATTTTATAAATTCGTTTGATTAAATTTTACAAAGAAATAACAAAATGATATCAATAAATAATAATTACTATTAATTCCTTCCCTCCGCCCTTTCTTTTGCGTTTACATAAATGACGTCATTTGGACGAATTTATTCAAAATATTTTCAGTTTATAAATTAAATTAAATGCTGACAGACGATTGAATCCTGACGATAGAAATGTGAATTTTTTTTTCAAATTTTCCTGAAAAACATAATTTAATCACAATCTTGTTTTCATTATCGATTGAAATAAAAGATAATTTCAATTTCAATTTGAAAATTATGAATAAAAAGAAATCAATAATCCCTATCGGGATCCTTTTCAAATTTTTTCCCTTTTTTGTCACAAAAAACTGAGTAATTAGTTGCCATCATTATAGAAATGTCATTAAAATTAGAAAAAAATTAATATCTCGAAAACTAATTCCAATTTCAAAATTCTATTACCAGTTTTGACATCCGCGGATTTTTATGGACAATTGGTATTAATTTCACCATCAAGCGTTTAATATTTTATTAAAAATAGCCCTGAAACATAATCAATCGTTTCATAAATTCGTTTCATAAAATCGTTTCACAAATTCGTTTCATTAGGATTTTATATATATACTAGGGGGCCTACCACCTGCGAGCTACGCTCACCAACCCCCGCTCAGACTTCGAGGCCTCTAAAAACATGACAGCGTGCTTTATTTTAATAATATTGGTAAATCTGTAATTGGGTTGCCATGCTTTTAACATTTTAATGGGACATTTTTCGATTATCATGGCCTCATACACAGCTGTTGCGACAACTGACGACTGTTTTCGGGATTGATAAGTAAAATCAATTACTACTTGAAAACCAGCTTGTATAAAATGGTTAGGTTTAAATTGTGACTACCTCTCGGACTTTTATAACAACAATCTCTATTCTATTCTTCCTTTGCGTTTAAGGATGAGAAAAATTCCATCTGCTTGTGAATAACATTAAGAACCACGGTATTGAAAAGTACTATGTTATAAACATTTTCAGTAACAGGTTTTAATTTTCTCTCTATTTTAATGCACCATCATGCATATTTTCATGTTATTTTAAATATGTAAATTATTTTTTTAATTAATATGTATATACGAATTTTCTAATAATTATTTATCATACAAAATTAATTAAATATTTTGTGCATGCATGCCTGCATTTATTCGGCATCAATTGATGAGATATTTAAACAAATTTGCTATCCGCGGTAATTTTACACCATGTTCTGTCACTTGAATACTGTCCATAAAAAAAAATCGAGTACTTTTCCATTATAGGATCCTTTGCTTTTAGGTTTGGGAGTTTATTCGAGCTTCAAAAAGGGATAGATTCGTTAATATACATAGATTTGTTGCCAAAAGTTATGAAAATAAACCCAATGAACTTTTGGTGCTTTTTTATTATAGGGGTCTTGACGCTTTTTTAAAAAGCTTGGCGGAAAAAACCAAGCAGGATAGAAAACCAAGCAGGATATTTTATTCTTCCGTTCAGTTGGGCAATTATTATTTTATATATTAGTTTCAAATATCCGAATTAATGATTTTATAAATTCGTTTAGTTAAATTTTACAAAAAAATAACAAAATGATATCAATAAATAATAATTACTATTAATTCCTTTTCCCCCCTTTCTTTTGCGTTTACCTAAATGACGTCATTTGGACGAATTTATTCAAAATATTTTCAGTTTATAAATTAAATTAAATGCTGACAGACGATTGAATCCTGACGATAGAAATGTGATTTTTTTTTTTAAATTTTCCTGAAAAACATAATTTAATCATAATCTTGTCTTCATTATCGATTGGAATAAAAGATAAATTCAATTTCAATTTGAAAATGACGCATAAAAAGAAATCAATAATCCCTATCGGGATCCTTTTCAATTTTTTTCCCTTTTTTTGTCACAAAAAAACTGAGTAATTAGTTGCCATCATTACAGAAATGTCATTAAAATTAGACAAAAATTAATATCTCGAAAACTAATTCCAATTTCAAAATTCTATTACCAGTTTTGACATCCGCGGATTTTTATGAACAATCGGTATTAATTTCACCATCAAGCGTTTAATATTTTATTAAAAATAGCCTTGAAACATAATCAGTCGTTTAATCAGTCGTTTCATAAAATCGTTTCATAAAATCGTTTCATAAAATCGTTTCACAAATTCGTTTCATTAGGATTTTATATATATAGGGTAGATAGCGTTAATTAGATGTTTTAACTGTCCACTCCTTCTGATATTTTGAATTACAATAGAGAAAACGCATGTTATAAACGAAATATATTTGCGCAAAATCGCAAGCATGGCAGCATTTGTGCTCATGCTCATTTAATACATACAGTTAAAAAATATACGGGGGTTATATACTATACTGTCATATAAAACATGTATTCTGTAAACAATTTTTTCTGTAAACACTTTTTTTTTCAGAAATAGCGGTGATATCTTTCGTAGGGAGGCTTTGCGGGGATCGATCCAGAATTACGCTTCTGTTTTAAATATTGTTATGGCGCCATCTACCGGTTTTAAAATGTACTTTTCTACAATACAAACCTTTCAATATTAAAATCTTCATGCTCTTTGTTTGTATGAAATCTTATGAAAATGGAACGCAGACCGACAATCCGTCATTTTTGACGGGGGTTATATACTACTATATTTATATATGTATAGTTTTCCAAAATTTAGCTGAATCAGATATTCAACCTCTTCATGAAATAATGAGCCAGTATCCAAAAGTTATATTTTAAAATTAGTGACAGAGACAATATTTGTTAATTTCACTTTCCCGTAGCCATAAATACATTTACCTGCCAATACACAACCAACTTTCACACAGCAAAAACTCAGAAAAGCAGTTTTACCTTTTTAACACTTTCCAACCTAGTTTAGTCTAAAAACAGAACATTCTGTTTGCATAATGCCCGTAATATATTTACATCTTACTTTTAGCTTTACCAATCTTCAGGCATTAGTATGTAATTTTGGAGAGCAGTAGCAGTTTAAATGTGTCTTATTACAGTATTATTTCCGTTAATTAACATTACATTTCTCTGAAATAAATTTATTTGTATTGTCAATAAAACTAACTATGTTTTTAATGATAAGAGTTAATGTATATATTTTATTGACAATACAAATAAATTTAGTGAAGAGAAATATAATGTTAATTAACGAAAATAGTACAGTAAAAAGACACATTTATACTACTACTGGTCTCCAAAAATACATACTAATGCCTGAAGATTGGTAAAACTAAAAATAAGGTGTAAAGCAGTTTACTCTTTTGACCAAAACAAAGCACCTGTTCATAACAACATTGAACTTAGTATAATACGAAGCCTGTTTAATAAATATCCCGACTTTCTTTTATCATTGTTTAATTCAGCATTAAAGCTAACAACTTTTCTAGACCGCTGACCAGGCCCCTACCATCCGGGCTTTTGCCCAGCTTAACGGGTTGATGGCTGGCATCGGGGCGAGGATTCACCTGATCTTCGCATGGCGAAGATCTGTTTGATAAATCTCTAGGCCGACGACGCTTCAGTGCATCTTGTTGCCTAAGATATGCTTTTCTTTAGTTTGGTCGGTTGCTAATTGATGTTTGGATGAGACGGTTCAGAATTGCAGAGTCTAGAGAAGTCATGAAAGGCGGAATGTGAGATGCTGGAGTATTTACTAATTTCACGCTGCATCGCACACCCATACGTCATGCCATCGCTACTCGAGTTGGTCTCGTAATTTAGAACCTTGATCAGGTGACGAGACTTTCACATGACTAGGCTTTCCAGAGGTACTTGGAGGATTTTGCACCCACGACGGTTTTTACATGCACCGGGCGCCATGATTTATCTCCAGCTTTGAAAATAAGTGAAATGGTATTTTTTAAAAAGCCGTATAAATGGTTTAATGATTAATGAATATATGTAAGCCGTTATTCTTCCAGATGTTATAGTTTACATGTGTTTGACTAGGCAAACTGAAGAGCTATCTGGTGGTCAAGAATGTAAGCTATGCTGCCAATAAATTTCGATTTATTGACGAAAACGACCCGCTTCATTTATTTTTCTCTCTTTTTAGACAATGTCATTTTCACCTTTAGAAAAAAGTCCTTCCGGCCTGTACCGGGAGGAAAAGGTAGCTTTCATAGTCCATCTTTTTAAAAATTCAACTCATTTTACTCAAACACCCGAAGCTAAAATGATTGGTACAAGATTATAGAAGATTCAATCCCGGTTTTTACTTAATACTGAATTTGAATGCGAATTTCAGCATGAGAGTTAAAGCATAACAAAAATCAGATTGTTTCAAAATGACAGCCATCCTAGAATTTCAAACTACCATATCTCAGCCATTTTTTAAGATATAGCCAAACCAAAAATTGTTCCAGAATCCTTGTATCAGGTTCTAACACATAACAGAAGCAATTTTTCTCAATTTATAATTTTTTGTACAACTTTTTGAATTAAAAAAAAAATAAATATTTTTAACTGGCCGCCATTTTGAAACAAAATGGCAGATGAAGCTGGCCAACGAACTCGGTCGAGACCTTGATATGTCCTAAACACATACTCAGTCATATCCAAATCGGTTCATAAGTAAGAGAATTACAGCATGACGTATGTCAGATGTATATATATAATTATAATATCTTTGAATTTCAAAAAACATATCAAGTTCTTGTAACATTCTACTTGATCACTTTGATTAGCTTCTATATATATGTATATATAAATCAACATTTGAACGGAGAGTAGTTTGGGGGTCTGGGGGTCATGATCGGTGAAAATATACCAAAATTTTTTGGAATTGCTTTCCTCCGAACGGCTGCAATAGGTAGCTTTTTGTAATGAAAGCTACTTAAAAGTGATTTTTAAAATTTTATCTTAATTTTGGATCACTCGACAGACATTTTAGTTATTTATAAACTAAATAAATCAACCACACGTCAGAGTACATTTCGTTTTATTTTTCTACAGGAAAAAAATGTCAGAGTTTTACAAATATGAATGATATTTCTTCTTATAAGAACTGCTTCATCCACTGTTTGCTAATGATTTTCTTGGCTCAAAAATCTGGAGAAAAAAAAATTCATTGTAACTATGAGTTTTTAATACAGATTTTTATGTAAATTTATAAAATGTATTACGGACAAATAAACTGGAATCAATAAATGAACAAGTAATATAAAAAAACAAACAAATTTTAAGTCAATTCCTACTTAGGTCAAAAATAAAAAAAATTTCAGCGATCTGCACGCTTCGCCACTGACGGTATTTATTCCTAAATTTATATCCTGCTAAATATCTCATATAAGAGCAATTTTTGAAATGTATTAAAAATTAAATAAAAAATAAATAGCTAAAATACCAAAAATTAATATCTCGAAAAGTATTTCTCACAAAATTGTTAGACAAATTTTGTTAGAAAGGTAAAAAATTGTATTTTTCTTGATAAAAAAATTCAAATTTAATGATTATGCCGTTTTTCAAATATTGAATTTCAAAAATTACCAAACTTCACAATGAAGTACCATAGCGAAACATTACGCGTAAAAAGATAATGGGGCTGTTTACGGACAAAGATCAAGCGGCGTGCAGGCGAAATGGGGCTGTTCACGGACAAAGATCAGGCGGCGCGCGGACGAAGGAGACTAAAATATGGAGTGAATCTATACTTTTGAAGAGAAATGAAATGGAGTGAGTCTATACTTTTGAACATAAATGAAATATAAAACTAAAATTAATTAATTTAATTTAATTAATGAATTAATATTTGAAAAATCTGTATTAACATCAAGTGTCATCCACTACAAGTTTAAAAAACAAAAACAAAAAAACAATGGCACTCCGGGAGTACCGACAGAAGTGAAAACTTGAACAGCTACGTGTGTATTTTTTGAATCGTCAGAAAACGTTTTATTGCGCAGGAAATACTTTTAAATGAAGTATTTTTTTTATTCATTATTATAAACTACTACTACAAAAATTATATTAAAGAACTATGTTCAACTGGTATATAAAACTGTGACGAGCACTGTTTTAAGTCTGGCAACTCTCTTTAGACTTTAAATTTCGTTCTCTGATTTAGAACATCAGTAACTTTTATGTAATTTGGTGTAATTATTCTGTGATTTATGATGAAAACAGCAATATAATCCACTTATCGCCCAGTTATTTTTACATACTTTCTTTTAACTTACATTTCGGTATGTATGTGCCAGTCAAATCTTGTGACTCATTTTTCACAAACTTCATGTTGACGTAGAGCTGTGAAATTTATAATATACAGGGTGTCCGAAAAGTCTGGAAACGGTCAAATAACTCGAGAAATATACATCGGATTGAAAAACGGCAAAATGCATGTTCAATATTTTTGAAAAATCTATTTAGGGATATGAAAGTTGCCCGCCCCATTTTTTTATTGCAGATTCGGATTCTACGGGAAAAGATACGTAACTTTTGTACTGAACATTTTCTTCGAAACATTGTAGATGGCGCTGTAATCGAATGCAATGCTGTGAGAATCGTTACCATTGCAATGTCTGGAAACGCTCCAATAACTCGAGAAATATACATCAGATTGAAAAACGGAAAAATACGTGTTTAATATTTTAGAAACATGGCAACATTGATATTCCTAAATAGATTTTTCAAAACTATTAAACATGCATTTTTCCGTTTTTCAATACGATGTATATTTCTCGAGTTATTGGAGCGTTTCCAGACATTGCAATGGTAACGATTCTCACAGCATTGCATTCGATTACAGCGCCATCTACAATGTTTCGAAGAAAATGTTCAGTACAAAACTTACGTATTTTTTCCCGTAGAATCCGAATCTGTAATAAAAAATGGGGGTCATCATTTAAGATTTCAAAGTTGCCCCCCTTTTCCCCCGGGAGGGCAACTTTCATATCCGTAAATAGATTTTTCGAAAATATTGAACACGCATTTTGCCGTTTTTCAATCCGATGTATATTTCTCGAGTTATTTGACCGTTTCCAGACTTTTCGGACATCCTGTATATGTATTCCTGAAGGCAATACATGAATTGGACATTATTTTTCAAAAATTCGATCCCTAATGGAGTCAACGTTGGCCCAAAACTTTCCTTTTCCCCATAGAGATAATGTTACGATTATTTAATTTAAAAAATAGCTCCATTGTTACCACATTCATCCATTTTCACCACATTGTTGACCGCATCATTAGGAAGTCAGCATTTCCGACGCACACATTTGTGCTTTATAATATAAGTTGACTTTTTTGTGAATTTTAATCGAAGTACGATTTTTCTTTTATTCTGTTACATTTAATTTTTTAGAAAGTAACTGAAATGTAGATCACTACATCGCCGATATCTATCCGCATTTTCTACTATTTGTTTCGATTTCAAAAGGCAGAAAACTGGACATTTTTTTCCCCTTCTTTCACTCAGAAAAAAGAATTGATTAAAACTACAAAACATGTTTTGTTGAGTACATTTTGGTTGTTTTAGCAAAATTCAAGTAAAATTGAACCATTTTACTTGAATTAACAAAACATTTTTTGCTGACGATACAAATTTTTTTTTTTTTGGAATTGCAAAAAAATTTTTTTTTGTTGATTCAAACAAAATTTCCATTGACCTATATTTAAACAAAAGATTTTGTTTAAATATAGGACAATGGAAATTTTGTTTTGAATCAACAAAAAAAAAAAAAAATTTTTTTGTAATTCCAAAAAAAATTTTTGTATCGTCACAGCAAAAAATGTTTCGTTAATTCAAGTAAAATGGTTCAATTTTACTTGAATTTTGCTAAAACAATCAAAATGTACTCAACAAAACATGTTTTGTAGTTTTAATCAATTCCTTTTTCTAGGTGTTTGCTCGAAAAATGGAGGAATCCTTGCACATGTGCAGAAGCAATCGCCAGCATAATGCAAGCTCGTTCATTAGAGTTCAATGAATTATTTTCCAACGTCAGAGAGCGCTGCAAATTTCGTGGCTGGGGAATTCGCTTTGTGAATAATTACTTCCGTGGTTCAATATTTTTATCGTTCGTAGAAGAACGAATTTCTAGTGTTTACTTCGATGAAATGGGATATTTGGACTGTCAGCCGACATTCAACTGAAGATAACTCAAAATATAGGCCTGTTTGAATATAACTCATCTCTGAAAGATTAGTTTTTTAACGACCTTTCTAAAAATGCAACTTTTTTGCAGTTTCATTCAAAGAAATAATTTTGCGGAAAAAATGGCCGACTGGTATATGAAACGTGATGCGGTTATCTTCATTGCTGTTTAGTAATGTCAAGTGATTTGCGCCGTTATAATATAGATGGTGAATCAATAAGGTTTATTGTACTTTATACAGTCCTATATAAATCGAAAAAAAAAAACCCTGTTATATATAAAACATTCTTATTTTTCAATTCCTACTATTAGCTCACACACTCTCTCTATATATATATATCTTGTTCAAATTTTCAATCGTTAATAAAATATTTTCTATTCATCCACTCAAGTTCAAATACATTTTTTTAAACTTGTAGTGGATGACACTTTATGTTAATACAGTTTTTTCAAATATTAATTCATTAATTAAATTTAATTAATTAATTTTAGTTTTAAATGGGAGAAAAAAATTCCCCCCATTCTTTTCATAAATGAAATGAAATATTTATCTCAAATAAGTGATGCCACAGAAATAAAATACCGCAACGATGATTATAAAATAATGTTCAATAAAGATAACGTGGGACATAAATGCTGCACGGGTTTATTTTATATATTTAGGATTAAAAAGTCGGAATTGACTTAATTTTTTTTTATATTACTTGTTTATATTAAAATAATAGTTCTATAGAGGTGGACTTTTTATGTAACAGTTGTTTAGCAGTAAGTTTTAATATGCTTACGGGGTACCTGTTAAAAGGGGTTTTATTGTTAGCGACAAAGTTCCATTTCTTTCACTATGGCCTTTTCTGTCAGAAATCTGTAGTCTGTTTTTTGGCAGGTACCGCTTTATATTTCTTTATCGCTTCGCTTATGCATCATTTCTAATATCACATAACTTCAGTTTTTGCATTAACGAATATGAAAAGAATGTACTTTCAAATGACATTTGTTGGAAAACTGTGGCTCAGTTTAAGTGACTTAAAACAAAATTATAATGTTTTTAAAAATCTATTTCAACAATGAATATTGTATTTGGTACAATAATATGAAGTAACTAGTGGCACAGTTATAAAATCAAAAACTATGCATAACAATTTAACCAGATAACTTGATTATATTGTGCTGTGAAGTGTACAATCATTCTTTAAAGAAATTTTGCAATTTTTTTTTTTCAAAATTTTATGTTTTGAATACAGATTCAGTTTATAGATTGAAGTAGCCAGTTTTCATCTACTGTTACCAGATTTTAAAATAACAAATAACATTATTTTCGAACGCTTTTCAATTAAAAAATATATTTACACGTGATTTATTTATAAGGGGATTTTAAAAAAAGAAAGAAAACTTTAAATTAATTAAACTATCACGTGCTAAAATCATTAAAGAATAAAAATTACATCATATTTAAAGCGTCATATTTTAAAACAATATATATAAATCATTTTCTTATAGCGTTTCCAAACACTGTATTTTTAATTGAAATATCAATTTAAACCTGAATATTGAAAAGAAAGAAAATTTTAAAATAATTAAATTATTACGTATGAAAAGTCTTTAATAGTGAAAATTACGTCATATTTAAAAAGTTATATTTAAAATGCCACACTTAAAACGAATTTTTTATAGCACCTAAAATAAAACTTTTCTTCCAAACATTATAAAAGTATGAAAGGCAGCACCTTTTTTTACTTAACCATTTTATACAAGCTGATTTTCAAGTGTGTAATTCATTTTAATTAACCAATCACAAAAACATCTCACAGCTGTCATGACAATTCATAATTGATTTCCCAGAACAAATTAAACAAGTGGGTAAGTGTGATCGAAGATCGCACAAAGGGTTTCGTTTAATATTCCTTTCAAAACACTTTATCCTTCCTTTAATAAATCCAAATAAATTTCATTTTCCATAAAAAAAAGGGTCATGTTTTTTATAAAGTAAAAATTTACCTGTCTATTTTTCTCGTTTTTTCGAAAATCTGAACCGGTCCAATAGCGGGCGAATCCCTCTATTATACTCTGTCATAATAATATCTATCACGTGGACTAAATGCGATATTAAAAAAAAATCAATTTCAAAATTAAACATGTTGTATAGAGACCTTCAAAATGTTAGACGTCACATTAATTTTCTTTTTAATTCTCTAATGAGGTGATTTTAAGCTGCTTTATGTATTTACACATACTCATACTCCTTGTATTATTGAGAAATGTTTGAAAATTTCCGTTTTATTACCAATATGACGTCATATTAATCTTTTTTTTTTCAATTGGTGAAAATTTTTATTTCATTTTCATTTTTCACGTGGAAATCTTTCAATAGAAAATTTATTATTTTAGAAAAAAGTTTATTGTGGATTTTTAATTGTTGGCAACTGCTATAACGAAAAATGTTTAAAATTAATAAGAAAAGACTGTTATATTTTTGGTTTTTTATCTCTTTATATTAAAAATAATACGAATTTTTTCAAATTTTAATATTTTGAGCTTCATAGCAGGTATTCAATTATATATACACAAAGTTTCAACTCTGTAAGTTATATAGGTTCTGAGAACGGCTCTGTGACGGACAAACAACGGAGCAGGGAGTAGGGTGGGATAGGGTTTCGTGAGATGAACGAAACCCTAAAAATCATAAGACAGCGCATTTTTGCGCTAAAGTGAAATCTATCTACGAAAAGGTAGATTTTCTATTTATGTTGAACATAAAATTAATATTATCTACAGCTAAATTGGTTCTTACATAATTCTTACCTCAATTCTTAGTTTGTTGTTGGCTTTCGTGTGATCTTAGTACTTTCTTAATCCAAGGTAAAGCTTTCGGAATAAAATTAATATTATCTAAAGCTAAATTGGTTCTTATATGTCTTACCTTAATTCTTACTTTCTTGTTGGCTTTCGTGTGATCTTAGTACTTTCTTAATCCAAGGTAAAGCTTTCGGAATAAAACTAATATTATCTAAAGCTAAATTGGTTCATATAATTCTTACCTTAATTCTTACTTTCTTGTTGGCTTTCGTGTGATTTTAGTACTTTCTTAATCCAAGGTAAAGCTTTCGGAATAAAATTAATATTATCTAAAGCTAAATTTGTTCTTATATAATTCTTACCTTAATTCTTACTTTCTTGTTGGCTTTCGTGTGATCTTAGTACTTTCTGAATCCAAGGTAAAGCTTTCGGAATAGATGAGTAGATAAATGGCTTCTCTGCACTGCATTGTGCACACGTATGTAGGGATGCTACGCCAATCGAAACATACTTCTTGTTATAAAGAAAGAACAATGATCCACCTGAATCTCCCTGAAACGCAAACAGATTATAATTTAAAAGTACCGTATATACTCGTGTATAAGTCGAAGAACTTTAGACAAAATTTGGGAGTTGAAAATGGGGGGTCGACTTATATACGAGTTAGTAAAATAAAATAAAATAAAATAAAGAATATTTCACACTCCGGAAGAAGTGTGAAATAGCGGAGTGAAATAGCGGAGTCACCGGGTCTAGATTGGAGAGAGATATAAAAGCGGACAATGGTCATTTCCCTGTGATTGACAAAAAAAGCTCAACAATACTGTCCCTGTAATCGTTCTGCACCCATTTTCTCTTGGGATAGAATTTCCTTCAATACAGGGGCATTTCTTTCAACATTTTAATCCCCTTTATAAAAAAAAGTTCAACTTGGGAATGCTTCTAGATTTCTCTCCTAAAAGTCCTACAATGCAAAGAAGTACTATATTTTAGCAGTCTAAGACGTTGTTTACCCTTGTAAATAAGGCTTGAATAGATTTTTCAAAGAATTTTTTCTGTCTAGGTATCATTAAATTGGTGTGAATAGGTTTCAAAATAGTTTAAGCTTATTCAGTTTTACATAATTATACAGTTTTAAAACGTTGAATTTAAAAATGTTTACTAATTTAATGAAAATTAATTTTTTTTTTTTTTTTATCTTCGATTACAAATCATTTTTCAACATACTACGAAATGTGGTTCGACTTACACACGAAAATTCATTTTTTTTTCAAAATTTTGCGTAAGAATTGTTGGGGTCGACTTATAAACGAGTCGACTTATACACGAGTATATACGGTATATTTTTAATTCTGTTTAAGTTGTTATTGCCTCCGTCTTCATCAAAAAATATTTATTATTTATTTATTTTTATTTATTTATTTATTTATTTTGCCTTGACCAGGCCCCATAACTACCGAGCGGAGTGCCTAGCTTAAAGGATTGTGTTCTTGGCCGCGGGGCTCGCTTCGTCGCTTGATCGCCGAATGGCAGTGATCCACCTGTCTAGCATCATGGCCGTCATGTCGTCAGTGTTATTTAGTGAAATACTTTAGTTGACTGTGTTGGCTGGTTCTAGGTTGCTATTAACTATGCCGAATTGACACTTCACAGCTCAGTCATCTAGATCATGCTTGGTGAACATGGGGTAAAACTGAGTTCCGCCGCCAGTCGCCCGTCAGGCACGTCAACTGCTATATCCAAGTCCTGAGGGGCTATTACCGCGCTTGACCAGGAGGGTCTCCTGTAAGCGCTGTGGACGTCGGAGCACCGTCACCTGCTGACCACTCCAATTGAACCCAAGTGACTGACGATATTTGGAGAAGGATGGAGGAAAATGTACGTGTGGGACTTCTACAGGTGTTATTTCTATCTCGTGGAACCTGTGGAGGGGCTGGGACGAAAAGAATTGCTCACGAGACAAATTTGAGATTAGCTAAAAGTAGCTTAATTCCCTGATTTCATTGGAATTTAAACCACGTTAGAGCACGATTTCTATTTTTTTTTTCTATCTCTTTTTAAAACTTAACGTGCTCCTAAAATGTCCCGAAAACGAAAAGCATTTTCATTAAAAGAGAAAATTGAAATTTTTAAAGATTTTGATAAAAATTCAGGTTTGATGAAGGTAGAATTGGCGAAAAAAATAGATATTCCTGTTTCAACTATTTTTCAAGTTTAGAAAGGATTATTTAATACTTTTTTAAAAAGTGTTTTAACCTTTTTTTTTTCAATATATAGTGCATTTTAAACAGCCAAAAATGGTAGCAACATTAAATTTGCATGACTGCAGCATTATATTTATACAGCCAAAGATTTCCCACATTAGGTGACTATAATTTCGATTGTACGTCTTTCCCAGTTATACGTCGTTATAGAACTGTTCCCTGAAAGACGTATAATCGGTGTTTTACTGTATATGGAGGCGGATTTTTCTGAGGTGATATATAGCATATGTTCCGGTCAGGTGGTCAGCCTAACGCAGATCACCCTGTATTTAATTCTCAAGCAACCTTGATACTTATTTTGCCGACTTGAGATTAACTGTTGAGCGAACGTTTTTCCAAATCCGAAGGCGAATCTAGCACCTGATGAGCAGCGCAACATGCGGATCAGTGAGCTACCAGGGTCGATAGTTTGGTAAAAGGTGCTTATTGAATAAACAAGAACGAAAAATCATGCGTCAAGCATAGATAATGCAACACTTTCCAACATATTCAGAACACTGTAATAAAACTTTCCAGTTTACAAAGTAAACAATTTAGAAAACGCCTACCACTAGTCAAATAAAATATCCGAATTATTTGTGCAGCCCTGTATATGATCAGTACTGCACACTATGCTAAAATGTACTTCAGTTAGAAAATGAATAGCAAAGTTGAAAATTTCCCTTAAGCAATTTCCGTCAATAAATGGAAATGTACATGAGATATCTTTTGAGCAACCCTGTGTATGATCTATAGGATTTATATACACCAATTAATATGCAAAAAATTAGTTACATATAAAAATGCGTACCACAACTGAAAACGCAGTTCCAGCAATTATTGTTCATAAACAGTACTGTAACAAAATTATTTTGAGTGTCCCTGGTAAATGAACAATACATTCTATGCATACCATATTTTACAGTCAGCTCCTTGTCGTGCACCTCAGTGACATGTATCAATTTGAATATGTTTAAAAGTCTAACATCATTAAAATAGGCCGCAAACGATTTCCCCCCATAGACCATAATGTAACGGAATTTTTTTGAGTTACACTGTAAATGAACGATACATTCTATGCACACCCTATTCTACAATAAGCGCCTTGTAGTGCACCTCAGGGATATGTATCAATTTAAATATGTTTAAAATAGTGCAACATCATTAAAGTACACCACAAACGATATTTTCCCATTGACCGTAATGTAACGGAATTCTTTTGAGCGTCCCTGTAAAAAAACCATAAATGCTACGCATTTCAATTTCAATATAAAACATGCCATAGTAAACCTAAATAACATATATTAATTTCAAGCCAATCCGAGTATATTCACGCGAGTTAGAGCACGGACAGACGGAGAGACGGCCAGACAGAACGAATTCACAAACACTTTTCGACTAGGTTGGAAAGTGTTAAAAAGCAGATCTCTGAGGACAAAATAAGTTTTAAAAATTGCTATGTTAAAAAGTGAAGTTTATTATACAAGAAAATTTCTTTGCTGCGGAATTTTCAACCTATTTTGCAGTCGTTTATCTTGCTCTAGCGAGTACTAATGAACGTTTTAATACTATGCTTGTAGACTGGGAGGCGGTAGCACAGACAATCACCTCATCGTGTTCACGGCTGAAACTCCAGAATTAGTTAAAACTTGATTCGCATGTTAAAACGCAATCGGTCTGCCAAGTCATATCTTGGTGGAAAACACCCGAAAACCCGATTTTAGTCGTTGTGTCGTTTACCGTTGTATGTTCCTGCTCCCAGTCTTCCAATGTTTTGATATCTTTGGGTGCAGGAAAACACAATGGTAAAC